>OX104067.1:54142716-54482378 GCA_944474145.2 Dicrocoelium dendriticum
TTATGTAATCCACAACTTGATTTCAAGGAGCAGGATGTAGATGGCATAGTCTGGTGACTAATACCATGGAGCCTACATAGTGATGTGAATCGCGGCAGAATAATAATACGAAGAGGAAGATGCCGTGGCTCACTGTCTCGGCATGTAACCATACTAGACTCCACTTGAGAAGGTAGCAAGAATAGCATAGCGCAAGTCATGAAGAGTACAGTATTGTAATGGGCAACATGTGAAGTCATCGCGAAATACAATCGAGTTAAATAAGCCTAATAAATTTAGGTTACCTGTGACTCATCCGTGCTAGGCACGGGCAATAAAGATCCCACATTGAACCGTCAGTAATTAATCATTCTAGAAGGAAACTGTACCCAAACGCCACTTACATGTGGGATATAGCATATGGATGACACAAAGAAAATGACGTAGATGGAGTAAGCAACTTTACAAGTTAGCAGGGAACTAGCGCGAGTATGTCCACTGCAGGCTATCCGTATCGTAAGGTAAGACCATAGCTCGTTATAATCGTCTCAGGTCCGAGGTGAGCGAGAATCAACATGGATGTAGAACAACCAGGCGTTACTATTTATTTCCCCCTGGTGATTCGTTCTGACCGCTAGCATATCTTGACCAATTCATCAGTGTCTAAAATGCTACCGATACCCAAGCATTTCGATTTGGATGTCACAACGTGTTACGGATGTTCCGAAATCAACCGTGATGACTTGTCTGAATCTCAGTGCGTTCACCTGAAGGCAGCAGCAGTACAAGAGGACGTGCGTACAGAAACACTTGAGATGGGATACATTGACCTCATATTGCAATCTGCAATACTTCACGGTGTCACACGAGAAGAAACGTAATAAGATCCATTTGTCAAGTGGGAATGTGTCGAGATACGAACAGAAGTTAGCTGGACTTGTAATTTAGTCTAGTCCCATTTATATATCAAGCCAGCAGCTAATGGTGTCACGCGATTGAACTTGTCATCAATCTGTCAGGTTGAAGTATGGCGCTTACAAGTATTTCTAAATGGCTTCCACTTAATCATTCAACATGAGATATCAGTTGACATACCAACGGTCCTTGGTTCGAGTTGCCGTACTGCAGTGTTGTGAACGGGAATTTGTTCACATTTATGTATAGAATACCACAAACTGGATGGAAAAACAATAACCCTCATGAGCAATAACACTATGAACGTGCACGATTATGGATTGAAGATAAGAAAAACAGCCATATTCCACTAGTGTTTGGAAATCTCATGTATGATGATGTAAGCAACCAATACGACTGTCGTTGGTTAGTTAACATTGAAGCGTTAACCTAAAAGTGGCAGCTATAAATCTAGCCAGAAATGTGAGCATCAACAATAGATAGAGACAGATAGCGAAAACGGGAAACAAATGGCATAAATACGGTTACAAAGTGGAATGATACACAAATAAGAAGTACAATAAAACAGTGATGTCTTATCGTTAGTGCGTGTGCGGCAGATGCCGTCTGCTCTATGTGTTAGAAGGCGGTAATATCACAGAATATCTGCTAACCGCAAGGACGCGATCACAGGATATAGCTAGCAAATCTCACTGCGTCCTGTTCTACATTCAGCTTTCGAAAAAGTGTTCAAACTGTTTGGCCAATTTACAAGAAGTAACCTGCATAACATCCAAATACCCAACCGTTGGCAGATGTGGCTGTATACTCAACTGTGTCGATAAGCTATTTATGCAACAAGAGACTCATTGTGAGTCTCGAGTAACACGGAAATCGTCCTGGTCTAATCAAGACGTTAACTACGGTACAAGTAAATCAAATACAACTCAAGTGCAACATGTGTATACCTCAGTCTTAGTAGAAATGAGGTAAATTACACGGACGAGTCAAAGTGTGAGTGCTTGCAACGAAAATTGCTGGACCTTGAACATCGAATTTCCAAACTGCATTCCAAAACGAGGAAGCGTTGTAGAGTCATTGGACTCCAGGTATAATTTTTGATCCCTGCACCCAATTTGTTCAACCGAATGCACGAACGAATGTGGAATATTGTAAGCAGTAAGCGCTTGGTAGCCAGTAGTGAACGCAGCCCATGCACGCTGGCGGCGTCTTTACTACCAATGGCTTTTACTATGAGAACGCTTGAGGGAAGGCGACCAATCTAAGGGATTCATTTGTGTTCTTACAAATCCGTCATACACACACACACAAAAGCACACATACATACGCACACACACGAGCGGTTGTGGCCTTTCAACTTTGCATACAGAGGAGGAAGGTCTATGTGTTGCTGACATTCACAACGAGCAACCCTCACACCTAGACGTTTAAAGACAATTCGAGGTCACTTACGGTACAAGTTACGCTCTGGTCGGACACTAGGTTTGCATGGATTGCGAAGCTCCAATGATTAAGACTGCAAACGCTACACCAACAAACGTGTTCCCATGCTTTTGTGGTCCGGTCACTGGGTGGATCCTGATACCTAGGGATGGAAAATCCGAGAGGGCATGGTAACCTGCCTTCTTGCGTCTGGTTATGGAGGTTGTGCGCCGTCTGAGCCATGAACAACTGCGGCATGTCCTCGTGGACCGTAATAATGCGAACATGTATGACTTCGGTTTGGAGGTAATAATAACAGCCAACGTTTTCATGTTACGAGCAGCTGCGCGTCAAATAGTAAAGCGTGGAATAAATAACGACTTGCTGACAATGTCGAAACCTACCTGCGTTCCGTCTGGCTCAACACTGACGCCTTTTTGGGTCCGCGCAACTAGTCATAAATTGATTCTTTCCATTCATCCGTCACGACGCACAAAACACCGTAGGAGCGTCCTAGTCACTATACAGCATTCCCGGATATTAAGAGCACCTCAAGCATAACACTCCGCTGGTTCAGATGTATGTCGCGAATAGGCATACGAACGAGTTTGTGGTAGCATGTGCGGTGGAGACAGAGAACTGAGCAATCCAAAGTGATCGAACTCCACGAAATTAGGTGCATAGTGAATGCTAAGAGTTGAAACCAGTGTAGCCATGATGCGGTGACGAAGCATGGTGCATGCAACATGAGAATCGGCATGGCGCTAACCATAGCTGCAAAGAGTGTAACTTCATTATGTAATAGTTGACTTGCAAGATTGCTGTACATTCATTGTTCATGCGAGTCGGTATTGACGTGAACATGCCTTTTAAGGAGTATCGCGCACTGTCGAGAAAAAAACCTTTATTGATTTATTTATATTATTATGCGTGTACCCAGCGTAGAGGACAACGGCACTAATATAGTCTCATCTGCACGATCTCCTGCTCTCTGTCTTCTCTCAGACTACCGAGACGCTGCTGTTCTTGGTTTAGCAGTACCGACGATTAGTTTCTTTACCACTAGAGCCCTGTTGTTCTTATTCATTATTTACTAATACAGCTATTTAATGCTGTCCCTTTCCGTTGTTGCTTGCTTACCAGCTGTTTGTTCCCACCTAAATTGACTGAGTTGCTCTCGATGTAACGCACTGCTCTAATCTCTAGCTCCTGCCATTTTTAATATATATCTTCATGTCATGATGTCTTGTGCTTTTGATGCCGCTTGTGCTTACGGTGTTCGTGTGGAGCACCGTATTGTTAATGGGTTGCTGAACATAAGTCGTTTCGGTGCGAGAACTCTAATCTGTTAGACAACTGTCCTTATGTTGCAATTGCTGACGGCTGTGGGTTGTTTGCACACAGCGCGGATGAGTTGCAGCACATGACTGATGCTCTGGCTTCGATAGCGGCCAAATTCGGACTGACCATCAACACAAGCCAAACTGTCTGTCTCTTACAGCCTTCACCGGAGGTGCATTCTTCAATATTGCCGCGAATGAGCATTGGTGCTGAAGTATTGGAAACAACCTCCCGCTTCTGCTACCTTGAGAGTGTGATGTCGACTGATCAGCAGCTACACAGTGAGCTGAGTATCTGCATGTCGAAGGCAGCGGCAGCATTGGGAAGCTAGAGTGCTGAGTGTGGAACATCCATCAGCTTACCATTGGCACGAAGCTGATAGTGTACAAATCCATGATGCTGTCCGTTTTTCTATACGGCAGCGAAAAGTGGACGATGTACCGGCGGGATGTGCGATATCTCGAGCGGTTCCATCAACAGTGTTCGTGACGGATTCTGCGCATCCGATGGGGCGACAGAGTTCTGACACGGAAGTGTTGCGTCGAAGTGGAATGTATGCAGTGGACTGCATATTTTTGCTGAGACACCTGAGATGGCTCGGTCATGTGAGCCGTATGCATTCAACGCGGATACCGAAGCAGCTATTATACGGTCAGCTGAGTATTGGGAAGCGACGTGTGCGGAAACCAAAGTTACATTTCCAAGACCTGGTCAATGTGAGCCTCTGACGTTCTAATCTTGATTGCAAGTCATGGGAATCGGAGGCGGTTGACTGGCGTGTATGGCGCGATCTAATCACCAAGGCAATTGCCGAAGTGCTTTAGAATGTCCTCATACATGTAGAGAAGAAGCGGCAAGTGCGGAAGCGGCAAGTGCGGAAGTGGCAAGCACCGATGGGTTATACTCTATCGACATCGACCGCATGGTGCAGTAGCACATGCGGTCGCGAGTGCCTGAGTCAGGCCGGTCTAGTGAGCCATGAGCGAAGCCACTCGGGACCACAACCGAAGCGACGACCGGTCCTGCAGAGAAAGTAGGCAGAACCGGCGCAGCGTTTGTAGGCAAGCTGCATTCGATTTACTAACCGCGTGCTTGCATGCTAAATCTCTTTATTTCAGGTGGTGGGTTTTCAATTTTGTAATAATGCTTTTCTTTCCCATATAAATGCCTAGTTATACTCTCTTCTATAAACTTCCACACGTCGCTTAAGCCAGTTGTAGTTAATTTCGATAACATGTTCGTGTTTGTGGCAATTCCGTAAAGTATACTTTCCGACCTCGTGCACTTATCTAGGATTCGCTTGTAAACAACATATTTCATATGCTCATTAATTCAGAATTTATGTCACCGTTTCCGTATGCATTACTCGATTTATTTTATTTGTTATCTTTCACACAATTGATTGACTGTTACTTGATATCCCCGATGTGCTGCGCTTGATGTGCATGTTGACAAGTTGCCTGCCTGTCTAGTACTCAATAGGTCGTCCATACTGGCTCTAGAAGACAATTGGTCGTTTCTGTGGGGGACAGGGTGCACGGCCCTTGTGGTCATGTTAGGATCAAAGAGTGTTTCCATGCACTCAGTGTGGAGCGAATTACGGTCTAGCCAACGCCTTGCGTGCGCTTGATTTCCCAAATACAGCGTGATTGTGTTTGCATGTGAAGGAGTGTGGGCGGGCTCCATTGATGAAACCTGGCTCCGAACCACATGCTTGCCGGTCTTATTCCTTCGGGTTTACACTGGATATGGGGTGTGTGGATGTATCTGTGGGTGGTGTAGCGCAACCTACCCATGGTCCCTTTGTAGGCGCAGGCGTCCTGTGGCTGGCCACAAAGACAGGCAAATCCGAAACCGGATACTGCCAACCATCTCGGCAGACGTTTGGTAAATGACCCAGATATATTTTGATTTCATCATATTCACCCCAACCATCATACGGGTCATGTCGAGCACTTGCTTTTATCCCGTGATAAATCATGGTTCATTGTGCATTCTTCATTGTTCGATCGACTGGTCCTCACGAGCGTCGTTTCCGAGAATCGTCACCGTCAACAAGGATCCAGATTCGAACACGGGTTTTCTCTTCGTGGGACCAGGGTTGTCTTAGCGCGGGGCGGGATGCGAGTAAGGGAGACAACTCGCCTAAGCGCACCGTTTGGCGGCAGCGGAGGTTAAGTTTCTGTCGGCCACTTTCCGGGCTGGCCAGTTTCTTTGAAGTTCGAAAAGCCCGCTCCATCGGCTCGTCGATTTGGTCCCTGCTCGGCGATCAATCAATAATAAATAACAAACGGCACAGGAGATTCCGATTTCCGACGAACCACCATTTGGCGCAAACGCCCACTCGCTCCTTCACTCGGCACAATTTTGCCCAACAAACTTCGATCCACCCGTCATTTTCGACATCGAAATCTTCTTTTGTTCAGCCTCCTAGAGGAACTCTTTTGCGCCCCAGAAGATAACTATTGGCTTTTGTGTACAAGTTCATGATAACCAATTGTACATTTCTCTTTCGTGTTTTAATCTCCCGTACATTACAGCCATATTGACCAACATCCGGCTATACACTTGAGTTTTCTGTAAGTTGCCGGGCTAACGTGTTGCTCCTGTCTCGCTTCATCCGTCTAAGTCCTTTATAGCCCATCGAACATAGTCCGCTGTGTCCGACTTCAATTGCCTTCCGGTATCTGCGTTTGACTAAGCGCACCTTCTCGGACTAGTAGTTACTAGTCCCACAAACTATAAGAAAATATCATTCGTCGGCCTCCGCTGACAAGGTACTTTCTATGGAATAGGTTGCAATGACCTCTCAATAGAAGCCGCGCCTAATACTCTCAAAATGAAGGGGGTCGGTTTGTGCCAGCAAAAAGATGAACGGGACACTATCGTTCTGGTTGTCGAATCTAATTCCATCCTAAGCATGCTGTGTCCACATCGACTGAACTGAAGCAGTAGACTTTGGTTTTGTTTTACTTGCAAATCCATCTCAGCAACAGGAAAGACCGGTGCCAATAACTACTTAAATGTAGGGCACTTAAATCACTAGGCCATGAGAAATCAAAACTGAGTGTATACCCCAATCCTTCACAGTGTGCTCTGCTTCTGTACTGATGAAGGTGACTTGAAAGCCAGTTAAAAAGCGTCAAGCCGCTTGTGAACACGAACAGCGGCCCAAATAATTTTGAATCAACCGCTTCCAGTCCGACTAGAACAATTAGGTTGACTTCCACTCTACAAATTGTACTGAAATCGCAAAACGACGTTGCTACTAGTATCAGATGGAATGTGGTTACTGCCACGCACAACCGGATATTTAGCTGTTCATTTGTTCCTACTGGATCCAAAACAAATGATGGAGGCCAGCTGCACCTACATATCCTCCACCGATTATACGCAGACCGTCGGGGCACTCGACCACAGCCTATCCTACCTAAACGGCCATTAAGAGGCTACATAGCGTGTTGTCAGTGAACTAACGAAACTGTGCGAGTCGAAGTCAACTTCGTTAAAATAAGCGCAACTGGGACACATGATCCAGTGGAAGTTCAGCTGTGACTTGCTAAGGGTTGTAGCTAATCTCGCCAACATAATGCAACTTCTCCATCACCAAAACAAGGTTCTACTGTCATCTGAAAGCTCGCCGAGATACCTTGGCCTCCACTGACGAAACAGAACCCATTCTGCTATCAATACCTCTTCTCCGGAATGGGTACTGTTCGAGCTGCATCTGTTAGATATTCCAGAGCCAGCGTAAACTAGCAAAACATATCTTAGTAGATTACTGGAAGGAATCTGTATTCAGGACCATCGCAGTACACGGCGTTTCAGAGACTGGAGGATATGATGAACACAAAACGACCACTGGCGGCCAGGAGCAGTAGCGACAAATTCGCGAGACCACGTCCTTTTAAAACATCGTCGCAATTAATCGCAAAGCTCATTAAATTACCAAATTACAATGGATAAAGTCCAGAGGTTGCGAAGGTGATATATCAAATCAGAGAGATATCAGCAAGACTATTGGAGTGTGGATAAGCGCTTCACAGCAGACTATCTTTCGAGCTGTGGTTCAAACGGTTTCTCCTAGGCAAACTCAATGCATAAGGATCTTACTCGCACCACTTAATGACAGCGGTTTGGATAACATTAATCATCTAGCTGATGAAACTGGTGAACAAAGCCCATATCTTGTGTAGCGCTAGCTGTCAAGCGAGAAGCAATGATCCCGGGCCAACCCTGTGACTGCTAGAATTGATAGCCCCAAATCGATGACAGCAAATGAATAACCCATCTGAACTGGCGAGCATAGAACTCAAGTGATTGCAAGCAGAGGATGGACCCGATGAATTGAGGCAATTTTTAAGTGGCTCAAATTAATGGTAGGTACAAAACGCGTTTGTGTTTTTCTAAACTACAGACGGTGCATTGAGACAGAGCGTTAGTTTTTGATTCACAGAGGGCTACTACGACACGTTACACGCGTGGGGATAGCCGAGGAGTAGTTACAAAATCGTGAGATCTGACACAAGTTGGTTCGTTACTACTCCACCCAAAAAACGATTAGTGGATGACTTATCACCGGTCGGTGCAAGAGGCCACCATGAAAACTCGTCCGCAGACTCACTACAACGAGCACAGAAACTTTCTTACATGCACACCAAGGCACAAAGTATGCCGAACAAGCTTGCTGAACTTGGATTACGTCCAGCATAATTTGTCCGGGACCTCAACTTCGCAACTAAAACTCGGTTACACTCAGCCATTATCGATACCAAAGCCGCGATAAACGGCGTGTTTCCTGTTCAAAATGAGCACACCGTCAAAGGAGTTGGGTTACCTCTGTATCCTCGCAGTGACATGGATTACGAACCGGTGGATGATCTGGAAACACAGAGCACGGACTCTGGTGCCGTCTGCGACTGGGACGTAACGACACATCCCTTGTGACAGTGGCTTATCTTCCCCCAATGTCTACTCCAGTGACGGGCACCCATCTGACAACAGTCTTGTAAATGATCATTTGCCCGTGGTATGCCCGCGCTCTCATTACAGGTGACTTCCATTTTCCCAATCGGGAATTGCCGACATCCCCAATGCGTAGTTCAAGACCGATCTGAAAGAGCCTATTGCAAGCATTTTGCTCTTTAACCATATCGCTTCATCCATCCGGTTTAGTAAGAGAAATAAACCATTAGTGCGCATGCATGAAGAGATCATGATTGACTAGCCAAAGGTAAAGTACCCTAGGGCTGAAAGATCTCGTTACCACGCTTTACTATTGTGTTTTCCGGACTATCCACGCTGACTTGTTTCATACAGTCGCAACTTGCGATATACTAACACAACTGCTTGGAGTCGGCACTTGAGAATATTTGGATGATGGCACGATTGATGTTACTTGAAGGTATTTCATTGGCAAATTCAATGAGCTGGTCACATTCACGTTGGAAATCATGCCTCTCTGTACTGCAACCACTGCATTATCCATTCGGATGAGGAATTGAAAACGTATAGCGACCAGACACGCAAGATAGCGTCCCTACAGAGCTAACCCAAGTCCTGACCATTGGAGTAAGTATTTAGTGCAGCATAACAACTTAACTACATTTATCCTTGAGGACGAATTATTTCACCATCAGTACACAATCAGCGCTTCATGCTAAGATTTTGTTTCAAAGACAAGCTAGTGGACAAGCATGTGAACAACCTCCGGAAAGTGAAGCGTGGCGTTCACATACTGATCTCAGCAAATAAACATGACCAAATCGCCGAGAATGCAGTAAACATTTTACAGTTGCCAAATGATCCTATATTCCGGCGCGCCTCTAGCAAGTGTCACATTCCCGTTCAAACCCCCCGCACGTCAGTAGTTACCCATGTCACTTTTAGTTCAGCAGCTGTTTTAAGGATGTAGGTATCTTTGCGCACTCATAGTTCCCCGGAGTTGATAACATTATCCAGAATGCACTAAAATTGGCAGCTGCGATGCTAGCCCAGCCATTATTCAAACGTTTTAAAAAGTGCTTTGTTAAGGAGAATGTCTCTATGTAAAAGCAGGGTAACATTACTATAATTCATAACGGTATTAGCCGTTGGAATCCCACCAATTATAGCCCAGTGTTTCCTTTCCTAGTAAATTTAAAAGCGATGGAGTCGATTATCGCCGAAGCACTTATGGGCCATTTCAAAAGAGCAAACAGCATAGCACCAGAGTAAGACATTTTCGGTCCACATTGGTCCTGTACTACAAATCTACTGAATGAGCGTACCAGTTGAACAGGAGGTAGCAAATAGCTGGACCACAACCATTGTCATCTATCTGGACCATCATAAATCGTTTGACTGCTTATATTACTTCATCCTCCTTCAAAAGCTGCTTACCTGAGGAAATGAAAACCCTGTCCTTGGATAATTTGGAAACTTCCTTCTGTATTGACGGTTGCAGACGCGGGTTCGGCGCTCGTTCTCCGACCCTTTTGAGGTGGACTACGGTGTCCCATAAGGTTCAGTGCTGGGGTCTTCATTAACGACCTCGCGTGTGACATGGGGTCGAATTTCGTGATTTTTACCGATTACATCAAAAATTGTTGAGCGATCGGTAGCCAGGAATATCACGACCTGCTGTTATGGGAACTAGGCTGTGCTTTTGAGTAAGCAATGAATAAGCTATTTCCGCTCAATCCCGACAAAAGTAAGACATTACATATACGCCACAAGTCCAATAACGTATATAAGTCTAACATTTACATCCCGAAGACAGCCTAACAGCAGCTTGGACTTGGGATGGTGACGCAAGACGACCTCCACTGTTCGGAGAACTCCTGGTAGGTGTCCAGCATTCAGCCTCTTACAGTGAGCGTTCGAGCGGTTCGAAGTTTCCATTTTGCCGCCGATGCTTAATGAGTAGGCGAGGTATAATATGGAGTATATAACCCTGGGCAGGACGTGATCTGTTTACACTCAAGGCTTCGCAGTAAATGACAACCAAAAAACGTTCAATGCTTATTGCTTCCGCTCCAAAAACTGTTACTGAACGCCCAGGGAATGTACAGCAAAACTGACTGCCATCTACGGAGTGACACCATTCGGACATATCAAACGTTGAAAAACCCTAGTCACTTTCGTCGACATCTGAAAACTAAGTGGCCACTGCCTGAAACTGGGTACCCAATACAGCCGATCATAATATCGGTGGATTTGGTTCCGTTCACTTGTGTTAGTCGTGAAACTCTCTTCGGAATCATGTCATGTAAGCGCTCACGCTGCCCATTTTAAAGAAAAATAACATGGCAATACAGTACACCGTTCGCACCACGCGACCTGAATCCCAGCCATAAAGTGCCAACACAAAGCACACACTGTGCTCATCAACCCTCACGAAATGAGGCCACTGAATACCCAATACTGTATTGTGGGAGCTAGCAGAAATTTGAATCTCTTCAACTCAGTCGAAATATGAACAAAAACGTTAAACAACTATATACGACCTATCAACATCCCGATTGCTTTTCTAGTTCTAACGTGGCATTGTGTTGGGGCTCACATCTGTCAGCTGTCAGTTGGTATTCGTGCTCGGAATCTAAAACTGGCGAACTGCACATCCAACCATACTTTGAACTGCTGCACTGGTTATTTGTAAGTAGTCTGGGATTTAGTAGGTTTTCGTGTAGGTTCGTCGCAGTTAGACACAGGCAGACAGCTATCACACACGCAGGAAAGGGCTAGACGGCCGTTTTGTCTTGTTGGGACTCGTCAGTAGCGAGCACCCACCGCCACCTCGATTGGTGGCGGTTTGCAAAAGGAAGTCGTTGCTCTGGGGGCCAGCCCTGTCCTCTGCACATTCATAACATGCAAAACAGTGGAGGATGAGCAGCGCTATATCGCAGTTAGCTATCAGTCATGGCGGTCCGCTGCCGTCGCCTATGGCTCAGTAACATAACTCGCTGACTCGCAAGAGTAAGGTCGTGGGTTCGAATCCGGCAGGATCCGGCGGGCCTGCACTACTGACGAGTCCCAATAGGACGAAACGGCCGTCTAACGCTTCCCTGGATGTGTGGTGGCTGTCTGCCTGCAGCACTGAGTTTGCAGCCATTATATGCTCCAGCAGACTGTTCCAAACACTGGCCTAGGGGATGGGGAACACTCTTCAGTTTTGGAACCACAAGCTTTTACTGATGCCTGCATGTGTTGCTTGGTGTTCTTAAGTGAAGCAGGGGCCTTAAGATGTGGAACTCACCAAGGTGTAATGTGGGTTAAGTCACGTTGAGATCGACTCTTAACCGACATTAGGACAAAGTGTATATTCCTGGTTTTGCACGCCGGTCTTCGTACGGTGATGCTCGTAAACTCGGAATGGGTCTGGTAGCGACTCTTTCGACACGTTCGATCTTCTGTGCCTCAGATAGAGTAGTCAGGCAAAGGGCAAGCAAGCTGTACTTGGCACTGGCGAGTGGCGACCATCTCAAACAAGATGAAGAAATTACGTATGAATGCGCAGTCCGTAGGTAATTTCCAGGTATTCTAACATGAATATTATGGTGAGTGAACAGCTGTGCAGTTTACCATGCTGTCAATTTCTTCTGTTACAACTTACCCGTTTCATGTAGGATAAGCTTCCGGGACTTGCCAAACGTTAGCATTGGTACCCAATTTATACAATTGTTCCTTAAATGCACGCAGCAGAAGGCCAGAAGATAAGATAACTAATCAAATAACACACGTGGGTCTGTCGTTAACCCGAACTACGCCCGCTTTCAGTATTTTATGACTTTGGATTTTTATTATTCATCGTATCCCATGGGAATTCATTTGTTTTACTAATAGTACAGCCTGTTCACTTACGCTCACCAGGGTGTCGTCCTACCTTCCTGTCCCTGCGCTTAGTTACTTGCGTTCCATTCCTTCTAGCTTATAACAATACACATTGAGTCCAACTGCCCCTGTAGCAAGAGTGAAGCGGCAATAAAGCACATACTTTATTGCACGTGACCACGGCTTTCACAAACGGCACGCACACTCGCATTTATCGACCATGTTTCCGCCCACGTCACCACATACATATCGTGAAGCGCGGTGTTTGACGAAACACTAGTGACAAAATTTGACCATTGTCAAATTTTCTCTGAGAACAAGTGGTTATGTCGAACTCACAGTGTTTGCATTGCGCGAAAGTGGTGACTAAGGTTATCCAATGCATTGCCTGCATGTGGCCAAAAGCGTTGCTCGCAACTTACTGAATCGCTTTTCAAGACCTATGCTGAGCACAAGGGTTTGCTATGCATTGGTTGATATTGCATCGATGCTGCTGCGTTGGCAAGAGGTCCGCCACATCAACATCCTGAAAGAGGTTCTTCCGTTCCTTCTGCTAGGCTTGCCAGAAAGCGGAGCAACACATCTTCCAACGACACTCCAAAGGTCGCGGCCATCCCTGCCCCGTCTACTTCTAATTCGGACCCATTGAAACACATCCGGCCTAGTGAGCCTATGACAAAGTTATATGTGGCCGTAGGGAAGCAGAACGCGACCTTGACCTTGCGTGGTCCAAAGCCCAGTTACATGTGTCACCAAGACTAAGACTAAGTCTTTGAATAAACCTGAACTTCCATCTTCTCAGTCACAAATGAAGATAGTTCTCAACAGCTTTTCCGAGCTAGAAAAAGTGAAAAGGAAAATTCATCACCCCTTAAGCCATCAATCCCAAAGCGCATTCAACCATCTCGCGACCGTTACTCATAATGGTGAACTCAGCCGAATCGAACAAGGCTACCTCAGCGGAGAGAATGTTGGATGATCAAATACTGCCCGAGCGGATGATTTCTCTACTGTTTGATGTTCGCGAACAGGGAATAAACATTGTCTCTACCTTCCGTCTCGGTAAGAAGCAGGCAAATTCCTCCAAGGTTCGACCCCTGAAGATTGTATGCGGAAACGAAGAAAAGGGCGCGCGAATCCTGCGACGGAATTCACGTCTCAAGGGTGAACATTTTTATATGTTACGACACCTCTCTCCTGAGGACCGAATTAAAATGAAGAAGGCTGTAGAGGAGATACGAACGCGCCGAGCAAGTGGTAAAACCGACCTACATATCGTGGATTTTTGCGTAGTTCGGAAGAGCACAAGAGCCCGCTGGAGGTCGATCCTTTTCACCCCCAGACAGTAAAGCATAAAAACGGACTACGCGCGATATCCGCCAATGTGCGCAGTCTAAGGAATAAACTGGATGAAATTCAGTTACTTACTTCGGAGACTCGTCCAAACCTGATGGCTAGTGACCATGATGACAATTTTAAACCCGCTGGTGCTGTGTTCATGACGGATGCAGATATCTATTGGTCGGTGTCGTCTACAGAGCGCCATGGGGCACCGGAGCGCGCTAGTTGGGTTCGATAAGGATGCACGGTGGGCGCAAGGACTGTCTAATCTTGGGGCATTCCAATGCACCGGATATCGATTGGGACATACTTCTATGTGATCGCCGAACTGACTCCTTTGATCCCACATTGCTTAAAACCGCTATAGACTGCAGCCTCGTTCAACTTGTCTTGAAGCATACACTTATTTTCCCAGACCAGACCCTGCAAATCCTAGATCTCGTGCTCACTCCGGCAGATTGGGATGTCACGAACATAACCGTACTTCAATCCATAGGCAAGAGCGACTATTGTGTTGTTTCATTTTACTGGGCTTGACGTCTCACGATCCCTAGCCACAGTAGTCACCGACGGAATTTTTGGCTTGCCGATCTTCTCCATCTGAAAACGGTCTCAAGCGCCACGGATTGGGGTATCCCTGAACACATTCACCTCGACGACGTGTGGAATCTTGTACTTTCCAAAGTGACATCGATAATTGAACAGATCGTTCCCTCCTCCCATCGAATGTTCTTCACTAGAGGTCCACCTTGGATGGATCGATAATTGGGTCAACTATGAACAGAAGGCGCAAATTATGGGATCGCTTTAGGCCATCTCAATCAGCACCTGACTGCTCTCACTACAAGACTGTCAGAAATGTTTGTGTCGCGATGAAGCTTCAGAAAAGCCGACACTACGAACTATCCTCGACACAACACTCCAGAATCGCGCCTAAAATGCTCTACTCTTATGTGGAAAGGAGCACTAGAGCTGGTAATGGCATCCCTTCTTTGTGTTCCTGTGATCATCAAACTTTACTTCACGAGGACGCTGAGAAAGCTAGTCACTTAGCTAAGCAATACGCTTTTGTTTACGCGAAAGAAACACTGTTTAGCGATATAGCCGTATCCAGCTTTCCATCTTCGTTGGCCCAAGTAGATATTAACACTGATTCTGTGATGAAACTTCTTGTTGAGTTAGATCTGTACAGCTCACCCAACACTGACGGATTGCATCCTTTGTTCCTCAGGACTGTGGCAAACTGCATATCTTCACCCATATGCCAAGTCTTTCGTCGCTCACTAGAAGCTGGACGTCATCCGTCAGCTTGGAAAGTGGGTATCATCAAACCCAACTACAAAGGAGGAAGTCGACATGATCCAGGCAATTATCGTCCAATCTTTTTGACGTCAATAGTGTGTAAAGTTATGGAACGGATCCTAAAACAGGATGTTAATCTTCATCTTGGGGGACAAAATACCGCTTATACCCAGCATGGGTTCCGAAAAGCACGCTATTGAACCTCGAATTTGCTCGTTGCTAAGACTTGGGCAAGATCGAAAGACTCCGGCAAACGCTTGGACGTTGTGTTTGTTGACTTTAGCAAAGCTTTTGACAAACTCCCTCATGAACGGCTTCTGTTTAAACTCACTCCAAGGAATCGGTATTTCTGAGAACCTCCTGTCTTGGATCTCCGACTTCCTAAACGACCACTTCATTCAAGTGAAGGTGAATGACGCGTTTTCTGCTCCTATTCTCAAGACGAGTGGGTCCCACAGGGCCCTGTCTTCGGTTACGTACTTTTCAATATCTTCATCAACGACTTACCGTCTACTCTTCAGACGGATTGCCTAATCTAAGCTGAAGACCTAAAGCTATGGATGGAAGTATCCAGCCTTGAAGAAGCGGACAGATTACAAACTACGCTCGATCTACTCCATGGTTGGTCGATTATGTGGCAGTTACCCGTAAATCGTGATAAATCCTCTGTTCTCCCCGTTGGTTCATCTAACCCATTCAGAACTTACCGCCTTGGTGGTTTCTTGCTCAGAAGCGCAACCCAAGAGACGGATCTTGGAGTGATAGTGTCATCAGACCTCAAATCTATTCAAGACACCCAGAAGAGGGTCACTGCGGCCTACAGGGCGTTCCGTTCTATACGTAGACGGTTTTCTCTCCTAACCCCGGGGCTTTTCCGACTCCTATTTGACTCACATGTACGCCCGATTCTCGAATACGGGCTACCCGCTGCCTGTCTTCTCACGAAATCCGAATGTGGTATGATAGAAAAGGTTCAACGGCTTGGATCCAAATCCGTCCCTGAGTTGCGAGACCTGTCGTACCCACTCCGACTTCAACGACTGAACTCATTCTCTCTAGGTTACCGCCGTCACCGTGAGGATTTCATATTCGCTCGTCGTATTCTCAGAGGAGAACTGGGTTGTGAGTTATAGGACTTCTTTCAACTCAACACTGAGAGTTCGACACGAGGCCACCGCTTGTAACTGTTCAGAAAGCGGAACCTCCTTGTGCGGCTCAATCTGGCCTTATGAACTTGCGTAGTGAATGATTGGAATCGGTTGCCGGAGCCTATTGTTGATGCTGAGTCAGAGGAAGGATTCAAACAACTATTGGTTTTTCACCTGAGTGCGCTGGGATATTGCTCCCTCTAAGACAGCTACAGTGGTCCTCTGCGGAACCTTGTGCCACAATGACTTACGCCATCTGCGCAATGATCGGGAAGTGAAGAAGCTGACAAAGGATCTTCCTTCTGTGCCCTAACATTCAATAATCCAATGAACACAACATGACACCTTCATGCCTCGTCTGCCTGAATATTTCGTGACCGTCGCTGCCTGTCTGACCCCGTAGCTTTGCTTCCGTAGCTCGCATGCCGACCAGACTGGAGTTGTTCTAAAACTCTTGATTTGCCTTATCTCGGTTGCTTTATTCTGCTTTGGATTACTCCAGTATGCACCGATGGTGTTTCTGTATGATTTATTGACCTACCGACACAACCCTTTTCACTGCTCTTTGGATCAGGTACGTCCTTCTTTGTTGCTCGCGTTCTGAGCTCAGCTTGTATTGTTGGGCTGGGGTTGCACCGTCCGATCTAGTCCATGTGTTTGTGTCCGTTTCGTTCCTTGCTATTTCTAGTGACTTTTCAGTCTCTTGCGTGATCGGTGCCTTCCTCGCCACGACTCCCGCCCCCGATGGAATTTGCTTTTCCCTCGATTATCATAGCTGCAGTAGAGTTAATTTTATCCGGCGTTTCGCCGTTCCACTCTCAGTTTCGAAGTTCACTCCTTTTTGATCAATTACCGTGTACAGACATTTCGCACGTTCCTTGAACTTGCTCGCACCGGGTCCCCTGTGTTTTGGTCAATCATTGTTTCGTACCTTGACTTGTTTCATTTTACTGAACAGTCTGCACTTTTGTGCTGTGTACCTGACATCATAGTTCCGCTTATTTCTTAACTGTCGAGATTTGGTTTCTCTTCTGGTGCTTGCTTCCAATATCTCGTAATGCACTGTCGGAAGTTCACGCTCACGCTCATTCATTAAGCAGGTGTCGAGTGCGATTCTTGTTTCTCTACTGAACTGTAGTTCGAACGGAGAACTTTGCTGGTCGACCGCATACTGGTTCGATAAGCGAGTAGAACCTCCTGCAACGCCTCCTCCCATGCCAGTTTCATGCACTTTGTCCATGCTTTCATGGTTCGATTAACTCGCTCTGTCATTCCGTTGGTTTGTGGGTGATACAGTGATGTGTATGTCTCTGGATACCCCATTTGTTCAACGTCACTTGGAACGCCTTCGATTCAAAGCAAGGTCCTTGGTCCGTAATAAGCTATTTTGCTATTCCACACCTTGATGGCACGTCAAATTCCAATACCTGTGACACGGTTTCCCCTGTGTGATCTCTGATCGGTACGGCTTCTACCCAGCGCGTGACTTAGTCAATCATCACTAGGATGTAATGGTTTCCTGAGCGACTTAACAGTAGAGTTCCAAATTCGTCCAATCTTCAACGCTGCAACAGTTCGTCGACTTCAGTAGATTACATCGGTGGTCTCCGTGCATCCTTCTCGCAGCTTGTTTGGCAGTTTGAGAAACTCCCAATGTATGCAGCCACGTCCTTTCGCATGGATGGCTAAAACATTTATCTGTAATAGTCAAAAACCTGTCTCAACATCCATATGGACATTAGCATGGGCCGACTGAATCATCTGTGTTCGTTGGCTTTTCAGAATAAACATTAATTTCGTTCTGTTCGTTACAACAACCAAATTATCGTTTGCGGGGTGAAGCCTGTCCCAGATCCTCTTGTTGCTTCCGATTTGATTCCCGGTTGTAAATAACTACACACTAACTTTACGAATTCATCTGTCCTCTGCTTTTCCTGTAAGTTCCTATTCTCCACTGAAACTGTGCACACTGGTACAGCAGTAACTAGCATGAGTTCGTCCAAAGCCGGGCGCGACAGCATGTCTGGTAGTACCTTCCCCGTTCCATCTATGTGCTCGAGGACAAAAGTACATTCTTGAAGCCGGTAGGCTCATCGTGTCAGACAGCCACTTGGATCTTCCGTCGTCATTAGCCATTATAGCGGTTTGTGGTCAGTGATGACATGGAACTCATTTGCTAAGAGGTACGTTCTCCACTTCTCCAAAGCCTACACGATGGCAAGACATGCCTTCTCGGTTGTAGAATACTTTTCTCTGCTCCCGTTAGCACTCTGCTGGCATAAGCTGTCACTCCAGCAGGTTCGGACAGACCTTCACCGATTGCAATGTTACTTGCATCAAACCGCCACACAGTGAACCTCTTACTCGGATTGGGCATGCACAAACATGCTGGATCCTTCGCTACGCAAAGCTTTAGCGGGTTAAACGCCTACTCCGTCTAGGATGTCCAGACGAACGGTTCATCCTTACGGAGTAGATTAACTAACAGGCTGATCAGCTCTGTAAAATGTGGTAGGAATTTCGGATAATATATAAGTACTCTTCTCAGGAATGAACGGAGCTGACATTTGGATTTAAGAACGGCAAAATTCTTAGTCGTCTCACGTTTCTCAGGGAGTGAATGTCCTTGGACATTCCCCATAACCGGACTGATGCAGACAATAGACTTTTGGACCAATTGCGACCTCTTGCGACTTAGTTTTAACCGGCTTCTCCTATCCGTTGTACTACCACTGCGAGTCTGGCACCATTTTCACGTTCTGTCTCAGATAAAGTAATATCATCTCCATAAACCACCACTCCTTGAACGTCTTACAGTATCATCAGTAGTAGACGTCGGAATGTAGCAAGACTACTGCACAATGTAAAGGGCATCCTCAAAAATTCATACTGCTTGCCGTTTACCCTAAAAGCTGTCTTATGACGATCTTCTGCCATGTGAAGTTGCTAGTATCCCAAGCAAAAATCCATCTACGAAATCCGAAGGCAGAAAAAGTATCTTCAATCGGTGGCATCGGAAATGCTTCATTCATCGTTACTCTGTTTAGCTCTCTGAAAGCAATGCAGAATCGATAGGTTCCGTCTGTCTTCCTCATCAGTAGGACCGTTGATGAATACGGGCTGTTCGTTCTTCTAACGACCCCTTTAGTCTCCATCTCGGCCACCAGTTTCTGTACCTCCGACAAGGTGTTCTCTGGTATTCTTCTGTTAACTGGCTTACACTGTCTCCCCGGGATTGATGGTATCCGGTGTTCTAGCAAGTTGCGGAAGCCGTAATCCTCATTCACATCGGTGAACAAGTGCGTTTAACTCGTTAGCCCCTTCCGTATGGTGCGAATTAGGCAATCAGGTAAAACATTCACGACACGAATTTGATTAGATTGTCCTGTGCTGCTCTCGATTGTTTCAATGCCCACAATTACCACGTCCCTTCTCAAATCGATTCTGGCGCCGAGTCGCTTGAGGATATCATTACCGACTATTGTTTCCGTAGCGCACGCCACGACGAACATTGAATGACTAATAAGTGTTGCTCTTATCCTAATTTTAAATCGATGCGCCACCTGCACCAATCGTCTGCATTACAATTGATGACTGAGTTAACGGAAATCCGTCGACTATTCACGTAATGGAAACCCCCACCCCAGTGTCCACTATGGCACGGACAGATACGCCTTCAATATTTATTTCGAGGACAGGCACCTTCGACCTACTCTGCATGGACAAGGATAAATAACCATACACGTTTGTGTTCGTACAAAATTGGGCGAAAGTACCTCCATGGTTGCGTAGAAAACATCGAAGAGCATCCGGTTTCCGTGTTCGTTGCGTTGTGTAACCTTCGAAAGCAGCTTTGCCACCATCTGTGTCAACTCGTCTACTGTTCGTTCCAACTCCGAAGGTTGGATGCCCCGTACCGTCGCAGGCTCCGAGAAACCTTCGGCCAACGCCACCAGCTCCCAAACCCTAGAGACTCCAACCATCGATATAAATTTGACTCTACCCTGGAATTTGCTTCGCAGACTTCGGATGAACTGTCCTCTCATCAATCGTACTGTCGTGACGGCATCTAATTCGGGGAGCCAAGTCGCCAGACGCCTGCTAAGCCCCCGGAAAAACATCAGCAGTTCTTCTTGCTCTTCCCATTTTGTCGTGTGAAATTGCTCTAACACCAGCTGCAAGCGATTATCTTTTCCGAATTCTGCCTAAAGCGCTGCCGATTTCGTACCGAACACGCCCCCGTATATGATCTTCCGAGTCAGTAAGTAGTCGCCCTCGCTCTCCCGGTTAACAGCGTGCTCAAGGCCGGCAGCAGGTTGGTAAACATTTTGACCCCATGGCATGTTGCGATACGTTCAAATTCCTGGAGAAAAGCTTCCACATGTCCATGGACAAACAGCGTTGTCCGGGTCAATTTCATCCTGTATGGTCAAAGCACAACTGTGAAACAAGCATGAATTCGGAACGATTTGACCGAGAAAAATTGCATGGCAAGCAGCACCACAGAATATACAAAAAATGCAACTCAGATAACCGAAACTGCATTGATGTAGTAGTAAAAGGTGAAATCAGTATTCCATGATATTTAAACTGAGTAAGAATACCGGGAATAATCTATCTAAGCTTCTTGTAACATGCACCTTGTTTTGTGATGGAGCTCTTAGTTGTCTCAAAATTAAAGATTCTTTGCACATGGTTGTGGTTCAACATTGGGTTGTGCAATCACCACTGACATTGTACGCGCAGTCTCCGAAATTGTAGCACGAGCACCATCCTGGATATGTGGCTGCCAGTTTTGTGGAAGTGTAAAATTATTGTGCCCAGTCCAGAACTACTTCGGGCAGTCTCCGTCTAATACGCCATGATTCCTAACTTAAGCCGGATCGCATAGTCGGCTAACTGTACGTGTGACACCAATTGTGGACGAAATCGGATTCACTGCACCCAGAGGACAACATCAGCAGACAGCCAAGGACAAAAACTTGAAGGCTGCAACCGTTTAAACCAGGCTTGACTGGGTTCCCCAACTAGGCCAGCATGGTATAAAAAGTGTACACCAACGCACCTGATGTGTCATAGACGGGCTGCCGTGGGCTTGAGAACCAGACACCCAATCGCATCATGCAGCGGCAGCAAGTATGTGAAGGGCTTGTCTGGAACTCAGGACAGATGCTTACCGAGTCTGAGCAGCGGCCATTGACTGCATCGGTAGCGGAGTACTGATGCAACATGTGATGATTGTCTGAGTGCTGAGATGGTCTGAGTGCCTGTTCGTACGCAATACGTCAACTGACTCATGAGACTTCCGGCAACTGCTCTGTGTGTGTGTGCATTCGGCGCCTCTTTAATTTCTACTTTCTGTACTCTGGTTGCATCTGAATTCCTCAATAACGGACCTTGCCTGCAGTTCTTTGTCTTCTACGGATGCTCGTTGGCTACGCGCTGTTAGTGCGATACACCAAAAATACTGCATAAAGTTAATATTAGGGATAGGTGGGCGATCGAAATGTTATGCCCTTAAACATCATGTCAACTAACGCAGTGAATAAGGCCTATCATTGCCTTACGTCCAACTGGCCGTATCGCAGAAATGATCGGGAAATATTCGCATCACCGCTGATATGGCATTAGTTGGATACAATGTGACCTACCAACGGCACAGGAATAGCAGCGGATTCTTTCCACGAGGATATAAATGCATGTCTATGCAGCATTTGCCGTGTAACTCGACAAACAAGCCACATACATGAAAAGGAACAGCATTGCCCCCACTTTCACGAAATGGAAAAGCAACAAGTTTGTCAGTGCACCCCATAGCGCTCATGATTTGACCGCGCCGTAGCAACTTCACAAGCAAGATGGTGGCTTGCTCGCACGCCTAGTGGAAAAGGCCATTGCTGAGGAACGTCAAACTCTCTTAGGTGCGCACAAACCGTCTTAGCTTCTACAGTAACCTAAATAGACGAATAAGTCAGTGAACAAAGAGTTAGTGCAACGCGGCGGAAGGTCGGCGTTGCGCCTATTGGTCTGCCATACTTCCTTCACAATTGCGAATTCCGTGAATGTCTGTTATAGGTTTGAATGTTATTTAAGGTTATCTGCAATAATAATAATAAATATATTTGATCGTGGAACCGAGAAACGGAGTCCACGATTTTACGAATAATAGTTCTATGGTAACATGATCCGGCATGCTAAGCTGTCCATTGTTTGGGTTTTGCAGGGTTATAAAGGATGATTTTGCTAATATTTTCATTTGATTCTTTTGTCGCTCTCTTCTACTAGCTTGTGGGTATTCTCGTTTGGTTGTTCTCGGTGCAGCCTGGTGGTAGCATGATGGGGCGGCTGGATGAGTTGGAGGATGGCGTAATACAAGTATGTAACGGTTGGATTCAGCGCTCAAAATCAGCTGAGTAATACAGAGTCTTACTTACTAGACTGTAGTAATACCTTTGGTGCTGATTGCGAGCAGCAAGTTAGAAAGTTGTGAAAATAAGGCAAAGATTATAGTAAGGTGTAGCGACAGTAAATTTACTTATCTTTCATTGTACATTCCTTTCCTATTACAACCAATTCTTGTACACTAACCTTGTATACTTATTTTGATTGATAAATAACACACTTTTGGAACCACGCGGGCAAATCGACGTGTTCTCTCTGTGTTCTTGTGCCACGGATTTTATGGCATTGTCGGTCATTACATTCTAACCTAGAGCAATATTCATCTACAGATCTCGTTGCGCCTCAACTGGTTTCACCATGGTCGTTTGTCATCCCTCGGAGTGGCTGACGCAAAAGGACTAGGAAGTTTTAGGTGGTTGTACTTCTAACCCACGTCGAAACCCTTCTGTGAGTCTTGTCATTTCTGATCATCATTTATTCATCTTTATTTCTCTTTGGGTCCGAGTCCACTACAAAGGTAACTTCATTGGCTGCTCACACTCAAGTTGCTTTAGACAGTATTCACATCGTTATTTGTTAAGGCATAGCGTAGTGTCTAGACCTTACTTAGTCTAGTCATGGTGTCGAACTAATCAAATTGTGTTTTGGGCTGCCAGATGGTTGAGATGCTGGGTGCACTCAGTTGCTTTTCTTTCAGCCTTCCCTTGTAGGTGGATATTTATGGCTTGCGTGACTATTCACGGAAATGGTAATGTTGAAAAGGGAAAAGTAAACAGATAAGTATACAAAGAAAAAGCGACTATTCACTGTAAATTTATTACTTTTTCAGTGTATCGTACTCTTGTAGATGACAAAGAAAAGATGATTAGGAAAGGGTGTAATAGTTGACCAATTTTCGCGTAGAGCTAGAGAGAAAAGGCATCACGACAGATCGAGTATATGGTCTAAGTAATAACTTAATAGGAACCTCACTTAATTAATAGGAAATGTCGGTAAGACAGCAAGAAGGTAGAGATAAAGCAACTAGGAACCAGGAGAACAACAGATGTTATGCAGAATGAAGTAGGGTAAGGAAAAACAAGGAAAGTAATACTGTCATCCGTGGAACCCTCTCCCTGGGGAACTGCTTCCATGCGGGGTAGTCATTCGAGAGGATTCACCGGCACCACCACGCCCCATCTGGTCATGTATCGGTGTGGTTTAAAAGCACGCTGGGCAGTACCGATTTTATTCAACATTTTGGCAATCGTTTTGTTTGGTGAGCCAGTTACTCAAGTCAGTCAGCCCTTCCGGCATTCATAGTTTCTGCGTGCATGATGATCTGGATTATCGGTCAGCGTTATACGCCCTTGTGACTTCAGCAGTTCAGATTGGATTGTTTTTGATGTTTGCACACATTTTATATTCACCAGTGGGTCTTTTGGCGTGGGTATACATGTTGCTTAGAAGCTTCAAACCATCACCTCAAGAGATCGGCCCACTGGTGACCAACAGAACGACAGGAGAATAAGATGAAATAGTTAGATCATGAAGTAGAAATACCAACGTTATAAGTAGGCACTTAGCATGTCTCGCAAGATTATGAGATGACATATAATGGGGTGTGATAAATATTGCTGCAGTTTAGAACAACAGGTAGCATTAGTAATGAGTTGGTTTCTCCTTTCAATGCGCACTATTCGATGCAAATTATCCGGATGCCATAAGACAGTAGAATACTTAAAATATACGACGGCAAGATAATGCAATAGATACACATCTTTTGTGTATCTAACTACAAGTGGGACTTTAAGGGTGGCATTTTCGAGCATAAACTTAAGGTTTGCTGTATTGTGTTGAGTCTTCATTATAGGTCGTATATTGTTGGGACTTGATGAAATAAACACATCTGTAGACACTTGAAGACCGGATAATTTCATCATATTCTTTCTCTTCATTTCATTTAAATTTGGTTCGGTTCTCAGTTGCCCGTACTTTCAGTGGTAGCTTGTTCCATATGTGAGTATACCTTACCAGGAAGAAGTTGGAGCGGATCTTTAAATTCTCCTCTAATACGAGTAGTGAGTAACCCCTATTCCTTGTGGGATAGGTTGAGGAATTTTGCAAATTAAGATCCATTACAGTAGTGTACACTCGGCAATCTATAATGTTGTATAAGAGAACTAGATTATTTCTCACGATGCGCAGCCATAGAGGGTCTAGCTTAAGGCGGCAACAACCGTCTTCATAGATCAGAGTGGTGAACCGACCAATAAAGAGCTTTGTGAAGGAAAGCTGAATGTTTTTCAAAGCTATTCCATCCGTTCTACGCAGTTGCTTATGGATACTTGTGCAGTATTCCAGCATAGGTCTCACGATTAGGTTAAACATTTCTAGTCTCACTTCGGGTAGAATTACGAATTTAATGATGTAGGCTTGCAATTGCCTGGCCTTTGCTATCTAATTTGATATGTTCGGAAAAATTTAGCGATGCGGAAAATATTACTCCAAGGTCCGTAACTGAACAGGAGTTTGGGATGTTTGTACCTGTTAGGGTGATGAGGCTATCAGGTATGCAGCATCCATTCCAAAGCAATTGCGCTTTTTCAGCGGAGAATTTCATGGGTCAATTTTACTCCAGTGGTCCGGCGCAGATAAGTCCTTATGTACGTTCTTAATGCCCAACTCAGTGCTAGCGGGTGGACGTGAGTAGATGGGTTTAATGTCGTCCGCAAAGAGGTATAATCGTCCATGTTTGCTTGAATCAGACATGGCATTTATGTACATTAGGAAGAGTAGTGGTCCAAGGACACTGCCTTGGACAACCCTGCTTGTAACTTCTCTCGAGGAGGAGAGTTGCTGGCTTGTATTAACTCTCATAGATGTAAATCAGCTTATCAATGCGTTGCTGACACCGTAAGGGTGCAGGACGGGCAATAAAGGTTTAAGTGGCACACCAGCGAACGCCTTGTGCGTGTCTAGTAGAATGACAATAACTGCCACGCCACTGTCAGCAACCGATGTTATGCGGTCAAAGAACTGTATTTGACAGGTTATACAGGATCGCTTCATGAGAAAGCCGTGTTGTGCTTTGTTTATTAGGTCCAATCTTGTTAAGAATTGAATAAGGCCATTGGTGACAATTCGTCCACTGTCTTTGAGGCTGTCGCGTTATGAATACTATGGTGATAATCCATCCTCGCAGATCGCAAGCATCATCATCATTAGCAACAGCAGTACATCAGCCATTTGAACTGATGCTTCGCTGCCATACAACCATGATGATCTATAAAATAAAAAATAAGAAGAGGGACTTACCTGAAAACCTTAATGCACTAAGCAAACATTCAGGGTCAAGGCTCCTACATCTTGTGTAGACAACATACCGTCACAAACCGCTGGCTATCGTGCAAACATAAGACGGCATCGGCGAGACAGCTTCCTTGCGGCTTTCACTGCCACGCGTCCTAATAAGCCTTTACTCGGCAGATAACTCAACACAAAAACACATTTTAAACAGGCAAACCAATTAGGAAACGGCAGCAGACGCGCCACTGGTGTCTACTGCGAGCCATGTCCTGTAAAGTCTCGAGCCAAACACAAGGCGAGTCACGTGGACTTCAGCCCGGAAGGCGAGACGCACCAACGGCACCCAGTTTGGTCGTCAGTGACTTCATTTCCCGCTGCCGAGTCAACTTCTCTCCACCTCGTGCCTTGCGCCACCCAACACCTGGCAGACTAACCAAGAACATCCTAGGCAAGCGGTGACTAGGCATACGTATCACGTGCCCGAGCCAGCGGAACTTATTCAGTGCTATCTGTTGTTCTAGGGTGCAATCATGATTATACCCACCTAGTACTCGCCTATGAACATCATCGTTGCGGACACGCTGGTGCCATCCGACACCAGCAAAGCTTCGCAAACAACGATAATCAAAGACTTGAAGGCACCTCAGATCTTCGGAGCGAAAGGGCCAATTCTCACTACCATAGAGCAGAACGACCCTCACTGTGGCTTTGTATACCCGGCCCTTCAGAAAGAGGGAAACTCCCTTCTGTCGCCAAAGATGCTGCAGGTTCAAGAAGATAGCACTGACTTTTGCAATGTGTGAGCTGAGGTCAGCCTCAATGCGCCCATCGTTGCTGATGCAGTTGCCAAGATAAGTGAATTTATCATTCACCTCGAGTTCCTCGTTAGCAAGCGTCAACAGGTCATCAAGTAGTTGGTGGTCTTGCAGCAACACTTTGCACTTCGAAGGTGCGAACTGCATACCAAATTATCGGACCACTCAGGACAGGCTATTCAGGGTTGATAGTGACGCCCCAATACCGTCGAAAAGCAACACGATATCGTCCGCATAATCTAGATCAACTAACCTTTCACCAGGCAGCACTTCAACTCCTACATCGTGAGATTCCGCAAGGAACCACTCCATAACAGAATCCACGACGAAATTGAACAAAAATGGGGAAATCGACAACTGTGAGGAACACCACTTGTGGTCGGAAAGCTATCCGATCGAACACCGTAGACCCTGACGCGCCCTGTAGTGTTCGAGTATAAAGCACGAAGGATGTTCACATATTTCGTGGGAACATTTTTCCGCGCAAGTATTTCGAACAGAATCGATCGATCGATCGACTGAATCTAACGCACTCTTGAAAGCGAGGAACATACCTATTGTCGATCTGCGGTATGTCTGGTGCTGCTCTAGCACCTGCAGCAGAGTGCCTTTTTGGACATCTACAGCCATGTCCTGGGCGGAAACCGGCATGCTCTTCCCTAATCCGAGAGTCCCCGTTCCGCAGTGAGGCGACGAATGATAATCGTGGCCAATAATTTTGTTACAACTGGCGTTAGGCTAATACCCCTGCGGTTAGAACAGTCTGCGCGACTGCCTTTCTTGTATATTACCAATATAATCCATTCGCTCCAATTAGCCTGGACACTCCCTTCCAGATACGTTCGAATAGGGAGGCCAGTGCTTTGAAGAGGACCGCACCTCCATCCTTAAATAGTGCAGGTGGCTTGGAATCCGGGCCAGAGGCACGAAAACGATTGAGGGTTGTGATCGCGTTTTGGATCTCGGCCTCCGACGGAGGCTCTAAACTAACCGTCCATGGCACGTCCTGCATCACCTGAGTAGGAAGAGGTCCGGGAGCAGGGGGCCAGGTGAACTGATCGTGAAAGTGTTCCGCCCAACGATCCATACGGCGCTCCTTATTGTGTTTCAGCGCACCCGCACTGTCTCTGATTGTCTCAATGACGCCTAGTTTTCTGGGACCAGTGGTGCGGATCGGCTGGAAGAGCTTGCGGTACTTGCCTACCGTTCCTGCCTCCTCCATTTTCTGAGCCCTACTGGTCCACCAGGCTTCCTTGTCAGCACGTAGGCTCTGCTATAGTTCACGCCTAATAGCCCGTCTGATCACATTGTACGCAGAACCAGCCGGGAGATGTCTTCTAGATTCCAACAGGCTCACCGACCTATCGGATATCCAGTGACTGGTGCGGTGACTATGGATAGTGCCAGAGGCAGATGCTCCTGCGTCGTGCATGGCGGCAAAGATCCTATTCCACTGAAGCTCAGTGTCATTAGGACAAGACAACGGAAGTTCGGTATGCAGTGCTTTTTGATAGGCTTGCCTAACCGAGGACTGAGACAATTTCTCCGTTGCTAGTCGTAGTGGACGCTTGGAGCGCCTCCCGGTAAAGTTCATGGAGAAACGACAGCGTACCAAGGCATGATCAGAGTCGACACAGGTACTCCAGTATGAGCGGCAATCCAGTATGGAACCACGCCACCTGTAACTTATGGCAATGTGGTCATTTTGGGTCCATCGCTTTCCAGCTACAGGAGGACGCCAAGTGGCACTTCTGCGCCCACTGTGCCTAAAAGCAGTGCTACTAAGAAACAACTGGTGCTCCGCACACAGTTGCAGCAGACGCCCACCGTTGTCAGTTCGTTCGGAGTTAAGCCCACAATTACCACCCAGCTAAGCTTCTGAAGATTTTAGATGCCCTACTTGTGCGTTCATATCCCCTGCAAGTACTATGATATCTGAACTAGTAGCACTGCGTAGTAGCGCGTTCAGTTCGTGATAGAAAGTGTCCTTGACTGCATTAGAACTGCAGTCAGTCAAAGCATAAGCAAAAATCACAAACAAACAGCGTTTTGTTTTACGTCGCGAATTCACCTTAGCTGATGTCGTCAAACGCGTTGCACATATACTGCTGTTCACCGGAATCCAATCAACCAACGATGGCACCGCCTTGGAGCTTAAAATGATCGGGAGTCACCTATAAGTATCCGTGCCATTATCAAGAGTTCCTTCTGCGGGGGGAACTATCCACTTTTTTAAGGCTAAGTTGAAGACATTTAACATCAGCAGAGGAATGTTTTTGCCTCCATGCTTGATGAAAGCTGAAGGAATACCATTGGGTCCTTGCTGAAATGACGGTTTTATGGAGAGTATACTCCTTTGAACAACACTCGAGCTCACGGGAATACTCGAGAGTTCTTCATCCATCTTCGGTTTTAAAAGAAGATGAACATACTGTTATCTGTATTGAATAAAGTTGCATAATAAGAGTACAATACTTTACACAGTTGGCTAACGCCATCAGTTGTCGATCCATCTTCTAATGTCGACTTGAGATCTGATGGTTTTGTTGTGTATTCAACATGTTGAGAAGTTTCACCAAGGTTCGGATCATTTGCGGATTTTGTAGCGCTTCGTTTTCTTTGGTGATTTCTTCATGCAGTGTCTGAATGTTTAGTTTCAGTAGAGTCTCATGAATTCGGAGTAAGGTTGTAAAGTTCTTGTTTTTGCAATCGTGGGAATTCATTTTCTTCCATTTGGTGGTAATTTTGAAGCATGGCTTGCGTTGACTACTACTGTTAGGGGAGTTGTACCGCTGTGTGGGTGCTACTAGGTCGATACAGGTGCGAAAATTTTTTATACATTCGTGCGTGGCCAAGGTTGCATCCTGTGTTAAGAAGAATTTGTCCAAACTCAGGGTACTGAGGAGATTGTCAACTACGATGTAGTTAATGAGATGGATGCAACGAGTTGGTTTGTCAGTCGCTGGCAGTTTGCTAGTTTTACATTCATGCTGCAAAGTGCAGGATTGTAGTCGCAGCCCATTAGTGCGCTGTTAATAGTGACGAGCACTGACAGAATGCCGATGGTGAATATCGTATCTAATGTGTTGGCTCTTCTTGTAGATTGATTAACTTGAGTCGAACCATTTATCTGAATGCTATGGATTATTCCCATGAGACTCCATGGCGCTTTAAGTGTGGGCGTCGTCCAGTCAGTTCAACTCTCCACCTACAAACATATGCTTGTAGAAAATATTTAAGGTAGTTGTACAGTATGGCGATTGCTAGCGCTAAGAGATCTATAGACGTAACCCAGTAGAAGGTCACTACAAGGGATTGTAAAAAAAACAACGAATCTTCTGGATCATTGAGAGCCAGAAGATCAACAGGCATCACTGTGAAATCATTTCGAATATAGATAGCGCACCCTTCTCCTCTTTTGCTCAGACGATCGTTGCGGAACTGTTGGCACACGAAAACTTGAAGCTGAGAGTCACTTATGTCTGAGTTGCACTACTGTTCATTGATGAAAACACAAGGGGGTTTTAAGACAGACGAAAGTTGTAACTTGCAATATGGTTAGTAATGAACGAATGTTTAGAACAGCGGGTTCTAGAGAATATACGGAAAGAGGTACTGCACGGATGGTTAAGAGAGACTGTTTGTTAACACTGTTATTGGTGGAGTGCCACAATGAGGCATTCGTGATTTGGAGGTCTCTAGTTTGTACTGACACCAACGAAGAAGATGTTCTAATCCAGAGATCATGTGTTGATTCATGGGGCCTACTGGTGGTAACCCCATTGGTGGAAGATAATGTTGGGGGATATGATGTCTTAAAAAAGGATTTTCAACAATTTTCATGACGGAAAATGGCGGCGAGGCATAGACTAGTTGTCCCATTAGTAAGCATATGGATTGTATATGACATCCCTCACATCACTTGGTGACTGCGTCATCATGCGGCGGAACAATGTGGTAACGCAGCGATAACACTTCGCACTCATTTACAGATCAGGGACTTGACTCTCTGGCAATAGATAGGATGAGTTCCGCATCATATCAACCATGGGATGATGTAGATTTGATTTTATCAACTACCGGCATGAATCAGACTTGTTACCGTCCGTTGGGTAGTAAGCTGTACCATCCACACAGGCTTCTCGAAATCGTGTGACATCCTTAAGATGGGGCCTGCTATAGTGCACCATGATAGTCATCGCTCTCGCCTCCAGGATAACAAGGTATCCCAATTATGACAATAAAAGGGACGGCGACTACAGAGTTAGACAGTTGGTGTTTAGACTTTCACTGCGCGCATGCAGAATGCGGCGACGAGGTCATTACATGTACCACTCTTCGGAGGTGAGGGAAAGATTACTGAAGGTGTATGAGGAAGCGGAGGATTAGAAGACGGCCACATCCTTGCTGCATGTAAATGTGAGCAGGTGCCGCATTGGGATACGCATTTTGGAATCAGCGGAGCTGAGGAGTAACACGGGGTCTTGTCACCGATCTCTGACAGATAACTAAGGGAAGGCTGTCTTTGAATGGATATCGGAAGAGCCCACCGTTAACCTATCCACTCTTTGTTGGAGGCTGAAAGCAGAATACGACGTGGAGGTGAGAGGTACCACGGTGTCCAGATATCTAGACGGGCGCCTTATAACCCTGAAGAAGTTACATACAATCCCGGAACCAGTGAAAACATTGGAGAACAAAGAGCGACGCCATTTGTTCGTCTTGACGCTGCTACAATTACAGGCGAAAGGAAGAGAGCCTTTTTGAATAGAAGAGAAGAATTTCAACCTCTTTTGCGCTCGTAGTAGGGGTCGCTCAAGCCGTGGGAGTCGAGCACAGTGTACCGTGGCGAACAGTCGCGGCCAGCATGTGCACGTGGTTGTCGCGATGACGGGGGAAGTTTTGATAGGTTTTGTGATTTTGCGAAGCAGTTACAACAAAGGACGGTGCGCAGTGAGTTCTAAAAATTCTGAATGCCCAAGGATCTCATTGCATCGATCAATGCATTCTGATTTGTGAAAATGCGCTGCACCACACTGACCTGGAGAGCGTCTTCCAGGAGGAAAAGTATCAAACAGAAGACTGCTACAGCGAGCGTCACACTGTCAGTCTCTGAACCACATTAAAGGCGTATGGGGTGGTATCAAGGCTTATGCGAAGGACGCAATGAGGACCAGGTATGTCGAACTGCTCAGCAAGGATCCGAAATGCGTTCTGTGCAACAGCGAGTGACGTACTAGGTTTTTGGAAAATGTGGTAGCTGAAGCACGTGGATGCGTTACCTCGCATCACTGCGACCAGATGGTGCGACCCGTATCCGGGAATTAGGGACGCGTACTTTTATTTTATTTGCTTGCTTTATAGAATGCAATCCTTTGAATAAAACCTTTTTCTGTAATATAGTTGGCACTTTCACTCGAAGGCTAGGAAGGGTCCTGGTGCATCAAATGCTATGCATGAGGGATACAGAGCATTATAGGTAGGTGAATAGACGTAGCTATTTGTTGCTGTTGTTCCCACTGTCGGTGTTGGGAGAGCAGGTTATTAGTTTTGTTGATTGTGGCAGAGCGGAGGAGTAAGCTATGTTGTATAGGGCGCATGCTAAGTAGGTGGAAGGCCAGCAGGCGGCATTACGTCTGTGTAGGTTGCGTAGTGTTAATAGTACAGAAACCCAGGGACGATACAAGGCGATTAGCCGACACCACACACAAGAAACCTTGACATGAGACAGGGGATTGAAAGTAGTCCGCCGCGTTCAAATATCAGTGAGTCGCTGCGACGCAAATTAGGAAAACCGTGGTAAATGGCAGGTACTCAAGTGATCGAATAGCACACGGAAGGTCGATGGGCCACCTCGATATCAAAGAACTAGATGATGCGTGCGGGGCATCGATGGCAGCTGAATTAAAGTACCCTTCAAACCCATAACAGACATTCACGGAATTCGCAATTGTGAAGGAAGTATGACAGACCAATAGACCCAATGCCGACATTCCGCAGCGCTGCACTAACTGTTTGTTCACTGACTTATTCGTCTATTTAGATTACTGTAGAAGCTAAGACGGTTTGTGCGCACATGAGAGAGTTTGATGTTCCTCAGCAATGCGCTTTTCCACTGGGCATGCGAGCAATCCACCATCTTGCTTGTAAAGTTGATACGGCGTGGTCAAATCATGAGCGCTATGGGGTGCACTGACAAACCTGTTACTTTTCCATCTTGTGCTAGCGGGAGTAATGCTGTTCCTTTTCATGTATGTGGCTTGTTTGTCGAGTTACACGGCAAATGCTGCATAGACATGCATTTATATCCTCGTGGAAATAATCCGTTGCTATTCCTGTGCCGTTGGTAGGTCACATTGTATCCAACTAATGCCATATCAGCAGTGATGCGTATATTTCCCGATCATTTCTGCGATATGGCCAATTGGACGTAAGGCAATGATAGGCCTTATTCACTGCGTTAGTTGACATGATGTTTAAGGGCATAACATTTCGACCGCCCACCTACCGCTAATATTAACTTTATGCAGTATTCTTAGTGTATCGCACTAACAGCGCGTAGCTAACGAGCATCCGTAGAAGACAAAGAACTGCAGGCAAGGTCCGTTATTGAGGAATTCAGATGCAACCAGAGTACAGAAAGTAGAAATCAAAGAGGCGCTGAATGCACACACATACACACACAGCAGTTGCCGGAACTCTCATGAGTCAGTTGACGTATTGCGTACGAACAGGCACTCAGACCATCTCAGCACTCAGACAATCATCACACGTTGCATGAGTACTCCGCTAACGATGCAGTCAATGGCCGCTGCTCAGACTCGGTAAGCATCTGTCCTGAGTTCCAGCCAAGCCCTTCACATACTTGATGCCGCTGCACGATGCGATTGGGTGTCTCGTTCTCAAGCCGACGGCACAGTAACAGCCCGTCTGTGACACATCAGGTGCGTTGGTGTACACTTTTTATACCATGCTGGCCTAGTTGGGGAACCCAGTCAAGCCTGGTTTAAACGGTTGCAGCCTTCAAGTTTTTGTCCCTGGCTGTCTGCTTATGCTGTCCCCTGGGTGCAGTGAAACAGCTTTCGTCCACAATTGGTGTCACACGTACAGTTAGCCGACTATGCGACCCGGGCTAAGTTAGCAATCATAGTGTACTGGGCGGAGACTGACCGAATTAGTTCTGAACTGGGCACAATAATTTTACTCTTCCACGAAACTGGCAGTCACATATCCAGGATGGTGCTCCTGCTACCATTTCGGAGACTACGCGTACAACGTCAGCAGTGATTCCACAATCCTCAGTTCAACCACAACCATGTGCAAAGAATTTATAATTTTGCGACAATTAAGAGCTCCATCACAAAACAAGGTGCATGTTACAAGAAGCTTAGATAGATTATTCCCGGTATTCTTACTCAGTTTAAATATCATGGAATACTGATTTCACCTTTTACTACTACATCAATGAAGTTTCGGTTATCTGAGTTTCATTTTTTGAATATTCTGTGGTGCTGCCTGCCATGCATTTTTTCTCGGTCAAATCGTTCCGAGAAGACGCTTGTTTCATATTGCGCACCTTAGATATTACGATTTGTATCCTGTTTTTCCTTCAGTGTCTGCCTGCCCTGTTGCCTATCTCGTCTACTTGTTGAGTGTAGAGAATGTCTGCTAGTCTCAACTAATGCTGTTAGTATTTCTAGCAGAGTAGGCTGAACTACACAACGAAACTCCAGCCATTTAAATATACTTAGCGGATTGGATAGATTGCATACAGAGATCATCAGGGCGTAATATACACCACATGCATTCATGTAGCTGCTACGTGAATGGCACATTCGTTCTTGTACACACTGCCGAGCAAGCAGGACAACTACTTTTGGCGCTAAGCTACTGTTACCTCACAATCGAATTTAGAGTTGAGAACGAATCGTACAACGCCTTCCAATTCTAGACGTTCGTTTATCAGAAACCGAAATGGTACACTACCCTATGTTTGACATTTAGTGTCCAGTAAATCACACACGAGCTCCGTTTTGTACCACATTTGCGATACCTAGCCAGCTATGCTGAGAGGTAGGGATTACATGTGAGCTGCAACGCGTCTGCTCTACAGTACGCGAAAATGGGCGTCCGGATTTCCTAGCAGAGCAGCAAAACGGGAAAGCGAAAACCGGGAACGGACAAGTGTCCGAGGTCGTTAAGAAAAGCTGTTCATAATGATACCATTCTAAGGAGACTAAAAATGGCAGAGGATTCAGATATCGCCTCCGTCAATCTCCAATAGTGTACGCTGCTGAGTATGTGGTTTGGCACCAAGTTAAGAATTTGCTGTTTAAATCCACCCTGGACATGACAGACACTTGCGCTTCACTGTAGGCATTGCCTGCGTATTGTGCTGTTGCAAGCACTGTAAATGCATTGTAAGCATGCGTTGTGGAACCAATGTCATCGTCCAACTAGGCTTCAGGATCTCGCTGCTTTCTGATGATAACATGTATCCGCGTAGTTCGCACGTCCGCAGTAATGTATGTCACTGCGTGCAAAATTGGCTTCCTGCTTAGCTGCCTGTATTAGTTGTCCACCTCAGGGTTAGCGTGGGCGGATCTCGCTGTAAATTATTCACAACAAGCTGTAAGAACGTCGGTAAATGAGAGAAGATTGTTTGGCTGTTTTCCCTATTTACCTGCATTATCTGAATGAACTTCGCGCACCGTCACTATTTACTGGCCTTGCCGTGCTGCCTTCGGCGATGAGGTGGCATTTAGCAAAAAGGCAGTTTTCGTAGCAAAGTGATGTGTTTCGTTGTCGAGTGATGCAATCGACGAAGAACTGAGGCCAGCAGCCTATTCAATGGATGTAATACAGAGGTTACATCTGCAATCAGAATCAGTTTGATGATCGCGTTTTGTGAGATGCATGTGAATTCCAGACTGGTATGGATCACCGGCCTGGAGTACCTGTGTCCAATTCATACGTTGTTATTTGTATTCCATTAGGGGACAACTAGGCTCGGCTCCGCCAGAGTTTGCCTTGAATGGGTGTTTGGTTTAACAGGACACGCAGTGCTTGAACGGTAGTATTTTCGCAATCTGTCACGACTTTCAAAATATTCCGTCGCAGTCACAGCGTCCATGAACTGAAGGAGTACGCTACAACTGCGGTGCTAGCCATGTGATTGTAAGAAGTCACTTTTATTCTTCTTCGCTTCAGCTCATCCGGAATGCAATGAAAATGAGCTGGCACTTGGGATATATGATCAGCAGGCTTATCGGAGTACAGTTGATATGTCGTCAGTTTCACACTTCATGTAGAACGCTACAGAGATATTATACGAGAAGGTGCTGTAACGCGCTCGTGTGGCTGATATTATGGAGTTGTGCCAGAAGATAATGCAGTATAAAATTGATTATATATATATATATATATATATATATATATATGAATGGAACCGCGACCATTTGTACTCCCTACATACGCGGCAGATGCCAAGTATATGCACCTGTTATTTCTGCAATTTCTTCACATGAGCAGATAAGTTCAGCACAAAGTCAAACGCAATGTATACTTGATACATCAACCCTCTCATTTCACAAGGTATACCGGCGATCGCGGACAGCACAGTATCCCTCCCGCACGGCTATTAGCAATAGACTCATTTCCAATGCTCCTACACATATTTACCGCTCGAATAATCCACGATTACGATGACTGACACAACGATGACGCGAACGCTGATTCCACCACTTATGGTATGTTCGCATTATATTTGGTTGACGCCAGATGGATTATCAACAAACGGTATATCCTAAACATGATTGCACAAGTAAACCAATTCAAGCCATCCTCGTTACCGAAACGTAGTACCCCGACGAGATATTAGACAGTAATCCAATTACCCCACCCTTTTAACACCTTTTTTAAAGATCGCTGCAAAAGAATGGTGGAGGATGCCTCATGCATTTTCATCACGTATGTACAGCCAAACGGTTTGAACAGGCACCGTTGGCAAATATCCCCGATTCTCTCTGGTTCTCCGTCTCAGTAGCCCCGGTTTACTTGCATCTATCCGCAATTTACAAAATTCAGCAACCATGAATGTTGTCCGTAACACCTCAGCTTTCTATTTTGCATCGCAATTGACGAACAAACAAAAGTAATTGTAGGTCATCGCTACATACCGAAGATGCTCTGGTCTTCGTAGATCTTCTTGTCTATACACACAGCCTTCATTTATTCATTCAGAGTTGGTTGGACACAGTTGGTTACCATACCAACTAGGTTGATGAACTCATTATATGTGATGTTTACATTGTGTATGGCCAACGTACTGAGAGACGTTTCAGAGAATATTCCTAGTTGCAACAGCAACCTGCTACTCTTAACCTTCACTGTTAACATGGTCACCAAACAAGTGCCTCCTTCGTACTACACCAGCCGCAGTATTAACTAGAAACCCTCCCGTCAAATAATCTGGTGCTGCAATAGCGATGCCTTCTTTCTCACCAGCAACGCATGCACAACCGTGGAGCAATTCTATCATTAGTTTTAGCAAGCCATAACCCTCGTTGCTGCACAAGAAAAACGAATCAGTGATATTTACAAAGGAGCAGTCGAAGGTTCAAAGAGTCAGAAATCCAGCAAACCGATCGCGCTTAAAAAGGATGGGGTACTTTAACATGATTGTAGAAAGTAGAAGTCACGATTAAAATTCACGCACATTATTGTGCGTGAATTTTAATCGTGACTTCTACTTTCTACCATCTTTACCCTACTCACAAACATCCAAATTTAATCTACTATCGCCCATTGGACATTCGAACGACAGATACTTCAGCCCATTGGGAAGTGACGGGTGCGTGAGCCAATCTGAAACACCAGGAGAGGTACTGTGTGCCCATTGGCAATACGTCGCGCACCAAGCAGAAGTCATGTGTTACAATTTGCGCACTTAATGGTCAGCCCTCGGTAGCTCAGTGATAGAGCAGCGGACCGGAAATTCGTGAAACGGGCTTCGATTCCCCGTCGAGGCACATTATTGTGCGTGAATTTTAATCATGACTTCTACTTTCTACCATCTTTACCCTACTCACAAACATCCAAATTTATCATGATTCCACAGATGCGCCGGCTCATCTCTGAAATCAAGCACTTACAGTTGATGGAGAACACATGAAGATCAAGCAACCCTTCGAATGACATGTAAAACAAAAGAGTTGGTTTGACTTCTCCGTCAAAGAAACAACAAATGCTTTTCCTTGATGATTCAAATGGTGAATGACATCCAGGCGCATTTAGCTCTTGCTTCTCCACCTACCTGAACCTTGACACTAACGCTTTAATTAGACTAAGGTTCCATCGTAAGTACTATTGCTCTCCGAAATATCCGCCAAGCAACACATTCCATTCAACCGTGCTCAATTCTGGAAGCTGATGGCATCTCCCATCCGCCATGAAACTCGGAGGGCCTGATATGTCACTGCTTCTTTTGTATTTGTTAGCCGTTTCACTGGGATCCTAGTAATATGCCGATCAATGAAAATGTTCATTTAGCAGCCCTCGCCACAAGCGTTGCGCAAAACAGGAGATTGACACTAATAAGCCAAGCCAAGGCACTCCTATAATAGCCGGATTATTCGTGAACTTGGTAAAAAAAAGTGTGGGGAAATTCATCAACTCACTGGTGCTACTATGCAGATCATATAATGGCTTCCCTGATTAACAATCGTACACATTCTGGGAGCTGCATTACCTGAACTACATACCGGACTCCATTGATTCAAATATGCCATATTAATTCCATGCTTGCGCATGCAGAAAACATTCGATTGGGTGCTTCACAAACGGTTATCGATCCACATAGATCTTTTTGAAGTCCACAACAAAATAACGGATTGACCCTCATCATATCTGAACGGTCCTGCTAAAGTTGTCCCCTTAGGCGCCTATTACTCTTCCCCGCGTCCAATTACCAGCGGGATTAAACAAGGATGTGCGCTCGGTACATCAATTTCCCTTCTTTGTGTCAATGAAAGCAGTTCGGTTACCAAACATGGCGTGCCGTATTTATTTGTTGGTGATTTAACATTTGTCCACAAGTATCGCGAAATTGAGCTTCCGAAAGTACTACTGCTCATTGATGAATACATTCATTCGCTTTAGACTTGGTGCGGCATTGGATGATGACGTTTTAAGTCGCTTGACACCATAAGTACCTATCACACGTTATAGCGAACGCATCTGCGTACAACGGTCTACCCGTGACCCTGGAATCATATTTTCTGGTGATTTATGTTCTTAGAATAGATTGCGTACCAGATTTCACAAGTCAGACCATCCTTCTCCAACTCCTCTCATAATATACATATAATCACAGCTACAGTTGAACTATTTAAAATCCTTAATCGTACCATACTGGAGTATCGCAGCGTAACCAGAGGTAATATGAGGAAACCAGGCAGAACATCGATAGAAAGCCTTCAACGGCCGTTTATTACGCAAATATTGAGAAAATGTTCTATCATAAACTCTCGGTAGTGATACCAGAAACTCCATTTCCATCCGCCTTGGCTGCGAAGGCTAAGACATGACTGTAGACTACTGTACAGGCTGATTCATGGCAATACCTATTCCAATCGGTTCATCCTTAACACTGCAGCACAATAACACGCAAGATCTAGGTAACAAAGACCTTAACCTGATTATAACACGAGGCAAGACAAATTTTCTGTTTAACTTTCGTTTCACCATATATGTTTCGATGTGGAATCGGTTGCCATCCATCATCAGGTCGTGTGAGACTGTGCAATCCCTTCGCAGTAAGATGGGAGACTACCTCTAGCTGGGCACCATTATATCATTATTTTGTCAGGAAGATTATTTGAACATCCATTCATTGAAAGCCCAGATAACGTCTAATGGGTGTGATATCACCAATTAACGCATTGTAATTAGTCCTCAGTGTCTACAACATACTCAAACTGCCAATTTGCCTCCTACCACCGCATAAGACAAAGATATGGGGCAAATACCTCAGAAATGTAGACAAATATAAGAAGATAAGTTGATATTGTTCTTGCAAGGGCAGGACATCACCTGTGCGTGTATGTTCTGTGCCAAATACTGTCACAGCTGCTCCCTTGATGAGAAATATGCCTATTATTATTTTGGTTATTATTGTTATTACTATTATTATTACTGTTATTATTATCTTCATGCGGTATACTGTTTCGACCAGAGGCAATACTAACTTGAAGCCTAAATGTGCCACTGGTACTGTGCACCTTGAACTGAACACAAATTGTGCGCTCGATACTTTACGGACTGCTCCGACAATGGCTGAAAATTTGACACAGGGACACCGACTACCGGCAGGGTCAGCATACGAACCAATGGTAACTCTTTCCGACAAAAGATCTGTTGAAGTATTGCTGACGGAGACCAAATAAACACCTCATTCTAGGTTGACCAGTTAAAGTCAGGTGTATTGTCAGTGACTTAGAACTGACATTCTCATCCCTGTCTGCCTTCCGTTAACAGCAACCTGTCAACCTAATCGGGAGCATACCTGCCCCCATAGACGCACACATCTAGCCCTGTGCTTACATCCAGGGGGTCCCATTGCCTCATGTCCACTGACCAATGAGAGTGTCACTGATAGTGAGTGCATGTAACCCCTCAGGGAGAAAATAAATTGATTTCCGCGTGAACTTGAATGCACAACACGTTAGTTTGATTTTTGTAACACGCTAACTTAGCACAATGCGTGAAGTTACCTATAAAAACGTATAGCCACATGAAACAGGTAGGGCAGCCGACTACATGGGTTAATGTGAAAGGTTATGTCAGACAATCACCTCACATAGACGGCGACCTGAACCTGTAGTGTACCGGAAAACAAGCTATTTCAGTATCTTGTAACATTGGATTTTACGGTTGTTTTAACCTTAGAAACGTCCACTTGTTTTACTGACTGCACGTCCGTTGACACAAACCGTTTTGATGAATACCTCGCTGCACGTTTCTCGCTCTGTCTGATTCGCTTCCTATTCTTGTAGCCTGCACAATACACGTTGGGTTCCGTCGCCTCCGACTTCTATACTGTCGTATTTGACACGTCTTACGTGTCATTGCTTACCGACTAGTATCCCAGGCTCCGCCCAACAACTGGTGACCCCCTGTCAGGATTACGCCGCCCGCCATTTTGCATTTTTCGTGCTGGTGAGCTCGTTCCAGTGATTTTGTGATTCATTACTTGTGATCATATTGTTTTCTCACCTACCACATTTCTTATCTGCAGTTTGCAATGGATTATCTAGAGGATAAGCCGTCTCCATGCGCGGTTAACGCCGTTCAGCCTGTCATGGTCAATTCTGTTGCCTTAGCCCCTCCCCCTTTTGGGAGAATGATCCTTTATTATGGTTTTTGCACCTAGAATCCGTATTTTATATTCGTAAGATTTCTTCTGATTTCGCCATGTATAATCAGCTAATATCTTGCCTTCCTCAGAGTATATCCTCGCAGGTGAGAGACATCATACTTTGCCCCCCTCTAGTAATGAAATACGAGACTCTTAAACAGGCTATTATTCAGCGAATCACGCCTTCTGACAAGGTCCGTCTGCAGCAACTATTTAGTGATCTGCAGCTAGGAGATAGGATGCCCTCAGCCTTGTTGCGCGAAATGCAACAGCTCATCGGCACGTCAAACATGGACGTAGGGATTCTCCGCGAGCTGTGGATGCAACGCCTTCCTGAAAGCACACAGGCTATCCTTGCAGTAGCAAGTGACTTGCCCATCACAGCAATTGCAGATCTAGCAGACCGCGTCATCGAACGGCACCAGCCAGAGACTGAAACCAAAGCACCTAAGCAGCTTTGCGCTGGCGAAACCACAACGACAGGCGCGACTAGCCCGCCGTCGGCAATAGACGCATTATCATTGCAGATAGCGTCGCTTCAGCGCCAGATCGAGGAACTCACTTTAAACCGTAAGCACCGCAACCGCTCCGGATCATCGCCCCGTCGCACAAAACCTGATGCCACAGGTTACTGCTTTTATCACTCGCATTTCGGTACTAAAGCCCGTAAGTGCGTACAGCCGTGTAGCTACTCCGCTATAGATGATCCGCCACGCCGGGCTGTAATGGCCACGAACGTCGGCAAAGCTCAAAGTCGTCTCATCTACATTAGGGATTATGACTCCGATACCCAGTTCTTAGTTGATACCGGGGCGGAAGTCAGCGTCATTCCCCTATGCCAGGTGAGCCTACCACTTCTCTGTCGACAAGCCTCAGTGCCGCCAATGGCACGCCAATAGCCACCTACGGTCATCGATCGCTTACCCTGGACCTAGGTCTTCGGCGCAGGTTCCGCTGGGTATTCACTGTCGCTGCAGTCCACTTTGCCATCATCGGCATTGACTTTCTCAGGCATGTCGACCTCTTCGTCGATGCGAAACGCCAGATGAGCGCGGACGCTGCAACGAACCTCAGCTTACGTGGCATCACCGCCGATGTCACATATATATCCCCGGTCTATGCATTTCCCCAGACCTCGCCAGACTACGCTAATCTCTTTTCTCAGTATCCCAAGCTTGTTCAGCCAATATACGCAGCTTTGACCGTGGCAGCTCAAGTCACGCACCACATATGGACGAATGGCCCACCTGTGTCATGCCGCCTACGCCGACTATCGCCCGAGAAGCTAAAGGTAGCTAGGGCGGAGTTTGAGCACATGCTTGAACTTAGAATAATCCGCCCTTCCGGCAGCCCTTGGTCCTCGCCCCTGCAGATGGTCCCCAAGAAATCTGGTGACTGGCGTCCTTGCGGTGATTACCGCGCACTCAATCGCCTAACCGTCCCAGATAGGTATCCCATCCCACACATGCAGGACCTTACTGCATGCCTCACAAGTAAGACGATCTACAGCAAGATCGATCTGGTTCGCGCCTATCACCAGAAACCTGTGAAAGACAACGACATTCCTAAAACAGCCGTCATCACTCCATTAGGTTTGTTTGAATTTTTAAGAATGCCATTTGGACTGTGCAAAGCCGCACAAACCTTCCAACGCTTCATCCACGATGTTACTCGTGACCTAGACTTCGCCTATTCCTATCTCGATGATATTTTAGTAGCCAGTTCATCGGAACAAGAGCACCTCGAGCATCTTCGAACTCCCTTCCAGCGCTTGACCCAACACGGTGTCACAGTCAATCCGACTAAGTGCGAAATCGGCAAATCAACTGTAGAATTCCTAGGCCACCTCGTTTCATCGTCTGGTATCGAAGTCCTTCCTGATAAGATCCAGGCAATCAAGGACTTCCCAGCTCCGACTTCGTTCAAGCACCTCCGTCGATTTTGTTGTTTGGTCAACTACTATCGACGCTTCATTCCGCGCTGCGTTCAGCTCATGCAGCCACTGACTGACTTACTCAGAGGAAATGAACGTAAGTTCGCTTTCCCTGACACAGCATAGGCAGCCTTCGCCGGGCTCAAGGATGCTATCTCCAACATAGCCCTCCTCGCTCATTCCGAATCGACTGCAACCTTTATATTACGACTGCTGCCAAAGACGTCGCGGTAGGAGCCGTTCTCCAACAGCAAGTTGATGGGCAATGGCAACCCATTTGGTTCTTCTCCAAGCGCTTGCAGCCAGCAAAATCCCGCTACAGCACGTTTGGCAGAGAACTGCTCGCCATTTACCTAGCGAAACGTCACTTCCGGCAAACACTGGAAGGCCGCGTTTTCACGGTCTACACTGACCACAAGCCCCTTACCTTTACCTTCAACTCTGCTTGCGACCAATACTCACCACAGAAAGCAAGACACCTAGACTTTGTCACGCAGTTTACTGCTGACATACGTCATGTCTCAAGTGTCGACAATCCCGTCGCTGACGCTCTCTCACACGTCAACCTCACTCTACGGTATTTGTCTACCGCCCACCTTACTGCCACGGCATCGGCTTAGGCTCAAGACGAAGATTTACAGCGCAAGCTGCAGTCCACTTCGCTGCATGTGCAACCTGTTCCTCTCCAAACCACGGAAGGAACCATTTTCTGTGACACTTCCACAGGTTGTCCTAGACCTCTCGTGCCCGTCTCTTTCAAAAGCACAGTCGTTGACGCACTGCACTCACTATCCCATCCCGGTATCCATGCATCTTTGAAACTGGTCACCCAACGTTTCGTTTGGCCACGCGTAAACAAAAATGTTCGTACCTGAGCTCGCGCCTGCCTTCAATACCAGCGCTCTAAAGTATATCATCACACCCATAGTCCTCTTGGTTCATTTCCTGACCCGGACTCTCGGTTCTCGCATGTACACTTAGACCTGGCAGGTCCATTGACTCCGTCACGAGGATTCGTATACATTCTTACATGTGTCGAGCGCTTCACCAGATGGCCAGAAGCCCACCCCGTAACAGACTGCACAGCTGAGACTGTTATCCGGGCCTTCTTGGACAGGTGGGTCTCGCACTACGTATGCCCATCCACCATCACAACTGACAGAGGAACGCCTTTCGAATCTTTACAATTCGATACGTTCTGCAACCTTTTAGGCTGTCGCCGCATTCACGGCACGACGCTCAAGTTACCAGGAGAATTCGTTTCACCTCCTGCATGGTCGGGTATGTCTCCGCTTAACTTTGCGTCCTACCTAGCTCAACGCATGCGTTTATTACGCCCGATCCAGCCCCGTGAACAGACTAGAGATGTGCACATGCACAGCAGACTCTCTACCTGCACTCACGTCTTCCTCCGCACCGACGCAGTGCGGCGCCCTCTCCAGCCTCCCTACACTGGCCCATTCAGAGTACTGCAACGGACTCGGAAACATTTTGCTTTAGACCAGAATGGTCATCGAACAACTGCGTCCATCGACCGCCTCAAAGTGGCTTCCTTTGACGAGCCAATCGCAACCCATCCTGATGCTCTCGCACAAGCACCCTCACCTGTGGTGACTTCCCGAGCACTGGATATCCCGGAACCCTCCGTTCCGCATAACCCGCAACCTATCCCGCCTCAACTCCAGGCAACCGACCGACGCGTAGACAAGTTAAACGTCCGGTCAGTTTTGCAGATTTTGTAAGCGTTTGCTATTTCCATTAACACGCCTTTTCCGTCTTTAATGGTTATCCTGCGTCTCATCCACAAACGTTTTGCAAAATCGACAAAAAACCCAGTACATTGAAAACCTAAAAAGCGTAGTTGTTTTTATCATGCATACCATGTTCCCTCTCCGGCGTCAAGCCACTTCCCCGACCCTTGCCCACCCCCTCTGAGATCTACCTTCCAGAAACTCAACAGCCAGAACTGCCCAAGCAACCCTCGAGTGACTCGCAAAACCGGCTCAACGCAACCCTGGAGTGTCTCGGCAGCCTTCCCAAAGCCCCCTTCCTCACCCAAGGAACAGACAGTCGACCTCGACCGCAGACATCCCGAACGCATTGGTCCCCAAACGCCGCCTGGGCATTGCGGACGAGGACGCCGGATTTTTTCGTGGGGCGAGGACGCCTGGATTTCTCCGTGGGACGAGGACCGTGGACTAAAGTGCGGTGGGGGGAGTGACACCTCCTAAGCGCACCGTCGGGTCTGCAGCAAAGGGAAGGTCCTGTCGGCCTTTTTTCTGGACTAGCCAGTTTTTCTGCAGTCCGACCAGCCAGCCCCGACGGCCCACCGATGATTCACTCTGGTCCACACGATCGTCATAAATAATAACTAACAAAAGCCTGCACCCAGCGAAATCTGCTACACACCACACTTTGGAAGCCCTTACTCAAGCCCCTGTAATTATTCGCATCCACCCTCACCTTCTGTTTCCCCACTAACAGCTCCATCAAAGGCTTCCATTCTACATCATTTTAGGGAGAGGCAATGTTGTAGTGTACCGGAAAACAAGCTATTTCAATATCTTGTAACATTGGATTTTACGGTTGTTTTAACCTTAGAATCGTCCAGTTGTTTTACTGACTGCACGTCCGTTGACACAAACCGTTTTGATGAATACCTCGCTGCACGTTTCTCGCTCTGTCTGATTCGCTTCCTATTCTTGTAGCCTGCACAATACACGTTGGGTTCAGTCGTCTCCGACTTCTATACTATCGTATTTGACACGTCTTACGTGTCATTGCTTACCGACTAGTATCCCAGGCTCCGCCCAACAAACCATATGAATCGCAGAAGAACAGGGAGTGAGAATGAAATTCACGGCCAAGTGTGCGGGACAAAGTCGCACTTTTAATGCACCGGATCACCTAGTGGGGTACATTTATAACCGCTCTGGTTTGCTAAAAAAAATAGGACTAGCGCAGCGTCACATGATCCAACTGGGAGGAAATGTGCCCACATTTCGTGCAATCTTCTAAAACCGTGGAAAAATGGAAAAAATGTCTCAAATGGAGCGACATGTCTACTTTGAGCGCTTAAATCCCCTTCTATCCATAGCGAGTGGTGCTAAGGTAAGACATGATCGGAGGTGTACAGTGCATTCCTGGATGAATTTTGCAGGTGAATGTTTCAAATTGCGTATAATCTTTTTATAATCGGAACCCCTACAGCACTGGAAAATTGTTTAACATTCATCGACATATATAGAGTAATATACGATAGCCCTTTGTAGCAACGAATGTGAGTGGTTTGACGTCAGCCTACAATAACATATTTCAGCCAACCGCTTTTCGTGCCACTGTTGTTCTTCCAAACATTACTATTCCATCTGCTTTTTTATTTTTCTGTACAATCTGCGCTCAACTCTATACGAGTATGCGCTTACCCGATAGGGTTTAACACACAGAAGCCTAACGTCTCTAAAATTTGAAATGTCGAAAACTTTACGCTAAAACTGGTCCATCGGAAATAGTTGGTATTTGTGAGATAACCTGTTGTGGATTGTGGTAAACCCAGGAGAGAATCTCGTGTGTCTAAAGGAGTTTAACTACTATACTTTCAAGTGAATAAGAGTAAATCCCTAAGCTTTTTTACTTCCAATACCAACCCCATCATATAACCTACCGTGACTGAATTGTTCAGTGGATCGAAATCCCAAAATGCATTACCGAACGACAGGAAATGCTCGGTAGTAAGATAGATTCAGAAAGACTGTGACCTCAGCAGATTGGACAAGTACAAACCGGTTCATCTGATGACTATGAAGTCCAAGGTTGCGAAATCGTAAAGCAGAGTCTCTTACACAGTCCAATCAACATAACTACGGACGCCCGCACATAACCCATCGTTCCCATCGTTCCTGTGCCGAGTGGTCGCAAAAGCTGTCCTCCTGCGTTATTCGCCTCTAAATCTCTGGATTTATTCTCACAGAGACCTACGTGCCATCATTCGATTTGACTCCGCGAGCTCCTCCTACTACTGTTCATCTATTGGATCTATCATTCGCGGATCACCAGCAAACTGCGCTCTTGCAACTTCGAAGTCAACCGTATTTGAACCTTATCAGAGTATTTATTTTTCCTCTAATCGCACAAGAACTCTTGTGGTCTTATTTTAAAGATCATTTTGAGAGTCACCCGATCAGCTTACTACCATTCCTTCAAGTCACTCTACAAAGCGATAGCCGTCAATTTGATCCGCCCTTGGAACTGCCACTGTCGTCATTAGACAGTATTTTCCAAGTCACCTTGCTTTGCCTCAGTCGTACGTCGCATCGCCGCGTACCCTCTACCGTCTGGATCGATAGCACGCACTTCGCCCATCTACCCTAAATAACGCGTGATTCATCTGGTCTCCACATGCCTGGACCTCCTGACCTCAAACCAGCGCCGATCGCCACGCAACAGTGCTTCAGTATCTCTGTCCTCTTCCTACTCCTACTGAGAAAATGTCTCGTATGAAGAGCAAATGCGAATCATGTGCTAAAAAGGTAAAAAGTGGTCTGGTGTGTACAATATGTTTGAAATCTTATCGCACTACCTGCCTTGGGAAGGGATCGACAAAAGCAAACACCGCAGAGGCGTTTTGGTTCTGCCAAGTATGCAATTCTATTCCATTTGTTAGCTGTCTATCTGTGCTACTGAAGAAGGGTGAAAGACTAACCGAAGCGGTCCAACACCTGATGAGCGTCCGAGTTACACCTATGGGAGAAAACGGACCTGCACTTGTGAGTGAAAATAACACCCCGAATTCCCTAGTCAGGCAGAAGAAGCGAGCCAGGCGTCTCAACCTAACCCCAAAGACTCAGCCTCCAGCAGTATCAACTCCATTCTGTCTCCTTCCTATAAGTAAAAACAGTGCCTGCAGCGCACCTGCCTCAACTTCTGTACTGTGTGCTGCACCTAGTAGTCTGTTCCCTACACTCGAGACTGTAAGCTACAGTCAACCAGCCATAGTGAACAACCCGGCAACGTACGTATTGGTTGCCGCCAAGCAAACACCGGAAAGAGCACCGGTAACCTTTGCGCCAGGACTAGAGAAAATAAAACTGTCACAGCATGGATGGCACACACCAGTGCCGTTCACAAATTCACCAAAAACACCAGATACTAAGCCTCAAAATCCAAAACCAGTAACCACCAGGAGCAACCATGGTGCCCTAAACATTGTATGCACAAATGTCCACGAATCCAAATCCAATACAATTAAGGGTAAGTTGACGGACGATCGAAATCAATGGAGTTCCATCTGTACGTCGATCGGTGTCCATGCTAATCCCACGACATTAAAATAATCTCGCGCTACCGAAACCCGTTGCACTACGGCGAACCCCGGTTACTTCGGGTAACACTAAACTCGGCGGACGAGACTGAGGCCGTTCTTCTGTCTGCGAATCGTCTCCGCAACGACTCAAGTGGAGTGCGCATACTACCCGAAATCTCGTGGAGAGAACGTTCAGAGGATCCCGCTAACAAAGAGAATTGCAGAAAATTTTAAGAAAACAGTGATTGCTCACGGTATTCCTAAGCTTACTAATTCCTCTTCCGACGATGCTGGGATGCACGACCGCGAGCAATGGCACTACATCCGGGAGGCTCTTTCTCTCGAAAATGTCGTGGTCACCTCTTTGACAAGGACCCCCATATCACCAAACTATAAGGGGTGCGGTCCCAGGCTGTTAACACTTGTGCTGCAGTCAGCACTAATGGCACAAACACCACTAACGAACTGGATTAAAGTCCGTTGCAGATTCCCAACAGAAATTAGTCTGAAAGCAGCAAGAACACTAGCATCTTCGAAAGGCAATTCAGTAGAGGCACAACTCTTAATGAAAACGCCAACTGCAGGACCCGACTCGGGGACGGTTCCAAGAGTAGCCATATTATCTGGAGGGGCACGGCAGAGCACGAGCAAACACTGGGATTCGGGGCATCTGATACCTGGATTATATATCAAATACTTCTTGAGAGTATGCAACCCACCCAAAAAGCGATTAGTCGCCGACCCTTTATTGGTCAGCGTAAGCTCCTTTGCTTCATCCATCCAATCTAACACACTTCTGGTCTCCGAGAAGCTCTCATGCATGTACACAAATGCCCAAGGTCTACTCAGCAACTTAGCTGAATTAAAACTTCGACACTCGTCTTCAGCTTAGGACCTCATCGCTGTCACCGAAACGTGGTTGCGCTGTGAGATAACGGATGCTAAAATCGCGCTAACGGGCATATCCGTTGTCCGGAAGGATCGAACCAGCCAAGGTGGTGGGATAGCCCTTTACTTTCGTAACAACATGCAATGCGAACCCATAAATGGGTCGGAAACCGAAGTACCTGACGCCATTTGGCATAATTTCCGGCTGAGAGGGAACGATTTTGGCCTATTAGTTGTTGTTTACCGCTCACCATCGTCTACTCCTGAGATGGATTGCAATGTGATGGCTGCGTTGAGGCAAATGATAAACAGGAAGTACAGTCACATTCTAGTCACCGGTGACTTCAACTTACATGCCGTCAAATCCCGAGCCATACCAGGAGAGCAATTCAAAGCAGCTTCGCAATATCTGGTTTCAGACTTCGCGCTTTATGTCCACGTCACTACGCCCAACAGATTCAGGGGAATTGACAGGCCATCCATGTTGGACCGAATATTCACCAATGAAGAATTGATGTTTGAGAGCGTGAAAACCGATACTCCTTTGGACCGCAGTGATCAGGCGACACTAGTGTTTCATTACATGTGCTACCCGGATTATCCTAAAGAGCATGCCGAGGAATATCATGTCGTAACCAAATATGACGACCTGTCCGATCTCAGTGATGCAACTAGCTGGTCGTTCTTAGCTGAATTAACCCCTGATGTGGTCTGCCGAGAATTCGTCAAGATATTTACCAAGCTCGTGGCAAGGACATCGGAAACCAAACTCGACCGGCCTAAAAGGATGAAATCTTTCATAAGGAGCAGGACGCGTAAATGCATGGCATAAAGGGACTTGGCATGGCACACCTATACAGCCACCCCGAACTACACAATAAAAAGAAACCAGTGTGTCAAACACGTCCAGGCGGATAAGCTGAAGTACCAACATGGTCTAGTGGAAAAAGTTTACTCCAATCCCAAACTGCTATACAGACACGTATACAATTTGCGCCGTGTTAAGCACGGTATTCCTGCTCTGCACATAGCATGCGGGTTAGCCCAAACCGCAAAAGAGGCGGCCAACGTCTTTGGACAACAATTTGGCCGTACCTTCCAAAGCGCGCAATCATCATACATCCTGCCTAAGCAGTTAACGCCGCCATCGTTCACCTCCGCAACTGTACTGAAGAGGCTGACGTCTGCGCGAATTCAGCTCCCCGGGTGCGGACGGCATTCACCCGAAGGCGTTGAAAGTTGATGCCATGAGTTTGGCAGGACCACTAGCAATTTTCTTTCAACGATGTCTGAACGAGATACACGTCCCCACGATGTGGAAGCACGAAATCATCAAGCCTACCTACAAAAGTGGTAACCGTGCTGAATCAACAAATTATCGCCCGATAACACTGTTTCCTGTGGTCTTCAAGGTTATGGAGTCCATCGTAGCTGAGGCTTTGATGAGGTACCTGGAGAACAACAAATTTCTCGTTTCGGAGCAGCTTGGATTTCGCCAAAATCGCACCCGTACCAGTAATCTCTTGCCTGCTCGTGCAAACTGTACGGAATCTATGGACGCTGGTGTAGGATTCGACGCGGCCTACTTGGATTTCTCAAAGGCATTCGACCGCATAGACCATCGCATTCTCCTCCACAAACTCCAGAGATATGGAATCGGCGATCCTATTCTGGGCTGGATAGGAGACTTTCTCGTTCAACGTCACCTAAATGTGAGGGTTAGAAGCAACCTCTGAGTATCCATCGAAGTTCAGTGCGGCGTACCTCAAGGCTCAGTGCTTGGAACCCGCCTGTTCCTGGTTTTCATAAATGATCTCGCGAGTGTGCTATCTTCTAACTGCTTGCTATTTGCTGATGACCTAATGGTATGGCGCACTATAGCTGCAGTGCAGGATCACAAAGCGTTACAGGAGGATCTGGACGAAGCTTACACATGGTCCATCAAAAACATGCTGCATTTCAACGTCACCAATTGCCAAGTTCTCAGTATACGGCACAAGAGCATGCAGAAGTACCGACTAGGATTGCAAATTCTACGGCGGGCTTGTCACGAGTGCGATCTCGGCGTGATAGTTCAAGACGACCTCGGTTGTTTGAGGCAGACTTAAAAGGCAGCTAAGAAAGCGAACCAGTACCTCGGCCTTCTTCGCAGAGCTTCCGGGATGTTTGACCCTTCGATCTTTCCAAAATGCTTAGTGCCTTCGTGAGTCCGCACGCGGAATACGCTATTCAAGCGTGGCAACCCTGCCTCAAGCACCATCTCACCGCGCTCGATACTGCACAACGTTGGGCAACGAACAGCGTCAGAGATTTGACCAGCCTCCCCTACCCATTCAGGCTGAAGGTCCTCAAAATATACAGTGGACGTTATCGGCGTCTAAGAGGCGATCTCATAATGGTGTAACAGATCCTGAGAAAACCCAACCACCCATGCCATTCCCTTCTAATACTCCGTCAAGATACCTCGCTAAGAGGTCACCAGATTAAGTTAGTCACGCAGTGCAGCCGCCTGGAATGTCGGCGAAACTATTTCTCCGATCGAGTGGCACAGCCTTGGGACGCCCACCCGGAATATGTGATAAATGCACCCACCCTATCCCTTTTCAAAATACGCCTTGAAGATACTCTGTCACATTTACACTACGTGCTATAGCTCATGACCACCAGAAGCTGGAACTAATGCACAACAGACAGGGGAGAATGCCATAACCCTACTCGAGAATGAGTCACTACAAACGCCTTGCGCGAAATTTGATAAACGCTACTACTATGGAAACTGGATTTCTGTATTCTGTCGACCCATGGTAGTTGCACACGAGTAAGCGTTGTCCTTGCTATCTTTTGTTTCTCGTCTATTATGTGATCAATAACCACTCCCTTATTTCAGTGTGTGCGTACATTCTCATTTCAAACTCACTTTATACTATAGTGCAGTTACATCTGTAAGCGTCTGAACTGACGACTCCATTATCCCTTCGCTACCGCTTTTTGTCACGCTAAACACCCTACGGGACATGTCAAGCACCTATTATTTTACCCATTATAAATCATTGTTCATTGTTCCTAACGGTTTCATGCTAAGACGCGTATGCATTATCAACTTGCTAGTGAAGAAATATCTTCGGCTCCAAGCATTGTACCAGAGACGATGTCCGTGTGCCATACATCGATTTCAGCAAAGCCATCCGGAATTTCAGCAGGTATTTAATACAAATCGGTTTTTGTAGGGTTTTATTTTGGCAGTGTTTCGCCCTTGACACAAGAGCTTCTTCAGGCCAGGTGAATCAGTACACAATTGGCTTGGCTTTTTACGTGAACGCAAGGTGAAGATTGCACGAAATAACATGAACCATTGGATAATAGTGTTGCAAGCCAATTGCTCAAGTGGCCATGCTAGTGAAACAACAAGCGTCGAGCGTTTCTCATTGATCGACGTCACCGGTCGTTCACATGTGAGGCATTGTTTTCTTGCAGCTGCCGATTCAGGCTCCGACCTAAGTTCGTCCGCTGACACCTTTCCTGACTGACCGAGTTAACACAGCCCGCCACGCATTCCGTAACTCCATCCCGTCCGTTCTGTTCACACAGTTATTAGCCTTAGTTATCTCGTTCGTCTCAGTAATCAACCTTTGACTTGTGGCTGGTAATCCTCTCCTAAGTATCTCGACATTGTCCCGATCAATCGCGTGTCCTACCTCTAGCACATGTGCGGCCACCACTGGATCTTTTACTAAGGCCTTTATTGAGGCTCATTTCTCGGTGGACGCGAAACATACCTCCTGTGTTCTGCTATCCCCGTGCGTCGCTCTCTCACTATTTGACCTATATACACGTGTTCACAGTCTTTGCAATTGATTATATAAACACAATGAGAAACGCTCGACGCTTGTTGTTTCACTAGCACGGCCACTTGACCTATTGACTTGTAACGCTATTATCCAATGGTTCATGTTATTTCGTGCAACCTTCACCTTAGGTTCACATAAAAAGCCAAGCCAATTGTGTACCGATTCACCTGGCCTGAAGAAGCTCTTGTGTCAAGGGCGAAACACTGCCAAAATAAAACCCTACAAAAACCGATTTGTATTAAAAACCTTCTGAAATCATTAAATCCCAGTTGGTTTCAAACATATTCCGAGATATTGAATGCGTTCCGTAATTTAACCCATGAGGTTCCCTTACGCAAGCTGAAGGTTTGCGGTGTTATTAGACCACCACAGCAGTGGATCCACGAGTTTCTTTTTCGACTAAAGTGTATGGCATAAATTTTGTAATGGCCATCTAACAGTGATCTAACAGACTGATATCAAATTATGGTGTTCCCTAAATCCCGCTTTTAAAATGCTCACTTTTTCTACTCTTGCAAAAATATGTATCCGCTTCTTCGGTCGCCATGTGCCCTGTTTGCGGATTATGTGAGTTTCTTAACGAATTCTATTCTAATTCTATTCCAATGGATTGCGCTTGATTTTGACACTCAAAGGTCACTTCTCTACTTGTTTTTATGAAGTCGCCACTTGCCTCTTCTCTTCCATAATAAGATCAATGCTCGCCCGCCCACTGTTCAAGCACCTAATAACAGACATAGATCGAACGGCTCCAACACTTAGCAACCAGCCTTATTCCGAAGTTACTAAGAGTACCGTACGAACATCAATAGAAACAACTAAGACTCTACACCTTGGGCGCCAGTAGGTCATATCGTGACTTACTGCACATTTCAACTTGTGTCTTTCACGTCCGGAGGTCGCTGCCACAAACGGAAGAGCCATGCAACATGCGCGGACACGGTTACAAGCTTAAGGTACCACATATCAGGCACGTTCTCTACTCCCTGAACTCCGAACGGAGAGTAGTAAATATTTGGAACACACTGACAGCCCACGTTGTGGAGGCCAAAATTTTGCAGATGTTCAAAACTCTAGTACTTTTGCATTCCACTCTTTAACAAAGACAATGAGTCATATATTTTTTTATGTTGCAGGAGAATTTGAAGAGTAGAAACAGGTGACGTAAAATTGTTATGATATTTTTGTTCGTTTTCCGAGGGAGTTGTATTACTTTAAATTTATAGTTGCCCTCACTCTACGTAATAGCGTATAAAGTATGTATGTCAATAGTCGGGGATATCTTAGCTGCGTACTACACGCCTATCAGCTGCGACGCTTCAGGACTTCATTGTTATAAATAAAACCATGCTCAGCGAAAAGGTCACGGCTTTCAAGATCACATAAATTTCGACTTAATGTACTGATGGTACAATTTTTCATTGTGATGACCTACGTTTGGTACTCACTGACAAACCGGTCTTTCAAGCTGTTGGCTTACTTTGCTACTGGCTGTAAACAAGATACGGCGGACCGTAGTTAGTAGTCGCTACACACTACTCGCTGATGTTGACTTCAGAAATGGACTTATTCTACCAAGAACTTCAATTAATATGGTCTTGGAATCCAGTTCTTCTTATGAGAAGCATCGGCCACACGCTGTGAAATTCTTAGGTTTTCTAAGTAAAGTGTGTGACCGAAGTTTAATAGCTTCTCACTTGTGTAAACACATTTTTACCCCCCACAAGATCCATATCTGCATACTAACTGGTCATCCTGATCTCACATCTATGAGGAACTTATGATCTAACGTTGAGAATGTTACCAGCTCTTAGCGAAATTGCAGCGTTACTGTCTCACTAGGTCTTTTGAGAAGAACGGTCCAACAAGGACTGAACGTTTCGGTATCGTTGCAGGTAACTGCATGTAATCTGACCTTATCAAAGCTACCGCATGATCATACATAACCGATTGACAACTTAAAGTTATTTGGGAATATGTCCTCGAACATTTCACCAGTCTAGCGGTAAACGCAACACAGCTTGATCTCTAGCTCATGGAACTGAAACTCTTTCCTCAGAACACAAGAACATGGCCCACAGGGATTAATACTGTTATGAACACAGTCATTCTAAGCACTGAGACCCGGATAGTCAGCATAACTGAGCAGAAATTTTGTGCCAGACCGGTACAAGAGGACAAAATGAAACATTGGCAGGATCTAATTCTGTTGCAACTGCAAAAGCAACTCAGAATGTATCCTGATAAACTCCGCAAAATTCCGTGGAGCTTGCATGGGCCAAACAACGCACATGGCAGGTGCAAGTGGTAAGATATGCTGCCAACTGGTTTGGACAACAAATTGTTCCACCCGTCAGAGCGCAGCACCGTTTCATGCGATTTTCACTCAGCTTACGTCACCAGCTAGGCTACGACACGTCCCTTTCTTAGCCGTAGATGATGCCTTTGTATGGGAAAGTTGTCCCGGTGTAGGCAACACGAGCCAAACGTATTAATGGTGACTGCCAACAACTTGAACTAGCCCAACTTCTTTAACGTTACATCGACCAGATGCAGATTCGCACTATGTGAAAGCACAAACCATCCAGTATATTTATGAAGGAGGCAATCGGGCTAAATCCTAAAGTTGCTACCAGGCAATTGCATTCTAGTGTTTATAAGGTCATGGGGATATCCCAACAGAAGTACCAGATGGGGCATTCGGTGAGGTGCAACATTGCTGTGTTGCAGAATCAGGGTTTCCATTGAGACTGTAAATGCACCAAAAATGTTCGACAACTCGTATCAACTGGACAGAATATGTTGAAGCAGGGAAAAGAAATAAAACGACCTAATTGTTAGTCTGAAGCTAAGCCTTTTTCCTCCCATGGTTCAAAGCTATGGAACCGGTGTTCCTATCCTGGGTTGACTGCTCACCGTCATCCTTCTACTTCGTACTACTGTTAGGGGCCTTAACGCTTTGTTTCATTACAAATATCTGTATCGCATTGTTTCAAAAAGCCCGGTACTTAGGCCGCGGGTATTCTTGTCGTTCCCAAAAGATCCCATGCAAATGAAGAACTTAATGCTGACGATTCCAAACACGGTGGAGCCTCAGGGCAGTAGACAACCAGGTGGCTCTGCAATGTGGTGTCTGCAAGGCTTATGTGCAACTAAGTGAGAATTCGCTCCATCTTAATACATCCAGGTCTAAGGTACTAATCACACGCCCGCATGGCGCCAAGTATGTGTCGGATTGGTGGACATCTTTTGCACTTGGCTTCCCATGAAAGTTACAACTTATCTTTTTAAAAGAAGGTCTTGGTTACTTGAGACAGGTTTAAAAAACAGGGTGAGATGCCAACCAATACTAAGACTTATTAGGGTGGACGTCTGGGATCGTTCGATCCCTACCGTCTTTCAATAGATGCTCAGTACTTACCTGACACTTCATGCAGAGTACGCACGCCAGGTTCGGCACTTGTGAAAAAAGCATGATCTCTGTATCCGCAGGACTTACCAACCTAGATGGAAAACTGTGAGAAGTAAGGACGGAAACCATTGCCGCTATCGTGTTGTGAGAATGTTTTATCGGATCTCAGGAAGCCCAAAAACGCAGGCCTAATTCTTGGATCCCAAAATTACAACATCTCAAGGGAGTTATTCGTTAAGTTTCATAGGTAAGATAAGTGCTTCTACCATGACCGAAACTGCTTCACCATTTTGCGGGTGATCAACGGGAAACTCTTTCGATTTGTGCTATTTTTATTCCTACGTTACGGAATTTCAAAGCGAATTGATGAGGCAAAACTCCACCTACCTAGTGCAACTCAGCCCGTTATAACGCCACAAGATAACATTAACCTGATGTGTGAAATGTGAAACTTACTTCGAGTTCACCGGTAATTAGCGTTTTTTCTACATATTTCGTATTCTGCTTGACAATTATCACTATCATGACTTGCTGCGCATTTAATTGTCATCGGTTTTAAATGCATTTTTTATAGTTACGGTTACCGAGTTGTGGACATTGCAGAAAGCTTTTATGCAGGAAGTAGATCTGCTATAATAAACCACCTTTTCGCGATAAATTGTCAGGAGTTTTGGGTCTCATGTCTTCTGTTTGCGTAAATGTGGTCAGCGTGCCAGCTGAGAAGTGCTCAGTTTTGAGGTAATCCAGTTTTAGTGGTAGTTAAGATGATATTTAGTGTCAACCGATTAAACGTCATGCACAAAGCGCCTTCATCCACATTTCTTTTCTTTGTTTTTACGCATCAGCATGTGATGACTGAAAACAGATTTAGTAGCACAGCAATTTCAAGTTGAATATGACAAATTGATTGGGATTTGCATTCGAAAACATGGGAGGATGAGATACACACTACCATCCGAGATCATCACGCTTTGCACGCATGTCGTGATAATAATGTAACAGCAGACGCCAATTAGGTGGCCATCGCCACAATGAACCTGGCATATGTCTTCGTTGGGTAACATATCCCCGGCGAACTGTGCGTTTCGTATTGTCGATGGAAAGACGGTGCCTTGTTGAGTCAGAAGACAATATCTCGTTAGGGTACTGGTTATTGTCACGCAACTCGCCCATTTCATGTGCTATAAAAAGACGTAAAGACACAATTCAATGCATCATAAGTTTACTATCATCTGGCAAGAAGGTACAGATATTTTTGGCTTGACTGTATAAATGCCATTTGGAAAATATAATACGTGTCTATATTTTCTGGAAGAGTTGCCTGTTTATTTTTACTTAGTAAAGTTAACAGTCCTCAAAGCTTACCGCTTCTAGCATGTTAAAACTCTGAGTTTGCGTTGCATTGTCGTAAGTATAATAAACCCAGAACAGGACTTAAATCTGTTCTTAAATAAATCAGATACAGATAAACTAAAAGAAAATTACAGCATTTTTTACCGAATTACCTAACGCATGCTATGAAATCCGTATCTAACGTAGGAACATAGCTGCACCCTACAAAATCCGTTTGGGTCCTGATCGATATGTTACAAGAAGTGCTTACCCTAATTGTATAGTTAGAATGATTAACTCCAAAAATCAACTGCTATGAAAGTAGCAGTCAGAAAGTGAGTATCTGGAAATCTAGAATCTTATCATATCAAGAGTAAGCACGCTTTCGTGTCTTGCCTATCGTAGTTCAGTTTCAGAACGTCATTCAGCTGTACTAGGCATTTAATATTTAAACATATTCATCAAGTAGGTTAGTCATGATCCTAAAAAGCAACGAGCAATCAGTCAAGGAAATTGGTGCGATTTAAGTTGCAAGAGCTCGATTCACTGTGAATTGACCTGCTAAGGAACATGAGATGGGCAATCGGACTAAGGTTCAGCTTCATTATTCGGCACCGTCCTCCACTAATAAAATGAGTTATCACTGTTATGATGCTTTACAAAACCATTGTGCCTCCAAAACCAGCAATATAAACAAATCTATGACGTAGCTGCTTAACGCGATGCAACAGTTACACAACTAAACGCTTGCTGCTGTTTCGGACGCAAGACCGAACTTTAAGTCTCGTCTGTGTTGGAAACAGTAATAGCACTTTATGTTATTGGTACGCATTCCAAGGTGTTAGCTAAGGGACTTTGCACCGTAATTAAGCAAGGGTTGTTACTTGCATGTGGTGAATCACGTAGATGTAGTTGTCTCCAACTTACCAGACCAGTGGTCCTCAGGAATACTGCCAGCGTGGGAGAAAACAGAGAGTACGCTGAGAATAAGCATCCAGAGTTGATCTGAATTTCGTAGCCGGGTATACAGCATTTTCTAAAACAATATCCCAAAATATGTTGGTTCAGTGTAGGTAAATACTGATAGTATCTAAGAGATGTTGCGCACACATCATGGGAGTGACCAAGTGTGATACCATATAACCACAATGATGTAGGATGAATGAAACTACGAAGATATGCCTTCTTTCGAATCAACGGAGGGAAATTGCTTTGCATTCAACCTAATACTTAAGCTATAGTTATCGGAAAGTTAACTGGTGACGAGACAGCTCCGCCTTATCTGTCCGATACATTCTTGCCATGAACTCACCTTAAGAAACTTCTACGATATTAGTTTCATACATAGAAAAGATAACTGTCGATTCTGATAATGACCCTACTGTTGTGAGCGTAACCTTCATTTAGAATGCAAAACTATCGCTCGTCTTTGACAACTACATTCACATAAGGTGATCTGCAAATTAATTTGTAGAAATGCTGTACAGTGTAGGAAAGATGAGCGCCACTTATCAACACGAATTATGTGGTTATCCTAATGAGAGACCAGTTAGCAACAGCGTTTGTTTTGCTCATTGGCAAGGAGTAGGGCACTGGGTACTGGACTCCCTTCACCCAAGTACACAAGCGCGCTACCCAATGGCAACGGATGTTAACGAGTCCTGGATAGCCAGATCATGGAATATGTAGGCAGTTTCTTGAGAAAATAAAACGTTAGGACGGGTAGTCGATCAATCACTCCGTGTCGCCGGTTGGGTGCTATGGGGGTTTATCCCCGTACCAGCCAATGTTCCAGGACGTGGTGGGTCTTTGCCTGGCAACCATTTTCCCTTTTAGAAAGTCATAAATGTTTGAGCACAATGTTGCTACTGGGCAGTTGCGACTCGGAACTAACTAAGGCCAATACCCCTTGCTTCTCGGGACAACTGTACCAATCCACGGAGGTCAATCTGTTCTTCTCACATTGGTAACGTCAGCAAATAGTTACAAATGCAGCCGCTACTTTAAAACCCCAAGCAGCACATGTACATACATATATGCACCCACATATTTACATTCACCGTTATGACAAACAGGTTATATTTTTGTAACTTCGGATCACTTGTTGTACGCTTGTTATGATTATGCCTGCGCAGGCCTGCCTCACATCGTATGGAATAAACTATTTATTCATTTGTGGAAAATAGAAGTACGATTAAAATTCGCGCACAATAATGTGCCTCGACGGGGAATCGAACCCCGGTCCACCAATTTCCGGTCCGCTGCTCGACCACTGAGCTACCGAGGGCTGAGGATTAGGTGCGCAAATTTTAATACATGACTTCTCCTTGGTGCGCTACGTATTGCCAATGAGCTCACAGTACCTGTCCTGGTGTTGCAGATTGGCTCACTCACCCGTCACTTCCCAATGGACCGAAGTACCTGTCCTTCGGATGTCCAATGGACGATGGTAGATTAATTTTGGATGTTTGTGAGTAGTGTAACGTTTATGGAAAGTAAAGTCATTCATTTCTTTTAGGTTAAAAGTTCACAAAACTTACTACTGTAAGGCAACACGATGCGACCCAAGGAGCCTAGGGTTGATATCTCCGATCAGACATGAATCACTTGCTTCAAGACTCCGATCGATCGACTAAAGTACGCAACCGGTTAAAGTGAAATTTTATAGTCTCTATCTCTGAAGTGACTTTTGTCAGCGACGCTGAGTAGATGTTATCCATTGCATATTTAATTGGAGGCACATGTAAAGTACTCAGCTGAAACGACACGTCGATTAAACATATCTCCAGATGTTTTGGCTTGCCTAGAGATTCCATAGTTGCTTTTATTGCTCGTAAGCAACTCGACGCTTGCATGAATATTCCTCCTAAGTTGCTAAGTGACTTCTCATCCGCTACCTAGGGCTCTCTCACAAACGTTTTCTGTCTCTCACACACGCTGCAAATTCAGGATTTTCTTCTCTCGCACTTCTTCGTATCAAAACACAATCTTACACTATTTGTTATTCTTTCTTGTCCACCCTATGAAAATCACAAGCACTTTGCGCGTGCGCTTACTTCAATGACATCCACATAGCTATGACAATTTAATTCTTCAATTTGTGTTTATTTATTTTTAACTGGTCCCATTCATTTAGTGTATCCGCAGTGATGTTGCAAACGCTGATAATGCACCTAGTAATGGGTATAAAGCATATTGTGACTTGACTTGAGAAAAGTCAGATAGGCGATAATTATGCGCGAACGCTGGCCGCTCCCAAACGACCTGCCTAGGCAATACATTATAAGGGATGAGCATGTATGAATGTATTTCATCGACATCCTTTCTTTTAAGAATCGTAAAATACTGCCGTTCGTGACAGATTCAAAAGATGTAAGGCATGCATCTTGCAACATGCAAATAGGTCGGCAATGAGGGTGACTGCTGACAGGTATTCGCCGTAACTCATGAGGTGCAGCGGGTACCCTGGTCAGGACAGTGGATGAAAGGAGGAAGTACTAATAATCAATGTTCGGTTAACAGTTATGTTTGCAAATTCAAATATAATCATTTACCATTCTCTAGGTAAAAGTGTGGGAAATAAGTGTAGATTAAGGTTGTTGAAAGAAGCGGAACTTTAAGCCTTGCGCTCTTTTTCTATACTCACAGTTGTAAACGATAAAACCATAATGAGAAAACAATGGAAAACATGGCAGTTGGAAGCAAAGTGAAGGCTCAGCTGCACTGTTAACTTTCCCTCTTGAATGTGCTGCGTAGTCATGAATTCGTTCTAGATATCAGATTATTGTACTAATGGCAACTGAGTACCAATAGTGATCAAATTACTGAATTTTTGCATGTTTCCCAAGAGTTTATAGTATCACTGCCTCAGTATACTCTGGAAAGAGTTGGCTCTATAAAACTTTTGGTTACAATTTTCTTACTTCTCGATTTTTAGTGGGATGGTTACAGTTTGTACATGACCTAAGCTGAAAAGTTGCCCTTTCAATGATCTGCAACCGATTACCTAATTCGTGAATGGTTCGAGAACTCATTGCCTTACAATCACATGACAAACGCACAGAGTACCCTGTACAGTAGAATCTGCCCTTGACTTAGGTTGAACATTTTGTTAAAGTGGGCCAAACACTTCCAGTAACTATAAGTTGCAGCGGTGGTCACTTTGACTTTGAATGACTGGGTTATCAAATTCCGAAATTATATTTGGCCCAGCGATTGTTGTCGTAAGTGAAAATAGCAATCTTTTATAATATTCAGACACTTATCGATCCTTAATACATTGGAACATTTGCCTTGGAATATGGGATCTCACACTTAACTAACCATTGACAACACTTGTAGGTATTTGTGGGGGTAATTAATACGTCTATTGTTGATAGTAAAGCCGACAGAGAACTACGTTTCTAGTACCGACCGCCTACTCATATGGAGAAAAGAATAAAATTTGCCCAACAACACAGTATATCAGCCTACTTTCCTGGGTCTGAAAACGGACACCCTCCCACAGCTATTTTCTCTTAAGCTACTAACCGTGATAAAAGCATTTATTTATACAAAATCATGAACAGATTGTAGTGATATACCGTTATTGTCTGTAGCCTTTTGTTTACATCGGTTTACATGTGATACATAAAAGGTAAAGAGCAGAAATTCGTTCCCTAACTGCACAAGTTAACTTTGTAATATATTCATTTTAGTACACTAATTCTGTAAATGCAAGGTTTAATTCGGAATAAATACTATCACGAATATGAAGCAGTAACAGGTCAGTTATGGGCTGAAAGATTTACTGATGTATTGTTGAGGCACTGTTCACGTGTGCTTGAGACGTCGGATAACTACCGGCGGGCTACACTTCAGCGGGAGTGCCGAGAGTGGTTCCAAAAGAGGATCGAATTGCAAGGAAGATTTTATTTTTACAATAAAATCGTATCTATAATTTTAGTAATAAAGAAAGAACGACACGTTGGATACCACTACTTACGGGAAACGGGCAGCACTTAAGAGCGATCGCTCGTTAAAAGCAAAGCGAGTATCAGGCGAAGGCGACGTTGGCCTCAAGTACTGGAACCTTACGTGCAGTCCAAAAACGGCACCGACAACCTAAGTGTAAAATGTAATATTACTTCTTTTTGGAGTTTTAAAAAGGAGAAAATCTCGTGGTTGTCTGTAAAGCTGAAAGCTAGTTTTAGAAGACTCCGATAGTCTCACATAACATCTACTACCCATGTCAAACGAATCTTGCGGTTATAGAGCACATTATTGCGATATCAGTTGTACCAAATATGTACCCGGCTGGGTGGCGATCTGACTTGTCATTCATTACATGACATAGAAACCAGAACAGTCTGACCGGAGCCTAACTCACCCACTCCATGAGAACGTCAGTGAAGTTAAAGATAGTCTAATGTGGATTAGCCATTGATTGCTGCTTTAAAGGATTTTTACTGTCGGCTACCATTTTTCGTTTCAGTGAAATCTACATTGATACAACAGTTTAGCTGACCATCGACCATGATACAAGCAACGACACTCAGTTATCAGGGAAACAGTCGGGTTGATATAGCGCTGTGGGGACAGTGCGCCAATCCGTGGCGCGCCAAAATAGAACAGTTGATCATCACTTTCAGATTTATTAGCTATTTACATGTATTACTTGATTCTCCTTTAATCGCACGGGCGGCATTCTGGATAAATGGTTTAATCCAACGTTATGTATACTACTGAGAAAAACGTAGAACTTCACTCATGGTAGCTTGAAGTCTTATCACTCGTTCCACAAATCTGGAAAGCATTAAAAGCGAAATATTTTGAGCAAATGAAAAATGCATCAGCTACAGAAGGTTGCCCCTACGTTGTGGAAACAATTGTTATAAACATCAGATCTATTCGGATCCAATTCAATACTAAATTCCCCTCTGCCTAACAAATGCAGGAATCATTCTGTCGCAAGATACTTGGTTGCATAATGTGTGCGAAATAGACTTCTTGGATTGGTTGCCTATTTTCCAATCTGATATGACTGCCCATGGAAGCACCTGTTTTTTGGTGGCAGCGTTGTAATTCGGTGTAATGCTGCAACTTTAGTATCCACATGCTCAACGAATTATAGAAGCTGCAAATTAAGTGAATGCAAGCCGAACTTCGTAAGCGCATTTCAATCGGTCGTTGCCAGAAACGTCAACATAGCTCCGGACCAATCCGCGTCGGAGTTGAAGCTTTCGTAAACCACGTTTCTTGGATGCTGCTGCTGAAACTAGGTTGTCGTATTGGCAGTTATTAGTGACTAGTAAATGGGTTACACATTCCTGAAGACAGTTGTCATGGTAGATTTAATGACCTTTTCAAGCAAACAAAATGATATGGACGCTATTTACACAAACAAGGTGCAAGTGTTTTCCATACCGAAACGGGCTGATTGTGTTTGCAAAAATGTTGTCGAATCTATACAGTAGAGCTAATTTTGTCATATGTATTGACGTCATTACGGGATTATCAAACGGCAAAATTGCACCTTTAAAAATTTTAAAAGACTCTAGTAGATGTTTTTCTGTACTAGTTTTTAAGTTTTGCAACGAAGAGGACTTGTCGATTCGATTTGACCATCTTACAGCCTACATCAAATATTACTCTGACCCGCGTTGTCCCATTGAAATAATTTACCATGGGGCGGACAGATTTTCGCCCACACTAATGAAGGGATTTATAAAGAGGAAAGGAAAAGCGTATTGGTGCAACATGTCCACTCGTGTTAAGTCCCTAACCAAAGCAATAAAATTTGAGAAATAAGTCTAAACGACTAAAGTTATGTTGTTACTAAGGCTATAATGATTTTACCACTTAAAATTTAACAGCTATATTATTGAAAGTATTCTTAAGCAACATTAGCACCACGTATAATTTTGAAGCGGGTTTTCCATCCTACCTTTCATTACTCACAGGTAAGCCTAGAAACGCGTGCTTACATATTAACAGAATATTTAATTTGATAGAGAGAATGGGCATATTTACATCGTTTTCTTGTTACAATTTAAGCTTGACCACAATGCAATGCCAAATGCCCTCATTTGGCCATAAAACCATTAATGTCCAAACTGGTAAATAATGGTACGAAAATCTCAAAAGTTTACGAAAGGCTTGATGAGGAGGGGCATTGTGGACAGCCATCGGAAGGGGGAAACTTTCAATCAAGGGCCGTTATTGAAGCAGATCCGCAAAAATATGTTCTACGTCTTGCTTCTGACTACGGTAGTATATGTGACAGTTTAAAAACATCTGTTGGAGATTAAAAGGTTAAAAATCCAGTTAGATTTTTGCCGCACGATCTGAATAACAACGAAATCGTGGTTTTGTATGTGGTCTGCTCTTATTCTGCCCGGTAAAAATGACCCGTCTCTCAACCGGAATGTGATCTACGATTAAAGCCGGATCTTTCACTAAAACCGACGAAGCGTTGCGCAATGATTGGACCACTTTCAAGCTCCCCAACACTTACAATCCTCGAAAATTTGCCCAAAAGGTGCTTATGGCAACTGTTTGGTGGTCAGTGGCTCGTCCGATCCATCACAAATTTCTAAAGCCAAGCAAAACCATTACAGCGGAGATGGTTTGTCAACAAATTATCGAAATGCATCCAGAACGTCAGTCTAGCGCTGGCCAACGGAAAGGGGCAAATTCTTCGTCGCGACGACGTTCGGTCGACCGTTGTGCAACTAATTTTGCGGAAGCTGCATGAACAGAGACAAAATCCTAGCCTTGAACATCTTACACCCTTGCTCTCCCGCCTTGCGAGTACCACATTTTTCAAGAATTTTATTCACGTCCTCCAACAGAAATGTCTTAAAACCCAGCGAGATGCTGAAACCACTTTCTACGAGTGCATCGAAACCAGAAACCTGAAATTTTGTTCCTCTGGAATAAAAATAAAACATTCTCATTGGCAACCATGTGTAAAATCAAGTCAAATATAATTCGATATAAAATTTACGTTTCAATCAAGATTTGTGCGCTCAAATTCTGAGATTAAAAAGCGAAATAACTTTGATAATCACCTAATACATTCAAGCAATTTCGGGTAGATACAACTGTTGTGATCTATGAATGCTTTTGATGCAACTGTGTGGTAAGAACGCCCACAGCCAGGTTAGTGACAAGGATATAGAAGAGTTCAGCTCTACCTCACTTAGTTAATCTCTCCAGTACTTTTTCCATCAGCTAAAGTTTGCTAGTGCCCCCCGACTAGGGCCATGTACGTATAGCCGTAAAACCACTGAAGCTAGTGGTCCGGATGAGCTATTACCAGTAGCTTTGAAAAATTGGGCTGATTCACGTGGGCTTTAACAAACTCTTCAGCCAGTGACTCAATATGGATGTGATCCCAGACATTTGAGGATCTCAGAGAATAACTCCGGTCCCAAAATTGGATCTTATACGTATTGCGCGATTGAGTGCACATCTGAGGTTCTGAAAACCTTGGAAAAACTATTAATTCCGCGCATTTCACAGTCACATCTGTTAATATCTATCAGTTTGCGTGTAGACCCCAGCATTCTACTGGATGCAGTAACAAGCTATATTCATTCCATAGGGTTCGCAGTAGGTAAAAGATGTAGATCCGTACGGCTTCTCATTCTTGCTTATCAAAATGCCATGGAAAACCTGGATAGGTCAATGTTACTCAGTCTGCATTCCGAGAAAAGAGTTCACCTGGGTGTATAATTGGTTACCTAACTATTTTAAGGGTGGTGCCAAGTTAAAGTGTCAGAAATCTTCGGTTTGCTATGCCAACTGCGGTTTTCTGTAGGGAGCAATCCTAACTTTGTTTGCTATTATCCGCTTATATTGCATGTCTCCATATGCAACTCAGCTTTATAACATGCGAATATTCCGAGGATGCTTTTGCAAGTCCAGCCAAAAAGTGCTTCACATACCTTTGGCGGGTTAATATTCAGCCACAACACACAAGATGTTAGAATTGTACCAGGAAGCAAACAATATACGGAAAAGTACCAAAAACCAGTTTGATAAAGAACGAACAGAATCGCTATCATACTGCCTATGGCTATTTAGGTCTAGAACCACAGAGTTGGGGTCCCGCAGAAAACACGAAAGATGAGGGATAACCGACAAGCGGTAGGCTTGTGTGCGAGCATAAATTAGCTTGTACTTCTGATTAGTAGACGAATTTGACAGACATTCAGATGAAGCATTGTGAAGCGGTTGAATGGTATCATCCAGTATCTTAGGTGGCAGTTTCTTACAAAAATTCGTGTGCCTCGAAAGAAGTGTGATGACAAAAGTCGGCACCTAAATCCCGCTACATCGTTACAAGTGCTGTAAAGACCTGACAATTAAGGTAAACTACTTACCCAGAAGACCGGACAAAATCACAGGGGAGCAGTAGACTCAGTTGGGAAGAACACAGAGACTGACAAATCGAAGGATCAACTCCCAAGAAACAGAGAAGGCTCCTAGACGAGAGGCTTAGGACTTAGTACTTATGTGAAAGTCTCATTCACATGAATAGTCCAAAATAAATCATAGTGCAGTACCACCCCTAGGTACTTCACTGTGGTAGCAGAGTGCAAACCATCGTCGTCAATAAGCAGGTTGGGACACTTTGTATATACCTGCCTGTACCTTACTCCTTTATGCAGCGAAAAAAAGAATATCACAGCACTTTGGTTCATTAAGAGACAGGTTGCGAGCTTTTGACCAAATGTGAGGTCATTCAGATGGTGTTGCAGCCTGTGTGAGGAATTGGCGGCTGGATGATGCCCAACTGGCTGAAACTGCAGTCTAGCGCATTTACGGACATAAGGACGACTATCTGACTTGAAACTGGCTGCGACGAACGGTTAATTATTTTCCTTAATATGCTTTCTCCTTAAGTCGGCGCAGTCGTTCCAGGTGAGCAGAGAAGAACCTGTCAACGCTGAGGTAGAGAGTTTCTATTGAACAGCAGATGTTAAAGCAGAAATGAAGATAACTAGTCAAATGGTCGCAAAACTTGCATACATCAGGATCAAAAAGTAAACAAAATTTCTTAGATCCAATCATTCTAAGAAAACGGTTGCTATTTTATACACAGCATTGCCTCAACTGAAACCTTCCAGCACTGCAGCGTGTGCTATCCTGATGACTTGTTTTGTTGTAGATGCTGGGAGAAATTTCGTTTGTTTTTTGATCAGAACTGCCAATTGGAGCCCGATTACACTCAGAAAAGCCCTTCGTATTCTTAACGAACACCAAGTTCACGGTTGCGTCTAAGCTGGTGGGTGAATTTATGATGTTCTGTAATCCCACCGAGGTGAGAAAAGTGGCATAAAGTCTATTGAACTCGCCGGCACAGATACATAGAGAATGGTCGATGTGTTCTGTGACGGTTGCCGTAAATTCGTCGTAAGAACCCTCTGTTTCAAGTTTAGAACAGGCAGGAGAGATGTAGATGTTAACCAACAATTGTGAGCCGTAGCCAATCAAACACGTCGCCTTGCATTGTAGTACTAAGCATTTAATGAATTGTGAAGAGAAACAAAAGTGGCTTCTTATTGCCATACACCAAGATGGATTAGTGTACGTACAGACTCCTCCATCTCTGTGCCGGTACGTGCATGGGCGATCAACCCGATGGAAAATAAATTCTCCAACCGATGCAACAGCATTACTCACTTCTTCGTGGAGCCAGATTTCTTGCCACATAATGATGCCAAGCTGCGAAAATTCTTTGCTAGGTACTGTACTCGATATTTCATCTAATATTCCAACCAGCGAACTGATGTTGGCGCTAGACCATAAAGGCACGTCCCGATCTCCGAATTATTTCTTTCAAAAAGCGAACCACCATCCAGCACGATCTTATCATACAGAATTGGTACAGCTGTTATAATTTCTATTGCATTTGTTTTGTATAGCACGGCCGTTGGAAAATGTCCAATTCACAAGCGTAGCAACACAGTGCTTTCAAACTATTGCGCTGGTAGGTTAACACGGCACAGAAGTAATGAATAAAACAAAGAACGTTTTCAATCAATATAACAACTGACGTGTGTGTTGAAACATGCCACAGACAGGACTCGTGAAGCACGGTCAAATTGGAGGGCCCCGCTTGATGCTGTGGCATATGGTTTACACCAATCGGGATACCTCAGTGCTTTAGGTTGGATAAAAGGAGCAGATGCAATAGTTTCCACGCAGTTTCCTTACCCTTATGGCGTTCAAACGCAGTAGTGTAATATTATCTATCCTTCGGAGCGACAAACTGCAGTGGCTGATAGATATATCTTCACTCTGACTGCGGGCGAAAATGTCATGTCCACATCATCCACCTTCAAGTATCTCAGAATCTTTTGTCCTAACATCTTTCCTTGTCTATACCTATCTGTGAAACTTTCATAAAGTCAAAAAACATTGTTTGTATGCGTTCAGTCTTAAAGCACTTTCAGCACCCGTTTTAAGATAACCTCATTTGTGACTTCACGCAGTAATTCCGCTTGGTTTTACTGCTCCCTGTCATGCTTCTTGGACTGTTCCTAAAAGAATCCATCTTAGTGGTACAATTGGCAATGAATATACCTAGATGCGGCTATCCGTTTGAAGGTTCTTCAGTTGACTCGCTTATTTCTAGGCATCTTAATACCTGAAAAACTTTTCTTCTAAGGTCCTAACTGAGCGAATTTACCTAATGCACAGTGGCCTTTAAAAACGCTCATTTTCTCATCCAGGTGTACAAAAATTCTGAGTTTTATTTGACCTCCCTATATCATATCGTAATACTGTATCGCGTTGTGTCACGTTTGCTTACGGACCAAATGGAAGCCATGAACATGTTATGAGAACAATTGCTGTAGTGAGAGTTAGTTACATGTTTAGTTATCTTCACATATACGCATTTGGGAGTTGTCAAACCCAAGTACTTTCGCAGTGGTAGTGTAAACGCTACTTTTGGCCTGATTTGACTTAAGATCTTCCACCAATGCTAGTTCTATTTTAGATCACACAACCAAGTTGTTTAGGCCACACACAAAATGTCTTCATGTGTCAAACACTATGCACGAAATTAAAAATTCCAATGGCTCAAAACTGGGTTCGGAGTTTTCGACGCAACAGTTTTTACTAAAAGAAGTCGAAGGATTAAATGTTGATGTCGGTGTGCAACATTCTACCCCACATACCCAAGTTTTATATAAAATATCTGTACTCTAAGCCGTCATAAATTTTGTATCCAGCATGACAAGTCTACGGCAAAAGAATTTTAGACAACCGAAAGAATATCACCTTGTGGGCTGCGAAACGTGAGTTAGCTAAATATTCAGGTGAACATCCAGGCGCTAACCGTGAGACAGCAACACCCTATCTGATTGAAATGAACAGAAATTGTCGATCCGGCTCAGCGCATAGATGTCCAAATTCTCCTTACACAGTTGGCTATTTCTAAAACAGTGATTGACACCATTGTGTTCCCAATCTGTGCCACTGAAATGTCGGAAGCTTGGACCGATTGAGCTTCATTGGTTTGACAAGGAGTATGGAAATCTGGCTCGGAGGGGGCGCAGACTGTGGAATAGATTTCTCCTCTATGAATCTGCTAATCACTACGAAGGGTATAAAAGTCGGCGGAACCTCTGCAACAGTGCTAAAAGGAATAAGCACCGACATTTCGAAGAGCAGATCGCAATAACCGCGAAGACTGTCCCAAAGAGAATGTTTGCTTAGGTGAAGCGACGCCTGAAGTCGGCAGGTGATGTTCCAGTGCTGAATGGCCCGGATGGACAGCGCTGACCTCCAGCACTACGTGTGCTTCCGCGTTGGCGGCCCACTTCGCTTCTGTATTTGCAAATTGCCAGGTGTCTGTTACGAGTTAGATGTGTACCGCTTCTACCGAACTCGACAGTGTGGATTGCGGCGTTGAAGAGTTATGTCAGCTGCACGCCAGCCTTGACGGCACCAAAGCTGCTGGACCTGATGGGCTACACCCACGGATTCCCAAGTCACCTTCGGCCATCATCTCTCCTGTCGTGACTGATCTTAACAAAAGGTCGCTGTCCAAAGTTTCGTTGTCGATTGACTAGAAATGTTCGGTGGTGAAGCCTATTTCGAAAGGCGGCTACCCTAGCAAAGTAGATAAATACAGGTCAATTTGTCTGACACTGACTTTGCCAAAGATTTCTGAGGAAATGGTAAAAAGTGGATCATTGCTGTTGCTACAGTCAGAAGAGGTCCTGACACCCGAACAGCACGGTTTTATGCAAAGCCGCTCATGTTTTGCAAACTTGCTCGATACGAGGCATGAGTGGTTGAAAGCAATAAGCAAGCAGAAGTCTGTCAATGTGATATTCATCGATTTCAGTAAGGCGTTCGACAAGGTCAGCCTTTTCTATCTAATCCCTTTTGGAATTGGTGCAAGTCACAATAAAAAAGTGTACGTCTCAAGCGGATATGGCGCATTCGAAAGTCAAATGTGACCAATGTGTACAAACTGTGAAGTCTGGTCCAGTTTGCTTTAACTGTCAAAAAGCGTACCATTCGAAATGTTTAGGGATGAGTGCACTCGAAACTAGAGAATACATCAGCAAAACCGAAGCATTTTGCTTCTGCCAGGTGTGCAAATCCATACCTGTTGTTAGTTGTGTAATTTTCCCAATGAAAGAGTGCGAAAAGTTGGCAGAAAAGGTTGGGCAACTGGTCAACGCTGGAAACTCATCTGTAAAAGTAAACAATGCTACATTTGCATCTGAACGGACACCTACGAACTCCCCGTTTAGGCCGAAGATGAGGGCCAGGCGTCCAAACCTCACCACCGCATCTCAATCTCCAACGACCCCTAGCCACTTGACTCCACTAAGTGGAAAAGTCGTTTACAATCCACTTGCTTATACGTTCTCCAAGGGTGTGATAACTAGTAATTCAGTTGACATACTCGAAAGGCCAAACTCCAGCAAACCCGCCGTAAAGAACAACTGGACATCCTACGCAGCGGTTGATTCTAAGAAAACGCCGTCAAAGACACCTGTGACTCCACTTACCGGAGAGGGCAAAACCTCGCCTCAACATGGATTGCTATCGCTATTGCGGTTCACAAATCCACAAAAAACAAAAGAACCTAGTGTTCTTAAGTCGTGAGCCACAAGGCCAAATCATGGTGTCTTAAGTCATGTATGCACTAACGTTGCTAAATCCAAATCCAACAAACAAAGAGGTAACCTGTTTGACGATCGTAGTCAGTGGGATTCCGTCTGTAGTGCCATCAGCATGCGCGCTGAACACCCTACGCTGAGAAGCATCGTCCGACACCCAAACTACTTGCACTATGGTGAGGCTCGACTACTTCGAGTAACAATAAATGCCGCTGAGGAAACGGAGTCCATTCTGCTCGCTGTGACTCGACGCCACAGAGCATTAAACGGAGTACGCGTCTTACCGGATAATCCGTGGAAAGAACGTTCAAAGGATATGGACAATCAACAGCGAAGTAGAAAACACGAGCTGAAAACCGTCATTACTCATGGCGTCCACGAGTCTCAAGCTTCACCTCCTGAAGAAGCTCAGGCACATGGCCTGGAGCAATGGTGATACATTCGTGAGGCGCTTTCTTTCGCAAATGTCATTGCTACATCCCTGCTCGGGATTCCCGTGTCACCAAATTACAAAGGGTGTGGTCCTAGGTTGCTGAAATTGGTCTTACCGTCTGAATTAACTTTACAGACAGTTCTATAGAACTGGGCTAACTTCCGGAACATGCTACCAACAGAAATTTGACTAAAAGCAGCAGGTTTGCGACCAGATGCTACTGTTTACTCAATGGAAAGAACCAACTCAGTGGGAACAACCATTGTTGCAGAGTCCACCACAAAGACTGATCTGACTGCCGTCATAGCATCCGGTGAGACACTACAGGAGGTGAGTGACCATAAGGATCATCTTGAACCTGATTACATGGTACAGAGAGTTATTCCAAGTCATTCTCGCGAGCCTAAGACTATTCGAAAAACAAGAAGCAGCCGAACTCAAGAGGATCGACCAAGTCTCAAACCTGTTGTCTACATCCACAAACAACCTTCTAACCTATGAATCACTCTCCTGTTTTTATAACAACACACAAGGTCTTTTAAGCAAACTGACGGAGCTTCGCCTGCGTCACGCCTCGATGTCAAGGGGCCTCGTTATGATAACCGAGACCTGGTTGAATGAAACGACCATTGATGCAGAAATCGCACTACCAGATATGTCTATTCTACGCAATAATCGACCAAGTAGAGGAGGTGGAGTGCCACTTTATTATCGCAACGAACTACACATTGATCTCATTGGTGACCCCGAGGTTCAGGTTGTCGATGCGCTTTGGTGCCATCTTCACCTAAGCTGTGGGGATGCATTTTTGTTCGGTGTGGTGTATCGCCCTCCGTCGGCTACAATGGAAATGAACAACGGCCTAGCCTCCAAAATGAAGACAATTCGCAGTCGTACAGCCACATTCTCCTGGTTGGTGACTTCAATATTCATACCATAGAAACGCCAGTCTGTATCAATGAACAATTTAAAATGGAAGTACAGGAGATAATTAGTGGACCACCACTCTACAATCACATCACCTCTCTGACAAGATTCAGGACGGAAAGCAAACCGGGTGTTCGGGATCTCGTATTCACCAATGAAGAGATTATGCTCGAATCGGTATCGATAGAGAGCCCTTTATGTCGTAGTGACCATGCAACACTCATATTCAGTTACCAATGTTCGGCAGAGTATTCCTCAGAAAACACAGTGAAGTGTCGGCTCATTACAGATTACGGCGCTCTAATCAAACTTATAAATGCTACAAACTGGGCATTTCTAGTAGAACGATCCCCCGATGTCACCTGGTCTGAATTTGCTCAACAATTCAACACATTAGTAATTAGTGCTTCAAGGAAAGTGATTTCGCGAACGAGGACAGTAAAATCATTCATGCGCAGCAGGACGACTAGGAATTTATTCTGGCGAAGATACAAGGAGTCACAGAGTGCCGAAACATAGGGAGCCTACACTATCCAAAGGGATCACTGCCTAATCCTGGTACGCGAAAATAAAATACAGCACCATGAGAATGTACCTGAGAAATTCCTTTCAAACCCCAATCTCCTGTATATACAGGTTAACAAGCTCCGCAAAGTGCAACGAGACATTCCTGCCTTACACACGTTAGGTGGACTCTCACAACTCGCAAGCGAGGCGGCCAACGCCCTATGACAACAATTCGCCCCGAACTGTCAGAGCATGACATCGCTGCATACACTGTTCCCGCAAATTGTACCACCACCAAGACTTAGCCACATCACGTTTACGTCTGCGGATGTTATGAAAATACTAATTGACCTGCACGAACATACCTCTCCCGGCGTTGATAATCTTCGTCCAAAAGCGTTAAAATTGGCTACATTAAAGCTGGCTGACCCACTCTGCAAGTTCTTAAAACGATGCTTCGATGAGATGCGGGTGCCAACAACGTGGAAGCAAGGATTCGTCATTCCCATCCATAAGGGGGAACTCGTACAGATCCGGCCAACTATCGCCCGATAATCCTACATCCGCTGCTCCCAAAAACCGTGGAAGCGATTGTCGCCGAAGTGCTCATGAACTACTTAGAAGAACGCAATAGCATAGCACAAGGACAACATGGGTTTCGCAAGAACCGATCTTGCACTTCAAACTTGCTGCTTGCCAGATCCAGTTGGACTGAGACTACTGACAGCGGCGTAGGTATTGATGTAGTAGATTTGGACTTTTCAAGGGCTTTCGACGGTCTGAATCACCGTATCCTCCTTTACAAGCTGAAGTGTCGTGGAATTAGTGACCCAATCCTCGGTTGGATAGGTAACTACTTGCTTCAAAGACATCTGAATGTAAGAGTTCGCGGCGTCATCTCTGACCCAATCGACGTTAAGTGCGGAGTGCCGCAGGGCTCAAAACTTGGTCCACGACTATTCCTGATTTACATAAACGATCTCGTGACAGTAATCACCTCCAACTCCTTACTCTTAGCTGATGTGTTCAAGATATGGCGAGCCATTAGAGCAACCAGCGACAATGCAGCACTTCAGGATTGTCTTGACAGGATCTACGAATGGTCGACTCAGAGGCTGCTTCAGTCCAACGCTACGAAGTGTAAGGTGTTGAGCATACGCCATAAGACCACTTGCGAATACAGATTGGGGGATCAAATATTGCAGCGCACTTCAACGGAATGCGATCTAGGCGTGATAGTGCAGGAAGATCTGGGCTGCTACCGCCAGGCCGAGAAAGCCTCAAAAATAGCTAACCAACACCTTGGTCTTTTGCGGAGGGCATTCGAGCGCTTTGATCCTTTCATGATTTCTCAGCTGCACAACGCCTACTTTCGGTCTCATTCAGAGTACGCCATCCACACCTAGCAGCCATGGCAAGAGCAGGACCTTACAGCTCTTGAACTGCCACAACGAAGGGTGATCAAGAACGTAAAGGGCCTGTTTCATCTCCCTTACCGATTGAGGCTGAAAACTCTCGGCGTCTACAGTGGACAATATTGACGCCTGCCTGGCGACTTGATAATGACTTGTATGATCCTGAGGAATCCAAAACATTCTTGTCATCACCTACTAAGCTGAATCGTAATACTACACTCAGAGGACACCAGCTAAAGCTGGCACACGATACAGCCGGTTGGAATGGCACCGGAATTTCTTTTCCCTTCGTGTGTGACAACACTGGAACCCTCTTCCTACATACATTGTTTCTTCCTCCACACTAATGGTATTCAAAAGACGTCTGGCTAATTCGTTTATCCACTTACATTACGCTATATAACCAGTGACGTCTATGTCAACCAAACGCGAACAAACGGCGCTCATTCTCAGCTTTTGTGCTTTACTACCTACATGCTGCTGCTGTCGAATATCGTTCGGATATACTGCAACTGCATTCTACAATTACATCAGTCCCAGAAAGCGGCGGACGAGGAAGCTTTGTCGTTTCTTTTGTTCTTAAGATATACCTTCTCTAGCTTATTTGCCATATTACTCTACAGCAACAATTCAATACGCTTTTTATAATATACAAATGAAGTAGGCATCTGAATCGCTAGACGATTAAATTGACGATTTACACTTTTGATTGCCTGCACTTCAATCATCCTGCGAGAAGTTTAAAGCAATCGCTTTTTTACATGTAATATATCATTGTTCTTTGTTTATTGTCCTTCAAAAACTCAGGATATGTGGTGTCGGTGGCTCGCTGCGCCAATGGTTCCGCGACTTTCTTGTTAGACGAAAGTGGAGAGTACAGGTCGGCGATCATCTAACTGACTGGTATCCCTCTACAAGTGACCTGCTTCAAGGTACTACGCTGTGGCCCACTCTGTTCCTGATCCAAACCAACGATCTGCCGCAGCTTCTCCGGTCGCCGTGTGCCTTGTTTGCGGACGACATGAAGATTTGGAGAGAAATCGACGCTCCCGACTACTGTGGCCTACTTCAGCAAGACCTCAACCGCCTATCCATATGGTCTGCAGAAGTTCTTCTCCCGATCAACCCAACCAAGTCTGTATTTATAAGCCTGGTGAAGGGTGCTAACAGCCGAACCTACACCCTTGACGCCCAAACGCTATATCCCACACCCTCCGTGAAAGACCTAGGTGTACTCTTACGCCACGATTTGAAGTCCGTGGACCACACGAACAGGCCATATCGTAACGGACTGCGCATGCTTTGGGCGCTCAAACCTCGCTTCGGCACATGGTCTGAAGAGGTTGCCACTCTCCTCTTCTCTTCCATCATTAGACCAATGCTAGAGTACGGTTCGCCCGCCTACTTTCCGATTACTGGAGGCGAAGCACGAAAGATCGAATGGGTCCAACACGTTTCTACCAGGCTCATCCCGAGTATACGTGGCTTGGAGTACGAAGACCGGTACGAGAAGCTAGGACTCTACACCTTGTCCTAGCATCGGGTGCGAGTCGACCTCATTATGACCTACCGTATTCTACATCTCGGTGACTTTCCCATGCTGAGGCCAATACTGCACTTACGAGGGCCATGTAGCACACAGGGACACAGATACAAATTTGTCGTGCCGGATGTGTTCCCCACCCACTGTGCTTCGAATGGACAGTGGTAAATGTTTGGAACAGTTTACCTGAACATATGATTGAGGCAACATCTGTGTAGCCGTTTAAAACGTTGTTAGATTTATATTTTCCCACTATTCGAATCAGAGTACGATTGCACACTTACGGTGACATGTCACATTTGTGAGTCCTGCAATATCGTGAGTCAGAACTTTTCAAGGTTACATGAAAAGTATAGCTATATTCACGGTCGATAATTTTTATAACGTTTTCCACCATTTGTCGAAAGAGTGGTACATAATTCATTTCTACAATACTGCATTCAGTATTCATTTAGCTCTTTCAAACTGGTAACAAAACCAGGACTGCAGTAGTGAATGACTAGACATACCTTGACGATGACTGTTCCATACCTTTATGTGGAGTAGATGAAATAACGTGGTATGATATGTTCGCCATTCACAAGCGCATCTTGCATTTGTGAGGCTTACGGCGCTACCCGATCCACGAACACTCAGCCGCCACCCATTATCAAATGATGCCATAGCGCTCACAAAGGGGAGATGTGCTAGTGAATGGCAAACTTCTTGTGTCGTGTTATTTCATCTGTTGCACAAAAGAAACTTAATAACACTCATCGCTCAGGCATGTCTTCTAACCACTCAAAACTGCGGTCTACGCATGCTTGCTAGTTCGCAAGAGCTGTCTATGGAGAATTTTGGGTGTCCATGCACTGAGACAGATAGACATATTCTGTTCATTTCAATCAGATCGAGTGTTTCTGCTTCACTGTTTACAGTTATGTGCATTAGTTGCTGAACCAGGGTACCTTCCTACATCTTCTCCGACCGTTAATGTGTAGAGTCTCTCGCTTAAGTTAACAGATTTGGGTTAGGAACGGTAGGTAAAACTGAACAGAAGTGAAGAAAGGAAAACCTTTGCGTGTTTTAATCGCATAACTTGTGAGCAAATAATTTCATATTGAATATATATCGGACTGGAATAGATTTGCAGTTTTAAAACAGAGATCGATCGTATTCCAATGATGTATTCACCACCACTGTGGAATCAAGGTGGTGGGCAAATGGATGCTTCCAGTTGCATTCTTTCATGCTGCAGTTCAAATACTACTTCTCATATACACTGTTTTTACACCTACTGCAAGGAATTTACTGGGTTTTCACGGATTACTAGTAAGAAATATTTCTGGAAACCTCATTATTATCAAGAACTTTGGCAACTAATTGTGCTACTGACATGTTTCAAACTTGAGAGCAAAGGCACAGAATTAAAATGGTTGCGTCCTTGTGACTTGCAATCCGATCTCATGCCCATTATCACTAAATTCAAGTTCGTCATAAATAAACCGGAAACAGCTTAGTAAGGCTATGGAGACCGTGACATGCTCGTGGACTACTGAAACCGCGGTCAATCTGTCGATTGCCGTCAAGTCGTTGATGGGGAATCATCCAGTGAGTACAAGCAAGCAATTCAGATGGCTACGAAGTAACTCCAGTAATTTAAATCTTCTGATCCGAAAAAGAATGGGCACAAAATATAGCACTTTATTTTTCATATGATTTGTCTTTAAAATCGTAATGTTTGAGATACATTGTGATGGCTGACCAAAAGGAGACAAAACTTCGATTCACCGATGCTAGTTTTGTCTTAATCACATTGCTTTTGAATAATTCAATTTTAATTCGCCCGCAGAGAAAATAAATGGCCCCGGAGGGACTAAGCACCGACTATGCTCGTGGTAACTTAGTTCACTGCAAGAACAAAAAGCCAAGTTATACATCATAATTCCGCTCAATAAAATGTAAATTTTGTGAAGGAGTACCTGTTTATAGGAGGGCTTTGTACCATATTGAATGTTTAAATATACCGTTAAACGAACGCACCCGGTTATTAAAATTCCGTTTAAAATTAAAACCTTTGTTAAAATTTTATACAAGCCTTTGGGTGCAAGACTAAGTAGTTTTTAGAAGAAAGAATCTCCAACCAAGCTGTTTGAAACCGAGCATCTATTTGACCCATTTATTATAATAAATTGTTAAAGCTAAATTACCTGAGATTTATTAAAAGTTATAAATGTGTTTTTTTCCTGGACGTAAGAGAGCCAAAAATCATTAGCATCTTGGGAATATTTGGCAAAAGATCGGCATTGAACAAGTGAATCCAAACACACTCGCGACTGTGAGACGGTTGTACCAAATCGGGTGTGCCCACGGTTATTTCGTTATAGATTGTCGAATACCTCAGAAGTTCTCTTAAGGCAATCTATGCTGGTTGCATTCTTGAATACTGTTTATATGAGCACAAAAAGCTTTAAGGTACATTTCCCCTGGTATGCTTCACAGGAAAAGAAAAGCATGGCTCGTTCAAAGGGCAAACTTGTCGAATTCGAGTTTCAGCTTTAGCCCTCTAAAGTAGACTCAGGAAAAAAGAAGTGTGCCGCTTGCTAGAAACATTAGGAAATACTTTGATACTGTAGAAAGACCCGCCTCACTGAAAGCCTGGTCCAATTTTCTTGCCCCAGAAATTTATCTCAGATTTGGCTAAAATCCTCAAACTGAAATTTTTACCTCGGGTACGTTAAAATGCAGACATACATGCCCTCTAATTAATTTTTAATCAGATTTACCTTTTTGATGCAAGTCCTGACACTCATACTCAGGACTACGCAACGGTATTTAATAATGATCTTAAATGCCGCCTTGGTCTGTGCATAATTGTGCCCTTACGCTCATAACGGAATTCGCTGGATGCGCCGTTTATAGAGGTACCAAATAACATCTGTCATCTAAAAGCAAAGTATAAATGCTTGTAGTGTGTCTGAAGCGCGCTAGCACCCTCCAGCAAGTCGTGCGGCTATAAATTTTCCTTAAGGCATAATTAAGAGCAACTGACGTACTAACGGTCTTCCGTTGGGTACCGAACAGTTGCTAGGTGGGGAGCGATCGAGGACTAATTCAGGAACTTTCTCGCATACGCAAGTTTCCGTTGAAACATTAATCTATGGACAATATATTGTGATATAAATATACCTAAAAGACAACCGTACAGCGATGAATTGCTTATGCAAAAGCATGTAGCCATCTGCATAGAAATAGCCTGTGTCAACTATGTACACATTTCGCACATTGAGAAATATGCCTAGTATTATCCTCATTCTCATTACAATTTGCAGATACATCCTGGTTTCCCTACGAATTTTGAAGCTGTCTTATCAAATGCCTTCCGTATTTCGTACTCGTTCATCCAGTTTTGTGGACAGAATGTGGGATGTAAACTTACCTTCACTAGCCAAAGCCCACAAGTCGGATGCACATTCACACAACTGTGTATCACGCACAGCTAAGTGTTGAGATGGACGAAAGTAGGCGAAGGTAGGGTAATCTATGGTGGGCGTGAGAAACATGTACCCAGATTAATTTTTTGGCCTAACTTTTGAATGCAAATGTAAATATCCAACAGGTGTTTCTGCGTGTCAGGGTGCTGCGAAAGATATCCATGGCTATACGCTCAAAGTCCAACTCGCACGTTTCGTTTGTAGTGTATACCTGGAGGAACGGGAGCTGAGCGTGCACCGTTAGGAGCCATCACTATTTCGGAACCGGCCCGTAATCAAATGCATGGTGACAGTTCGAATTTATGTCAAGATAACTCAGAGTTACAGCCGAGTCTAGAGACTGTAGGAAATCGCTTGCACGACAAAACACGACTAATATTGTGAGTATTCTACCCATTTGGGATGGATGCTGGTTGGTATCACGTCGAGATGTGACAGTTGGTCACTTTCTTATGTACAGCAGCGACTCTTACTTACAAGGTAGTTAAACAAGTGTGTAGAAATTTCTCTTTCAATATTAACATCTGTGGCCAATTCTGTCACGTGAACCACACAATCTGGATCCACTAGTAGAATTTGATTGATAGGTGGCTAGCATGTAGGCAGCTACATTGGGTGCAGAGTTTACACTGAAAGGTAAACCAGGGTGTACGTCAAGCCTTCAGGTCCAACTATGTTATAATGACGAGACACAAAAATTACAAGTCGGCTTGGGAACTATCATTTACTAGGTGGTCAAATGTAGGTTTTTTATAATTTAATGATGTAAGCTGAAAGGAGAATTTGATGCCAACACTCAGAAGTGAAGTCAGATTATTCCAACTCAGACTGAAGTTGGAGATATGGAACGGATTACCTTTTTGGTCTGATATGGTGTAATGGACAGTTTTCAAAGAAGGTTATCACACCGTGAAAGAAGGAAAAGAGCAAATCATTATAAAGAAAGCGAACATTATTATGAAAAAGGAAAAACAAGGTGAGCGGGAAACATTGCATCACGCTCAAAGAGCTGAGGCGTCTCTGAACAAGCGCTGGTAAATTTTCATGTGCCCACAATTTAGTATTTACGGATGTGATATTTAGGTACGGAGAAATGATTAGCTGCCTATATGGTCAGGTCATAGAAGTGGGCCTCAATAGGACGGGGTTGAGTAGCATAATTAATTCAGACGTTGCTTGACACTAAGTAGTCCCTAACTGACATGTGTCTAGCAGTGTGTGTGTAGAGACTAGCCACTTTCACGCGAATGTCACACTGCATTGTAAGGTTGCGCTTCGGGTCGCTCAGTGGGAATGTATGTTGGATCCACCTCTCGCATCGTCGTTGAGTACATTTTCATCTGCTAATGTATTGAGTTATAACCTGCTCTTTAGTTGCCTGGGTGAGCGAATCCCTGCTGATTTAGTCGTTGCTGCATTTGTAGGCAGGGAAGTTCAACCTGATTTGCAACCAAGCGCTGCTCGTGTATGTCAGTAACACAGAGATAAAGGTGCAGGCTGTCTACCCTAGTGTTCTTGGTTCCAATCCAAGATCTGACAATCTGTGTCTGATGAGTTCAGCAGGAATGGGACCGTCCTGCAGTGATTTTCTGGGAGTGAATAATAGCTAAACACTTCAACGAAATCTTTGCCTTTATGAATGGCAGTAGAGCTGACCGCAGAGCGCTGTGCTTGCCAAGTAACTTGTGATAATAACAGAAGGAAGTTCAACTGAATTAATGCAAATACTATTTGGGTGTCCGCTAAGAGTTTAAACTGTGCTAGCAGCATGTCATGTAGTTGGTACCGCATCTTAACGGCACACAACACATATGCGGATCATTTGGGAGATAGGATGGTCGGATTGCCCGAAGTTTGTAGAAAATTGTCTGTTGCAGAGCAAAACACAATAGGATTTTCTAAAGGAATCCAAGATGATCCGGGAAAACTCACAGGGTCCCACAAAGATCACTTGGATTTGCAAGAAGACTACCTATTTTTACTGAGTGACCAAGCAATTAGAGTTAAGTATAAGCGATATCAGGAACCATAGGTTCCTTCGAATATGTCCAGCCAAATATCTGCCAACTGCGATGGACGAAGCTTCCGATGCAAACATCATCGTGTCTATGTAACGCCGAGGTCATCTAATAGCAGGATATCTGCAATGTAGTGAAATAACAATGTGGCTGAAAATTTTATTAGCTATCGGAAAGTGATTTGTGGGTACTTCCTGCGAAGAAGGCTCGGTCATCTAAGCCAAATCGAACTGCGTGTCCCAGTCCATCTATGGCTGTGAATTAGAGTAGCCAAGTAGCACCGATGCGATTATAAAGTCAAGATTGTACCAGCATGCTCCAAAACAAATTGAAAGTGAACTTCTTGAGCTTCCCTGTTTCTGTTAAGTTTCGTGCTCATGTAACTTTCTGGGATGCCTGATGGAAAAAGCTCTTGTTCACGCGTCGCTTGATGGAACCCAGGTAATTACACAACAGTGTGTTACAATACTCGCACATCGGTTTCTGTTGCTTCCTTGAGGTTGTGGTAACAAATTGGTTTAGTTTAGCACTGCGTGACTAAGGAAAGTTACTGGTTAGTTCCAGGCTTCTATGGAACATACATTTCGATACATACATACGTACATTCTGATCCCTTCATTTGCATACGCTTCGGTGATCACTGAACGCAGAAGCATATCGGTTAGTTGGATGAGTGCCTTATCTCTGACCGTGCTCCGTTGCGTCACTCCTAGTCCCCGAGTAGGCGAAGGCCGCCTGCGAGCTAACAAAGCGTGGACACACTGAAGGTCGGGCACTTCATATCTATCCACCGATCTGGTCAACTTATGTACAATGTCATGTTTAATCATGTTGGTGTATATTTCAATGTGTGTACAGAACGTCATTCGTTTCAATATACCTAAATGTTTCATGATGGAGAATGTTTATAATTTAGCTATTAGTCACTTATTGGGTGCACTTGCGCTACTGCTCCGGTGTTACAATGATGGCAATAAATCAATATCATAAATTCATATTCGTAATTCATCATGTACTGCTTAGTTGTCACTCCGCTACTCCTTATGAGTTTTCTTCTTATTATTGCTCTAACTAAAAACACTCAAAGCTACCGGTGTTTCACTTGATACGAAGCTTGGCGTGGACGAGATCATTGATGCAAGTCTACAAGTAAAAGAAACCCCATACGGTCTTGTAAAAGCTTGTTTATTATGTCAGTTCGATTTTTGTTCGTACATTGCAATTTGATCAGTTTCGTTAGGATGTAATTCACGTTTCATAGAAATGTGCATGCTACTATTGGTATTATAAGGATGATGCAGATTGCATGTGTTGCAAGCATTCCGTTTATGTCTGTGACTCTAGGTAACGGGTAAGTTTGAGATAATTAGCAATCAAAGGAATAGTGATACAAGGTTCCTGATTTTAAGTTAATCGTTTTGGGAGACATTAGCAAGGAGACTCTAATAAAGTTCTCAGACACTCATACACGTACACATAGCACACTACTGTTAACATGACCAGTAGTCAGACGTCCAGCAACCACTCGTTATGGACAATGCAGGTTTGTTATCTGCCTCGTAACCTTATTCATGAGTGGGTTCTACAACCAGAAAACGCTATATTTAGTCAATTCTCAAAGAGATAATTGTTGAACGAAGTTACTTGACTAGTGCATGTAATACGTCACATTATCTCCGCTTTTACCTTGCGTAGCCAAGACCAAAGCGAATCGATTGCTAGTGTCAATAGGCTTAGTTAGCCAATTTTTGAGCAGTTCAAAACCAATCAAGGTATTTACATCCTTCACTATGGGGTCCACCTGCAGTCGTTCGTTTGCAACTATATCCAACTAAATAAAGCAATCTCATTGCACTAGGTTGGAGTATGACAAACTATTACAGATTTTTCAAAAGTGAGCAAACATTCTTACTCATGTTTTGGTAGTAAATACTGGATACATCATTCTGGAAGTAAAATGAACGTTTTAGTGTATCGTGTGTACTACGCAACATTTTCACCACGGATTTACTCATCCATTTCAGTTACAGCATGATAGAAAGCATGGAATGTTCCGTTTGCTATATGTTGACAAGAAAATCATTTGCAATTAAATCCTATTTGGTACCATGTGTGCAACCTACCGAGGACCAATCCGATTTCTGGTGTGTCGAGGTTTTCTAGTTGTATGTAATGTTCACATAGCTCATCACACTGGAAAAGCGCGCTTTGTACGTCTTTGTCTGCTCGTTCTCCGTTTTCCATTTGGGGTTTTCAGAAATCTGTTCCTTCTAAGTGGGCTAAACTTTAGTTACTAAACACGCAACATAAGTCGTGCCGCATTCTAGTCCACTGTGAATAACTACACTTTATGTTCAAATCAACAAACAAGATTATGGCGCTGAAACTATCGTTAAACCTATATGCACTATAAGTCTCAAATAAAGATTATGTATGCTTCAAGAATATAATTTCGTTACCGGTGCCTGTCAGATGCTTATTCTGCTGGAAAGGTTCACTTAAGAATGCGTTGTCCTTTTGGCATTCCATGTAGAAATTCTGTTAGTCAGGGAGCTACAAAACGCAACCAAACCGTTTGTTTACAAAACCCCAACCAATGGATTTATGGATGTATACATTTATCACGCCATCATCTCAGCTCTTTTACACAGGTTTACGGTGAGTCTACCAAAACGCTTTTCCACTTATCTTAAAGGCTTATTTTCTCCATGATATCCATCCCATGAGACTTGTTAAGCATTGTTTTTTATTTTATTCACCCCTGTTCCATTGTTTCCTTACATGCACAGTTCGCTGCAAAACTGTGCGAATGGAGGCGTTAATTTATGTTCATGCTTTTGCCAGCCTAAACAAGTTGTTGAAGACAGCTTGTGGGGACAATCCTAAATTCAACATCCAAATTTTGACTTAATCTACCCCAAAATCAACTAGTTTAACCACCAGAACGGTCCTAAAATGACGTTCCGTTCTGCGTCTTTAAACGCGACTGATGATTTCGGTAGATTACATTCTGTTTAAGGTATTCACAGGGCTGTCCAAAGTGAAACACGCCTCTCGTTTTTGTTGATACCTGTTGCACTGAAACCTTGGGGAAACTTATTGCTATAATTTCCCAATGTCTCGCCGGCGACATGCAGATATGATCTAGCCTAAGGCAAAATTTGAGGTGAGCTGGCATTGCTAAACAATAAACCGCTTTAATAATGGAATCAAAAATGTCACTGACTTCCAAAGGAAGTGGCCACTGCGATCTGACGACAGTTGTATCATCATGAGTAGTTCTGACGGAACCGACGGCTTTTGTATAGTAATGCCAGCTAACATAAAGCAAAAATATCAGCGTGACCACTGTCGCTGTAACAAAATCAAATAAATAAGAGCAAAAGCGGTCTTCATCATGATATCTTGGATTGGTTGAGAATAATCTGCGATCTTATTATAAAAAATAATACTATGAATTATTTCTTTAGGGAATAACTTTAAAAAGCTTCGATTTGTAAACTATACATAATTTGAATTAAGTAAAAAAATTGTGCAGGAGTTCCGCTTACCTAATGCAAGGCCGTTTACGCTACCACGCTGTTCTGCTAAAGGCAGGTTTTATCCATCTTTGCCGCCTCATAATTGGTTAAGCTGTTAATCCAATGGGAACGTGGGACTACCTAATAACTCTTCTGATAATCAGTATGCTCGGCCATTGCAGGGATGCCATTAGCTTGAAGTCACCATGTAAGATAGTAATAATTATAATTATAAGAAGAATTCATACGCTCGACTTCGCAGAAGGAACCATTTCCGGCAAAAACTAAAGTTTCAAACTGAATTTATCAAAATGTATACCAGATAATTTAGACATTCAGAAGAAACAAGGCTTAAGGGATGAAGCAGGAGGATATTGTGTGTTGCCAGCCCGAAAACACTACTGTACACGATGCTTTGCGACCTTTGGGCTTATCAGATGGAGATAGAAGGCATCAAGCCCCAAGACCATTTGGATGTTAGTTGCGAACTCTAGCTCTTTAGCCATCGCGTCAAGACGGGAAATGCTTGGCACAGGGGTCACTGATTGATTAGAGGGCCATTTTGAAATACGCGTTGTGTGAGTGGATTGCGAAGCGTAATCTCAACGTGGACTTCGTTTCCATTAATGAGAACCTTGGTCATATCGATTCATGGGGCCGCTACTGATAAACAGTGAAAATGTGGAATGGTGGTTTGTGACGGGTAAAAAGCACCCAGTCTTAACAAGTCTCGTAGGCTGCCAAGGGAAGAAATTGAAATTCGAATACAACATTAGTTGACCACAGTTACCGCCCTGGGCGGTGGTAAAATTTTGGTCCGGACTGAGGGCAGAATAGGTGCGTGAAGGCCACAAAATTGGCTCAGGGTAAAGTGCGCGTTACTTTTGAATGAAACGGATGATCATTTGGGACATTGAGTTGAAGGTGGTTAAGGTGACCCCACTGGAAAAAGTAAGGGACCGCTTGGAACAACATCCGAACAGGTGTGACACATGGCGGAAATGTGTGTGGTTGGTCATACAGAGTAACATTAAGATTATCAACCCACAGCTTATCTGGAAAATATACCCTTTGTATTTGGTAACAAATAATTAACGGTAATAAAAATGTCGCCCCCTGTCATGTGTCGCCCAAAGTGAACCGCTCCAGGCTCTTGCTACGCCTCTGGTGGACCTAACAATCTACACAACGTTGAAGGGATATGGTATTAGCGAATGGAAGGAAGGATGTGGGAGTGAGTTAGTAATAGGCAAAAGGAAATAACACGAAGTTAAGGTAAATACTCATTGAAAACAACAGTCAGATTTCTCACCCCTACAGAGATTAACTTGCGATACTGAGGGGCATAAAGCTAAAGAGGCCAGTTTGACCGAATGTATCGAGATTATCTGTTCAGGTAGCAAAGTGTAGAGCCCACAATTTGATATCCAGTCGTTTCTTGAAAACACCTAAGCTGGGGTCTCATGCAACTGAGTTTGGAATGGCGTTTCACGGTTGGCACACCCGGAGGAAGAAATAAGCTCGTCGACAACGTGGACGACTATATGGTTGACTCAATACTAAGATATGGTCTTGGTGTTTGGACTGAGTTCCAAAATGTGGCAGCATACGTGACTGAGGTCGCTCATTATTTGCTAAACTTATATAAGGTTCTCACTTAGCAGTCAGTAGCTTCAACTGAACAATCCGAGTGTCTTCAGTCGTTGCTGGTACGAAAGGTGGCGCAACAACACGACAAATTGCGTTGCTCGACGTTGGGGAGTGTCTAGCGCTACGAAGTCACCATTTAGCCAAGAATGCCAGTCCTGAATTGCGTATTCCACATGAGGGCGCATATAAGCATGTAGCATTAGAGCGAAGTTAGATGAAACTAAACTCCCTAATGCCTTCCGCAAGAGACCAACATGTCGGTTACCCCATTCTGACGCGGACTCTGAATGTCCGGAACAAGCGAGGTCGTCCGGTACTAGCATAAGGAATTCATGGTCTTGAAAGCTTGTCTGCAGATCGTGTGCCCCAAGTTCGTAGATACAGGCATGTCGATGTCGGATGTGAAAGACGCGACACTTGTCCACACTGAATGGCAGTGCGTTCCACACCGACTAATGTCATGCTTCATCGAGGTCTCCCTGTATGATCTCGTGGTCGTACATTCCATTGATATCCCGCCAAAGCTTAACGTCACGCTTGAAGAGAAAGAACTTTAAGGTGATCATTCTCACCAGATCATTTATGTAAGCTAAGGACAGCTGAGGCCTAAGTACCGAACCCTGCGGTACGCCGCTGTCCACTCGAATCGGACCGGACAGGGATGTTCGGACTCTGACATTCATTTGCCGTTTACGGAGAAGGTTACCGATCCATCCTAATACTGGATCTCCGATGCCGAAGTACTGAATGTTGTGCAGCAGGATATCGTGACCCAGGTAGATAACATCATTCCAGTCTCCTCGTCGACTGTTTCCGTCCAGTTTTCATGTATTACTATCAGATTCGCGATCCGTGAGCTACGTTGACGAAACCCGTGCTGCTCCGATGCAATGATGTCGTAGCTTTGCAGTTAGCCGCGATGACCGTTGCCATGACTTTGGTGAGCACAGGGAGAAATTTTACCGCGCGGTAATTGCTAGGATCAGATCCACTTCTTCCCTGGTGAATAGGCATTATACGACCCCGCTTGTATGTGAACGGAAATAGGTTTTCGTCTAGACAACGCTGAAAGCATCCAGCAAGTGGTTGGGCTACGTACATGGCTGCTACTTGCAGTGCTTTAGGGTGAAGGTCATCCACACCTGGAGAGCTGTGTGTACGCAAGACTAGTGGCTTTCGCAGCACCATTTCTGCTGTGAATGTGATGCTGCATAACACTGATGGTGTGGGGACAGAAGCAAGTAAAATGTTTGAGGATTGTACCGCTTGGAAAATAGGTAAGTACTGGGCCGCTTGGCGCAGATAGTCTCTTTATCTTTGTGTGTATACCCACTAACCGTTGACTGGTGAGATTCTGAGTTGCAACTTATGAAATCTATTCACTTATCCGTAAAGAAGGTTGTGGTTCGAACGGATTCGTTTCGCTAGCTCCTGTTGGTGTGTTAGCTTGTTTTCGAGAAAAAACTACGCAGCGTAGTTGTGCTGAGCTAATTAGGCTGTCCACTTTTATGCGATGGGATTGCTTTTGCAAACCCGCCATGTCCGATCCGTAAACGCCAAAAATATTCGTGCTCCGTTTCTCGGAATAGATTTTGGTTTGATGGGATGATGGAAAACTTTGGCTATGAGGCTTTTATGACTAGTGGAATAAAGGTTTCCAAATTGTTTCTCAGGCTATCTCTAGGGTGCACTCAGCCAAGAATTCCCAAACAGAGTTCTCAATGAATACAGACTGCACGTGATAATACGTAACGGATTGCATCTTTTCATGTGCTGCGTAGGGATATTCGATGTAGCAAATGTAATCCAACAGTAAAGTCAAGTGATAGTGTAGCGAGAACGACACGGTAAGGGAAGAGCGCTGTTTATCGCACTCTGAGAGGTTCACACACATGTCCCACGCACACACACAAATATAGCCGCGTTTCCCACTTACGACGCACCACGTTCCGCCGGGTGAAGTGGTGTCCACAAAGCGCCATTAGGCTGATCCGACGTGGACATTGAATGTGCCGTTTTCCGCCCACCTTTCTGCTCCCTTGCGTCGCAGCCTATCCAGACTGGATCCGTACCAAAGCTCTCGACTTGCTTGCTCGGTGCTGTGTTGCTCTGGTCGGGCCGATTCCTGGTGCCGTAGATAAAGGCATATCTCTTGGGAAAATCGGGCTCCCTTTCATGTCGCCTCTTGTTCTTCTCGGCGTGGCCGCGGTATCGTTTGTCGTTGACGACCCATTCCCGGCTTGCATCGTAGGCCACGAGCTGGGTTGACGATTCCCGTGCCCAGTCTCCGCGTTAGTCCCGATCTCCTGCTGCTTCCGTGGCATATCCGTGTGAACTGAGATCCGCGCCCCTACAATAGCTTTGACCCAGATGACTGCGTACATTTAGTCCGTCCACCATGAGCTCCCCGCTGGTGAGCCCTAGATTTAACATTAATGGATTTTTCGCAGTTCTGAACCCCACAGAATTAGTGCTGTTTCTATCTAAGTTTATGCTATAGAACAACTCTTGTAAATAGGTCTTGATCTGTTCTGTCTCGGTTGCTGGGGTTTCCAAATCATGAATATTGAAATCTCTTGTGATGAGGATATGACTATTTTTGATTTATCACAACGCGAAATGCTGATACTAGTCTTTGGCCGACCTCTGGTGTGGATTTGGGCAGTCCGTAAACTAAAGACATAAATCACACATCGTCGTCCTGTAACCGAAGTTTGCACCAATGTTGATCAGTGACACTTGCTTGGAGATCATTAATGAGCTCACAGCATGGGTTTGTTTTGTAATAAATGGTCACTCTGCAGCCCTACCCATTCTATCGTTCTGGAGAAGTGACATACCGGGTAGAGCGACTGCATACTCGGTAATCACACTTTTCAGCCACGTTTCGGTATCTCGAGGCTTGGAAGCCTGAGGGTGACGAAGCACGACGAACTTAGTTATAAAGGCTTGTGCGTTAGTATACAAGCAGGGAAGTTTTCCAGTAACACAGAGTGAATCGTAGGACGTTGAACTAAGATTGGAGATTGTACCGACCGTTGACAGATCGGCCACTAGTCGTTTTTGAGGAGTCGTCGACCTTTGAAGTTCAGTTGGGTTAAACTACTGCTATTGGCTGTCGTGACCCTGATGGTCACCCGTGTTTATCTTATTCCGCCCTTCCAAACTCAGTAGTTTGTGCCCCCACATTAGATACGTTTAAAAAACGATTGGACTTCGCACTGAGCGCCCTGCGCTTTGTTTTATGAACGAAAACGCTTGTATATATTTAGGCTGACCAGCCTCTTTGGATTTATACCCCAAATTCACGGTCGTGAATCTGTGCGAACCGGTGAGTACTCCATTTTTATTTGCTACCATCAACAACGATAACAATTTCTTAGCCAGTTTTGCGTCGTACCACTTTATCCCCCTAAAACTGTTATACTTCTACCTTTTATCTCACTGACACTCCTTACTTCAACCACTTATGTGGTTTGCCAATTTGTTAGTATTTCTATTGCCAACCTGCGGGACTCGTTAAGTGTACGCTTTTTTACCCGTCATTTACCATTGTTCCATTGATGCTGACGTTTGCATTAAATCAATCTCTTCACAGTTGTATGGCATCCTCAATGAGTAGTTAGCTACCCATGGCCATTTATCTGCTGCCTTTAACCGTATTTATGTAGGCAGCATCTTGCGGAATATAGACCAGTGTTAAAATATAAGCGCTGTCATTAGGTCAGACTGAAGCATAACGTTCGTTAGCCTTGGACGATTTCCCAAGTGCATATTGGCTGTTTCCGTCAAAAAGGTTGCACTCCATGACGCGTTTGAACGTTATTGGATCTCATCAGATTGTGACGTCAGGCATCAAACTCAATGGGAATCGCAGACTACATTGAGATTGTGCGTCGGAGGTAGATCAAGAGGACCCCCTAAGTAGAATTGGCAAATAATAGTTTTATTTAACACCAACCGATAAGAGCCATTAATTAACATAGTCATTAATCATTGTGCTAAGGGTTGCCCCGTAATGAACCGGTGGATTAGCGATAGTGGTCACAACTAACATACCAACGGGTCTGGGTTAAATAGTTGCTATTTCTATCTGATGAAATCAAATAAGATGCGAACACGTCAAGTGGCGCTGTGTCTTCGGGCGGGCAACACCTAATATCCGCCCGCTTCATCAGTTGCGATCACAATGATCGACTTGCACACAGATGATATCCATGGAAACCGTGTTCCACATCGCAATTCATTCAACATGGTGTACATCAAAATGACCCTCCGATCATTGCAGGGATGGTTCTTCCTTTTGGAAACTCCAAAACCTTGCCTGGGGTTGCACACACATTTCCACCGTCTTCCATAAGATATGAGCCGTTTTTACTTATCCTTCGATCAATGGGCACAACATGCACTAATTAAATAAAGGTACTATATATAACCAACTTCGACGCTCAATTCAAATCAGCAGATTTTCTCGGCCCACTCATCACAGGACGTTTATACACCACAAACCGAATGCAACCTTATTTTGCCTTATTGTACTCTCAGGCATTTGAAGACTGCTTTTTGAATGCTAATTCATATTTCAACAGGCCGACTACTCCATATTTCGTTGCATTAGTATACGTAGAATGAACTTCGGATAATGATATTCGGTTGGGTCTCGAGAACAATATGGCTGGTATCCCAAATTGCAAATTTACCCAAGTGTTTGAGATGGAGTGCTGTATATGGTGCAAATACATTTGAGCAGTTCAGAACAAACAGGCTTTTAAAGCTAAAATTCATACGTCTTAGACACAGCGTGCCCAAGTGTAGTAAGGCTATAATAATCGGAATAATGTGATCCCGGCGAAGGAATGAAGTGAGTCACAATTGTTGAACCCAGCAAACCCCCTTGGCATAAATACGACCTATTCAGATCAATACAGAAGATGAGTTTGTGTGCCCAAAGTATGTGCAGAGTGTTACGATATAGCATGTTTGTGTTATCCATGGATTTCATATCGCAGCGCGAGAGTGGAACTAGATCCTTCACGAAAGGCATGGGATGTAACGGTTGGCTGTCGGAGATGTAAGTTTGACCTTCGTCAGGGAGGTGGAATTCTACAGACCAAATGAAGAGATGGTTGGTTTCTTGCTGAAGTAAGTCCCGGTCGTCGGAGGTGCTAATCACTCTCCAACTCCTCAGATCTTCCGAAAACAGGGCGCACAGCAATCAAAGAGGCTAAGGTAGATCGTTGATGTGAGTTAGGAACAAAGTGGACATCAGCGTCGTGCCTTAGGGTACACCACACGAAGGGAGATACCAGTGAGCTGGATGGCCGTCGACCTGCATAAACTACTTTTGTCCAAAGGTAAAGCCCCGTTTACACTGATGCAGTACCCCACCAACACTACACATCCTCAGCTTGTGGAGGTGGGCTCCATAGACTATCTCATCGAGCGATTTGCTGAAGCCAATGTAGATTGTTTCAACAGAGTTCCCTGGTTCACTACTCCTAACCATTTCTTTATCGTCCAGAGCAAGTTGGGAGTGCATGAGCTGATTGATATAAATCTGCACTGTACCATGATCAGTAGGTCTTTGCATTAGAGCAGCAAAAGTAGATGGGTCATCATGATCATCTCGGTAACCTTGGTCAAAAGAGATGTCTGAAAGCCGGCTTGTAGGTGTCCATTTTGCTAGATGCACTGTCGTTCGGAATTTGCATTACTATTGAGCATTTCCAGTTGTTCGGCAACGAATCTTCAACTAGTGACCTGTTGAACAACTCAGTCCCGGCGTCGGATTTGATGACCGATGGGGAGTTGAAAATCAGTGAGTCGTGTCCATCAAGGACAGCAAGTTTAGTGCTGTCAAGGTTAGCGAGTACTTGACATACCTCATTAATACCACAAGTTGGCTCTTCGAGTTTGGTAAGCACGACGCATGTCGAACTCGGTATGGAGATCGGGTCATTTGCAAACAGGGAAGCAACTTAAGCAGCGAACGTGGACACATTGTCGGTGCTATTGTTTATGCACAGTCTGTCCGAGCCTTCTATCACTTGCGAATAATCTGCCGGCTCCGAGCGTCGCTTTACGTAAGCAAAGATTCTCTTCGGCGTGGTCTTTGCGGTGGTTGCAAGCTGTTATTCGAGATGACGATGATTGCACATTTTTATTTTTGCAACTATTTTGCGGACTCTCTTGCGCTTCGTAGTAGTTGAAAGATCCGATAACAATAAATGAAGTCTACCCTGACATGGGGCGAATGCGTCGCTTTACCAATTGAAAGTTAGATTTGCGAAAGGGGAAAGATTCTAAGATGATTTTTATATTTCTTTGCACTCTGGCTACTATGACTTTTAAAGCACTCACCATATTTTTAGGTGTCAGTATATTGGGTGCTTAGATCACGTATGGGAATTTATTTTCACAACAAAGTAAAAGGAAGGTGGAGAAAGTTTACGAATGTCATTTAATCCATTTTGCGCTTAAAAGCATTTCCGCCAGTGAATCGGAGACCATTAGATCTATATATGCATTTACCCTTAGTATCAGTCAATTGCGAAGGATATAAAATGATATGTAGTTTATATCATCCACAAAGATTTAAGATGCACAAAATTTATCATTGCCATTACGTCTCTGATATACATCAAGATGCTCAAAGGACTGAGAAACTACCCTGAACCACATTAATTTTAACAGCTAAGAGAAATGCTTTAAGATGCCCCATTCAGAGCTGCTGGCTACGACTTGTGAGGCAGGATTTGAACCCTGCATGCAGAGCATCGCTAATCCCCAAAGTTACTAAATTTTCAAAGAAGCCTTCGTGCCAGACCCAATTAGAGGTTTCCTGCATATCAGGAGGAGACTAGTTATTTGGACATATTCAATTTTATTTGACAACTTATTTAAAAATTTGAGCCGACATGTCTGGCATGAGCCTTCTCTTAAGAACCTGATAGGCTAATTTTATAAAATGCAATGATGGCAAGTGCTTAACCTATTTTTATTTCGCGATTCCTTCTATTAGTCCAAGCAGTTTTGTGTGTGTGGCTTAATGGACGGTATTCTTTTCAAATGTTAGTTGGACTCACTCTTACGTTTGTTGTGTGATAGTGCGTTACCACTAAATCGGAACTATTCACAACCCTAAGCATAATATAAGTATGGTTAGAAGTATAGGCGATGTATTCTATTTTCCAAACATTTTTATGGAGGTTAGTAGACCAGAAGGGCACAGAGACCGTAAGTGTTTAAAGTAGGCCTTGAATTCGCCTCAGTGGAATCGCACTGTGTTAACTTTGGCGATAACAGCAGATCAACCGAGCATAATTGAGCTGTCTGAGAAAATAAAGGAAGCAATATAGTCAAAGTTGGACTTGGAGAAACCGCTGGTGGTTGGGTTGCTACAAGCAACCTCTATTGAGACCTCGGTTCACTTGAGGTGGACCTCGGTCATTCCGATTCAAGGACAGTAAGTAAAATAAAAACATTATAGTGTTGCTCATCCCAACATTGGCAACTCAAGACCACGGTTTCGTCCTGGTTGGGGCTCATCAGTTGGAGATAACCTGAGTTGGGATGGAACTCAGAGCCTAGTGGCCCTAGTGTTCGTTCATTGTGTTTTCCTTTTTGTGGCAGGATCTCTTGTCATCAATGTGTTGAGTACTACGATGCCGGACACCGAGTTAGTTTGCTCGTGATTTCAACTTCCCATCCATCTTTTCACGGCTTCATGTATATTCCCATGTGCCAATGCTCGCTATTCTTTTCCTCCCAGTATCCTTGTGGTGCGGATGGACTGAGAATTGTCAAAACCTTACCCTTCTTAATATGCAAGTAGAAGTCGCAACCGTTTCGCTTTGAAGCTTAGCATCATCAAAATACAAAAAATTCTTTTTCGAAAGTAGGCATTCCAGCAACAGTCTTATTGGGACTGTTTGTGAATGGTGTACGCGAATCACGAAAGAGTTGGGTATTTCGAAGTTGTCGATTCCTGTGATGTTTGTCTTCTTTAACCAGTGTTTTATGGTGAGCATGAATATATCCCAGTATATTTTCTTCACAGAAAAGCAAGTGTATCACAGTTTAAATGGCTAAACTTCCCTATGAGGCTAGCCTAGTAGCCGTGGGTTACAGAGAGAGTTCCTTTCGGGTATCGCGAAATCCAGACACATGCATTTGTGCCCAATACTGGCAAGGGAAGTGCGGACACCTGAGGGCCAACCAATTTCCTCTACATTTACAGGGAGCTCCATGGCTCTGAAAGATGGGTAAGGTTATATTGCAGCCAGATTGCTATCCATGAAGGTGTGCTATTTTTCCCGTGGCTCAGTGGAATAAGACTCTGGTTAATGATAAGAATTAGTAGTCGTCATGGCTTCGGTTCAGTAGAGTGGACCCAGGGATGCGAATTACTGACGAGCCCCAACAAGGCGAAATGAGCTACTTGTGCTTATCCGGATTGTTAGTTGACAAATATGCCTTGAGATATTAGCTTGATGAACTAAAGATGTGGAAAGGTAGGGCAGATGTCGCAAAGTTTTTATAATTTAATTCAATGAAAAGCACATGACAGCATCATGCTTCTGTGACAACCACAATCATTCAATGAACAAAAGGGTGTGGTATGACTGCTGCCTGTATTACTTGCCACTGTGATGAATGTGGTGGTGCTGATAGGGTAGGAAAGTTATGGCCGAAGTGTGATTGGCAAAACTGTGCTAGGTGTATTAGCAGGTTAAAGAAGAGCTGCTACGCTGGACTACGCAGACTGGTTAATCAGGCTGCTAGTGATAGATTTCAACCGAGGTCAAAACGTGCTGCGGCTCTGATATAGTCAAGGATTGCAATGGTAGATTGTATGCAGAGCTACTTGGGGCAACTTATAACTGCAAACAAGTCATGGGGACGAAGGAGCTGTTAATGCAGCCCCCATATTAGCCGTGTTCAAAGCACCTGTCAACGGTGTACTGACCGTACTGCACCTTTAGCACATAACCCAAACGACTCATACAAACAGCAGCAAAACAAAAACAAATCAGCCCACCTTTATTTTTGGCAGGAAATCACAAACGATAAACTTGGACAAAATATGAAACCAAGTGTGAACTGCACAGACCGGGGCACTGTAACCGACAAGTTCGCAATTGGTGATTGCTTACTATTTCCTATTGCCATTTTTGCCTTTATTTTGCTCACCCCTAACTGATCATCCGGCGGGACATGCCTAGCTTCGGCTTTTTTCTCCGCAATATTCCACTGCTTAGTGACCAAAAAAGAGTGCTAAACGCAGAACGCTGTTTCTGAAAGCGCTTCCAAATGGAATAATCCCATATTTAATTGTGCTTTGCATCAAAGTAAGTTCTATAGCTAACCAGTGAACAATGAAACTTCCCCAAAATTATGCTGTTCGTTAGATCAGAAATTTAAACGGAAGCCTTTCTTTCTCGCACACGAAAACAGATCGTTCGCACACGTTCTTCCAGCCGCGGTCCAATCTCTGTGGTATTTTTCTCTAGGAAGTTCAACTGATGACCGTGCATGTTTGCATGACTTCAATACATTATGTTTTGTGGAACAATGTACGCGCCAGTGCGTAAATCCGTGAGAAAACACGCTGTTTCCTATGCATTTTCGCGCTAACCTACATTTTACCTTCCGGAAACAACATTCAAATGTTGCATAGAAACGTGGCGGTATTGTGACCACTTAACTGGCCGGCGGTGCAACTGCACATGAGACTACAGTGTGTGCCGAAAACGACTGGCGAGAATGTGCCTCAACACTATGTCGGCTGTGCCTCCTTTTCCGAGTCGAATTCTGAAAACCGGCCCTGTCACCGCTAACCGTTACTTGGCAAGTTAAGGTTACCACAACAGTGACCGGATTTGTGTATACCGCATGACTATAACAAAGGTTGAAGAGAAGATCCATTCATGCCTGATGTCTGCATTATATTAAACTCTTAGGTGCTGTCCATCGGTATAACTTCATTAATCCGTTCATTTTATTTTACAGTTATCAACCTAGTGGTAATACGCAAGACAAGCATGGTGTATTTATCCGCGTTGTACACAGTGCTGGTTTACCATAATCCCTTTGAGAGAAATAATGGATTTATTATGTGACTTCGTTACTAGTGAGAGTGCATCTGCCGATTTCTGTAGAGTAGGGGTTCCCAAACATTTTGAGGCCGTTACCACCAAAGCGAGTTCACTTTAAGTAGTTACCCGAAAACTTTCTAAAGCCAATTAGCTAGAAACTACTGGATTTTTTCTTTAAAGTGCGGCAAATGAATACCATTCGTAATTACTTTCGATCATGCAAATAAACCAGCCACTCATTTTAGCGCGAAGAAAATCCATGAGTTTCTTTCATTAAGTACCGCGTTCAAAGTATTCTTGAAGAATGCAATATCTTTTCCCACAAACTGAGAACGAGTTTCGTCGAAGTGCTCTTTCAATTTGCTGGGTTTCATGCTCTCCCCTTGAGAAGTTTGCTGCACAAAACACATTGCTGCTTCTCAAAATTTTTATCGACAGAATTGGTGCAGCTCCATTGCAGAAAAGCTTCATTGTAGGACCGCTTTTTTCCAGAAGACGTGGTCCCTGCAAAAGATTAGGAGACTAAATGATATATAGAAATTTGAATATTTTCGTGAGTTTATGTAGGTGACATTACCATAAACATTTGCAGATACACGCATTACTGTCGATATCAAAACCATTGAATTAAATCTCTCATCCGCTATGATTTCTTGTCAAAAACAACTGTAGATGAATGTGATCAACCCAACACCCGATGGTCACTGACGTCCAATCCGCTGATTCTGCCTTTTTTCTGATCCAAAACGCGGTGTTCTGCGCACTTTCAAACGCCTGCTGTTATCTCCATTCAAGGCATCATATGACCCTTTCGTGTGTGATTCATGATCAAACATGAACAGATTTCAGTGCTTTCTCACGCATTGCATTCTTCTATTCCAAGTCATTCCTGCATGATAACTTGACACCACCACTCTGTATCGATACGTTGTGAACCCTAATCTGCCGTTTTAACCCTTCTGACCTGGAAGCAATCGCGCGTCCCCTTCCCTGGTCGTCTGACCAAGGCTCAACTACTAATTTGTAATCGAGTCCATAATTCGGCCCGGCGAACGATTGCCTGACGGTAACCACGGGAGCCGATAGAGGCGTCATATGGTTGCAGTGACTAATGACTGGTCACTGATGGCTAATCCAAAGTGCATAGGTAGTTAGCGACATGTTTTGATACGAATGGTTTTGTTATTAAACTTGTTTAACGACCGATTGATGACCCATTCCTTGTACTAATATTTTCCGCTCGCAAAATGCCCTTTTACCTCTTTGGGGGTAATTACCCCCAGGTTGGGACCCCTAGTGTAGAGGATCTCAAACATTTGTTGCTGCCCTTCCCAGAAAATGTTCTTTATATTCGAGGGACAGGTATATCGACAGGTTACTGGCGTGGCTATGGGGAGTCGCCTTATCCTTGTGCTGGCGGACCTCTTCATGCTGATAGTTGAGTCGCGTTGTGAGCCAGACCTCGGACGAATGTTCCTCTACAGGAGGTACATGGGCGACACGTTGGTGATTGCACCATCCTTTCGCAGATTTATGAACGCTGCACACCCAACTGCCCGCTTCACCTGTGAAGTTGAGAATGATAACCGCCTGCCTTTTCTGGAGGTACTACTGACTAGGCGAGAAGATGGCACGATACAGCGCTGCGTGCATCGGTAAGCTACATAAACTGGTTTGCATGAACACCGCAGCAGTTTTACACCGGTTCAATAAAAATTATGCCTTATCAAGACGTTATTCAATCTTATCCACAGGATATGCACTACGAAATGCATCGAAGCTAAATTGTAATTCATCACGCAGACTCTACAGGCAAATGGCTACCCAGAAGTCCATCTTAGGTTTCATAGCCGCGCAGAAAGTGAGTAGGCTTTCGCTTTTCCTGAACCAAAAATGCCTGTTCATCTGTGACTACACTTCAGAGCTACTGTTCTGGCTAGGCAGGTAGAACGACGCACAGCAGTTGCAATACGACGTGCATTTGGTGCCTCTAAAGTCCGCCCTCTCTAGACAACCGAGATGCTACCAACGCCCCTAGTCAAGCCCACTAAGCCGGTCGGCGTCACAACTCACTGTATCTATCGACTCGTTTGCAACTGTGGAACCAGTTACTTCGGCAGAATAAACTGTTAGTTGTGTAAGTGGGTTGGTGCGCACATTCCGAAGTACATCGCTACCTTGACAAAGCAGCCGCAAACGAGATCTGTGTCGACGAATAAAATACCTGCCTCCTCGATTACGTAACACCTGATGGAAATCGGTCATCAGCTCTACCTCAACTGGTCGTTTATTGTCATCTGTCTTAACACAAACGCCAGCCCTCAAGTTTGCTGAGACAGTCGCTATAAAAACCATCATACAACCTTGTGTGTTCAAAAGCCACTGTTCGTTACGATCCGATTTTCTTGGAGTTAAGGATACATCATCAAACTGTGGCCAACATTTACTTCGCTTGCATGTGACCAACTGATTCCAACTTATTGACTTTTTGTTATGTTGTCTTTTGATACGTTGCCGTTTGCAAATAAACTGAGGACACGAAACGATACCATCTTGCTACAGTGGTCTTCTCATTGTTTATTCAAGTTAATGCAGGGAACTCAGTGCTTCAAGTATATACCTTATTTGACGGTTCGTACGTGCTCCAACTCGAATACTGAACATTAATAATTCATCTACATTTGCTTTCCGATTTCGTTTCAAGTATGCTTTAAAATATCAGAAACTCATTGCTCTCTTAATAGATTTGAATCGAAGTGTTGTGGGGACATCGGAATAGCAGATCCATACTGCCGTATCAACTCTCGGACCTTGTTTACGAGGAACTGAGTATAAGTCTACGGTACAACGGCACACAAACACTGAAGAAACGAATAGAATTATCATTATAGACAAATACATATCTTTCCCATCCACTGAGAAGCTGCGTCCACAGGTGGCGCAGATCATATTTGCACGGGTATCATCGTGCTCATCCTGCGGTACCTGTTAAGCTACAGCTCTTTTAACCGTATAAAACCATTGTTCCATTGCACGTGTCTGCATGTTTGTATGTGTGCGCAGAACACATGATTGTTTCCTTACAAAGTTTAGGGGAGTGGAGGACTTCTAAAATACTGTACCCATTCGTAGTTGCTTACACTGTGTGAATTCCTTTCAGTCCACTTTCTAGAACTCATGTAGTCTTTCATAAAACAATTCATCAGGTTTAGAGCCAAACGTTTCTGCTGACATCGTAAAAGTTCGGCGTTGCAGTTCCTGCCATTTCTACAAAAGATATCAAATAATTTCGAGACGGACTATGAAGTGTAGGGTTTTTTGACTCAAAATACTTAATGTCCGTCTGCTTCGCTCACGGTCCCAGGCATCGAACTAAGTTTTGCTTCTGTAGGAATGGCGGTCCACATGAGAACGGCGTGTCGTAATCCATTCGCAAAGCAACATCTTCAAGATACCATTCCAATCAGTCAAAATCGTTATGCCAAGCGTTGTCTACCGCAACTCGGTGATTTAGGGTTATTGGTTCCGATTGGCACACAAAAGCTTCGTACTCGAGACCAGTTGTTGAGCGCAGTATTCTCCCGTAGATAACATTTAGTATCTATCTAATTCATCAGACGATTTTCCCCAAGCGGTAACATGTGGCCTTATTACTGTTGTTTTGGAATTTTTCGATGAACCCAAGCAGCGTCAATTCAGTCCACAGTTATTAAAGACCATGGTACTCGTTTGGGTTGGTGCGAATGTAGTTATCGTTATTTTACTATCCTTAACCATAAACAGTGCCCTCTCTCGCCCATTTCCTTGATAAAAACGATCGGTAATGTCACTCCTTTCTTATTACATCTAAGCTAATTGTTTAAAGGGATCGCATGCAAAATAAGTACAACGATGTTTTGCAGCCAGTCAGCAACTAGCAATTAGCTTGGCTCCGCAATACGAAGTGTCAAGAATTTGACCTATAATACATGTCTATTCTCAGTGCGCATAGTAATAGCATGGAAACGTAGTACAAACTGGTAACATAAAGCAGATTTGGCACAGACAAATTAATGACCTGATGATACTGCACTTGGCAGTTCAGTTCTGTTAAGTTAAAGGAACTGAGCCCCTAATATCATTTTTGTACTAGTTAGGGGGTCAGCATGCACTGGCGCGAACGTTGCAGGGTACGGGGCTGTGTATATCTGTGGTGTGTCTACAGCATACATCCTTGTGGAGTCACCTGTTTGCGCAGTTACGTGAGAAGCAGAATATAAAAATTTTGGTGGTCGAGAAACACCCAGAGAACTGCAGGAACACTCCAGCTGATTTCTTTGGATTGATTTGTATGTGAACGCCGTCATACGACTGATTTAATTGTGGTGCTGAGATGCAGTAGCCGATAGCGATGTAAGCGCTGAATGGAAACTTGGGTAGAGAAAAATCTCAAGCATAATGATAGGGACAAAACGCCAAAGGCAACAGAAAATAAGGAAAGTTGTCTGATAAGGACGTTCAATAGGAGAAACTGTGATCCGAAAACCAGACTATGATTACGTACATGATTGCGCCATGCCCAGCCGGATCTCTACAGATCGGACCTGCTGGCCATACTCCGATAGGTTACATGCACCGGCTCTATCGCTTCATCATCAGTTGACCATCCAAAACAATTAATATTACACATATTAAGGATAGTTTAAACCATGCTGAAAGAGCATAGTCTGGTCAAAGTGGTCGAACGACGAATATCTGCGCGATGGTAATCCAACATGTGGTCTACAGAATTGCGGGAAAGTTTCCGTCAAACCTCGAATAACGAGTGATAGCAGTATTCGTTAGATGAAACCACCATGATAGGCCAATGACCTTTTGACATTGAAAGCAGCAGCTAACGATATTTCCATACACTTACCCCAAAGCCGTTATATCTAGACTTCAATTATCCGTACAGGTCATATTTCTACGTCTTGCGTATTTCCCTGGAATGACAGGCTAAGTTTCTACGATTTCCAGGAAAGACTAGCGACTTGAGAGTCCCCAAATAACGTGATGATTTGGACATCGTTTGCTACAAACTAGCTTATCCAACGAAGCCGTTTAATTAGCTCAGCAACATAATACCTGCTATTCACACTTTGCGACGAAACAGTTCAGTACATAGCTCCTTCTAGGCATAGAGTGTGATGTACCTACGCACAGCCAGAGCGTGCGAAGTCAGGTTTTTCCGCCGCAATCACTCATGAATCAGCTTTGACCCTGCGACACACTTGTTACATGCATAACTTCGGTTCATCCCTCTTAAAGGATCTCTGGATGTCTGGATGTGCGGAATATGTCTTTCCTCCGCCAGGAAGGTGAACAGTAAACGTTCTCTATTTTGAGGCCTTGTCGCCTGTTAAGAAGAATGCAGCTTCTAAACTTAGGCGCCTCAGTAACTGCAGCGAACAGGTTTGCTCTCATGATAGCATACATATACCTCCGTGGATAAAGGAGTCCAGATTTGGGCCAACATCCCAAAAGTCATAGGTTCGAGACCTACTACTATCTTTACGTAGGGAGATCAACTTAGTCGATTGCAGTGTCCTAGGGCGGGTAACGCCCAGTAGGTCTGTGCTACATGTGAACTATTCATCCAGTGGATTTTTACTGAAACTGATGTCTAAAGGTTTATTGGCTACCTCGGTGTCGAAAATTATGTCTTGTTACTTGTTTAAGTGTGAAACATCGCTATACCAGAAGGCAGGGATATCTGGAACTAATGTGAAATACTAGATTCTCAGCCTAACCATCTGATTCGGTTAACCCATGTACCGAGTTATCTTCATCGCAGACCATTTGTGTATTCGACTGGATCAGCGGCAATAAGGTGACCTAGTAAATCCGTGATTGCTGATAATTCTCCTGCATACATCTAACAGAGATAGAAGGGTAGTTGGCAAGTGTCAGTCTGCTTACCCTCTCAGCCTTACTCGTAGTGTAACAAGTCAGTAGACTTAATGGGCTACGGAAATGCTAGAGAAGAACGTACCTATAACTTTTCAACCTTAGAGTAACAAAATACGGTCTTGTCATTTCACAATGCGTGGACATATAAGCAATTTCCGAGGTGGGAATAGCTACTGGAAAATGATAAAGAGAAGTGATGATATTTGGAAGTCCTCCTAAGAATGGTCTTCTTAACAGACCGACTAAAGGGCGTTGGTGTGCATGATTCCTTCAAATGTACCGCCAAAACATTAGACTAGTAAAACGGCACTGACATCCTGACACATCACATCCACTCAAAGCTCAGCAGCACTGGCTACAAAACCAGCTAATTTTGTTAATATTGAAGATTCAGATGCGTCTGGTTAATGTGCTGTTAATTGCAAAATAGATTAATCTACCACGCTCTAGTGTAAATTGTAAATTAGCTGGAATTTGTCAGCCAAACTAAACACACGATGACAACCAATCCAAAAATATCTATGACATCACATCGAACACTAGGAGGCCAATTTATCTAGGAGGCTAGCGGTAGTTCTGTGAACTGGGCGTCACTATTCAGAGTTGCAAACTGGAACTTCAGGTGCTGACGAAGAGCTTCCCACAGTATTTATTTTTCTGTGTTAGTTGATTGCGTTACGCATATGCAGGCATCCGGGCACTGAAAAATCTAACCATTTTATAAAGGAATAGCGAGGTGGTGACCCAAACAAAAGGGGTGAAGTAGAATCGATAATTCACTATAACAATAGAACAATGGTTATGCATGGGTACAATATATAAGACTTATAAGCTTCTATAGGATGCTTTTAGTAAAAGCATAAACTATAAATAATATGTAGTGGAATCTTCTGTTGCCACAACATATCACAACGCCAGTCATGGCATGCGAAATGGAAATTTTGTGCATGGCTAAGAACGATCGTAATGGTCAAGGTGAGCGACATAAGCTCCAAACTGACAACCTACCTACTTTAGCGCAGGTGACGGATGAATAGCGACGATTGTCGCTAGAGTTTGCAATGAAGCTCTGTTGTCTTCTACCTGACAGGAGTGCACAACGGGAAATAATAACGTTTAGTCGACGTTTGTCTACAAACTCCCACGGTAACTGTTGAATGAAATGTACCAGGACATCTGTTCATTCTTATAGTCTTCGTCCAAGTCGCTCCCTTATTGAATAATGGATTCTGAACTAACAGAAGCAAAAGAAATGTTAATTTTACTGATAGACTATAATTATTGAAGTTGAGTGCGCGCAAGATTTCACACATTTTCACCCACACATGGATGTCGGATCCAGAAGCACAAGTAATCCGCTCCGTTGTGATACAGCTCATGGCCACGTCCTTTTGAGCTCCCCGTTCTTTGCAAATTTGCTCCGCAAAATTACTCGCAGGTCACTGTATTCTGCTTTAGAGAAACCACAGAAAACAGCCTGGCTTTCTCACTCTATTAAATTTTGGAAACTTTGATATCACTGAACCGACCAGTCCTCGTACACTGTATAAGTAAGCCTGGCTCCATCGCTCCTATCCTTTCATGTCCCGACTGATGCAATCCCGGTAAGGACCACATTTCCGATTAACCGACAGCAACTGAAGCTCTCTAAAAGTCGATCGACTTACGCAACGGTTACCGCTCGGTGTATTCAGAATGTGACCCTAGTGGTTTCGATCGCGGTTTCCACAACTGATATCAACAAACAGATACAAACTGCATCGACCTCGCCATAGCCACCTACCACTGCATTCTCCACAGCACCAAAACCTAGGGGGATCAACGGTGCCCTAACATTCATATGCGTCAGCGTACATCAATCCAAAACAACCACTTTAAGGGACAAACAGCAGGAAGATCTGAACTAGTATAGTCGTGTTTAAGATCAGATCGGTGTTCGGGACAGACCGACCAACTTCATGGGTATCAGCAGACATGGAAACACGATTCGATACTGGGAGTCCCGATTTTTACCGGTAACACTGGGACCCTAAGATGATACCAAAGCGATACATTTCCAGCATATCTCCTTCGGAGTTACTTCAGTAGGCCCCTCATTTTTCGGATGTCCTACGGAACGAACTCAGACTGACAAAACTAATTCAAATGTAACACGTGAGCAGTAGCAGGTGAATCATTTCCGCTTATGGCGGGCCCGAGTTACCGGGCACATTTCGAGGAGGGTGCCAGCTCTCATGATATTGAAAAGTGATGGTGCATCCGTGATGCCTTTGTGCTGGCGACGTCATACTTCAATCAATTTCAAGGCCACTCGTGTCACCCAGTGGTAAAGTAACTAGTCCCAGAATATTAAAACTTCTAGTTCAACTCCAACCGATGAAAACAGCAATTAGTGCACCCTAGCAATCCGCAGTTATCGTGAAAATAAGATTACCCACAACTCGATGTAACCACCACAATGACTCAAGCAACCAATTTCCGAAACCAGTAGCAAGTGAGGATTGATTGCAACCATATCCATTGTTGAGATTTCTTTGCTCATCGGCAAAGTACCCAAAAACGGCAATTATCCTCCTTTCATTGGCCGGAATGAAATCGTTTCACTTATACACCACTTACCAAGCGCTACTGAAATCCAAGATGTTATCCTCCACGTATGGTAATCTTCAGAGCCGACTAACCAAAGTTTACAAATTGCAACTCCGACAGAGATAAAGGTCTGTGATCTAAAAGCGAAAATGGTTATATGCTTAGGCCCAGACCTAAATGACAATGAGGTTAAGCTGCCAGTCAGCCCCGTTGTTCGGCACGATCAACCCAGTAAAGGAGGTGGAGTGGCTCTGTAGTTCCGAAGTGACCAATATTAATCCACGGAAACTATGGACAATACGGTGCAGGATTCCCTTTAGTGCTGTCCACGCATAAGATGCTGTTACACTTACGTGGCCGCTGGCTTTTTACCACCTGTCATCTTCCACGCTGAGATTGAGTTCAAACCGGCATCCGCACTAATGCGGTCGATAAAAAGTACTGTAACGTTATGATTCCTGACAAGTTCAACATTCACGCTTCAGAATCCCAAACTGCCAATGAAGAAGAGTTCAAAACAGATTCGCAAGAAGTTGTCGCCAGATTCCTACTTTGTAGTCTATACTAGACCGGGTATTTACCAAAGCAAAACTCATGATAGAGAGAAGGACTATCGATGCTACTCTTGGTTACAGGGATTACGAAACCTTGCTCTTCAGGTGCAACTGCTATGTTTAATACGCCATGGAAAATGCCAACGCAGTGTGGACCGCAACAAGCCATGATACCTTAGCTAGACTAGTTGAAACAACCCACAACATTCTGTAGGCAAGGATACACCGGGTATTAACTGGAAACGTTTTGTACATTTTAACACCATGGTTGCTGATGAACCATATAAGCAACATAATTTTAGTTGTACTGAGTGTCATACGAAAAGGCATAGCGACTGGAATCGAGGCCTAGGATGATCACGAAACCGACTGGAGCTCTATCCAGAGGGCCTAGGTTGTCCACTGTAATCATCGCATACATTTTGAGCGCGTAAATAATATTCCATATCAACAGGCTTTAACAATAGTATTTATTTTGAGTCGGAAGTTGCTGAACAAGCATGTGAATAGTCTTGGCCAGATGAGCAAGGGATTTCATTCCATTATGACAGCAGATGGACCAACAAGGACGGTCAAAGAAGGAGCAAATGTTCTACGGTAACTGTTGGTTTCACTTTTTCCATGTGATCCGTGGTATGCAGTAGAACGTACTTTGCCACCAACATTACTTACTTTCTTTTAACGACAGACAATGTGATGAGAAAACTGTTATCTAGGCGCCCACACAGCTCTCCCAAACAGTTGATATTCATCAGATATACATTGCCACAGTAACTAGGAAATAGTCGAAAACATTGGAGCAGTGCTTCCGATGCTTTGATTAGAGGCATGGTCCTACAAAGGATGCAGTCTTTTTAACCCAGCTAAATATCATCCAGTGACCCATTTTCAAGTTATGCAAAGGTCATGGAGCCTATCACTGCCAACGCGCTAATGTCTTACCTTGACAAATTGGTAACATCACGCATAAGCAACATGGCTTCCGCCGGGAGAGTTGTACCGGGACAGTGGATGCTAGCGTAGAAGTTGCTGTTTTATACCTCGAGTTATCTAAGGCATTCGACAATGAGAACCGTCGCATCTTTCTAGCTTTAGGGATACAGCATTGATGATCCCCTAGTAGGGTGGACCAGTAACTTCGTTGCATTCGCGTCTGGAAGTGAAAGTTAACCAATCGGTATAAAACCCTATAGACCTGGAATGCGCAATGGCATGAAATGCCACACTGCGGCCCGTCTGTTCTTAATTTTCATTAAGGATCTATTAAGGTAAATCACTTCACGCCTTACTCCGACAACAACAAAGTTTAACTTGCGCTTAAATTTCCAGACGACCGCGTACAGCTTTCAAAAGAACTTGAGAAGTCCTATGAATGGTTAGCCTAGAAACGTCTCCAGTTAAACGTGAATAACTGTCGAGCAATCGACCTGCCACAACAAGGGGGTCATCACCATAATCGGGGTGACCAAGATTTGCGGCGTTGTGCCCGTGGAAAGATCACGATTTGCTGGTCGTGGAAGACCTTGGACCCTGACAACCACCAGTAATATCGCTGAAAATGGAATTCATCAAAATTTAGCTCATCGGCAATTTTTTCCCTCGGAAGAATCGCCAGATCCGTAAGCCCAGTCTGGCTAGCTGTTGATCGAACCTAGTCATTTAAAAGCTTAAGTTTTGTGAACTAGCGCTCACAGACGGCAAAGTAATTAGCCGGGCTAAGTGAAATGCACAGTAAGAGCACAATAGCCTGGTTAGATTTTCCTAAGTAATATTCCTGCATAAAATGCAAACTTTCAATTTTCATTGATCTTGTCGTTTCCTAAGGCTTCCATGAAATACTGTAGGATCTTCCTTTCGGCAAAAATGTTCTCCTTCTCCAGTCCAATCAAATTGGCCATCAAGCAGATCTGACAATGTGGTGAAAGCACCTTTGTTTGCAATGTCATAAATTTGCTGTAATCTTCGGCATTTTTCATCAATCAACCAGTTTAGGATAGACAGTATTTCGCATTACAACACAGCACCTAATCACAAAAGCTTAAGTATATTTTTGTTTTTTCTTGCGGTATCTACGTTTTACGCTTATTCTACTTTCAGAGTAGCTTTCAGTATTCGTCCGATGCACATATTTTCTTTACTCTACAAAAGCTAAATCGCACGCTTTGTAGTTGGCATCAATCTGTTGCAGATACAATCTGTTTGTTTAAAGATATTGTTGTGCACTAGTGTTTTCTGGGTGATCCGCTAACTTTTCATAGACGAAAGAAACCAGAGCGAAAGTACCAGACAGAAGTAAAGGGACATCTAATCTTGTGATCATATGTTCTTCTTCTGTGGGCTGCTTCAGTACAGTGGCGATTTCTGAGTATTTCATCACTATAACGTTTACCACGTCTGCTCGACTAATCCTGTTAGTTGCCACACCCCGTTTGTTACCTAGAACGGTCAACTGAATCAAAGGGTTCCAGTTTTGTACGTAAGCAAAATATAACGATAATAATCGTCCACTTCAACATTCGAGACGCCAGAGAAGTAGTAGGTACACAGAGCTGTTCAGGGACTGGTTTGTGCATAGCACAAATGAAGGCTTCGATTTTATTACACAGCTGCGCTTTTGCACACTCGGTTGATGACCTGCCATAAGAGCAGCTTTGTTAAATATCTGGGCACGGCACCTATCAATTTGAAGCCCTTCTTTTTCTAGTTCTTTTGTCATGTATCTAAACAATGTGCCTTTGCTGTTGGTTTCCATGAAGCCACGAAACGACACTTCTATTCATTTTTAAGTAGCGCAACCCTTCAGTCATCTGATTTATTTGCGACAAATCGAGTGTTAAACGTTCACCTCTCACAGGTGCTTAAAAAGGCATCCTTGACTTTACTTGACTTGCTATCGAAAATTAAGCAAAATACTTGCTTTTCATTACCTTTCCGATGATTTTTTCCCTTATCCTGACAAATGCTTGCAAAATCTGTTGAATCCCTCAAGAGAAATAAAAAATTTATTAATTTTTCCAACCTAACTGTTCATGTTGCACAGTGTTATCCTTAGTTAACTAATGTATCTATACTTAGGAATGCCTTACATTTGTAACATCTTACCTCATAATGGTTTTCCTCAATGACACCGTAGTGTTAGGTTCCGCTTGCCGAGAAACCTGGCTATTTCCAACAATCTTGATAGGTTTTCAAATCACATGTTAGTTTTGCACTATTTTTTAATCATCTTACCTTCAATAAACAGAATCACTCGTTCCTTTATTTATGCAACGTTTGAGCATTCACAATGCAAACTCTATATTCTTTTATTTTTAGATATAATTTTCGCCAATTCCAAAAATGCACACTACCACCAAAACTCGGCTTTTCCGTTAACAAACAGTCTGTAGAAGCAGCGAGACAAGGCTTACTTGGAAGGAGAATACACTGTGTCCGTAAACGTTACACGCTGTCCACCAAATCACCATAAATCACTTTTTGTGAGCTACCAAACTTCATCCTTTGTATTAGTTCCAGGTGGCGTTACTTCTTTAAGTGTATGATCGAGGTGGTGTGCAGAGGTAGATCTCAGCAGGAAAAACAGCATTAATTTCCTAATCAAACTTAACAGGCTGCAGATGAGTATTAGTGAAATCAGTCCATGGTCTGTTTTTGCGTTCATTTATGGTTGCCTCAACAATTCTACCAATTCGTAAGCATCCTCCTTTATATCTATTTCTCAAGTTTATTCTTTCTGTGTCAATGCTATACCAATACCAAAGTTTGCAGTATTAACTTTATCTTCGGGCGCAGTATACTTAACGCTTGTACATTTCGTCTTATTGGCTTTGGTGAATTAGCTTAGGTGAATTTACGTGGCACACTTTAAACCCTTTGCTTTTTTATTTTACGGAATGTTGCAACGCTTTACTGCAAGCTCTTCTTCACGACAAATTTATGGAAAATTCACCCTGACACTAAATATACAAAGGGGTTGGGGGCTTAAGACCACTCTTTAATAAACAACAAAGCAGGCACACAGAATAAAAGGATAATGAATAGAAACACGGATAATATGCCTTGGTTTGCAACGCTTATTTATTGTTCCGCGAACTGTTTTACGTAGTTTATTCTTCACTAAAGCTGCCGCTCCATGACATGTGACTCATTTTGGAACGGCCTTCCCACCAATTTGTTATGTCACTGGTCAATCTGCTGAAAGAACTAATCGAGCAGATGCATTTTGAATTTCGCGCGCCCAAAAACACTATACTCCATGACAAGTTCCGGGTGGAGATAGTAGTTAAGATCGAACTTGCCAAAAGCCGTCTGCAGTAGACTCAATTGTTAGCTGCTTTAACGGCTTGTCTTGAGCATCCAAGATCATCCTGCAAGAGTACTCCATATCATTTTCACGAGATGCGTGCTGTAAAACTTGTTCTCCTAGTCAATTTTCGCAGCTGTTCTGGCGGCGTATGCTAATTATTATGCACTTGGCAGGGCTAAACGCAAGCAAGACTCTGAGCGAGTTCGTTAATTAAAACTAGGGACAGCCGTGGCCCTAGTACCGAAGGATACCCCAATGTTTCACTATCGGCCCGGACAGGTCGCTACAAACTCATGCATTCGAACTATGTTGGAGTGGAAAATAATGTAACCAACCCAAGAGCGGGGCACCGACTCCACAACTCCGTAGCTCGTAAAGGAAAATGCGATGATCTAGATGTTCAAAAGTCTTCGATAAATCAAGGCAGATGGTGTCGATTTCTTCACCGGCATCGAATGCTTCCATCTAGCTGGCACAGGCTTAAACTAGACTTTGACCCACGCCATTCTTCTCCTGCACGATGATATTGCGCCTTTCTAAATATCATATGAGTGGCACTGCAACGATAGATTCCATAACTTTAGCAAGTACAGCAATACGAGTAGTCAGGCTTTAATTTGAGGTCCCAGCACCATTGGCTCCCCTTTCAAGGGGGTGTAAATTTTCCACGCTCCCAGATTGTTGGGACTTGCATCTGGTCGAAAGAGTGCTGGATAAACTTAGGTAACAGTTCAGCTAAGCTCGTGGCAACTAACTTCTATTACTTGTGGTATATATTATCCAGACAAGATTAACTGTACTCGAGTAGTGATACCAGTCACTTCAGCACACCTGCAGCTATGAAGATGATGTGGCCAATTCCTGGTGTTGTACAATGAACAATGGTATATCACGTGTAAAAAGCGTGTAATTGACAAGTCCCGAAGGATGGTAGGAGTAAAAATTAAAATTTGTAAGATCATCGTATAAGTAAATCGTTATTTCAAGCTTCCACAGCGTTGAATGCACTACTGCATAACGGTAGTTTGACGTTATAATGGCATGTGCTTAGGCAAAATCGTATAGAGAGCTGTTATAGTTCAGTAAGTGCGTAAGAAATAAAAAAGGAGAAAAGGTGCTCAGTCGTTTGTTTCCTCAGTTGACAGATGTGGTCTTAGTTGCACATGACGACAAAGTAAGCTCACAACTTGAATAACGGGGTCCTTAACAATTCGGAAATCTAGATGCGATGATAAAAAACAGCCACCTGTGATCGATCTTTACCTAGGACAAATACGCCTGATAGAGAAATCCCTTCAGGTATCGTTATCAGGTCAATAGACACCGACGTTTCAGGAGTCTGCAGGGCAGATAATTATTATATAGGATTTGAACGTTGGTAAACATCCATGAGAGGACTTCGAATATCAGGAGCGCATCTGAATGGGCGAGTGCCAAGTGCGTGCTTTTGCCGCAACTTTTGTAATCGACAACTGAGCGTATTTTGGGGAACTGCTGACAGTGAATTCGGGCTGATAAAATGCTCCCAGTAAATATTACAGAAGTGGCTATACATTCAACACTTGGTTGTGTCCCGCGGAGGTCCGTTTCAGAAGGAAGACTACTTGAAGTCACAGTTAGACCGCAGGGACTGACCTGTGTTGGTCATCTGTGTTTTTTTATTGATTATCTTTATGAGTATCTATGAAGTGAGCAACCTACACCACTTGCGACGCGTTTCAACTGCGTTTTCTATCATGTGCACGGATTGGAGCAAAACTTTCATGAAGGTACTCGCTTTGTTAGTCATCACTTAACTCTCCTAATCAAACGAGTGCACTTGGCGTGATAACGTTTGATGAGTCCAAAATACAAACTACCAGTTTTGAACCCTTTTCTGTCAGCCACAATTACTGTTCAGTCGGGGCTCGTCTGGCTTCATTCCGCATTGTACTTCGTTTTGTGTTATGCCCCTATCATTGTCAAAATTATATATAGGCATATCATTTCTGAGGTTACCAAGTGCTTAATGTTTTAACACCTAGTCAAGATGAATGATGGCTCTTTCAAAGCTTATCGCTCGGAATCTAGGGTTTGTTTATAACAGTGCATGATCTTGATTTGCCTATAACTGCCACATGGCTTGCCTACTGAAACACTCGACTGAGTACCCTAAATCCACCACCTAGCTGGATTTCGGTCATGAGGTTTAGGAAAGTCTCTGCCTTCTTGACTATGAACTCACTTCTCCGCTTACACGAACGTCAAACGGAAGCAACATCGAAAATCTGATCACAGGACTACACCTCGTAATCCCGCCCATGGTGACCTCTTTGTACAGTTAATAACCTTTTTATGTGAGTGCCAGTATATTTTTCTTCCGAAGACAACAAAACAGCCCACCTCTTCCACCATATCATCTTTTGCGACACTTGTGCAAAGATCCAGTTAGGGCACCAAGGACCTGAATCTTGGCGCACCAAGCGAAAATGTCTTTTAAGTCTGACTACTGCAGTAGGTTGTCGACCCAATTCACTACATTTTTGCATGGTTTGCACATTAGCCACTCATCGTTAGTGTCACTGACGTCTTGGAAATTTGAACTCACACGCCCTGTTTGGTGCCTTGCCGACCCACAGTAGTGTTTCTACTTACATTCATATTTGCTACAAACAGGACTACACAACGTTTCCTGACAACCGGGTTTTCCTAAGTCCTCTCATTGTCTATTCCTCAGGTACATTGGCTATCGATTTAGATAACTATTTAAATATGACATTTTAGTAAACGACTAGAAGCGCACTTTTGAACTCTTTTCCGTTAAACTTCAAGCTAGGGTAACATTTCCTTCGTTTTCTCCCTAGGCTAAATCATAAACATTCATACACTGTAAACAGCTGTTATAAATCCATTTGGCATCATTTATAATATTTTCTGACTTTCATTTCACGCATGGCATTGAGATTCGGGTTGTATTGTTTTATGTAGACAAAGTTAAGGAGCATTGCTTTCACCTTCACCTCTTTCCCCGAGCCAGATTTGATTTAGAAATTGCTTTAAAGTAGCCGCCAGACTGCGATGCAATTTGAGAAAAAAACATCGTCACGTGTACCACTGCAGTTGAGAGTAAATTGAATCGTCCGGAAAAACCTAATCAAACCAGCCAGCAGGTTTGATTGTATTCTGCAAAGGTAGGTGGACCAGGTTCACTATCTAGGTACCACTGTCGAAGCTGCAAATTTTATTAGCCATTATTACTGTTGTGAAGGGAATTAGTTGCCTCAATGTTAGTGATGGTAGGCTATAAAGTGGAAGATATAGCTGCGCATGGGTAGGCTTGGAAAATACGCTACTCTCAGTACGCTTGCACTTACGAAACTACGTTACACTTAATGCTAGTATAGTGTTGTCACTTGATCGATTTACTAAAATTACCGAAGGTAATTTCCTTGGCTAACTGGTCTATGCGCAAACGACGATTAATTGAAAAGCTAGAGCTTGTTGAGGGTTTTGAGAAAAAAGTTTAAAAGTAAATTCCATCCCTATAAGCTCAAGACACGTCCAGGTAAGGCTGATCTAATTAGGGAAAAACATCGAAAATCTTATACTTCTCATTAATTGGTAAAACACGTAATTTCTTTGGTAGGCCATTCGAATGCACCTAATGCGGAATCTGAATTGTTTCTGTAATTTTTTCGCTAATTTTTCCACTATTCTCTGAAATCCAAACTAGGCAAATATGGCTGTAACGCCATATTGATATCCAGTGATAATAAGGAAGATGGGAGTTCAAGGAATTAGTCGTTAAAAGTAGTTGGAAATCTTTAGGTCAGTTCCATAGATGGTTTTCTTCAGAGCTGCTGCTGTAACTTGGAGTCTTATTTCTTTTTGACGTAAATATTTTATTCGACAAAGCATTAACACTTTGAAGTTCCCTCTGTCCAACTAGAGCCTTGTACCACGCTACATCTAGCAAACAAAACAATGCATTAAAACAGAAATGTCTCTCGTTGATCTCCGTCTGCTTTGCTCACAACTATAGAACACTGTCAACTGACACCGGGCAAGGCATTTAAACCGTCCGTTGACTATGTTACTTTACTTCGTTTTTAAAATATCGCTACGGATAAGGTAGTTTTCTCTGAAAATGTTAACATGCATCTTTATCAAACTATTTCCAAAATCACCACCGCTGCTGGCTACATTTCTGAGAAAAATTCAAGATACTGCACACTTGAAGATGGACCGTCCCGATAGGAAATCTAACCTGTAACACCTGCCCTGTCAACTGAATGCAGCTTTAGATTATTCTGTCTGGAAATGTTCAATTTTTGCTCGTTTATACTGACCATTTATTCAAGTGACACTTTTATCCTGTCTCCCTTTTTCCATACATACAAATTCATACTTTCGAAACCGGAATATTAAACCATTCGTAGTCGGTATGGTAAGGTACTGAAAATGTATCCAGCTGGCTACTTACACCTTATTTTCTCTTAACTTGACCTACTGTATCTGTCAAGATGCACTTGGTGTGCTGAGCACTAGCAACGAAAAGACGAACGCAAATTGCATACGTGATTGACACCAGGCATGGTTCACAATGCAGCAAAATGAAGACAAAAGGTACACCTTTCACGCAGTCCCAGACAAGGTTCTTTGCTACTGGAATTGGAATTACATGTTATAACTGCAGAAAAGAATTCTATCCCAAGAGCATAGCTTTAAGTTTGGCAGAAGTGAAAGTGTAACATAACAAGCTGAATTCAGTTTGGCTCTCGCGGAGCGTTGATCAACTTACTCGTAAGGGAAATCGCCGTGCTGACACAGAACTGTGACAATCTGACAATGACTGTGCAGGGTGCTGGTGTAGCGGCCTCATCGGAACCAGCTGAAGCATAACTCAACTTGGATACCTAAACGTAAGCTGAAATTTGGAACAGTGTAGCCAACACAAGCCTATACCTACCAGCGTAGACCTAACAAACCAAAACACGTGAACTGGCCAACAGGCGAGCAACCAGGTTCTGCCAAACCCGGCAAATCCCATCTTGCAGAGTGTGATTTTTCCGGGAGGTATTTGTGTCACACGGCGCTATATTACTTTCCACTTATCTAACAATACCGGAATCCTGGTAAGATATGCATCCATCCTTGCTGCAGGTAGACGCAACGCGAACTGCGAAGAGATACAGTTATGTCACGAATAACAATGCGCCGCTGAGAAGGCTATTTGCCACGCAGCCAGGAAAAGGAAGCAAGCACTTTTGCAAAACTGTAAACCTAGGAAGACGCATGAATAGATGAACATACTATGCTGTAACGTGTCTGGATCATGAGTAAATAGTAACAAATACAAACTACTGGATGACCTGAAGCAACTGGATTCCAGACGTTACGAAGTGGAAAACCAGGTAAAACAGGGTAGTTTGTTTCGCATCGTCCGCCACCGAACCTCAGTTTCCTGGTGAGTCAGGGCAACTTTAAGTGGGACTGTCGTCAGCTCACCGTTACTATGACTGATCGTACGGCTTTCGTATATTTCCTTATGTCCCTTGGCGTCAGCGAAGGCAAGAGAAGCAAAACTGAGGAAAATGTCGCAAGTAAAACGAAGAAAGCTAAATCAATCGCTACGGTGTTTCCGATATCCAGTCTTCCGGCGAGTGCCAAGCCCGAACTCATGACTTTGAATAGTGGTTCTACAGCCGTTCAGCCCTCTCTGTCCCCAACTCCATTGTTATTGCAACATCCAGGCTACACAGATCACTGCACTATGAAGCAGTGGCTCAAAATGTACTGCAACTTATGCTTGATTCCAATTGGTTCAAATGTTGCTCGGAATTTGGCAAAAGTTAAGCACCAAACTGCCACCAGAGCTATCTGAAGGCGATCATGGCTAGGCATCCATGGTCTCAGGTAACACAATGCCAGCAACCTTTCGTTGCAAGCCCATGAGTCTGCATTTCTGAACCGTAGCGCACTGCAACTTCCCAGCCGTTGGAAAAGCAAGAAACAGGCACTATGCTGTAAGTCGTCTCAGAAGGATTAGCTGACGTGTGCTATTTGCAACATCTCGAAGCGGCCCAGTGCGGCTGACCAGAAATGTAGGGAAAAACGAATGCCAGCCGGCCTCACAAAGTTTGGCGTAAATACGCAAGAAGACTTTGTGTTTTCAGCTAATATACTGGCATTCATAGTCCACAATTACTGTACACAGCAACACAAAGCCATCTCAGAAATGTGACCAAATATCGTTCTCATCAAGCATCAATGTTTTGAAACCTCATCACAGAAATGGAGACATGGTGGTAAGAAGTGATTACCGACGCCGAGATCTCACTAGTTAGTATTTCCTTCTTGTGCAATGGCTGACCCATAATAGAGGTGGTGTAATTCTGTGCTACCTTTCCCACCTACGCTTTGACCTCGTAAACTATCCACATGTTCAAACCGCGGGCGCTTTATGGTGCTGCTTACACCTAAGGCAAGGCGATGGATGCTCATTGGCCATCACATACCGGCCACTATTGTCCACTTTAGAAATGGATTAGGCTCTAACCTACGCTACCAAGAGCCTATTGGCACGATCTTACAACCATTCTTTTCTGATAAATGAATTTAACATGCACGTTGTAGAAACTCCGGCGACTTTTGGTGAGCAATTTATAGCGGAACAGCATGAACTAATCACTGATACACTAATGTATAGCGTTGTCACTGCTCCAATGCGTTTTAGGACAAGAAACAACCTGGCCATCTTGGACCTCGTTGTTACTAAAGGGGAACTGATGATCGATGTGGTAACAAGGATTACTCATTTGGGCGACAACAATCATGGGACACTAGTGTTCCACTACATCAATTATGCAGAGAACTCTAAAGAAAGCACCGAGGAATCCCACCTCGTAACCAACCATGATGACCTGTTCAAACTCACGGGTGCAACAAGTTGATCTTTCCTAGTCGAAAGATCCTCCTAGATGGCCTGCTGGGATGTTGTTCAACAGGCTAGCAACATCAGAAACAAAAATCCACTGCTCAGAAAAGATAAAGTCGCTTTTTAGCAGCAGGAATCAGTAATGCATGAGATTAAGGGACTCGGCATGGCTGGCCTAAATAGCCACGCCAAAGCGAGGACATCTGGACTAGTATACAACACAAAGCTAGTACTGTGTCAAAATCGTCCGTGAGGATAGAGCAGAGAACGAGCATGACCTGGTTATAATATTTTGATCGGACCCCAAGCTGTTCTACAGACGCGTAAACAAAATTTGAATGGCTAACCCGGAATTCCTGCTCTGCACACAGTATGTGGGCTAGCACAAGCGGTACAAAAGCAGGCCAAAGTACTTAGACAACAATTTGACCGTAGCTTCCAAAGTGTACAAAGCATCTTATATCGTGCCCACGCAGGTCATGCCCCCATCAGTCCAATACCACATATCCTTTAAAACCAGAGCTGTACAAATGGGTTAAATTCCTTGCGCGGATACAGTTCCCACCGAGGGTGTTGAAAGTGGATGTCCTGAGTTTGGCTAGAGCGTTAACACTAATCCTTCAACAATATTTTACGAAATACACGTCCCCACGATGTGGAAGCACGGGATCATTACTCCAATCTACAAGAGTGGAAACGGTGCAGAACCATAGAATTATTGTCCGATAGCACTACTTCCGTTAGCTCCAAGATCATGAAATCCATTGTCATTGAGGTACTCATTAAGGACAACAAACTCTCACTCCGGAGCAACAGGAAATTAGCCAAAATCGGTTCTGTACTCTGAACCCGTGCTGGCAGGTCAGAATCTGTGGATGCTGATGTAGGATGGGTGTCGCCTAACTGCATCTATCAAGGACATTCGACTCTGGACAATCGCATTCTACTACACGTACTCCATAAGTATGGAGTCGGCGATTTCCTCCTGGGCTGGACAGCTGAATTTCTCGTGCACCTTCATCTGAATATAATGGTTCGCAGTGTTGTATCCGAACCAATTGAAGTCCAATGCAGCGTACCTCTAGGCTAGGTACTCGGGTCCTATGTGTTCCTAGGCTACATAAGTGATGGCGCGAGGTGTTTACCTTCAACTTCCCAACTATTCGCCGATGATCTAGAGTCATGGCGTGTTATCAATACAGTGGAGGATCACACAGCATTGAAAAATGTTCTGGATAATGTGTACACACGGTCCCATCTAGAACAAGCTGCAGCTCAACTGCGCCAATTGCAAAGTTCTCAGTATACACTATCAAAATTTTGACAACCACTGGCTACGACCACATATTATACAGCAGGCATCTCAAGTGTGTGATCACGGCGAACTTGTGTAAGATGATCTTAGGTGTATGAAGCAGACTGAATAGACATCAAAAAAGCAAATTGGCACTTCGGTCACCTTCCTGGGGCGTTCGGAAAGTACACTGCCTCAGTTTTTGCGAAAAAGTTTGGCACGTACATGAGGCCGTATGCGGAATGCGTTATCTAAGCATGGTGATCTTGGCAGAAGCATCACTTCATAGCTCTCGGTACTTCACAACGCAGGGCGACGAAGTAAGTCGGAGGTTTGTACAGCCTTTCCTATCCACTCAGACGCAAAACTCCAAGAACCTATAGCAAAGTCTGCTGAGTAGGGTAATAATAGTGTACCATTTATTAAAAAACCTCAACTATACCCCCCATTCCCACTTGAAATTCAGTCAAAACATTTCGCTAAGAGGTCAAAAGTTTCAGTTGACCACGCAGTACAGCCGACTAGAATGTCCAGGAAAGGTTCGCTACCTCGGAGCATCACAGCCCTGGAACGCCCTCCCGGTGTATGTGATTAATTCTGCTAATTTATCCCTATTTAATAGGTTACTTGATAACACCCAACCATCAGATAATTATATGAGTGCAGAAAAATATTAGATAGGGTCATAATTCCTCCTAAACTTGAGGCAGGAACTCACACATGTGCGAATGCAAGCCAATTGGTGCGTTATTTATCTTGCATGTTCTTTAAGCGAATCGATTTTTCGCTTGTGGTGTTACCAGTTATTATTGCTTGAGAAGCGATGACCTTGCATACGTAGTACTTGACCAAGCCAACGCAACCTATTCACTGTTATCTCTCTTAAGGAACTATCTCAATTATCAGTGCGTCGCATTGGTTCATCTAGCGGAGGTTGTTTATGGTGATGGACCGCCTTGCATTACTAGTGAACAGCGTCGAAACTTTCCAGTGTATCATATATTTGACGTGAATATGAGATGATGCGATGTCGGTGGCTAATTAACAGTAGAAACTGTGCCTCGAATCATACTAAAATACGACAATAACCTGAATTTAAGCTTGATGTGGTTTATGCCTACATCAAGTGTTTGCAGAACTGATAAATGAGTCTTAAGAAACTGCTGTTCATAGGTCCAAATGTCTTATTCATGACAGGGGAAGCTTAGCCGCATCAGCAACCCTAGATGTCACTGAATAGTGTTGCCTAAGTAGTAAACTGGTTTGGAATCTCTCCGAAATGTGTTCTCCCTCTGTGTGCGCCAACCAATTGACAAGCTGTGTCGCTTTTGTCGCTACCATTCCTCGGTTCAAACATCGCGCCGCTCTTATATTTAGCTACCTACATTATGCGGTGTAACGCATGCTCTTTGAAGAACGATACGACAATAACAGGGGTGTGCCGTCCTGTTTTATTCACAGAATCTGGCTGGAGGCATTTACATCTGCTGTTATTGGAACTTAATGAACTGCTTGAAAGGGGACTTTGATTTTGTGCAATTATTTACCCTTGATTTCGGACGTGAAATGTGAGCGGACTCAACTAGCTGTCCCATACTACTTCATCCTACGAGATAGTCCTCAGTAGCCGTGCTACAATCATTAGACCCAAACAAGCTGTGCACTTACTGCAAATGACTGTTAGCTTAATAAAAATAAATGTCTGCTTGACTAGAACAAAGGAACAACAGGAAACCGCAGAACAACACGTTTCTAATATGTCCAAGATCCTGCCTGATATGCTCAAACGCATTAGCCTCCTCGAGGAAGAAATTAATACACGAAAAATGACCTCTGTGAATTTAGTACTAAAAGCGATCAAATCTTATCGTTCTGTGAACTAATCGAAGAGAGCTAACGTGAATTAGAGTAGACTACGTACGACTGTTTCATTCTTATCATTTATCACTTATAAGACACAGGAGCGCGTACGTAGATAAAAAAAATGCGATTATATTTAATATACCTAATAGACTTGGTAATGAAAAAATGAAAACCGCACTACTCACGATCTGCAAAATGGATCAGTTTTATTTCGTTTGCAAAAGACGAAGACAAAACGCAAAAATGAAGTCGTGTCCGGTTTTATTGATGTTCTCCGATGAATCAACTGCTACTGCTTTTCTGAAATTCAAACGGCTGATTACTGCAAGAATCGAATTCAAAAATACTATAGTCAGGAAAAACCAGATATCGTTAGGAAGACGCCTAGCTCTTAAAGAAAATCTTCAACTGTGTTAACTCATTATTCACAAAGTCACCGAATGGACAGTGAAATAGACCTTGACGGAACACCGTTATTGTTCCTGTAAGATCCTTAACGTACTAAAACCTTTACCCTTGCTGCTCATACGCTGAATAGCACTACACCTACTAAGTCGCCGAATAAAATGAAACAACACCAGAAACTAAATCTCACCGAGATAACAGCCGAAACCAATCTTATCTCGGCTGCTCCATTTACAAGTAACGTGCGCATGAAAGGTGTTGTGTGTACCCCACCTGCATCAACTACAGTGCAGAATCATAGAGCCAAATTCTAAATTAAGGCTGTGAGAAACAGGGAAACATCCCACAGTAAACATAAATATAACTGCACCACCTCCAATCAAGAGATCACTACAAGTTATGGATTGACTGCCCATCAATACGACGTTATAACATCCAATGCCCAACGTCTCGGCCACAACATATTCCAGAGCGTCGGTAAGACTCACTAACTCAGTCCCGATTTCCTGTGTCAACCAGTGACACTAAAGCTGGATGTAGGATCAATGGTAGGAACTGTGCTAAACACCCCCACATCCCACAGTTGTCTCCAAACCCAACTTGACAGCACACTAACAAAATTGGAACTGTAGACTGCCCGAAATTTGGAAATTCCTAGGACATTGCCTACCCCGCACAATAGCATCCCTCAGCTACTCCAACAACAATTGGTCTATGCCCCGCTGCCATTCGCTCCCATGGAAATTTCTCAAAATCCTTTTTCAGGACACCATATCGCCCAACATTACCCTCAACCACTGGGATTTCCACCACTAGGCCCCATGAATCAATAGATGATCACTGTACTAAAACACCTTCTCCATTGATGTTAATGCAACCTAGAGATCTTCAAATCATGAATAACTCATTGTGGCACACTACCAATAACAATGCTAGTAAAAACTGTCCCTCTTAACGCTCCCTGCATCAAGTCTTTCCGTAGATTCTGTAGATTTCTCTGTTATAAACATTCGTTCCCTGCTACCTATATTGCAACTTCTTACAACTGTCGCCTGTTTTAAAACTCCATTTTGTTTTCATCACTGAAACATGGTGCGACGCAGACATAAGTGTCTCTCGGCTTCCAGTTAGTATGTAGCAGCTGTTTCGAAAACATCGCTGGAGCAAACGAGGAGGAGGAGGAGGAGCTATCTTCATTCGGAATGATATCACAGTGATGCCTGTTGATCATCTGTCTCTCAATAACCTAGAAGATACGTTGTGGTTAGTAATCCCTTCCAGTGACCTACTACTGGTTTGCGCTACCAATCGCCATACGGTACAACCAGCTGATGCTATCAACGGTGCCTAAATATTTTCTACAAGCATAAGTTTGTATGTAAAGATTTCAACTTACCGCATATTGACTGGACGACGCCAACACTTAAAGTGTCAGAGAGCCTCAGGGGAATAATCCATAGCATTCAGATCAATGGTTGGACTCAACTGGTTAATCAACCTAAAAGAAGAGCTAACACATTAGATCCGATATTCACCATGGGCATTCTGTCAGCGCTCATCACTATTGACAACCCACTAATGGGTTGCGACCGCAATACTGTGATCTGCGGCATGAATGTAAAAATAGCAGGTAAACTGCGGAAAACTGACAAAATTATTCACTTCATCCATCTCATTGATTGAATTATATTTGACAATCTCCTCAGTACCCTGAGTTGGGACAAATTCTCCTTAACACAAGATGCAACCTTAGCCACGAAGGAATTTATAAACAATCTTATCACCTGTACGCACCTACTAGCACCCACACTGTGGTACAACCCCCATAACAGTACTAGTCAAAAACAATTGGCGAATCGCAGCCACTCGCTATTCTCAAGGAAACGACACCACCCGCGACTCAATATGACTACAACAGTGATTCAAAAACCTGTGCGCTAAAACCCGTAGCTATCGAGAAGGCTGCCGATTGACTACATACCGCAGATGCAAGTGAGACCAAAAGCAGATTATATTCCTATCAACATTCGGCAATTTACCCGAAAACGACTAGCTGCTGGCCTCTCATCGGTCAGCACAAATCCACATCATTCATGTGCTCCTAGTCAACAGCTTTTGACATCCGAGAAGTTTTCGTTTATGTACACCTACGCTCAAGGCTTACTGAGTAAACTTTCCGAAATGCGGCTGTCAAGGATCAAAAGCCAGCAACCTCATCGTCATACCGGAGACATGGTTACGCCCTGACATAAGTGACATGGAGATCGCACTGCCAGGCTTGTCCACTGTTCGGCACGACCGACCCAGCAAAGTGGAGGTGTGGCTCTGTACTTTCACAACGACCTCCAATGTGAGCTCATAAAGGATTCGGTCAGCACGGTACAAAACCCCCGTTGTTGCTGTCTGCGTTTAAAAGGCGACGACAATTTCTTAGTGGCGGTCATTTACAGTTCTCCTTCCTCCACGCCTGAGATGGACTTCTATCTGGCATGTGTAATAAAGAGAGTGATAAACACAACTTACGGTCACATCCTCATTACTGGAGATTTCAATATCCACGCTCTGGAATCCCAACCATCTCCCGGAGAACATATTAAGGCCGATCTACAAATTTGTCTCCAGTTATCCTCTGTATGGCCACGTTAACGCTCTAACCCGATGCCGTGAAAATGATAAAACTTCCATACTGGATCGGATATTTACCAACCAAAAACCAATGTTCGAGCGGGTGATCGTCGACGTCCTGTTGAGCCGCAGCGAACGTGCGGTACTACTTTTTGCATACATTTGCTATGTAGAATATCCCGTGGAAAGTGCCGACGCAACGAGAACGTACTTACGCGATGACATAATATCTCGACTAGGCGAGACAACCAAGTGAAGCATTCTGACAGACGTAGCCCCAACTAGTGCATGGGAAGATTTCGTCAGCCAGTTTAACTCTCTGGTTGCTGCAACGTCAACGACTAAGACCTACCGCCGAAGAAACGTGGTCTCGTTTCTGTGAAGCTTGACACGTAAGTGTATAGCGGTGCGAAAATAAGCCTGGCATAAGTACAAACTTGCCCCGAGCGCTGAGAACTAGATGGTCTATGGAACCCACTGTAACCACTGTACTCAGCCTGTTCAGGAGGATAGAATGGCGTAACAGCAGAAGTTGGCAGTGCGTATGGCCTCAAACTACAAGCTACTGTAACAACACGTCAACAGTTTACGTAAGGTGAAATGGGGAATTCCTCCTCTTCAAACAGCGGATAAACCCACACGGACACCAAAGGAGGCGGCGAATACCGTGTGTCTACAATATGCTGCAAAATTTCAGTGCGATCACTGGCTAATTAGCCCTTTGACTATGGTTGTTTTACCTCCAAAACTCACTCACGTATCATTCACAGCATAAGCTGTACTAATAAAGCTGTTGAGCATACGCAAGCACATCTCTCCTGGATTTGATAATATGCACACGAAATCGTTAGCGGCGGTAGGAAAGAGTTCAGCTGATCCTTTGGCTCGATATTTCCAATATATATTCATGAAAAGTACGTACCGGATAGGTGCAAACACGGAATTAGTCCTATTCCCCCTCAGCAGATGGTAGTTTGCAGGGTTCGGTGGGAGCTGGTTCCTTTCTGCCCATTCGTTAATCGGAGTCAGATCTTCTTGGAGGTAGACACGGCTGGATGCTGGGCTAATTACTCTACATATTTTAGCATCATCTGCAAATATTTGCATCGGAGATAGTATGTCTGCTGGAAGATCATTAATTTAGACTATAAACAGTAGCGAGCCGAGGACGGATTCTTGAGGTACACCACTGGAGACGCAAAGGCTTTCAGAATAGGTGTCGGCTACTCTTACCTTGATTGCTTTGTCGTTTAGGTAGTCTGCTAACCAGGTGAGCAGGGAACGGTTGATACTGTAGGCAGCAAACTTTTGGAGGAGAGAGAAGTGATTGACCCTGTCGAACGTATTAGAAAATCCAAGTAAATCACATCCATGGGGACTCCTTCATCCGCCGCCCTGGTCCATGAGTCCCGAGTAATCAGCAAATTGGTCAGACAAGATGGTCTGCGTCTGAAACCATTTTGAGCATTAGAAATTATTTGTTGACTTTCAAGGTATCGCATCAGTTCATTTGCGATTACCGATTCCATCACTCTTAATAAAACAGGATAGAGTGTAATAGGTCGGTAGTCGGTAGGATCCGATCGCACACCTGCTTTGTATATTGGTGTGATGATTGAATTTTTCCACTCAAATGGGAGTGGATGGGGTTAAGCGGACCCTGAAAAAGGTTGCAAGTGATGCTGCTATGGTGGCAGTAAGGGTTTGTAGTACATTTGGACAGATCTTATCGATTCCAGTGGCACTTTACTCCCGGAGAGATTGTAATTTGCCTGCAACAGCTGCTGTGGTAATGGTGACGCTGGATAAGCCAACGACATTTGTTGGGAGTTGATAGAGCGAAGATTCCATGATATTTGTAGCTACTGAGTCAAACTGCAAGAGTAGAGCGTTCGCGGCATCCACAGTGGTAGTCGTTAGGCCACTGACCGTCTTGAGTGGTGGTATTCCGGGCTTAACCTCTATTTTGTCATTCACAAATCTGTAGAGCAGTTTGGTGTTACTCATAAATTTCAGCACCATATTCTCCTGCCGTTCGTACTTATCGACTCTAATGAGTGACGTGCAGTAGTTTCTGGTGACTTTGTAATCCTGCCATGTGATATCACATGGGCTTAGCAAATGTTGCCTCCAGATTTCATCTCTTCTGTTGATCCATTAACGTGTTCTGCTCCGGATCCACGTATTGGCCCGGCGCGATGTTCGTAATGGTACAACCTACGATGCTGATTGTGTGACCCAGTTAATTTTGTCTTTCAATTCATTCCACGCGTCATTCGCTGAGCTATGCGTCTGTAGGTCCCAGTCAACGGTTGCTGCTAAGCTGCGCAGCTTATAATAGTCCGTAACAGTGCGTTGAGTCTCTCTTTCTTTAGCAACAATACTGGCATAACATACATAACCAAATGTTAGGACTGAATGGTCGCTACGGCCCAGTGGAGGATCGTATGCTACTGACTCAACCATCAGCTCTTCATTAGTCAGGATTAAGTCCAGGAGTGATGGCTTGTTTGAACCGCGATGTCTGGTTGGTCGATGCACATGGTTATACAAAACTGCCATATCCATGAACTCGAGAAGTTTCGATTTGAATGATGGCCCATTAGGTGACACTGATGCTATTGAAGGAACATTAAAGTCACCCATTATAAGGTAGTGAGAGTACTTTTGTGAAACAGCATTGCGGAGGGCGTTTAACATAATGTTATCGCTGTCTGCTGATGAGTTCGGAGGTCTATAAATAACTGCTAAGAGACAAGCATCACTCTTCTTCTGTGAACCAACATCTCGACCTGCTAGGTGCAGTCGGCAAAATAGTGCGTCGGGAATAACAAGGGAATTTTCGGTTAGTGCCTCACATTTCAAATAATCTCGATAGTAGAGAGCAACACCGCCCTCGCGAGATGGACGATCATTTCAAATGACTGACATCTCATTGAGTTCAATCTCCGGATCAAGTATGTCGTTTGAGAGCCAAGTTTCAGTGACTGTTATGAGGTCCCAAGTTGTTGTTTCATGTCGGTGGTGCAGCTCCGAGAGCTTAGAGTACAACCCCTGAGTGTTTGTTTAGCAGCATTGTATTTGTTGACGTATCAGGAGCTCGGTTCGCTGTGAGTGACCGGCACAAATAGTGCCGTTCTGCTGAAGTTTTTTGAAACGGTTGTTTGCACCCTTGGCTGGTTTGAGATAGGTACAATTGAGGCTGGCTCATCTGTATCTGAAGTCAGTGCTAATTGAAGGAATGGGCTTAACCGTACTTCTGGTGGCCCAAGTTTCCTGTTGTCACGCAACGCTTATATCGTGACTGATACCATTTCGGGCGTAGCCAAGATGACTTTCAAAATTCGTGGCCAGCTACCTTGGTAGCTTGTGGAAGCAATTAGACGGGTGACATCAAAAGCGACGATATTTTTTGCATGTCGTAGAGCTCTGTGATGTACCACCATTCTTCGATGTCATGCTTCTGTCGTTCACTGCTATCGTCATGCTTCAATTCTGGCACACCATGAACCAGCACCACTTTCTTCATCGCATTTTGACGTGACGAACTAGGGTTGGATTTCCGCTTCTGTCTTTCTGCCCATAGCCTGTCAGGAAAATTGCGGGCTCTGGCAGAAGAGTTCACTAGAAAGCGGCTTGCTAAGAGAACAACTTCCAGGTCACGCGTGTTGCCAAACGTTACTCGCAGTAACCGAGGTTCCCCTACGTTAGAGATGATGAATTCCGTGAAAGATGTGTTAGACTAGTTGCGAAAACTTCCAGTCTGAGTGCACAGATTATTTCAACCGAGCCGTTTTGCTCCTCGGTTTGTCCACCTTTTAGCGATTCGCTAGTGGGTTCTGGGACGTTTGAACATATTACTGTCATTGCCTTTTGGTTGCGTAGTAATTGTATTTCCTGCAGTTCCTTGTGAGTGTAGGTTTCTCGAGTGGAGGCGTCTGGCTGGTCTTCCGTGGATGACAGTCAAACGCAACAGCAAGGTTTTTACGTGCAAAGCCGTTAGTTGCGCTATACGTAGCGGTCAATTGTTGTTGCCCAACTACTGACGGAGGTGATCATACAATTTGTGCGTAACTCTGAATGTTTTGGAGCATTACGTGAGACTTGGGGTACCGTTCAAGCGGCCTGTTTTCACTGTTGTTTTTCACTAACGGTGTTTGCCTTTCGCTGGACTGGGTAGCACTGTTGCTAGCGAGCTTTTGCCTTTTAACATGTTGGGGATTCGGGCTACGTAATGCACTAATCTGCAACCCGAGTTCTGAGTTTTTCCCTCCCAATGCCGCGATCAGTTCCTTTTGATCTGCCGACGTAACAGTCAACGCTTCACACCTTATCGCAAGCGTTTGAACAATCTTAATTATCGGACTATGTGAACATGTCACAAAACCACAAGCTATCTGTCGATACGCTATTAGCTCCGTTAAGTATTCACTTTTGTTGCGTCGTAGGAATTGACACAGAACGAACACGTGATTTTCGGGCGGATTTCCGTTCCCCGCTTGTCTGACCTACCGTTGACCTTCGGTTTGTTTTTTTCATCGGATTCCCGGTTGACAAACTTCGCTGGCCCCTGGATCAATGGTCAATATGCACTTTTAGGTTGCGCTGGTCACGCCGTTTGGGCTGCCTCAGCTGTCTGCTCCGGTCAGCAGGTTTGGTGGTGGTGCGCCACTAGGCGCACCAGTAGCCAAAATCACACAGGCTTTGTACAGTGAAATGCACGTAAAATTATGGTGGTAAGGTGAGATGACAAAAATGCTTATACCTATGGTATACCCTGGTGCACAGTACTAAGTTATATATTGTCTGACAGCCTTAAAGAAGATCTGTCGAATGGTATCCCAATGGTACTGATGAGTCAAATAAGCAAAGTTACTCAAGTTGGCCTAAATGAATGGACTTTCGAAGATTTGTTTGTGGTGTACCAACCTGTCGTTGGACTTACTTCAAAAATATAGACCCCGTGGTATGGAGCTCAGTGATCCGAATCGATTGAGCGTATATACGAAGAGGTGGTGCAAGAATGTGAGGGGATAAGTTCAATTTAACACAGAGCACAGGGTTGCACGATTAGCACGTACACGCTGACTAGGTCATGACCTTGTGAGTACTCTAACGCCGTATGCCGAAAACTTCGTACTCGGTGGCGTTGAACTGCAGAACGTTCTCAATGGACCATGTGTGCACTCTGTCTAGGTCATCTTGCAAGGCTGTGTGGTTCTCCACTCTAGCAATACCACACCATATCTTTAGATCATTGGTAACTAGGAGCCATTTTGAAGATAAAACGCTCGCGAGTTCATTTAGGAAGACTAGGAACAGGTTGGGCCCGAGTCCCGTGCCCTGCGGTAAGTCGCATTGAACTTCTATTGGTTTCGATAGGGTGCTGTCAACCCTCACATTCAGGTGACGTTGAAGGAGAATGCCTCCTATCCAGCCCAGAACGAGATTTCTGATTCCATATTTCTTGAGTTTGTGCGGTAGAAAGCGATGGTGAAGACAATCAAATGCCTTTGAAAAATCCAGGTAGGCCGCATCGACTCCAAGAATGGCATCCACAGATTCTGTCAAGTAGGTACGAGCGATCAACAGGCTAGTAGTACTGGACCGATTTGGTGAAATCCGTGTTTCTCCGGAACGGGAATGTTGTTACTCTCCAAGTACCTCATTAATGCCTTAGCCACAATAGACTCCATAACCTTGGAGCTGACCGGAAGTAGTGTTATCGGGCGATAATATGCTGGTGCAGCACGGCTACTATTTTTGGAGATTCGAGTGAAGTTCCTTTGTTTCCACATTTTTGGGAGGTGCATCTCGTTAACACATTGCTGAAAGAGAATTGCTAACAATTCCACTAAACTAATGCAGAAACTATCAATGCCTTCGGGCGAATGCCGTTTGCATGCGGGGAGCTGAACGCGTGCAAAGACACCAGGTCCTTCAATACAGCTGTGAAGGTAAACCATGTGTGATTAAGTCCTGATGGTGGCATAATCTGCCTACACAGGATGTAAGGTCATTTGGGTACGGCCAAATTGTTTTCCAACTACGTCGGCCGCCTTTTGTGCCGTTTTGTTAACCCGCAAGCTGCGTGCAGAGCAGGAATTCCGCACTTAACCTGGAGTAGCTTGTATACCTGTCTGAATAGCAGCTTGGGTTGGGACAAAATTGCTTCACCGGATCTTGTTAGTTCTTAACTTCATTCTCCCGGACGACACAGTGCTTTCTTAGTGTTGTGTAGACATCCTATTGTCCTCGTTTGTACAGACTATATAGATGAGTCACGCCAAGTCCCTCAATGCCATGCATTTAGGTGTCTTGCTCCTTACGAATGACTTCACCTTTATAGGTTGGTAGAGATTGGGTTCGGATGTGCTTGACAACAGCTTGTTGAATACGTTGATGGATTCTCCGCAGGCCACCTCAGGGAACCATTCGGCTAGGAACGACCAGCTTGTTGCATCAATGAGGTCAGACGGGTCATCATAGTTGGTTACGACATGAGATCCCGCGGCATGCTACTTAGGATACTCCGCGTAGCATATGTACTGGAACACTAATGTCGCATGAGCACTACTTCGCGTTGTTATTACGTCGATCATCAGTTACGCGTTGGTTAAAAGGAAGTTCAAGATGACCGGTTTGTTTCCTGCCCTGAAACGCGTTGGAGGAGCGACATGGTTGTACAGAGGTGAACCAGCGATTAGTTTTTGCAGTTCCGCCTTGAATTGCTCACCGAGCGTGACCTGGGTTTCCAGGTAGTGTAAATTGTAGTTCCTTTATCACGTGAATGTGGTTGTAGGATCGCGTTAGTAGGTTTTTCATGGCAGAGGCTAAGGTCAGGTCCGTTACTCAACTGGACTTTGGTATGGTATAAAATGGGCCCTACGCATATATCGCCTTGCCTCAGGTGTAGGCAGCACGATAAGGCGTCCACAATTTCACTTCTTGGGTCGTTTGCGCGGTGGATGAATAGGTCTGAACGGTAGTAATAAATTACGGCGCCTCATTTTGTGGGTCGGTTGTTGTCCATGAATTACATACCAGGTAGTGCGATCTCGGCATCGGTAGTCATGGGGTTAATCCATGTCTCGATTACCATGAAAAGGTCCCAACCCATTGAGTTCTGACGAGATCGAAGTTCGGTCAATTTACTGAGAAGACCTTGTGCCGTTGTATGCAGGCAATCTAGAGCAACAGATGTCAGAAGCGTATCTGAGCACACAAACGTTTCCCGTGAATTTACGCCAACCCTTGTGGTGCTGGCTGACAACCGTTTGTTGGATGTATTTCTTGCCCACCCCAAGGGCTGCTTCCATCTTGCATGGAGCATCCATTACCTAATCCTTCAGAGGCGAACTGCGGAGGATTTATGTTCCTTCTTCTTCTGGCGGCTTGGGAGTTGCACTACGCTCTGTTTCCGAAATAATGATAGCGGGGCTGATGACAACCTCTCCCTGGTTTTGCGTTTCCACAGCCAATGGTTGCCTGGCTTCGATTGCATTCAGACGTATTTTTGATGACAATTTGGTGCAGAATTTGTGCCAACTTCCGAACACCCTTTTAACCACTTTTCGGAGTATAGCAGCTTTTTCAGCACTCTCAGACCACTTCCATTGTTTTTTAGTGATATAAGTGACATTGGTTTTGTGTCATTAATCACATCGTGGAGAGAGATGGCTCCGCAGATAGCTATATCCACTCTTCCAAGCTACCAGCTTGGACCTGCGGCTGGTCGGATGACTGGGACACCATGGACAAATATCGATGTTTCTTCCGTTTGCTTGCGGTGTTCTACTGGGTTTTGCTTCCTTTGTCGACGCTCACTCCAAGGGATGTCAAGGAATACAGGAAAGCCGCTTGACGAATCACGTGGGCAATGAGTTGACATGAGTGTGGTCTACTCTTCGTCACCAGACGGTAATGCTACCTGAAGTAGCTTCGGCTCGCCATAGAGAACTGAGTTTGGGTGACGGACAATAAGACACAAGCCAACCTGTTTGGTCTGGATTCCCAAAGCTTGGCATATGGATTCCAAGTATTTCACGTCGTCCAGTAGTTTGTTTTGGATTGAATTTGTTTTGGACTCAGGCAAGATGAAGTATATTATCTTCACCGAGTTCTGCGTCTTCCCAGTGTTCCTACTTTTGGATAAGAGAGTGACACCTTTTACTGGTGGGCGATCTTTCCGGGGGCACCTTGGTATTTGTGTTGCTTACTTGCCACTGCTGAGGCAGTATGCATGTGCCTGACAAACCCGGACTGGTTTATTCAGAAGAAATTGGTACAAACACTACACCTTCCGTGGCCGACCACCAGACGGCAGAGAAGTGATGACACTCCGCAAACCCACCTGACTTCAAGCATGTGAGCAGATGACTGCCATCATGATCAAAGTTACAGTATCTGATCAATTGTTTCTTTGTTATGCTGACCAATGGAACAGACCTTACGCTAATGTTTATTAATCTAATAGCCTGACAAAAACTTAGTCAAAAACAGTTGTTTGCTTAAACCTTCGTGTTTTGTTTCTCTTTCTGAACTTGACGCAATAGTCTGTGTTCCCACAACATTTATTGACTGACTCGTCCTAGGGATCGAGTAAATCTAAATGCTTCAGGAAGGGATGAAGGCTGGTTGCTGCGACACGAGATATAACTGGACAAGGATCCATAGGGATGGACTATTGAATTAGATGCTGTCACGGCCGACATAATTGGGTGGACCAACAGCGGTAGGTCAGTGATTCACATGACCTCAGTATCCGCGCTAAAATACTCCAATATTTCTACCAAGTAGAAATTACATCCAACCAAGGGGTTTGTGGGTGATCGTTATATAAGAATACCGAATCAGTCAACTAATAGATTCATCTTATGAAAATAATTCCCAAATCGATTCGGGGTCGAAGGACAGAACAGCGGAAAGAGATACGCAAGTGTGTTTTCTACAGCGGTACCGGCATGCGACTATGCGCACAATACAGTTTGACATCGGTAGGGAGCAAAGGAGAACCACATGAATTCGCGCTTGGATAAGTTGTCCGGATCGGCAGTTAATTAAAACGTGGACTGTATGGAAATATGAAAGCCTAAGGACAATTAAACAAGCAAATTGTTTACGATCGCCACAGACTATCGCTTACATGGCATATCTCATAGCTGATCTCATCTCTGGGAGTTTCAGTAACTGATTGGCTTGACCTACTTCTGGGCCAGCGGTGTACAAATTCTGAGGAAAATGCGTCTGTTCGCACCCATTTGAAGGTTGGCAGCGTTGACCTGCTCGAGCATTTTCGTGATGTGCCAGAACTCAAAAATGTGAAAACTGATCGGAGGGATCATTTTGGAACATTCTTGCGGATAGGTTGAACCGCTCACACGCGTGCGAAAAAAGTCTTGGGATGCAGCGTTGGGAACATGTAGCGTTAAACGGTGCTCAATGTCAGTGTCGTTTCTCATTACAATTGATCTCTCCGTACTTGTCATTATATCCCCATCTCGATTATTATGCGTACTCGTTTGGTAGCACGAATGGATGTCGGTGCTGGAGATGGTGCAGAACATGGCACTCCTCCCGAATAAGAAGCTTGGCTTTACTGAGTAGATGGGATAAGTTCTGGTGCCGACTCAAACTTCTTTGATACGCCAGACTTGACTGCGCCTTGAACAAACGACATCGAGTCACTATTCATCCTACCCTCAGATTGTTTGTGGACAACTGTTAGTTGTTCATGTTGTATCAGATGTGCGTATCCATTTCGGCGATAGTATAAAAATAGTGTGTTTGCAGTGAAAAACCTCTCGGTCCCTTCACCGTCATATGCACAACCTGAGTACATGAGTTTATCAGACTGCATGGATATCCAATAGTGATTCAACGCTAGACAATTGACCACCGAATGTATGTATGCTCCATTTATCCAGTTGGAACTAAAGCCTTTTGGCTGTACTATACCCTGAATTTAAACCACTTGGTTATACCCGAATTGAATAAATTTGTGTGAGCTTCAGTCACTTGTACATGGCAATCGAACATCATCCAATATATTCCCCATAGTTCTATACCGGATATACTGCATGTGGACTGAGCTTCGTGCAGTGTAGCCCAGGTCCTCCACGGTTCCGGCGATGGTATAGGCGTTCTGCGGTTGCTCGTATTTGTGCTAGCAGGTTGGTCCATAAATCGGTCCCCAGAGCCAAATGTCAAATAAACAGACCAACTTGCTTGTAGGGCGCACACTGAAACTTAGTCCCAGTGTTGCGCCAAGATTTCATTATCGAAAGTGCTAGTTGGATGGTGTACTCTGACGGTGCCAGGCGCACATGGTTATAACGCTGGTCTGTTTCACTTTTGTCTTGTCAACTCCAGATGGTTAAATTACAGTCGCTATAGGTAACTCTTGGATTCATGGAGGAAAACTGACAAAAGACTTTTTTTCTTCTGACTGCTCATTGCTTCCGCTACACATACCAGTAGCATGTGATTATCTAAACTGTGTTTAGCGTTTTTAGTCGCTAACCACAACCACTCGGGTCAGTTACTTAAGTCGCATCCGCCATAAGCACATAGATTATTTTATCAAATACAACTACCGGAAGTCAAGCCGATGGTAAAAATATATAATCTGCTGGGCTAAAATGCGCTCACTGACTGGACACACAGAACTAACGTCGATCACATCCACATGGAGTGAAACAACCACCGCACATCCGTGAAGGTTCTGGATATCAGTTTGTTTCCAAGAGTCATGAGGCTTCAGAATCTGTGAGGGAGGTTATCTGAGCTACTGAGCCGCAGCTGACTACAGTGAACCCCCATGACTACTTATCAATCGAGATATAGTGCAAATCACTCTCTAGTGCTTTACATCCTCCTTAAATACTGAGGAAAGCTTCCGTCGTTCTAGCATGGTTCAAGCATTGAGTCATCACACATCAGGAGAAACGCTAAACGGCCGTTTCCTTCTGTTGCTATTCATTATTCACCATTTTAAGCTCCTTAACCCGAGTATACTTGATATCAGCTCTTAGGTAGCTAATCCGCAAAATTTTGACGTTTAGTGTATTCCTCAGGGTTATCACGACTGAAATACAACTAGCCAATTTTATATTGTAATGTTGTGATAAAAGTACGTAGACGATGTTACTCTGTGGGAGTATTTGACAAAATCGGTAAGAACTACTACGGATCGATTAAAGCTTCAATACTGTGTCAGTATGTGCATGCGACTGGGTGAATAAAGTATTCCTAACAACCTTCTCATTGACGACCTGTTTTGTTTAGTATTCCAGCTCTTAGTAGATTAGTCCGGACTAATGTTTATTTTGTAGATTTACCAGGGTTCAAAACTCGCATTTAATCTGTGTGAAGAAATTTTATCCACCATAGTAATCACTAAAGTATTGGGTCAAGTCATTTTTCGGTTTGTGGCCGCACCCGCTGTAGGTAGCATGATTTGATTACACAAGTGGGCTCAGCGCTCACGTTATGGTTGTTTGTTCCGCTACACCTCTCGTGTCTGTCTATGTCGGGCCGTGCAACGACATTCAGACTCTTGTATTTTCGTCATTTTAGCTACGGTTTGTCATCACATTCAGTTCGATCGGTGCGCGCACAACAAACGTTTTAATAATTCACTGAGTGTCACTTTGGATCAGCCACATCCCATGGACAGCGTACCGTAGTCTACAGAAAGTAACAGCTCCGCAAGTGAACAAAAAGCTGTATTCGGGGTTGTGCGAATTGCTGAACATTGATTGTAGCGTGTGGACAAGATGTGAAACAATGAGGTGAACCGTGTTATTTACGTAGTCAGACTGCTTAGCGCGCCACGTTTAAAGCTTATTGCGGTTTCTTCTTTTCAGTAAGTTGAAATGAATAAACACAACTGTAGCCGAAATATCCAGGATCCGTCACCGAATGTTGGATGAAGACGATGAGCACAGATCGCGCATATGTTGGAATGAAAGTAAAAAATGGAAGCAAAATTCTACCCTGAAATTTTATGACCAGTAACTAGTGTGCCAACGCGCACTTCAGTTACTGTCCGTAGCTACAAATGAATAATGCAAAGCCAAAATCATCAGGAACTTACTTTTACTTCAGACCAAACCAAAAAACCTAGGCAGTTGATTCCATATTACCAACTTCCACCATTTCGTGAGTATTCTTAGCCATGTATAGCACAGTTCCGTTCCATAATTTGCATTGTTCTACTAATTTGATGACAGACGGAATTATGTAAATCGTATTACCCTCAATCACATTGAACCATACACTGTCGAAACTCGTAAATAAAGCTTTTGGAATGTGTAAGACAAATAGCACATTTCTTAAATTAGCATAAAAACACATTGACTATAGCGCCGCCACGTATCCGGTTAAATAGCGTGGATGGTGAGGGACAAACAAAGGGAACCTACCACTAACCTCATTTGCCAAACACGCAAAAGTATCAAGCAGATATTACTTGAATAAAATCCGTGGGCAAATTTCCTCTCTTCTGTTATAGGGCATTGCATGCTTGGCAAGCCACAGTGGATAATCGGGTTCGCGCTTGCATAGTTAAGGCGCAATATCTGCATTCGGCTGCTAAATCGAGTCCTTCGGCAATGGTTTCTGCATAGACTACCCATAGGTGTTAGCTTCTCTGATGTTATTTCATTGTAGATTTTCGTCCTGGATTGTCTTCAGTTGCGAATTTTCCATGTCGCCGAACTTTGATACTGACTGTAAAAAGGCTGGATAACATACGTTGTTCAGTATAGTATCTATTACGTTGTAAATGCATCCCGCGAAGCTCGAATTCCGATTCCGATGTGCTTGGTGTCGCAAACTCATCAATTTACAGTGGACTCTGTAGAAGTTAGCAACTTTATCAAGTACGATGGACATTACGATAACAAGACGGAATTGGAACTAGGATGTCAGGACCAACTGTCTTATGGCGATGCTTATTCCCCTTTTGGTAAATTATTGAGTGTGTGGCAGTGTGTGGCTGTGGTCGATTGTGACCTAGAGATTGCCTACGTAACAGTACAAGGATAGCAACCAATCTCCCCTATAGTTGCTACCCTTCATTTGTCCCATGGCTGTTTCCAGTGATGCATTCTTGGATGCCGCGAATTTAGGCCTTTATTGTAATCAGACTTAGAACTTCCAATGTGAACAAGTTGTTAGTTGATGCTTGCTGACATGGTTCCTGAGTATCTTAGGTAGTGTAAACAATCAACTAATAACATATGTTATAGCGGGTAAGAATACTCCAGCACTCCCCGTTGTTTTGTGCGTTTTGTTCCACTCACCCCTAGTCACCCCGTCCTCTTTTACGGTTCCCCACATACTTTTTCTGTTATTCTTTGTGACTAGCTTGAGTTGACACTGAATCTTATGCTTAATCGCTTTTCCCTTACTCTGTACATTTCGCTCGTTCGTGAGACACCGCATCGACCCTTCGCCCCTGGAATGATCAGCTTTGATTGCTCGATTGTCAGCCTTTCTGCTTAGCCTGTCATATGTCTTAATTTGAATCATGTGATCGAGTTGCACACACTTGGTGGTGGCCGGTTTGGCGTGCGGCGTAAACATCGTTTGTTGCCCGGTCGTTGGTGTTCTCACTACAGTTAGTGGGTGGAAGCAGTCGTGGGGCACCAACACAACAATATATCGATATTACCTTTGTGGGTGTTGATATTCGACTTGCTTCGCGGACCTCTCTGAGTGCCCACCAATAGTTGGTATACGGAGATTTCTTCATGGTCTTTCATGTTTGATACCAGAATACTTGTGGATAGATATTAATTCTATAGTTAACGAACTTTTATACGTATCGCTTGCCGTTTTGGCGCCTTGGTGACCCACAGCACTACAGCTTCGCGAATTGAGAAAAGAGATTACAACAATTTCATCTTGTACTGGCATTCATGAGCACCGTGGGTGCATATTGTCTTCGTTTAGCGCCATACAGCACGCACTATTAGAATTTTATCACTGTAGGAAAAGACCCGAACACAGGTGTCGGACAGGCAGGAGACTTTCCGTTTGTCCGATCGGAAGGAAGCAGCGTCACCGAAAGTCAATATAGAAGACTAAACAAGTATTCACTATCAATGTCGCTGCTAAATAAGTATTCCATGAAGGTAATGGATGGAGCAAGGTGAGGCATGCTAGCAGATGAGCGACTGATGTCCCAAATGCTCTGGCGAAAGTTATGCTGTTCTAATAATCTACTGCGTTTGTGAATACACTATCATCAGAAAGGAGTGTTAGACAGTTACTTGTCAGGCGTCAACCGACGCAAGAGCATCAAGCATTGAAAAGCCACGCACCCATGTTGGGCATCGTAAGATGGTTTGAGTAAGACCATCAAAAGTCAGCTTTAGGTAGAAGTTGCTAGATTACGTCTTCCATCCGTTTCTGCTACAATGGGTTGTCGAGACGACGATACGCAGACAACTTTACTTTCGTAAAATATTCCGGCTTATCAGCAGTTGTGACGACATTGATGAAACGTGTTTTACCTAATGACGGGTGAGTCGTATGACGCGCACCGCTGCTGTGTAAGAGATCCGGCAGTGATTCTGAAAAACCATGCCCATCGTCAAAACAAACTACCCTACAGGTAGACCAATAGTTTTGACGGGTGGTTTATGTGATCAACAGGACATTGGTTTCAGCTGGAGTTAAGCGAAACAAACTCGAATAAACAGTGGGAGTCTTTCAGGTACAACAGACAACTCCAGTATCTTTCAGGAAACGAATACGATAGGAGTATAAGCATAGTATCAGCTTGAAATGCATGATTGTCGCTGCGTCCACTACTTAGACGCGGTCATCTACCGTCTGATATTTGGCTGGCTCCGATGATACAAGTGATGATCCTTTTTCAGGTTTTGGCAATTCGCTGCATTTCTACGGTGTTTTTACAAACTTTACTTGCAAACTATATCAAGTAATAAAAGAAACGAAGATTTACACAAAGTGGCTAACTTTCCAACAGTACCATTTAACCACTCTCAGTGCAATTCCAGTATAAATCGTTCACAACATTCAATTTATGTCGTCCCTACTTAACTGACGTATGAGTTGTCTTCTTTCCCATTGCAGTTTCGAGAAAACTCTCAGCTATTCTAATCCATAATGCCAGCCGATGGTATAGATTCAAAGAAGCAAGGCATGAACAATGATAAGTTGATGCAGACAGGTCTATTAGTGTCAATAGAATTGCTGCATTGCGGAAGTAGGCATTTTCACATTCTGAACCCACTTTGCCAGCTTCCATTTGTGAAGCACAAAGATTGCTTCTGATGGTTATTTTTAGTGTGCTCCACTGGTCCAGCCACTGACGATCTGCACACGTACACACGAGTGGTGACTGGTCCAGGGGAACTTCGCTGTAAACACTCAACTCCACTACCTTCATGAGCCTGAGTTTGATTCTCAGGTTTCCTAAATTTTTAACAGTCTGACTAAAGTTACGCCTATCATGAATTGAAATTCTAAGAGCGAATCTTGTTCAAATATATAGCACTATATTTGTTGCCCTCCTTGCTAGTAAAATAATGATTTGTATTAATGGGAAATGCGATTTTAATTGGAATTTTTTATAAAAATAGTCATGCAATGAGTCGATCAAACCGTAACAAATTAACTGCGTAGGGTGAATTAAAAGTTCACTGATTCACGAAATAATCTTGCACTACTGATGATGTCGGAAAAACAATACAACTTTTGCAATGATGTCCACCCTTTGCTTGGTTTCGCAAATGTAGTACGCAGGCTATTCACTGAGTTTCACTCATCGTGTGGTCATTTTATCTGATGCTCACACTAAAAGGTTGTGTTGTGCTACGCACCCATCGTAAATCTGTATCATTGGGACTAGTAGAGAGGCGGAACTGATGCCCAGACAGATTTCCAATAACAATGAATTGCACAATCCCATGCATTGGCACAACATCAATGGAAGACGATATCATTTGAGAGACAGGCAACTGTGCGGCGCCATCTGAAATAGCAAAGTGAAGCCAACTGCGGTGCCGAGGCGCATCCACGGTGAAAACAAACGATCAAACCATATACTGCATACCTTTTTACATCTAGCGTCTTGGAATATATATGAGGAAAATAATTCCCCTCAGAATTATACCCAGCAAATGCTGTTACAGTGGAGAAACATTGAGAGTACCATACAATTTGTAAAGCTCAAAAAATCAGCAATCTCTAATTCTTTGAGTATGTAAAACACGTTTGTTTTGCTTTCATGGTGGTGCAACACCCCAGAGTACTTTCGACTTGTATCACCGCATTGAAACGCTTCTGGAGTAGCTGCAAGAGCACACACAGGGATTCATTACTAAGAGCTCCAAACAATAGGTCGTCTCGACTCTCCACCAAAACACTTAGACCACATTTTACCAGCTATATCCAGTTTTTTGCTCAAATAAAGCAGCACTATCTGACCAACCGCAATAGCCTAGAGTTCGTGCTACCAACAGCCTGACTTCGGGGGAACAGCAAAGTGCCACAACCAACAAATCGACAAAAACACATGTTGCACAAGCCCAAAATCTCGGACTTTTATACTCCTCTTTTGAGTCCATCGCTACTTACCAATAAAGTGTTTCTCATAATGGTGGGTTTGGAGCTAGTTAGAACAAATATAAGCATACAAAACAACATCCAAGTAGTTAGACCATTCCGTCGCTTCCGCATTCACCATGGCGCACTGAATCAAACACAAGATGCATTTCGGGATGCCACGGGGTTCCAACTGCATCCAAGCTGTCTAGTCAGATTGGTCCCTGAAGCTACGAACATACACTGCGTAAACTTTAGTCGAACAGCCACACAAGAGGTTATATTCCAGATATTTGCTATGCTTCAAATGATACTGGCAAAATCAAGATTAACTTTGATGCTTCAGTGCTCCCCTGTTGTATTTCATACATCGATTTCAACCGTAGCTTAACAGGTGTAACCTGGTCAAGCTGTTCTTGGTAATTAAATAAACGGATGTTATCCTGAATGAGGCGGTGCAAGGTGTTCGTGCATGTGCTATGCTTAAAGAGTGGTTCTATCCAGTGTGTAGTGCACTTTGGACCAGCACCTGCTTGTTTCACCTCGGGTACGCATGATTCGTTACAGTGTTACATAGGAATGTTGCTGCTGTACATGTTGAAGGAGTGTGGGCCGGCTCCGCTGATGAAATGTGGCTCCCATTCACATGCTTTCGGGTCTTATTCCTTCGAATTTACGCTGGATATGGTGAGTGTGTGAGTGGAGCTGTGTGTGGTGCAGTCCAACCAGACTGGACCTTAACGTGGTGCGACGGTTTGCGTACCTCCTTGACCCATTAAGCTATAAAGGGTGGCGCGTCTGGGCACCTTGAGAGCTACTCCTACCAGGTTGTTCAATGGTGAGAGCTCAGACAAACTTAGTCTCCTGATCCTCCAGGTTGGATATTTGAAATAGGATGGCGTCCATTTCTGTAAAACTAAATCATTGCCGCCTCCCCGCTGCCTTGCGTAGAAGCTTTTGAGCCAAAGGCTTTGGATGAGGACTGCAATCATCCTCCTGTCTAGGTCTGGGCGCCCTGGCAATATCTCGACCCATGTACAACTGTGACGTTTTCTGCCAACATAAACCTCATCCTGCATCGGCCGTCGCGCAGATTATCAAGGGTGGACTGATCTGCTGCAAACAGCAGGGAGGAAACTCGAACATATACTACCGCTGGAGCCTCCCTCTTTTCTTTTCCACTTGTTTCTCATACTCTGCTTCCGACTCCCATTACTAACCTTCCTTCTATACTTCCCAGCTTAATCATAAGTAACCGAATTGCAACTTGAGTAGAACCATCTGCAGTCAGCATCCCACCGCACCTATCGGACGCCTATCGGTAAAAGAGCCCTTACAAGGCCACGCTGTCCCGTTTTCATGGCGACTTTCGACGTTCGCACTCTAAGACAAGTAGGTCAACGGGCTGCACTCGCACGCACCTTGGACACACTGGGTGTTGATGTGTGTTGTGTGTCCGAAACTATGATCAATGACCCTAACGGGGTTATTGAATTAACTGCACCCGGCTTATCTTCTCGTTATTGGTTACACGCATCCGGAGACGCCGATGCAGCACTCGCGGGTCAAGGTGGTGTGGGTATTATTCTAAGCTCCAAGGCTGAGCCACCGTTGGTTGCTTGGATTCCGGTGAACAGCCGTTTATGTGCAGCCCGTTTGACGACATCAGCTAAGGTTGACGTACAAAGTAATGCAAAACGCTGTTTGTTTGTGATTTCTGCTTATGCTCCCACCGACTGCAGTCCTAATGCTGTCAAGGAAATATTCTATCACGAACTGAACGCGTTACTACGCAGTGCTACGAGTTCAGATAGTATAGTACTTACAGCGGATATGAACGCACAGGTAGGGCGTCTGAGTTCTTCAGAAGCTCAGCTGGGTGGTAAATGTGGGCTTAACTCCGATCGGAATGACAACGGTGAGCGTCTGCTGCAACTGTGTGCAGAGCACCAGTTGTTTCTTAGTAGCACGGCTTTTAGACACAGTGAGTGCCAAAATGCCACTTGGCGTCCTCCTGTAGCTGGCCGGCGATGGACTCAAGTTGATCACTTAACCATACGTTACAGATGGCGTGGTTCTCTCCTGGATTGCAACTGTTACTGGAATATCTGCGTCGACTCTGACCATGCCTTGGTACGTTGTCGTTCCTCCATGTACTTTACCGGGAGGCGCACCAAGCGTCCGCTACGACTAGCAACGGAGAAATTGTCTCAGTCCTCGGTCAGGCAAGCCTATCAAGACACACTGCTTACCGAAATTTCGCTGTCTTCTTCTAATGACACTGAACTTCAGTGGAATAGAATCTCGTCAGCCAAGCACGACGCAGGAGTATCTGCTTGTGGCACTATTCATCGTCCCCGCACCAGTCACTGGATATCCGTGCGGTCAGTGAATCTGTTGGAATCCAGAAGAAACTTCCCGGCTGGCTCTGCGTACATTGTGACCAGACGGACTATTAGGTGCGAATCAAAACGGAGCCTGCATGCTCACAAAGAAGCCTGGTGGACCAGTAGGGCTCAAGAAATGGAGGAGGCAGGAGCAGTAGGCAAGTACCGCAAGCTCTTCCAGGTAATCCGCACCACTGGTCCCAGAAAACCAGGCGTCAGTGAGACAAACAGAGACAGCGCAGGTGCGCTGATACACAATAAGGAGTGCCGTATGGGTCATTGGGCGGAACTCTTTCAAGATCAGTTCAGCTGGCCCCCTGCTCCCGGACCTCTTCCTACTTCGGTGATGCAGGACGAGCTATGGACCGCTATTTTAGAGCCTCCTTCAGAGGCCGAGGTCCAAAACGCGATCAAAGCCCTCAACCGTTTTCGTTCCGCTGGCCCGGATTCGCTCCCGCCAGCACTATTTAAGGATAGAGGCGTGGTCCTCTGCAAAACACTGACCTCCCTATTCGAACGTATCTGGAAGAAAGAAAGTGTCCCGGCTAATTGGAGCGAATCGATTATAGTGGCAATATACAACAAGAGCAGTCGCACACACTGTTCTGTCCACAGGCGTATGAGCCTAACGCCAGTTGTGACAAAAAATTACTGGCCTCTATTCTATTTCGTCGCTTTTTATGGAACGGCAATTTCGGATTATGGAAGAGAGGCCGGTTTCCGCCCAGGAAATGGCTGATTAGACCATAAATGCACTCTGCTGCAGGTGCTAGAGCAGAACCAGACATACCGCAGGCCGACAATAAATATGTTCCCCGATTTCAAGAGTGTGTTCGTATCAGTCGATCGGTGCATTCTGTTCGAAATACTTGCGCGGAAGATGTTCCCACGAAATATGTGAACATCCTACTTGCTCTATACTCGAACACTACAGGCCGCGTCAGGGTCTACGGTGTCCTATCGGATAGGTTGCAGACCACAAGTGGTGTTCGTCAGGGTTGTCCGATTTCCCCATTTTTGTTTAATTTCGTCGTGGATTCTATCATGGAGTGTTCCCTTGCGGAATCTCACGATGTAGAGTTTGATTATGCGGACGATATCGTTTTGCTTTTCGACGATGTTGCGGCCGCATAATCAACCCTGAGTTGCCTGTGCTGTGTGGTCCCATTATTTGGTATGCACTTCGCACCAAAGTGCAAGGTGTTGTTGCAGGACAACCAGCCACGTTAGGACCCCTTGATCCTTGCTAACAAGGAGCTCGAGGTGGTTGATCAATTCACGTAACTTGGCAGCTGCATCAGCAACGATGGACGCATCGAAACTGATGTCACCTCACTCTTTGCAAAGGCGAGCACTGCTTTCTTGAACCTGCAACATCTTTGGCGACAGAAGGGAATTTCCCTCCATCTAAAAGGCCGTGTATACAAGGCCACATTGAGGGCCGTTCTGGTTTATGGTAGTGCGAGTTGGCCCCTTCGGTCTAAAGATCTGAGGCACCTTCAAGTCTTTGATCATCGTTGTCTGCGAAGCATTGCTGGCGTCCGATGGTACCAACATGTACACCAAGGTGATGTGCCTAGGCAAGTACTAGGTGGTGCTAATCATGCTTGCTCCCTAGAACAACTGATAGCACTGAATAAGTTGTGTTGGCTCAGGCACGTGCCCCGTGTGACTGATCACGGCTTACCTAGGAGTATCTTGTGTAGGCAACCAGGTGTAGAGTGGGGCAAGACTCGAGGTGGACAGAAATTGACTTGGCAACGAGAAATGAAGTCACTGCCGACCAAACTGGGTGCCGTTGGTCCATCTCACCTTCCGGGATGGAGTCCGTGTGACTCGCCTTGTGCTTGGCTCGAGACTTTACAAGGCATGGCTCGCTACGGACACCAGTGGCGCGTCTGCTGCCGTCTTATAATCAAGCTGCCTGTTCAAAGTGTGTTTTGTGCCGAGTTATCCGCGGGGTAATGGCTGATTATGACGCGGGGCAGTGAAAGATTCAAGGAAGCTCTCCCTCCGATGCCGTCTTATATTTGCACGATAACCAGCTCTTTCTGACGGCATGTTGTCGACACAAGGTGTAGGCGCCTTGACAATGAATGTTTGCTCGGCGTAATAAGGATTTCAGCAGTCCCATTCTCTCCCACTTATAACACTTTATTTATTAAGTCATCACGCTTGTATGACAAAGAATCATCAGTTCAAACGGTGGAGGTACTGACGCTGCCGTCGCTGTTGCCGCTGCTGCAGCTGCTGCTAATGCAGGTGCTGCTAATGATGGTGATTAGGATGATGTTGGTGATGATGGTTATGATGATGAGGACGATGATGATGGTGAAGATGATGATGATGATGATAATGATGATGATAATGATGATGATGATGATGACGATGATGTTGATGATGATGATGATGATGATGATGATGATGATGATGATGATCTTGTTGATGACGATGACGATGACTATGTTGATGATGCATATTATTATGATAATTATTATTATGATAACTGATGGTGAAATTGATGCTGATACTGATTATGCTAGTGATGATGATGATGATGCAGATGATGATTATGATTATGATAAAACATTATGATTATTATTATTATTATTCTGAAGATGATTTTGATGATGGTTTTGAAGAGCATGATGTTGAAGTAGAAGAAGATGACGATGATGATTGTGATGAGTATGATAATGATGATGATGATTATTATTTTTATCAATATTGTTCTTCTTCTGAAGATGATAAAGATGATGGTTTTGAAGAGGATGTTTTTGAAGATGATGATGATTATGATGATAATGATGATGATGATGGTGCTGATGATAATGATGATGATGATGGTGATGATGATGATGATGCTGATGATGATGATGACGCTGATGATGCTGATGATGATTATGAGGATGATGAGGATGATGATGATGATGCTGATGATGATGATGATGATGACGCTGATGATGCTGATGATGATTATGAGGATGATGAGGATGATGATGAAGTTTATGACGATGATGAGGATGATGATGATGAGATGATGATGTTGTTGTTGTTGTTGTTGTTGATGATGATGATGATGATGATGATGATGATGATGATGATGATGATGATGATGATGATGATGATGATGATACTCTCTGTTGGAGCAGGCGTCCTTTGGCTCTCCTTTGTAGGGCGTAGTGGTAGGCATATCTTTAACCCGATGCTACCAACCATATGCTGAAGCATACAGTCTTCTACTGATTTTCATTAATAACATATAGCACTGTGTAATGCTCTTATTATTAACGAATAAATAGTATGCGTGGTATCGTGTCAGTACACCGTCATCAGCTTTATGTGCGATCATCGATGTTTACTGCTTCGTATCTGCGTTTTGGTATTGGACAACCGTAAGTCATAAAAGGCTACATTATTCCCACCTTTCAGTATCTTGGAAGAGAGTTTGAAACAATTTGGAATTCATGTTATCGGATTTCGGAACGTAAATTAGTTTTGTAAACGTTTGTATTACTTATAAGCTTGCAGCTTTAAGCTAGAGCTTCTTTAGGTCAGACGAACTGCTACATACTTGGCTTGGCATTTAGAAGAGCTTGGAATGATTACGTATTGCGAGAACTAGCAGCAAGAGCGAAGCCCAACCGTAACACAACATTTTGCGTAACAGATCGGTCTTCTAATGCCTTCCGAAGTTATGTATTTCCACAGTTCCTTAGCTAACCTAAAAATACGGGATTAGATTTCAGTCCGTATTCATGCATACTATTTGCACAGACTTGTACCTTGGCCGCAGATAATTACAGTTGCTTAAAATAATCGTAAATGTACAAGGCAAGAAAAATTCGGATGCTGTAGCTCTTTATGCTCCAGGGAATTCTTAAGGTCAATGTACTCTGCCGGCCAGTCTAACCATCGGTTAAGGACACTAAACTTCACAGCTCACCTTGCACCGATGTCAGGGACTGGAAATGACCAGTTAGACCGTGAGCTTATCTTTTTGCAGAAGGCATAATGCGACACTAACACATGAATTTTTCCGTTGAGTCAGATGCTATCTAGTGAAGGCGAACCATAGCAGCGCTTTAAGGGGACAGTAACCTTCGGGTCAAAGCTTCGCCGTGGGTTCTTTTTTTATCACTGCTTCAACTGTAGTACGTTGCGATCGGAGTGAGTAGGTAGCGTTCATAACTTGGGAAATCTCTTAGGAAGTTATTAGGCCATCGCTTTGTTTGTCAACTCTTGGTTTGTCGGGTTTTGATTTAGCCACTGGAAGTTACTCTTGAGTCAGCGGCACTCAATTCATTATTAGAATGAAAGCACATAGCATGTCTCATTTAACGAAACGCTTTCTCTATCCGCTAAGTTGAACTTGTACATTGGGATTTTTTACTGCTTTCAAAGGGGCTTTCCAGCATACGATCTTCCAGCACTCGAACATCGCGCCATCCTCCGAGCTGCTCAAGTCCGAAAACTAGCCAACACGGATGACCTACGAAAACAGTCATATAGACCGGTGAGGACGATTTAATGTGAACTATCTAGGCCACTGTCGCACCAATAGCTTTTACTACGTAACCATCTAAAAGATGAAATACGGATGATCTTGATTTCGGTTCGTTGTATAGGCGTTGTTATGTGTTCTGGTGAAACGTTGGCCGGAGTTTCATTTAGTCGCGTGATTACGACTTTAAGAATGGGCATCTGAGCTTTTAAGCTTGCGACTCAATACTCCGGCGTTTAGCCCAACGGATACCCAGATGCGTACGTATATCGAAGTTTTGCAAATTATCATTGATCAGATATTGTAGAAATTTAACTCCAACTTAGCTATTGAATAACCTTAGGGTTTAGAACCCATGGGGCGGAAAACAGGTGAAACAGTTCAATGGCCTGACACCCAGTTGACAAAACGTTTCGCCATCTACACTGTTGTGTAAACGAGGTGTGTAATAAAACACTGACGTAATAAGCGTAAGAGTGTTCCGGAATGATTAGTCCTGCAGGTTAGTCTGGAAATCCACATGCGTTAACAGGAAAAGAACCATGTTGGCAGCATAAATCGAGAATGTATGCAATTACCCCAATAAATTGCACTGCTTTATCCAGTGTCACGTTTGACCCAGCAGCCTTCGCAAGTAAACTTTAGGCATTGCAAGAAAACAGTGGCCCTGCTGTCGGCAACATTTGATTAAAGGTTACCAAACCCCTCGCACCACTTTAGCAGCGCCTCTTACGACTTTTCCGCTGTCAAGTTGTTTCTCATATTATCCCACATAAAGAAAAACGAAGTTAACACTTGGATATACCAGGGAGGTAAACGACCTGACCCTACGAACTATCGACCCCTTAGTCTTCTTCATGTGTTATCGGACTTTTGTAGCCCACACTCGCAGACGAACAGACAATGCATTTTGATGTCTGCAAATCATTTTCAATCTTCAGCAAGGCTTCAGAAGCAGACGTTCTGATCTCCATATCCGCTGTTGGCTCGTAACAAATGAATTCAGGTGGCTGATGAATGAGTTCCCCTATTTGTGATCTAATTTAACTGATCTAATAAATTCAATAGATTGGACTGCTTAGATTTTCTCCAGCAAGTTAGTAGCTTTGGGATCATTGGCTCCCTGCTCACCTGATTAAAAGTTACCAATAGCGTAGTATAAGCACAATAAGAATTGCTGCCACAGAGTTCGAGAACCTGTGCGCTTCGGCTGATGTGGTTTTTAAGGCATATTAATGACCAAACAAACTCGCAACCTCAAGTGCAAACAGTTGCGGATGGTGCTACGATCTGGAGAGCTAATCGCTCACAAGCTGACCCTAACTATCGTCAGATTAGACTAAACCGCATTTACGAGTTAACAAAGTGATAAAGTCAGCTCCCCCTAAACCCTGTAAAGTACCATTCGCTAACATTGCTAGAAAAAATTAACTAAAATTTGGGCAATATTTACGTGACTAGTGAAACAGACTTAAATGTTAGTGCTCAGCAGTGAATGTGATAAATGCGGACTTAGGGCTTCTGCGTCGAATTCAGGTCACTTCTGAGCGACCGCTAGTGCCCTATCGATCAGTTCGTATACTCGTCCCCACGAAGAGTGTCTATGGCTAAAACGAGATATTTACCACTTGCAGCAGCCCCAAAGACGAGATACCAAGGGAATACATGGAATAACTGGCCCGGACTATGCACTGCGTCGTCTTTCAATTGGTGTGTTCTCCGCCGAATACTGGTGATTTCGCAGCGATCTTATTCTGATATAAAGGATACTGAGAGACATTTATCACATAGGCAACTAATTGCTGGCCGTAGTGCATTATAACATATGACGAGGTCACAAGTTAAAATTAGTATACAAACACCGCCTCTTACAGTGTAAAATTTTCTGTTAATCTCAACGAATTTGTGCACACTCGGAAACCTGACTAGTGCAGGTAGTGAAGGCACCAAATATTGTGACCCACAAAAGAAGATTAGACACTCATCTAAATGCTAAATGCTACGTAATATCCTTGCTAAAATGTTAAATCGGGATTAGAGATAGCTCATGCTTTACGTCGTAACCATTTTTGTGCATTATCCATTCTATGGTTCTTGTCAAGCTGCTGTTACTTGATCACCACTATGCAGTTTCTATTTAAGCGCAACATTGATATTATTAAATTGTACATCTGCACACACAAATACCATGCGACCTCAGTGAGCACAGCTGTAGCAAAGGTTTTATCGTCTTCACCCGATGAATGCGAATCATAGCACGTATTGCCAATGGTAAAAGCATGTCACCGACTCATTTTCCAAGGATGGATAACTCCGGTACAGAAATAACAAAAAAGCAAGCGTGTATGTTAAGGCTAATGGAAAAAGGGTAAAATAGTGCGGCGAAATTCCAACTGGATGTATTAAGCGGGCAGTTTCAGCTCCCGGCGCCTGAGTTTCATGTTTCGGCAATGTTTTAGGAGATCCTGGCAAACACACATTCGGCATTGCAAGTCTGACAGGAGAGGAGGAAGTCATTTCACAGATGATGCAAACTACTTGCATACAAGCCTAGGACATTCTCACGATCTGGTGAGGTAGAAAGAGCAAGAGTTTTGAAATTTGCTTCACATTTGCTGTGGATTAGCAAGTGTAGTGTGATCGTTATATAGCGGAGATTGCTAAAGAAATATTTGGAAAAACCGTAAAATCGGCAGATGAAACATTTATTAAAGAAAACAGTTCGGTAAAAGAGGAGGTACGCTGCTTGACACACCATGAAACTCAAAGTAGCACATATATAAACCTTCATGCCTAGAGCATAAGAGCAGTCTGGTGAGTACACCCTCTGTTCAGCGACAATGTGGTCATCCGTAGAGCACGAGAGTCATATTCCGTGATGTAACTACTTTAGTGTATCGTAAAATCGTTTTTGAATAGTGCTATTGTGACATATTAACTACGTGCCCTAGGGGAGTTCCGTGGCAGTGACACTCGAGGGAAGGAAAATTTCGTCGACATATTAATCGGCCATACTGCTTGACCAGCTAAAACAGAGGACTCCTCGGATAGGGATTTTGGTCGTTTTAAAATGTGGTGATAAGTGTGCTTGGTGATTTTCGGCATTTGATACATGATTATGAGATGGTCTGGTGGGCACTGATAATGTCTGTTGCACACAAGGATTTTAGCCTAAGTTTAGAAACAGTAATTAGACAGATAATTGAATTGTATATTTCTCTATAGTGCTGGACACAAATCAAATGCGCTGTTCGACCATTATGGACAACACACTAGGATGGTAAACAAGTTTTGAATTTTACAATGTAGATCCCATAATAGGTTTGCCGTGCCAAATTAGTTAAAAGTAATAAAAATTAAAAGCAGAGCATGGGAATAAATGTAGGCATAACCAGCATTTTAAGTAAAGTGATATGACCATCCGTGGAACTCGCTTTCTGGGGACGTGCTTTCATGCGGGGCATGTCCCTCGAGAGCTTCCATCCGCACTTCCACGCCTCCTCCGGTCATGTGCTAATGTGAACTAAACGCGTGTACGTTCTTATCATGTTGACTGCGTTTTTGACCACTGTTTTTAGCAGTAGGCCGTCATCATGAAGATTCTTTTTTATGGCACTGTTACACACAAAATGCCGTCAGCACTTTTACTCGTTTTTTGATTCCAGCACCTTTTATTATCGCTAGTGTGTCGGTGGCAATTCGTCTTGTGTGGGTATAATCATTTATCGTGGAATCTTCAATCCATCACTTCAGGAGATCGGTCCAGTCGTGAACAACCATGGAAAGAGAAAAGATATAAGGGAATAGAAGAAAAACTACGGAGAGTAAATGCACCTAGTTCTCTGTAATAAGATGTGGTCTGCACCTTGTCTGGTTCCGTTGGTACAATCAATTGAAGAGGGTAAGTACATACATAAACAAACGTTTGTCCTCGGCAGTGTGTTCGAAGTATTTATAAACCATGCAGCTCCTGAAAGGCCTCTATGTGGGTCCGTCAATTAAAGCTAACCGTAAAGAATAGAAACTGTAATCGAAGTGGATTTTGCGGAGTACAGAAAACCGCAGCGTATCCGTGACGTGTGACTTCCAGGAAAGAATAGCAAATAAGTAGCAGTGTAGAATAAATGCAAAGAAACCAAACAGGAAAATAATAAGAGGAATTTTTGCTTTAGTAAACTTACAGGTAACGTTAGGTGGAAAATTCGCGTTATATGAAGAAGTAACTTAACCCCCTGCGAACTTTGGAGGAATCAGTAGAGTCAGGTGAACAAAAGGAAGCAGGACATTTAAATTATTTTCATCTATCTCCAGTTTTGTAAGCACATTCATTTGTCATACGTAGTCTCAGAATACAAATAGCCGTTTCAACCTTGAGAAATTAATGTAATGCTTTTAGAAATGTTATCCCTGAATGAAGTTCACGTATCTCACTTGGAAACCTGTTCCTTAACAAGGAGTATGGGTTAAGGAGAAAGTTGTCCCACTACTTGGTTCTTGATCCTTTCACTAAGACTTTGTTTTCATTGTTTCTGGTGCGATACATTGTCGGTTCTTTTGGTTGCAGTAACAGCTTTGATGAATGTCTTTTTTCTAGCTAAGATAGCAAAACAGACGGTAAGGTTAGGTTTCATCCGGCACAGTCATAACGGATCAAGTTGTAAACAATTGAATCTATTCATATGTGATTAGGTAGAGGAACTTCCCATGAGACGTTTAGGAAATCATTGTTGCAATCGCTTTTATGCTGTGCGATCACAAACACTGAAATCGCAAAGGAGTATGGAGCCATAATCTAATGACGGCTGTGTTTGTCGTTCGTAAAGAGTTTTACCTGTTTATTTTAAAGTGAATGTTTTCAGCAGTTGTCTGATGCTCCGCTGAACTTGAGCTGCAGTATGTCTAGCGTGTTTAGCGAAGTTAACGGTGTTCGAGTATTTTATCCCTAGATCACGGGTGGTATGACAATGTGACTGCGATTTACCGTCAAAAGTAAGAACCCAGTGTGAATTCACATCTGTAGGATACCACATAACATTTGACAACGGAGAATGATATGTTCTATTTGGAACGCCATGAATCAGCCGTATACAACTAGAATCGGATTGTACTGAAAATATCACTGAGATCAGTGTGATTAAAGGTGTAGCTAGTTCTTTTATCTTTGGCAAATATAAAAGAATTACCAAAGATGAACTCGTCAATGATATCATTCAACTATAGCCGGAATAGTAAAGGGCCAAGGACATTGCCTTGTATCAAGCCACTATTGACTGATTTAGGCGGGTTTTGTACATCTTGAATCTGGACAATCTGGGTTCTTTTCGTGTGGTATGAATCAAATCATGGAAACATTAGATTGTCTATGCCATACGCAATTAGTTTGGAAAAGAGAGAGGTACGTGGAATACGATCAAACACATTTCATGTCAAAGTAGACGAGTATAGTTGATGAATCCCAGTCAAGCGAACTAATCCGATGATTGAAAGTCAATCACATGCTGTAGTGGATCGTGAAATTAGAGTCTTGTTGTGCGGTGTTGATAAGATTCGCGTCACCGAAATAGCAACTGTTTGAATTTTATGTGAAGTTCCAACATCTAAGGGGATCGAAGTATGGCTTAGTGGACGGTACTTACTTGTTTCGTGCAAGGGGTCTGATTGGTAAAGTTGGGTAACTACGGCATTCTTCCACTGTGCAGGCACAGTACAGTCTTTCATAGACCGAGAAAAGATTCAAAAGTAGTATTGGAAAATCGGGGCCTATTATTGCCGCTTTTATCGAGACTAGTTACAAAATCAAGTCCAGACACTAATATAAATGAAAATATTTACAGGTAATAATGGTATATAAAAGAGACTTATGTGCTTCAAGTGCAAGTGCAAGTGGGACTGGAAGGATAGCATGAATCCCGTAAGTGTTTCTTCTTGAGCGGGTCTTCGATCCAGGAGTTGATAGGGGTGCTCCGAGTTCTTGATGGTTCTAAAACGAAAACACCCGAAAAAACACCCTGGTCCATCAATTTAATGCCCACGTTCCTTACATTAGCTGTCTCTGCTATGTCAGTTGCGTGAAGTAAGAGAGGAAGAAAAATCGAAGGTAAGAGAGTAAGGGAAATCAGTTAAAAGAAGCGAATAATACCAATGGTGAGGGAAAGTACAGAAAGTTGAATCGAACTATGAAGATGGGAATTAGTCAGGAAAAAGGAAAGGCTTCGTGTTGCCACCCAAGAGCGTCTAGTTGACGTTTAAAACCCTTAAACGTAGCTACATTGACAACACATTCTGGAAGCACGTTCCAGCGCTCGATGACTCGACGCGATAACGGTGTCTCCGCTCTAACTCGATCGAACCGCGGTTTGTCCAGCGTCACACAATGCACGCGGAGACCAGATAATCTAGCAGGACTAAATAGCCAGGACAAATCAGGGCCAACCTTCCCAGTCAAAATACGGTAGATTAGGATTAGGTCCCCTCTAATCCTTCGATAGTGCATTGACTGCATCCCCAAACCAAGTAGGCGTTCGGGGTACGTTTGCCATCGTAATCCTTTGACCATTCTGGTACTGACAAGCAACACCCTTTCTAGTGCCATTTTGTCCCGGACAAGGCATGGTGGACAGGCCTGGACGCAATATTCTAGGTGGGATCGCACAAACGCTGAGAAAAGCTTCACAAACACATCAGCGGTTAGGGTCCCAAAAGAACGACGGATAAACCACAACATCCGGAAACCTTTACTAGCCGCCTTCTTCCAGTTGTCTCCAGAGTGTAGTGTGGAACAGTGGACGACACCTAGATCAACCTGATGAGTCACGTGAGGATGTTCGCTCCCGTCGAGCACATAGATTGTGGAGGTATCAGACGCTCCGATACGCAGCACTGAACACTTTGCCCGGTTTATGGGCAGCAACACATGACAGACCATTCCCAGATTACATGCAGAGCCCGTTGAAGAGCCACAGGACCTCCAGGGATACCAACAATAATCCAGATCTTTAGGTCATCAGCAAATAAGAGCGATGGTACCACAAACTCCTCCGGCAAGTCATTAACGTAGGCTGAGAAGAGCAGCGGACCTAGGACAGAGCCTTGCGGAACGTCGCTAAGGACAGTTTGTCGAGACGAAAGACTGCTTCCCACACGAATACACTGTTTCCGTCCCTTCAGAAAAACTGACACCCACTAGACAGCGCGAGCAGATATTCCATACGACCTCAGCTTCAGTGAGAGTCGCCACTGGGGGACAGTGTCAATGGCCTTGGCGAAGTTAATGAGCACCACATCCACCGCATATCCACTGTCCACGGCTTCAGCTCAGCATTCACGAGCTACCAGCAAGTTCGTCTGACACGAAAATCCTTTGCGAACACCATGTTGCCCGACGCTAAGCAGGTTAAACATATTCTAATGGTTCCCTACAATACCTCGTACTAATTTTTCAAGCAACTTAACGACCACGCTAGTCAAGCTGACAGGCCTGTAATTAGCAGGTAGGTCCTTGTCACCGCACTTGAAAATCATGCAGACAACAGCCTCCATCAATTCGGTAGATAAGACAAAGCTGTTGAGTGACTTCTGAAACTTACAAGCCATAGATCCACTGAGCTCCACCGTTAAATAGTGCAACAATTTTGGATGAACATAATCTAACCCGGAAGAATTAGTTGGGTTTACCTCTCTTAGCAACCGGAGAACTTGAGATTCAGTTACAGGTATTTTCTTCAATACAACAGTACTCAGAGAAACTTGAAGCTAATTCTTTGAATGGCGTATTTCTTTCAGGACAAAGACGCTTGAGTACTGAGCACCAAACATGTATGGCTAATCATAGTCGCTGTAGGCATGGGTCCAATCTCCTAGAAGCAATAGTGCTATGGGCTAGTTTGCACCACAGCGTCGTTCAACGCAAGCGAAGAATAGGTTGCGAATTTTCGAGGCAGCATAAGATAAGCGTTTCAAAATGGAAACCGCGCCAAAATAAGATGTAGCCTTCAATAATTTGAAACCAACCGATATATGTCAAACATGCTCTTCGACGGAGATGTACAGTACGCTCTCAAGTACCCATACAATTTATCACATGCAAACAACCTAAAAGCAATCGCTCAAATCCTTAGTGCAGAAGCTTTCATGCTTAGGGCAAAAGCCATCATTGTTAGTGCAGAAGCTTTCCTCCTTAATGCAAAGGCTATCTTCCGATAATCATCGCACTTGCATCCACGTAGCACTGCATGCGCAGAGGCTACCAATCAATAGAATTCGGTATAGCGTAGAGACTGAACACAGTTACGCGCAGAATACTCACGCTTTTGGAGGTGGGTAGGCAAGTTGTGGGACTTGGGTGAGACGACCGTGGTTCAACTCAAATGGACGGCAATCGAGACTTTGCTAGACAGAGCTCAGCCGGTGCACATTGTGCCGCGCGCCCTCACTGGACAATGGGGGTGTCTGAGCGATCCATTAGATCGTGCACAGTTCCTGAGGGAAGGGAAACGCGTGCGCTCAGAGCACCGGGTATATGCCTGAAGTGTAGTCAAGCCCCTTTTGTAAGTGAGCAAAGGAGATGTCTGAGGCTAGGGCGCAAGTAATGCACGCAAGACAACAGTGCACAACATTGGCTTGGTACTAAAAAGGTGCTCTAAACAAAAGGCGCAGATAGGTTGCCTCGTTTTGGTTGGTATTCAGATTAGTTCGGTCGGATAGTTGAAGGTGCAGCAAAAGCTACCGTTTAACCTCGAAGTCAAGTTATCGCAACATAAGGAGCGGAACCATCTCCGTCGCAGCAGAATGCTTAACAATCACTACACGTAACTTTTTCTTTATGCGATGAAATATCACTTTTGTGACGGAGCCACAAATCTAAGTTGAACGTGGGGTAAAAGGTAATCATATTCCAAACAATTCGCCCCCATACGGACCACACAGGTCAAATCTGATCGAGGTAGACAGGACAGCTCCCGAGTGGAATGATATAATCACCAGTGGAGGGATGAAGGAGGTATATGATACATATTTGATTGCAACCTTGCAATTTCCTTTCAAAGGATATGTTAAACGGTGAACTATATTACTTTCCTCCTTGTTCCGCAAGTACGCAAACATGTGACATTTTGTTACGAAGGCATCACACTACAAGCAGCTGGTCTCGTGAAATATGGGGGTATTGTGAACCGGTGCACTCTACGGCAGTGGTTCCCAACCTTTGTATCGCCGTGGACCGGTCGGCGTTTGATACTTGTACCCCGGCCGGCTGACAAACTTTGTTGAACGTTTACACATTAGATTGTTATGCGTGAATAATTTTAATGTACTTGTGATTGAACATGCCTTGAAAATGAAATCCAATTACACCAAAAATAGATATAACGTGATATAATACGTTAACTCACTAGAACGCTAAATTACGGACAACCATGAGCGTGTTCCTCTGCAACGAGACTGCTCCATCTGGGGGAAATAGGAGACAATGAGGCTTGATGTGTGCTGCCTAGGTCCAGTCAATTTGGTTGCTTTGTTTCGGCTGCTGACACTGCAGAAAACCCCGCTTCACACGTGTAGGTTGTCAGAAATGGCAATCTGCGTGTAATTCACTATGACTTTAATTGCAGAACACCGGCGAATTTGTTTGTCACGAACGTACTATCAAAGCGGCCGTCATTTGCAATCGCAGTAGTGGTGTATAATGTAAGGTAGATGAGTAATAATAATGCGATAATCTCACAGATTGTGTCAGCAGTTTAGAAACTGACCTGCAAATCGTCGAAATCCACAACGTTTAAAAAAGCATACACACATTTCTATTGTCATAATCATTATCCACCAGATGGACAAATATCAGATATAGTGTTCTGTTGCTTGGCAATTGAGGTGAAACGAATTTAATTTTTCCCTCGCGTCCACAAGAAGTGCAAGCATGCCAGCGTGTCCGTTATGTATTGCGTAGGAGCGCGAAATATCAACTTCACCCTGTGCGTCTGTGAATGTCTACGTTTTCAGAACGCTTGTAGAATCCTGTTCCTGCCGATAGTCTGATTCATTATTCACATCCTCAGCGGCTAAAATTGACGTGTTGGCAGGTCCCAGTTTATTTCTGTTGGGTGACATTTTTGGAAATAAGAATCAACCAGATGGTTGTCAGTCAGTTTGTATCCAAACAATTCCTCTGAGAGAGTATACATAGCAATTGCGTTTGAAGGAGGCACAATTTGCTCATATGTCTCAGGTCAAGTTTGCATTGTTCCCTAAGAATCTATTTCTGAAGTACAAGGAAACCCCGCTTTAGAAAACAGAGATGGTTGAGTTCTGCACCTCTTTCCAGGTAGAAGTCTAATAAATTTACTCCTTTCATGAAACCAGTTCCGGACATATCTTTGTGGGAATCCATGATCGTTATAAGATGGAGAAACTGATTTTTTTCTCTTAAACTTCGATTTAAGCGCCTGAATGACACCCTGGTCGTAGGGTTGAAGTAACACAGTGGTGTTGGGTGACAGGAACTGCAATTTGATATTAAGTAGGTGGAATTAGGGAGGGTAACGGCTTTGTCGAGAGAAGGTATGATGTTGCGTTTTTCTGTATTTTGCTGTTAAATCTTCGGAAATAGTTGCAGTCATTCATGCCTTTTTATTATCATTGTAAACTGCCGGTAGTTTTTCATGTTGAAATTTCTAAAATTCGAGTGTTGGCTGATTTCCAAATCACTGCAGCCGGTTCTCGCTCCCCCAATGTGGTAGTGCACAGCATAACTGTGATACGCGCCTTGCTTATTTTCCCACCTGCGTATTTCTATCCTTTTACACAAAGCCTTTATCCGACGTCGTTTTGACTGGCTAACAAATTCGAGTCGCCTTGCATGTAGCACATTAGAATAACCATGCAAAGGTACTCGCAGGTAAATAGTCTCCAGGCAGATACAATTTAAACCCTGTGTAGGGCATCTACCAAAAGCTTGAAAAACAACACAGGTTAACTGAACTTTGAGAGGACTTCACAGAACCTCTATGGAGTATGCTTGTCCGTTGCTGTTGAACGCCATCAATCCATCAGATGCAAATGCATTGATTCAGAGCATTGTTGTGTCGCTGATACACGTGCCCTGTGACAGACAACATTCCGACAAACACCACTTACAGCACAGAGCATTTTCTTTATCGTGCCACTGCAGGTTGCCAGGTTTGGGAGTTCGGTCATGCATCCAACGCTTACACCGGCTCCCCTAGTAGAAAACGTCTGTGCACGCCTGACGCCAGTAGCCGTTGCGTAACCTTAGGGCATACTGCATCAATTGGACGTGTCTCACGCCAGAACATGGCTTCCTCTGGGGATCTGCCGCCTGGTAGATCGGGGTTTTGCGTAACCCAAATTACTTAACAGGAACAGCTGTATGATCTCCTCTGTGGGTCCTTTCCCCTGCATCTACAGGAGTAAACGTTTGATGGTATCCACGTATCTTTCTGCTTACCCCTTGGACTAGGAATGCCCCGGAGGCGACCGGCAGTGCTTGATACAAGTACACAGGCAAAAAACACTAACGTCGTCGGAGATAGATAAATTACGAACTGTTATCGGAAACCAAGATGCTTGGTGAACCGAACTGTGCAAATAACCGTTGTAATTTTAGTACCGTGGCCGCTGTCGTATTTGTGTTCATCAGGTATACGTCTGGCCACTTGGTATACGCATCAATCACAATCCAAAATAACTGGCCTTGTACGGGACCAGGGAAACCAAGTTGAATTCTCTCCCATGGCTTAGAGGCTGGCATCCAGGGTTGGATGAATTTGCTTGGAAGTTTCGCTGCTGATGCTCATTTGCTACATGTGGTGACACAATCATGGATAGCGTTGTCAATACAAGGCCAATGTACGTAACTTCTGGCTAAAGCTTTCATATGGGATATTCCGGGACAATGTAGGTGCAAATATCTTAATAACTTTGCCATTGAGGAAGTCCTAAAGAATGCTCTGAATAATTCGTTAAACGCGCTGGCGTTGAGCTCCTCCCTGGTAGCCGAGCTGTGAACTTGGACTACGCTGATGATATCCTCTTGCTGGGTGACGGTCCACATGCTGTCCAACTTGCACTCAACCAGTTGGCGATTGATGCGTCAAAATATGAGATGACTTTTCCCCATCCAAGTGCAAAGCCCTTTTCCAAGACTTTCAGATGCCTGTACCTGCACTCACTCTTGTTGGTGAGACACTGGAGATTACGGAGAGTTTTGCCTACCTGGGGAGTTACATCACAGCCAATGGAGCTATTGGAGACCAGATTTCGTTGCGTATCTCAAGAGCTCGCCTCACTTTCTCTAAGCTGAAGCACTTATGGCGCCGCCATGACATCGATATATCCATCAAAGGACGGGTTTATTGTGCGACTGTCCGCGCTGTACTGTTGTACGGTTGAGAGACTTGACCTGTTCGTATCGCTGACCTGCGCCGTCCCTCTGTCTTTGAGCACCGTTGCTTGCGGTCAATTGCCCGTGTGTAGCCGCTGTACCACGTAACCAATGTGGAAGTTAGACAGCGTGGCTTGGGTGGAGACAGCCATTCGCTGGAGGAGCTCGTCCCGCTGCGTCAGCCGCGGTGCCTTGGACAGGTACTGTGTAGCCCGGTCATCGTCTTCCGTGTCGCGCGTTCTTCGCGGTTGCTGGACAGGCGCGGTGGACAACCTACGACATGGAGAAGCCACACCAGAATTATCTAGTGACGCATCCCTCCCCCCCAGGGGTTTCACCCCATGTAACTAATGCATGTATGTTGCTATGGTCTGTGCAATGAACAAATCTGATAGAGCCATGTTACACAATAAAAGAGTAGTGGTACTCCCCTCTCGCACTCTGGGATTTGTGATACAGTTGTACAGTCGCAATTACTGTGATTATCATTTTATGTGTGTCTTTGTTTACTGCGTAACCAGTCGATTGTCAGAACTGAGCGGGTACTGCTGACGTACGTCCCTACTGAGTATTCATGCTTGTTTTTATAGTTCTTTTTGAGCGTTCTTAAGGAAGACAAAATGGCTAGTTCCATTTCAGCAAAGCCAAAGTCATTCACACTTAAAGAAATGGTATCAGTGATTCGACGATGTTAAGAAGGAACAGTTCGCTAACATTGGCGCAAAATTTCAGAGTAGGAAGAACACAAATCTATGTAACAATAAAGAGGAAAGCCGTATTTGAATGACTTTGTGAACCACACACCAAGACTGAAAAAAAGAATGATCGTAAAATGGGTAACGAAGACATGAACGCATCTTGCTGGAAATAGTGCCAGTCAGCACTGACAAGAAAATCCCAATATCTGGAGACGTGGTTCAAGAACCAGCATTATACTTTGCAAAAGAATTGCAAAACACAGACATTACATCGCCAAGCAGTTGGCTACAGGGTTTCATCAGTAGACGATCTTGTGTTTGGTAAGCAGTCGGGCGAAAGCGGTAACTCAGATATGTGTGTTGCATCTGACTAGGCAGGAAAATTGCCCGAAATATGTTCCGGCTACACAGCTCAAGACCTACTTAATTCATATGAAACTGCTTTGCCATTCAAAACGACGTCGGATAAAGGCTTTGTGTAAAAGGATAGAAATACGCAGGTGGGAAAATAAGCAAGGCGCGTATCACAGTTATGCTGTGCACTACCACATTGGGGGAGCGAGAACCGGCTGCAGTGATTTGGAAATCAGCCAACACTCGAATTTTAGAAAGTTCAACATGAAAAATTACCGGCAGTTTACAATGATAATAAAAAGGCATGAATGACTGCAACTATTTCTGAAGATTTAACAGCAAAATACAGCAAAACGCAAACTTCATACCTTCTCTCGACAAAGCCGTTACCCTCCCTAATTCCACCTACTTAATATCAAATTGCAGTTCCTGTCACCCAACACCACTGTGTTACTTCAACCTTACGACCAGGGTGTCATTCAGGCGCTTAAATAGAAGTTTAAGAAAAAAAAGACAGTTTCTCCATCTTATAACGATCATGGATTCTCACAAAGATATGCCCGGAACTGGTTTCATGAAACGAGTAAATTTATTAGACTTCTACCTGGAAGGAGGTGCAGAACTCAACCATCTCTGTTTTCTAAAGTGGGGTTTCCTTGTACTTCAGAAATAGATTCTTAGAGAACAAAGCAAACTTGACCTGAGACATATGAGCAAATTGTGCCTCCTTCAATCGCAATTGCTATGTATACTCTCTCAGAGGAATTGTTTGGATACAAACTGACTGACAACCATCTGGTTGATTCTTATTTCCAAAAATGTCACCCAACAGAAATAAACTGGGACCTGCCAACCACGTCAATTTTAGCAGCTGAGGATGTGAATAATGAATCAGACTACCGGTAGGAACAGGATTCTACAAGCGTTCTGGAAACGTAGACATTCACAGACGCACAGGGTGAAGCTGATATTTCGCGCTCCTACGCAATACATAGCGGACACACTGGCATGCTTGCACTTCTTGTGGACGCGAGGGAAAAACTAAATTCGTCTCATCTCAATTGCCAAGCAACAGAACACTATATCTGATATTCTTCCATCTGGTGTATAATGATTATGACAATAGAAATGTGTGTATGCTTTTTTAAACGTTGTGGATTTCGACGCTTTGCAGGTCAGTTTCTAAACTACTGACACAATCTGTGAGATTACCGCATTATTATTACTCATCTACCTTACATTATACACCACTACTGCGATTGCAAATGACGGCGGCCATGATAGTACGTTCGTGACAAACAAATTCACCGGTGTTCTGCAATTAAAGTCATAGTGAATTACGCGCAGATTACCATTTCTGAAAATCCACAGGTGTGAAGCGGGGTATTCTGTAGTGTCAGCAGCCGAAACAAAGCAACCAAATTAACTGGACCTAGGCAGCACACATCAAGCGTCATTGTCTCCTATTTCTCCCAGATGGAGCAGTCTCGTTGCAGAGGAACACGCTCATGGTTGTCCGTAATTTAGCGTTCTAGTGAGTTAACGTATTATATCACGTTATATCTATTTTTTGATGTAATTGGATTTCATTTTCAAGGCATGTTCAATCACAAGTACATTAAAATTATTCACTCGAAACAATCTAATGTGTAAACGTTCAACAAAGCCCGTCAGCCGGCCGGGGTACAAGTATCAAACGCCGACCGGTCTACGGCGATACAAAGGTTGCCGTAGAGCGCACCGGCTCACAATACCCCATATTTCACGAGACCAGCTGTTTGTAGTGTAATGCCTTCGTAACAAAAAATTACATGTTTGCGTACTTGCGGAACAAGGAGGAAAGTAATATAGTTCCCCGTTTAACATATCCTTTGAAAGGAAATTGCAAGGCTGCAATCAAACATGTATCACATACCTCCTTCATCCCTCCACTGGTGATTACATCATTCCACTCGGGAGCTGTCCTGTCTACCTCGATCAGATTTGACCTGTGTGGTTCGTATGGGGGCGAATTGTTTGGGATATGATTATCTTCTACCCCACGTTCAACTTAGATTTGTGGATCCGTCACAAAAGTGATGTTTCATCGCATAAAGAAAAAGTTACGTGTAGTGATTGTTATGCATGCTGCTGCGACGGAGATGGTTCCGCTCCTTATGTTGCGATAACTTGACTTCGAGGTTAAACGGTAGCTTCTACTGCACCTTCAACTATCCGACCGAACTAATCTGAATACCCACCAAAACGAGGCAACCTATCTGCGCCTCTTGTTTAGAACACCTTTTAAGTACCAAGCCAATGTTGTGCACTGTTGTCTTGCGTGCATTACTTGCGCCCTAGCCTCAGACATCTCCTTTGCTCACTTACAAAAGGGGCTTGACTACACTTCAGGCATATACCCGGTGCTCTGAGCGCACGCGTTTCCCTTCCCTCAGGAACTGTGCACGCTCTAATGGATTTCTCAGACACCCCCATTGTCCAGTGAGGGCGCGCGGCACAATGTGCACCGGCTGAGCTCCGTCTAGTAAAGTCTCCATTGCCGTCCATTTGAGTTGAACCACGCTCGTCTCACCCAAGTCTCACAACTTGCCTACCCACCTCCAAAAGCGTGAGTATTCTGCGCGTAACTGTGTTCAGTCTCTACGCTATACCAAATTCTATTGATTGGTAGCCTCTGCGCATGCAGTGCTACGTGGATGCAAGTGCGATGATTATCGGATGATAGCCTTTGCATTAAGGAGGAAAGATTCTACACTAACAAAGATGGCTTCTGCCCTAAGAATGAAAGCTTCTGCACTAAGGATGTAAGCGATTGCTTTATGGACGTTAGCAAATAGGATATGTGATTTGCGCTTCTTTTGAAGGCCATTCCCCTCTTTATCTTTCCACGGATTCTGGGCTTTCGAATTCCTTCTTTTTACCAGTGGGATATGAGTTGCATATATGTCGACGTGGTGAACCCTAATATTTTCCCATTTATGTCGACAGTGTCGGTTCCGGAGGTAACACAAGACGATCACCTAGCTTTATCCCGCATTGCTTATTAGTCCGCGGCCCAAGTATTCGGATACCAACTGGTAGGATCTTGGCAAGGCCTGAATAGGTATACACTGGAAAGTCAAGCAAACGTGATCGCTGGCGTCAAGAGGCCGGTCGTAAGCAATGTCAAATGTCAACTGCCTTGGCGAAAACAATATCTAAAATGGACTGCTTCTGATTTCTCATGTACCTAGTGTGGAGGTCCACGATCTGTTATAGTGGTAACGGCAGCGTTAAATCCAGCAGTTCTGTACCGAATGATCCCAGCGCCGAACTGCAATATAGACCATTCCAACGAACTTCCTGGAGGTTGAAGTCTTTCAGCACCAGACACTTGTTCGCGGATTGAGTACGCATAAACTCAATGACTCCATTGGAGGTGCTCATAGGGCTTCTATACACTAACACGACCGTAACCTGAATCGAGGAAGGGCATATCAAACTACGAGAACCTCAACAGGTTTATCGAGAGACTGAAAAACGCTGGTCCTGAATACGTCGATGTGATAACTCACATAAAGAGCTACACCACCCCCTTGACGGCCAATGGAGCGGTCAGCGCGGAACAGTGCGTATTCAGGCAGATATACTTCGCCATCTGTTATTTCCTCAGACAGCCACGTTTCAATGAAAGCAAGTATGTCTGGACGAGATTTGTCTACGAGCAGACCCACCTCGCGCATTTTGTTCCTCAGGCTACGCACGTTACTAATTAATACTTGGAGGAACGGCACGACCAGTCTTGGGTCGTGCGCACGCAGAATAGCTTCTGGCATGGCGGAAATGGACTGCCGACTGACCACCCGAAAACCCACTAACCGAAAACCTTGCTAGCCAGTTGCACGTCGGAATTTCAGGTCTCTGATAGCTTCCTTTAACTTTAACCTATCCGCTAACGGAAGGTCTGGTTACACACTAACGTTGTTATCTTTGAGCATTAAGGCAAATCGCAGTAAAGCCCTGCCCTCTTCTGGAGTGCAGAGGACCACCCTAAGCAGACAGGGTCGAGGGTTTGGTTGACCAACCGGAACGTTCCCCAGAGTGATGAGCTTCCTGACAGTAACGCCAGGGAAAGCTGGTGGTAAAAGCCTGGTCACGCAAACTTTAAGCCCAGCAAGATCATCAAGCATGTGCTCGGTGGGAAGAGTGGCAGTGCATTCAGTGACGTTTGTGAAAATCACACTGCTATCTGCGTAAGAATCGCCTCAATGAGATGTATTTACTCGACATCCTCTACAATCCACGCCACATGGTTGTTTGACAGGAATCGGTGGGACCGAAGGCGACGGCACCTCTTGTCTCACTGAGTGAATTGCAACGCCAGACGGTGTTTCTAGCTCAGGCGCTTTTTTCCTGAACATTTTATCACCTCGGTTTGGGTGCGGTTTGCGCGATTTCCTTGCCCTCTTACGCTTATTCTTTAATGGCCCAGTAGCCCGTGACTCGCCTTCCATTTGGGTCGGGTCAACAGTGCCGTCCGAGGCATATGTGTCATTTATCTCCAAGTGAAATAGATCTTCCGGTAGGATGAACACCTAATCAACGGATGGACTGTCAGCAGAACGACAGTCCGTTACAGCGTCCACATTCGCAATATTCAGAGATTTCATAATCAAATCCACTTTAGAGTTGTGTGAGTCAAGAGAGGCAAGCTCGGCTAACGCCGTCTCAACAACTGTGCATCTGGATGTCAGTGCTTTTAATTCAGCACAGGTGAAGCCCGGAGCTTCGCTTTCTGCGCGCAACCATCAGCACATCTAAACAGGTTTTCACTGGATGATAGCATATTGTACTGATTCCCTCGGAGGCCGGTGCAACTTTTGTGATACCAGCAGGAGCAAACATCACACTGCATACCACCAGATGAATCCGTAACTGGCTTTGAACAGGCAGAATTGCTGCAAGCTGCGTTTGACTCATCAAACGAGGACACAATGGGTTCATCCGCCTCCGATTGTAGCGAGACGACCATGTTTAAGTGGAAAAGAGAGCAGAACTTAAAAACACATATACAGTCGTAAAACGACCACAATAAAAAGGCAAAACAGGGTGTAAAAGTGGATTAAAAGAGGGAACAATGGGAAAATTACCAGTAAGCGTCAGGGAGACGCTTTGGCCAGTACCACTTTACTCGATCCATCTTGGATCAGAGGAAATTTGATTAGTCAAATTTCATTTCGTTATTCAAACACTGTTTCTCACGTTATTTCAGCTAAGAAGCTCGATCAGTGTGGCACACCAAAAAACCGAGTTTTCGCGTAATACTCACAGACCTTTGAGTCCAGTTCAGACGTCGGTGTAGTTGCGAGATGGCCGCGTCGAGCCAAGAGCACGTGACTGGAAGCTTCTCCGGTCGTACAGTTGTGTATTGCTTTTTGTTGCGGCATAAATATATCCATATCGTGATTGGATGGGAAGTGCATTCTCAATCGCCTATGGTGCTCAGTGCTTTGACAATCTGCGTCGTCATTGCTAGAGGTCAAATGCCGTTGTGTCATCTGCGTGCGCATCACGCGGTGTGTTAATTGAGCTTAGCCGTGCGTCCGGTCAAGTGAAGGTAAAATTTCACAAACATGTTAGTTGTAAACGGACCTAACAGAGCCACCGTTTATCAAGGTTAGAGCTAAATTGTTTGGTCCGGCAAAATAAGTTTAGTGGATGAAATAAGGCGATTAATTTCACGTTCAGATTCTACTGTGCAGTGCTTATTATCAGTAGCAAGGGGAGAATTTGCGCAGGAAGCTCAATAGTGGTTATAAAGGCGGAGTTAAATTGGTTGTTAAAAGCTTTACATGTGTGAGCTGGATCGCCTGTTATTTGGTTGCGACAAATCACAACAGTCCTTCTTTAATTTTGTTTCTGCTCTTAAACAACATGGTAAGTTCCTGGTTTTTATTAATGCTGCTGAGCGCGTTCCCTTCTCCAGTCATGCTTTAATTTTTCCAAACATTTTCAAGTTCAGCATTAATCTTCAGTGCTTGCTACACTAGGGGACTTCATTCGTTTTCAAATAACGACTGCAAAGATTCGTGGGTTTCTGGGAACGTTTATCGGGAACCGAGATGAAATTTGCTTTACAGGGAAAGCGCCGATACATCAAGGGGACGAGGACACTCAGACAACTTTCAGTATTCCTTTGGAATTCAGCAGCCTCTAGTTGTGTCATTTGTCAAGTAGAAATTATCCCAATGCAAAGATCTTAGGGGTATGGAAAACGATTCTGTGTTAAAGTTATGTAGTCCACATAGGACTACAGACTGAATCGCAGCATGATCAGCGTATGGCCTTTCGAAGGGCAATTGGACCAATTTGTAATTGCTACCAGGGAATTTGTATGGGCAAGCGGCAGTGGCTATGGACAAGCCTAATGCAAAGGACAAACCAACATGCTGTTACTCTTGGTGGGGGAGTGAACATGTTGTCTCCAGATATATATATACATATATATATATATACATATATACATATATATATACATATATAGGCAGGAGAGCTTATGGTGCGCTGAGGCTGGTGGTGGCTAGATCCTGACAGATGGTCTATTCATTGCTGCAACTGTTGCGCCATTGGCTCATGTCCTGGACGCCTACTCGTGGCGACCGCTGGGTGGGAGTTGGGTTTCACCCTTCTCCCTGCTAAGATTCAGAACACCAATCCGCATGAGTTAGTGAATTGACCATGTGCTAGACCCGCTGCATTTCGGATGTTCATTTAATCGAAGGCTTTGACTGAGGACCCGAGTCGTCCTCCTGTCATGATTGGGCGCGCTGGCAGTATCCTAGTCCATCCTCTTCGGAGGTTGGGAAGTCGTCGATGGCCCACTTCCCGTAAAACCAAGTTATGGGAGACAACAGGTTTACGGGTTATAAGCTCATAGCTCGATTGGCGTAGAGCACGAGCGCTACGCATTGTCTCTGACGGTGGGAGGACACCTCCGAGTGTTCAATGGTTTGCTACTGCCCGCCTCAAGCCAGGCAGCCAAAGACCAAATTGGTGCAAACCCGCCAAAACCCACCTGCGTCTGGCCGTGGTCGCAGGTGCCTAACCTACTACGGTCGCAAAACATATAATAATTGTTCCAGTACCTCAAAGGTGCGTGTGACGGCCATCAAGCAGATCCTCATCTGCCTCTGCAATCACATTCCCGAGCTGGATCTGCTCCCCACTGCCTTGTGAGTCAGGCTATTGAGCCAAAGGCTCCGGGCGGAGTCCCTCAAGCAAACCTCCGAAGCACAACGACCACCTCGCATGCGATTGCCCACCAATACAATCGTATGCCTGCGCGCAAAGCACTCAGCATCGGATGCTGGAACGTGCACACACTACTGGATCGTAACTCCAGCGAGTGCCCGGAGCGAAGCACTGCACTGGTCGCGATGGAGCTGGCGCGCTACCACATCGATATTGCGGCGCTCAGTGAAACCCGGCTCGCTGAGCAAGGTAAATTGCATGAAGCAGGTGTTGGCTACACATCCTACTGGGTGGGCAATGCCGCCTCAGCACCACGTGAACATGGGGTCGGATTTGCAATATCCGACCGCCTCCATGGCCAGCTGGTGGTTGAACCAACAGGCATCAGCGCGCGAATGATGACCGTTCGCCAACGACTTAGAAGAGGTAAGTTTGCTAATTTTACAAGCACGTACGGTCCGACCATGTGTTATCCTGATGACACGCGTGATCAATTCTGCACTGAGCTATCCTCCGTGAAACGGTCTGTGCCGTGGAGCGACCGACAATTTCTGCTGGGTGATTTCAACGCGCGCGTTGGGCGTGATGCATCGGTGTGGACAGATGTTATCAGTTCCGATGGCATTGGTTCAGTGAATGCGAACGGTGGCAGGCTGCTCTCACTGTGTGCCACTCACGGCCTGACGATCACGAACACTCGCTTTGCACTGAGTGCGAATGATATAGCAACCTGGACGCAGCCACGGAGTGGTCACCCTCACCTGCTCGACTATGTCATCGTACGTCAGCGTGATATGCGTGAAGTGCGCATGACACGTGTATGCCTGGAGCTGAGTGTGGCACTGATCACAAGTTGGTGAGGACCAAACTGTACATATATTTTCGTAAATCGATGTATTGCACTCCCGCCGTGAATCGGCGTAAATTTAACATTCTCGTCCTCGGTACTGGGGCGAAACGTACTGAGCTGGAGAAGGCGATGGCTGCACGCCTGTGTGGTGATGTGGACTGCATAGCCACAGTGGGCGACCTGTGGCACCACATTCGCGACTAGATGACAGCTGCTGCCGAGGAGACCATCGAGCGCGCAAACTGTAAGCGGCCTGATTGGTTTGATGAGAACAATGTGACCATCGGCGCATTGGTGTCGGAGAAGAATGCAGCATTTGCTGCACATGTTGCAGATCCAAGCGACTTGGGGAAGAGGAGTCAGTTTCGCAAATTTCGACGTCGACTGACCCGAGAGCATCGTCGCATAAAAATTGCATGGTGGACGGAGAAGGCGAAGCAGATGGAATGCTACGCCGAACGCCGCCAACACAAGGGATTCTTTGACTCCTTGAGGGCGGTGTGTGGACCGAGATTGGAGCCGCTGAGGACACTGATGGATGGTAGTTCAGGCGCTACCTGCACGGAGACTGCAGATATAATGCATTTCTGGCGGAAATACTTTGACTGTCTCTTGAACAAGCGTTCAGAGATCGACTGGCCTACATTGAACGGCCTGAGGCAGCACGATGTGAAGGCGAATCTGGCGGATACGCCGAGACTGGATGAGACGCAGAGAGCACTTGATCAGCTGCGAAACGACAAGTGTGCCGGAGGTGACGGGATCCCGCCTGAAGTATTGAAACACGGTGGACCCGCGTTGTTGACTGCGCTGCACCACTTGGTGCAACGCGTGTGGACTGAGAAGGAGGTGCCTCCTGAGCTGAAGGATGCCCTTGTGCTACCACTGCACAAGGGTAAAGGAAGCAAGCAATGTTGCGCAAATTATCGCGGCATCAACTTGCTGAGTTGTGTGAGCAAGGTGATTGTCCGAATCCTGCTCAACCGCCTCGTCAGTCAGGTTGTGGAACCGAACGTGGCGGAAGAGCAATGCGGATTCCGTTCGGGTCGCAACACTATAGATATGGTGTTTACGGCTCGTCAGTTGCAAGAGAAATTCAGAGAATGACCCCAGCCTATGTACACACTTTTTGTTGAGTTCACCAAAGCATTTGATACGGTGAACCGCGAGGTATTGTAGCTGGTGTTGGGTAAGTTTGGTTGCCCGCGTAAGTTCGTAAGTTTAATTGAATGTCTGCACAGTGGTATGCGAGCGAGGGTGCAGCTGAGTGGAGAGACCTCCGATGACTGCAGTTGTCTCTGGTGTGAAGCAAGGCTGTGTCTTACCTCCTGCCCTGTTTAATATATATCTTCATGCAATGTTGTCTTGTGCTTTTGATGCCGCTTGTGCTTACGGTGTTCGTGTGGAGCACCGTATTGTTGGTGGGTTGCTGAACATCCGTCGTTTCGGTGCGGGAACTCTAGTCTGTGAGACAACTATCCGTATGTTGCTGTTTGCTGACTACTGTGCGTTGTTTGCACACAGCGCGGATGAGTTGCAGAACATGACTAGTGCTCTGGCTTCGACAGCGGCCAAATTCGGGCTCACAATCAACACAAGCAAAACTGTCTGCCTCTTTCGGCCTTCACCGGTGGTGCAATCTTCAATATTGCCGCGAATGAGAATTGGTGCTGAAGTATTGGAAACCACCTCCCGCTTCTGCTACCTTGGGAGTGTGATGTCGACTGACTAGCAGCTACACGTTGAGTTGCGTATTCGCGTGTCGAAGGCAGCGGCGGCATTCGGGAAGCTTGAGTACCGAGTGTGGAACAACCATCAGCTTACCATTGGTACGAAGCTGATGGTGTACAAATCCATGGTGCTGTCCGTTCTTCTATACGGCAGCGAAAAGTGGACGATGTACCGGCGGGATGTGCGATATCTCGAGCGGTTCCATCAGCAGAGTCTGCGACGAATTTTGCGCATCACTTGGGGCGCCAGAGTTGCAGACACGAAAGTGTTGCGCCAAAGTTGGATGTATGAAGTGGACTGCATACTTTTACTGAGACACCTGAGATGGCTCGGTCATGTGTGGCGTATGGATGCGACACGGATACCGAAACAACTCTTATACGCTCAGCTGAGTATTGGGAAGCGGCACATGGGGAAAGCAAGGTTACGTTACCAGGACATGATTGAAGTGAGCCTCACACGTTCTAATCTTGATTGCAGGTCATGGGAATCGAAAGCGGTTGATCGGCGCGTATGGCGCGATCTCATCACGAAGGCAGTTGCTGAAGTGCGGGAGAAAGACCTCATGCATGCAGAGAAGAAGCAGCAAGTGCGGAAGCGGCAAGCACCGATGAGTTGTACTCTATCGAATTTGGGCACATTATGGTGTAGCACCTGCGGTCGCGAGTGCCTGAGTTAGGCAGGCCTAGTAAGCCATGAGCGAGGCCACTGGGGACTACTACCGAAGCGCCGACGGGTTCTGCAGAGAACGTAGGCAGAACCGGCGCAGCGTTTGTAGGTACGCTGCATTCGCTTTACTAACCGCGTGCTTGCATGCTAAGTCTATTTATTTCAGGTGGTGGGTTTTCAGTTTTGCCCTAATGCTTTTCTTTCCCATATAAATGCCTAGTCATACTCTCTTCTATACACTTGCACACGTCGCTTAAGCCACTTGTAGTTATCTCGATAGCATTTTCGTGTTTGTAGCATTTCCGTAAAATAAACCTCCTGACCTCGTGAATTTACCTCGTATTCTTTTGTAAACAACTTATTTCATATGCTCACTAATTTAAGATTTATGTCACCGTTTGCTTGCGTGCTAAGTCAGTTTATTTCAGGTGGTGGGTTTTCAATTTTGTCCCAGTGCTTTGCGTTCTCCTATAAATGTCTACCTGCACTCTCTTTTATAAACTTGCACACATCACTTAAGCCAATTCTAGTCCTTTTCGAGAACATTTTTGTGTTCGTGGCATTTCCGTAAAGTTTGCCTTCTGACCTCGTGAACTTATCTCGTATTCTTCTGTAAACAACTTACTTCAGATGCTCGTTACTTTAAGATATATGTCACCCTTTGCTAGTGAGCCGTGAGCGAGGCCACTGGGGACTACTACCGAAGCGCCGACGGGTTCTGCAGAGAACGTAGGCAGAACCGGCGCAGCGTTTGTAGGTACGCTGCATTCGCTTTACTAACCGCGTGCTTGCATGCTAAGTCTATTTATTTCAGGTGGTGGGTTTTCAGTTTTGCCCTAATGCTTTTCTTTCCCATATAAATGCCTAGTCATACTCTCTTCTATACACTTGCACACGTCGCTTAAGCCACTTGTAGTTATCTCGATAGCATTTTCGTGTTTGTAGCATTTCCGTAAAATAAACCTCCTGACCTCGTGAATTTACCTCGTATTCTTTTGTAAACAACTTATTTCATATGCTCACTAATTTAAGATTTATGTCACCGTTTGCTTGCGTGCTAAGTCAGTTTATTTCAGGTGGTGGGTTTTCAATTTTGTCCCAGTGCTTTGCGTTCTCCTATAAATGTCTACCTGCACTCTCTTTTATAAACTTGCACACATCACTTAAGCCAATTCTAGTCCTTTTCGAGAACATTTTTGTGTTCGTGGCATTTCCGTAAAGTTTGCCTTCTGACCTCGTGAACTTATCTCGTATTCTTCTGTAAACAACTTACTTCAGATGCTCGTTACTTTAAGATATATGTCACCCTTTGCTAGTGAGCCGTGAGCGAGGCCACTGGGGACTACTACCGAAGCGCCGACGGGTTCTGCAGAGAACGTAGGCAGAACCGGCGCAGCGTTTGTAGGTACGCTGCATTCGCTTTACTAACCGCGTGCTTGCATGCTAAGTCTATTTATTTCAGGTGGTGGGTTTTCAGTTTTGCCCTAATGCTTTTCTTTCCCATATAAATGCCTAGTTATACTCTCTTCTATACACTTGCACACGTCGCTTAAGCCACTTGTAGTTATCTCGATAGCATTTTCGTGTTTGTAGCATTTCCGTAAAATAAACCTCCTGACCTCGTGAATTTACCTCGTATTCTTTTGTAAACAACTTATTTCATATGCTCACTAATTTAAGATTTATGTCACCGTTTGCTTGCGTGCTAAGTCTGTTTATTTCAGGTGGTGGGTTTTCAATTTTGTCCCAGTGCTTTGCTTTCTCATATAAATGTCTACCTGCACTCTCTTTTATAAACTTGCACACATCACTTAAGCCAATTCTAGTCCTTTTCGAGAACATTTTTGTGTTCGTGGCATTTCCGTAAAGTTTGCCTTCTGACCTCGTGAACTTATCTCGTATTCTTCTGTAAACAACTTACTTCAGATGCTCGTTACTTTAAGATATATGTCACCCTTTGCTAGTGAGCCGTGAGCGAGGCCACTGGGGACTACTACCGAAGCGCCGACGGGTTCTGCAGAGAACGTAGGCAGAACCGGCGCAGCGTTCGTAGGTACGCTGCATTCGCTTTACTAACCGCGTGCTTGCATGCTAAGTCTATTTATTTCAGGTGGTGGGTTTTCAGTTTTGCCCTAATGCTTTTCTTTCTCATATAAATGTCTACCTGTACTCTATTCCATTAACTTGCACACTTCGCTTAAGCCAATTGTAGTCGATTTCCATAGCATTTTGTGTTCGAGGTATTAAGTAAAGTATAATTTCTGACCTCGCGAACTTATCTAGGATTCGTTTGTAAACAACTTATTACATATGCTCATTAACATAAGGTTTATGTCACCGTTTCCGTATGCATTAATCGAGTTATTTTCTTGTCTCTCTCTCTCTCTCAAATGATTGTCCGTTGTTTGATATCCCCGGTGAGGCTGCGCTTGATGTGCATGTTGACAAGGTGCGTACCTGTCTATTACCCGCTACCTCGTCCATACTGGCTCCAGGAGACAGTTGGTCGTTGCTGGAGGAGACACGGTGCACGGTCCTTGTGGCCGTGCTAGGCTCGAAGAGTGGTTCCATGCACTCAGTGTGGAGCGGACTACGGTCCAGCCACCGCCTTGTGTGCGATCGATTCCCCAACTACAGCGTGCTTGTGTTTGCCTTTGAAGGAGTGTGGGCCGGCTCCGTTGATGAAACGTGGCTCCCATCCGCATGCCTCCCGGCCTTATTCCTTCGGGTTTACACTGGATATGGGGTGTGTGGTTGAAGCTGTGGGTGGTGCAGCGCAAGCCACCCATGGTCCCTTTGTAGGCGCAGGCGTTCTGTGGCTGACCACAGTGACAGGCAAATCCGAAACCGGATGCCGCCAACTATATATATATATATATATATATATATATATATATATATATATATATATATATATATATATATATATGCGTGGGTGCAAAGAGGACAACAGGCTCGAATATTTAGCAGGTACGGTATACAAGGTTCATCCAATATCATGTATGTTAAAGTCCTCACCAACTACTTTGTAGTTCAAAGTATTTTCGCTAAAAAGCAAAGCAAACCCCCTAGCATTTTACTGCATCCGCACTGGGATGCGGAGGGGAATAAATACAAACCAATGGTATCAAAGTGCATTCTGCTGCGACACAACTACAATGTCAAGGTTACTGTCTTTAAGGCTTGTGCATAGTAGGATAGCTTGGAATTTGTCAGATACATAATAATGCAACCATCTTCAGGCAATAAAATTGTTATACCGGTCAATATGGAAGCTAGACTGAGAAGTATCGTTCTTAAACCATGCCACGATCAATAAAATGTAGTACGCTTCAAATAAGAAGACCGTGAAATGTTAAACGAGCCTTTAACATTCTTTATGGCCTTGCATGATGAAGCCTCGAGCGCAATAAATTGGCTCCCATCGCAAGAATGCTAAGGTCAACTAGTGTATTCTACACAGGGTCCAAACATTGGCCAAAATGTGTAGCATTAAACTGTCATTGCCCAAAATACTGACATTCTTTCTTTATGCTCTTTCAAGCTACCCCTGACAATCCAAGATCCCACCTTTGAAAAGCATGCTTCAGATTTTTTGTTCCTAGCCAGTAGTCTTGAGTGCTTAGATGGTGTTTGCTCCTATCGTTGCACTTGGTCTAGTTGAACGGGATCGTGCTTACTATTGACCACATGTAAGTTCTATGCAGATCAAGCTGTAGTGCTGTGATCTTCCACTGTAGTGTTAGCACTCCATATCTTCAGGTCAGCATCTAAAATTTGAAAGTTTGAAGAAATTTCCTTTAGGAAATCGGTTGTCAAGACCAACAACATGCTGAAACTGACCGTTCATGGTTCAGATTTGGTACTACAACCCCCACATTTAGATGACGTTAAATGAGAAACCTTCCTATCTAACACAGCATAGGATCCCCAATTCCGTAGTTATGAATGCGGAATGCGGTGGTTTGCATTATCAAGTGCCTCTGAGGAATCCAGCTAGATGACATCCTCCACTATTGCAGCATCGATAACCTTCGTCAAGCATGCACGAGATATCAGCATGTTGGAAATGCATGACCGATTTCGAAGAAAGTCGTGCCACTCCTGATGGAGAAACTTGACTCCATCTAGGTATCCCATGGGTTTCTTTACGTCATTGGTCCACATGACTTGGTTGATCATCGGAAGTAATAGTATCGACCGACAGTTTGCTGATTCTGCACCGACAGCCCTGGTTGACCTGGCAGAAGCACCACGTCATGGCTCTGGAGACTGCACAAAGCAGGGCGACAAAGAAGATTCAAAGCTCGTCTCACCTTCTTTAACAACTTGGAGTAAAATCTCTAAGAGTGTGCAACGGCGATAATTTACCTGATTTAAAAATCACATCGGCGTAAGGTAAGGTTGGACATGGAAGTGCAGCTGAAACCCATCAAGGGAATAACACGCATGGAAGCAGGTCTTCATAAGAGGGTTCCAGGGATGTCCATGATATTTCGCTTACATATTTGGATTTACCTACACTTTTCTGACAAACTCAATCTTCCTGAAACATTTCACAGAACAACTGGCTATGTCTGCCAAGAATAGTAGGGGTATTGCTTTAGAAATTCGAAAAATGAAATTTCTGCCCCTTGCGCTTCTGCCGTACCTAAAGGATCGTAACATTCAGTTACACTGTATCTCACCGACGGAAAACCTACCGTTTTTTCATTCGACAGAACTTAATACTGCTCATGCAACAGCATGGTATCACCTGTACATGCATGATCTGTGCCAAATATGGGCGCAGCTTCACTTTTAAGGAAAAATATATCTATGATTATTAGTATATAATAATCTTGCATCAGATCCCAAAATCACGAACTGAAATTGCTATTTGAGGAGTCCTCAGTTTTAGCTGGTCAAGCAGTACGGCCGATTAATATGTCGATGAAATTTTCCTTCCCTCGAGTGTCACTGCCACGGAACTCCCCTAAGACACTTACTAATACATCATATTAGCACTATACAAAAAGCATTTTGCGACACACTAAAACATTTACATCACGCGATATGCTTCTGGTGCTCTACGGCTGACCACATTGGCGCTGAACAGAGGGTGTGCTCACCAGATTGCTTTTGTGCTCTAGACAAGAATGTTTATATATCTGCTACTTTGACTTTCTTGGTGTGTTACGGAACACGCGCCCAGTTTTATCCAACTATGTTTAAATTATATACTTTTTCCTCTAAGCGGGATACAGAACATCACTTGCAGTTGCTTTCTGACCTTGTATAATCTTCATATACATTGCTTCCATTTTCTTTGTTACATTCGTGTCATTGTAATGCTCAATTGATTTGGAATGCAGGCAAGTGGTGGATGAACAATGAACAATGATTTTTAACGGGTAAAAAAGAAGGTGCTTGACATGTCCCGCAAAGTGTTTAGCGTGACAAAAAAGATAGCGAATGGATAATGGAGTCTTCAGTTCAGGCGCTTACAGATGTAACTGCACTGTCGTACAAAGGGAGTTTGAAATGAGAATGTGCGCACACAAAGCAACATGGTAGTGGTTATTGTTCACATCATAGGCGAGAAAAATAAAAAAGATAGCAAGGACAACGCTTACTCCTGTGCAACTATCTTGGGTCGATGGGATCCAGAAATCCAGTTTCTATAATAGTAGTGTTTATCAAATTTCGTTCAAAGCTTTTGGGGTGACTCATTCTCGAGTAGGGTTATGGCACTATCCCCTGTCGGTTGTGCATTAGTGCCAGCAACTGGTGGCCATGAGCTATAGCACGTAGTGTAAATGTGACAGGGTATCGTCAAGGCGTTTTTAAAAAGGGATAGGGTGGGTGCATTAGTTACATGTTCCGGGAGGGCGTTCCAAGGTTGTGCCACTCGAAGGGAGAAACAGTTTCGCCGACATTCCAGGCGGCTGTACTGCGTGATTAACTTAATCTGGTGACCTCTTAGCGAGGATTTTTGACTGTGTGTTAGAAGGGAATGGCATGGGTGGTTGGGGTTTTCCAGGATCTGGTACGCCATTATGAGATCGCCCCTTAGACGCCGATAACGTCCACTGTATATTTTGAGGGTCTTCAGCCTGAGTGGGTAGGGGAGGCTGGTCAAACCTCTGACACTCTTCGTTGCCCTACGTTGTGCATTATCGAGCGCGGTGAGATGGTGCTTGAGCCAGGGTTGCCACGCTTGAATAGCGTATTCCGCGTACGGCCTCACGTACGCACTAAGCCTTTTTGGAAAGATCGAAGGGTCAAATTTCCCGAAAGCTCTGTGAAGAAGGCCGAGGTACTGGTTCGCTTTCTTAGCTGCCTTTTCAGTCTGCCTCGAACAAACGAGGTCATCTTGAACTATCACGCCGAGATCGCACTCGCGAGAAGCCCGCTGTAGTATTTGTGGTCCTAGGCGGTATTTGTGCATACTCTTGTGCCGTATGTTGAGAAATTGCACTTGATGACTTTGAAACGCAGCGTGTTCTCGATGGACCATGTGTACGCTTTGTCCATGTCCTCCTGTAACACTGTGTGTTCCTCCACTGCAGCTATAGTGCGCCATACCTTTAGGTCATCAGCAAATGGCAAACAGTTAGAAGATAGCACACTCCTGAGGTCACTGATGAAGACCAGGAACAGGCGGGTCCAAGTATCGAGCCTTGAGGTACGCCGCACTGAACTTCGATGGATTCTCAGAGGTTGCTTCTAACCCTCACATTCAGGTGACGTTGCAGGTGAAAGTCTCCTATCCAGCCCAGAACAGGATCGCCGATTCCATATTTCTGGAGTTTGTGGAGGAGAATGCGATGGTCTATGCGGTCGAATACCTTTGAGAAATCGAAGTAAGCCGCGTCGACTCCTGCACCAGCGTCCACAGGTTCCTTCCAGTTTGCATGAGCAATCAAGCGATAAGTTGTACAGAAGAGATTTTGGCGAAATCTATGCTGTTCCGGGACGAGAATTTTGTTATTCTCCAGGTACTTTATTAAAGCCTCAGCTACGATGGACTCCGACAGTGCGGTCGCAAAAAAACTGTCCTCCTGCGTTATTCGCCTCCAAATCTTTGGATTTATTCTCACAGAGACCTACGTGCCATCATTCGATTTGGCTCCGCGAGCTCCTCCTACCACTGTTCATCTATTGGATCTATCATTCACGGATCACCAACAAACTGTGCTCTTGGAACTTCGAAGTCAACCGTATTTGAAGCTTATCGGATGTTTTATTTCTCCTCTCATCACATAAGAACTCTTGTGGTCTTATTTTAAAGATCTTTTTGAGAGTCACCCGATCAGCTTACTACCATTCCTTCAAGTCGCTCTACAAAGCGATAGTCGTCAATTTGATCCGTCCATGGAACTGCCACTGTCGTCATTAGACAGTACTTTCCAAATCACCTTGCTTTGCCTCAGTCCTATGTCCACCACGGCCTACCCTCTACCGTCTGGATCGATAGCACGCGCATCCACCCCAAAGAACGCGTGATTCATCTGGCCTCGACAGGCCTGGACCTGCTGACCTCGAACCAGCGCCGATCGCCACGCAAAGGTGCGTCAATATCTCCATCCCATCCCTACCCCTACTGAGAACATGTCTCGTATGAAGAGCAAATGCGAATCATGTGCCAAAGTCGTAAAAAGTGGTCTGGTTTGTACTATGTGTTTGAAAACATACCACACTACCTGCCTTGGGAAGGCGTTCACGAAAGCCAACACCGCAGACGCGTTTTGGTTCTACCAAGTATGCGAGTCTATTCCATTTGTTAACGGTCTATCTGTGCTACTGAAGAGGTGTGAACGACTAACCGAAGCAGTCGAGCAACTGGTGAGCGCCAGAGTTACACCCTGGGAGGAAACGGACCTGCACTTGTGAGTGAAAATAACACCCCGAACTCACTAGTCAGGCCGAAGAAGCGAGCCAGGCGTCCCAACCCAACCCCAACGACTCAGCCTCCAGCAGTATCAACTCCATTCTGTCTCCCTCCTATAAGTAAAAACAGTGACTGTAGTGCGCCTGCCTCGACTTCTGTACTGTGTGCTGCACCTAGTAGTCTGTTCACTACACTCGAGACTGTAAGCTACAGTCAACCAGCCATAGTGAACAACCCGGCAACGTACGCATCGGTTGCTGCCAAGCAAACACCGGAAAGAGCACCGGTAACCTTTGTGCCTGAACTAGAGAAAACAAAACTGCCGCAGCACGGATGACACACACCAAGGCCGTTCACAAATTCAACAAAAACACCAAAAACTAAGCCTCGAAATCCAAAACCAGTAGCCACCAGGCGCAGCCATGGTGTCCTAAATATTGTATGCACTAATGTCCCCGAATCCAAATCCAATACAATTAAGGGTAAGTTGACGGACGATCGAAATCAATGGAGTTCCATCTGTACGTCGATCGGAGTCCATGCTAATCCCACGACATTAAAAAGAATCTCGCGCTACCGAAACCCGCTGCACTACGGCGAACCCCGGTTACTTCGAGTAACACTAAACTCGGCGGACGAGACTGACCCCGTTCTGCTGTCGGCGAATCGTCTGCGCAACGACTCAAGTGGAGTGCGCATACTACCCGAAATCCAGTGGAAAGAACGTTCAGGGGATCCCGCCAACAAAGATAGGTACAGAATAAGTCAAGATAAGAAAACAGTGATTGCTCACGGTGTTCCTGAGCTTACTGACTCCTCTTCTGACGATACTCAGATGCATGACCGCGAGCAATTGCACTACATCCGGGAGGTTCTTTCTCTCGAAAATGTGGTGGTCACCTCGTTGACAAGGATCCCCATATCACCAAACTATAAAGGATGCGGTCCCAGGCTCTTACAACTTGTGTTACAGTCGGAACAAATGGCACAAACCCTACTAGCGAACTGGATCAAATTCCGTTGCAGATTGCCAACGGAAATTCGTCTGAAAGCAGCAAGAACACCAACACCTTTTAATGACAATTCAGTAGAGGCACAACTCTTAATGAAAACGCCAGCTGCAGGACCCGACTCGGGGACGGTTTCAAGAGTAGCCATAATATCCGGAGGGGCCCAGCGGAGCACGAGCAAACACCAGGATTCGGAGCATCTGATACCTGCTTATATATCAAATACTTCTCGAGAGTATGCAACCCATCCAAAAAACGATTAATCGCCGACCCCTTAATGGTCGGCGTAACCTCATTTGCTTCATCCACCCCTCCAGTCGCCGGCCACTCACTGGTCGGCGAAACTTCACGTATGAGTTGTACAACTTCTGAAACATTGATTAAATCTGAGAAACTTTCATGTATGTACACCAACGCCCAAGGGCTCCTCAGTAAAATTAACGAACTTCGACTGCGTCAGGTTGCGAAGGCTTGGGACCTAATTTCTATTACCGAAACTTGGTTGCATCAAGAGGTGACTGATGCTGAGGTTGAGATAGCCGGAATGTCAATCATCCGGAACGACCGCCCCAGCAGAGTAGGTGGGGTCCTACCCTACTACGGCAGCGATCTATAATGTACAATAGTTGAGGACCTGGAAACACACGTTACCGACTCACTCTGGTACCGCCTCCGACTGAGACACAACGATACATGTCTCATAGCTATCGTTTACCGCCCCCCAACGTCCACACTGGAAATGGATTCCTGCTTGATCCGTGGCCTAAACAGAGTAATACGCACTAGGTACAGCCACACTCTCATCTCCGGGGACTTCAATCTACACAATCTGGAGGTATCTGCATCACTCAATGAAGAGTTCAAAGCAGACTTGCAGGAACTGATCGCTAATATCCCTTTGTACAATCATGTCACCACGCCCACTAGATTCAGGACAGCAAACAAACCGTCCATATTGGACCTTGTGCTCACAAATGAAGAGCTCATGATTGAGAAGTTATTGATGGATAGTCCATTAGGTCTCAGTGACCACGTAGTAATAACTTTTGACTATGTGTGTTATGCAGAGTATCCATATGAACACTCGGAACTAACTCATACAATCACACGCTACCACGTATTGAAAGAACTCGCCGACGAAGCTGCTTGGGAATTCTCAAACAAAAGTCCCCTTGACAACGTTTGGGCAGAGTTCGTTAATAAGCTCAGCGACATCGTCAACAAAGCATCAGAGACCAAACCCCTTCGTCCCGCGAATATGCCTTCAATTATAAGGAGTAGGACTCGCAAATGCCTGGCGATAAGGGATGCAGCATGGCGTGCCTACAAGATTAACCCAGACTCAGAGACTTGGGGAAATTTCCTGACCCATCGCAACCATTGCACCGCACTTGTCCGTGAGGACAAAATAACGTATCAACAGTGCCTAGCCAAAAATTTCATGGCAAACAACAAACTGCTGTATAAGCATGTCAATAAGCTTCGTAAAGTGAAGCATGGAATACCCCCACTATTCACGACAGGCGGTAGAGTACAAAGCGCCGAAGAAGCAGCTAATGCCCTGCGGCTGCAATACGCCCCAATTTTTGAATTCGCAACATCTACCTGTCCCATAATATCAAGCTCATTACCGACACCTTTGTTTACAAATGTTATTTTCAACCCATCAATTGTGCTAAGGAAATTACTCTCACTGCGCGAACATAGTTCTCCGGGAGCAGACAACATCCGCCCGAAGGCACTGAAGGCTGTGGCTAATAAGCTAGCTGAACCACTGTCACAGTTCTTGCAAAGGTGCTTTGATGAACAACGAGTCCCCACTATGTGGAAGTGTGGCATTGTAACCCCTATTTTTAAAGGCGGTAGCCGTTCCGATCCTGCAAACTATCGTCCAGTGACTTTCCTCCCTGTGCTCGCGAAGGTGATGGAAGCAGTCGTCGCTGAGGATTTGATGGACTATCTGGTAAAATGCAACATCTTGGTAGTGGAACAGCATGGCTTCCGTCAACACTGGTCATGCACCACCAACCTACTGATTGCATGAGGTAGTTGGACGGAAGTGACCGATGATGGGGTCGGAGTGTACGTCATCTATCTGGACTTTTCCAAAGCTTTCGACCGCCTCGATCACCGCATCCTACTTCAACGGCTTCAGAGTTACGGAATCGGAGATCCTGTACTTGGTTGGATTGGCAACTTCCTTTACCAACGAAAGCTCCAAGTACGTGTTAGGGGATCACTTTCTAACCCAATTGAGGTGGAATGTGGTGTCCCGCAAGGCTCAGTGCTGGGACCGCGCTTATTCCTGGTGTTTATCAACGACCTGGCAAGAGTCATCTCCTCAAACTTCCTGCTTTTCGCCGATGACGTCAAGATATGGCGGGTGATTAGTAACAAGGCAGATCAGGATCTGCTCCAACATGACCTAGATTGCATTTACGAATGGTCAAAGAGTAACAAGCTTCAATTGAACATGGCTAAGTGCAAAGTGATGCATCTGCGTCACCAGCTGGTGAGCGCCTACAAGATTGGAGACCACACCTTGGCAAAGGTTTCTCATGAGCGGGACCTGGGTGTATTGGTACAGGAAGATCTCGGGTGTTCCAAACAAGCAGAGAAGGCGACGAGAACCGGAAATCAACACTTCGGCCTTCTTCGCAGAGCCTTCGGTCGGTTTGAACCATCAATATTTCCCCAAATGCTTAACGCCTACGTGCGCCCGCATGTGGAATATGCTATTCAGGCGTGGCAGCCGTGGCAGAAACAGGATCTCATTGCTCTCGAGACTCCTCAACGACGGGCAACCAAGAACGTCAGGGGCCTCTTTCATCTGCCCTATCAGCTTAGACTGAAATCTCTAAGAATGTACAGCAGTCGATATCGGCTTTTGCGGGGGGATCTCATAATGGTTTACCAGATTCTGAAGAACCCAAACCACATTTGCCGTCCGCTGCTGGAATTGAACCCCAACATTAAACTAAGAGGTCACCCTCTGAAACTGACAATTCATTACAGCCGGCTTGAATGCCGTAGAAATTTCTTTTCTCTCCGCGTGTGTGAGCCTTGGAATGCCCTCCCTAATTATGTCGTCTCTGCTCCCAATCTGGCGATATTTAAAAAACGTGTTGACGATGCGTTGTCTCACTTACATTTCCTTTTATGACTTGTTAGCCAGGGGCTACAAAACGCAATCAAACGGTTTCTTGCCAAACGCTCAACCATTGGATTTATGGATTTTTATGTTTAATACGCGAACATCTCCGCTATTTCACATAAGTCTATGGTGAGTCCACCACAACGCTTTTCACTTTATTATGCAATTTATTTTCGCAATAATTTCCATCCCACGGGACTTGTTAAGCGATGCTTTTTTACCCGTAATAAACCATTGTCCATTGTCCATAACCTTGGAGATCACAGGAAGTAGTGTTATCGGGCGATAATTTATTGGTTCAACCCAGCTACCACTTTTGTAGATAGGCATGATGATACCGTGCTTCCACACCGTGGGGACGTGCATCTCTTTCAGACATCGTTGAAAAAAATTGCTAGTGGTCCTGCCAAACTCATGGCAGCAACTTGCAACGCCTTTGGACGAATGCCTTCCTCACCCGTGGAGCTGAACTCGCGCAGATACATCAGCCTCTTCAGTACAGCTGCGGAGGTGAACGATATGTGATTAAGCCCTGATAGCAGCGTTAACTGCTTAGGCAGGATGTATGATGATTGCGCGCTTTTGAATGTACGGCCAAATGGTTGTCCAAGGACGTTGACCGCCTGTTTTGCGGTTTGGGCTAACCCGCATGTTGTGTGCAGAGCAGGAATACCGCGCTTAACACGGCGCAAATTGTTTACGTGTCTGTAAAGTAGTTTGGGATTGAAGCAAAACTTTTCCACTAGATCTTGTTGGTTCTTAAGTTTACGGAATGATGCCATCGTCATCGCACGCAGTGACGCCTGTGCTCCTGTGTCTTAAGGTTTCCTTCTGTCTGTCTTTTCGCAAAGTAGTCACCGTCGCCACCGTAAGCTCATTCGAACCAGATTTACCAGCTCTACAAGTGGAATAATTTTTATGATTGAAGTTCTTACCATCACTAACTATTTAAGTGACAGAGTAAGTCCTTGTGGAACTCTTAATCACTTTATACGCTTATTTTTTCGTTTAACACAATTTCATATAGAATTCTCCTGGAGTCCAAAAAGCTTATGCTTATTTATATTCGGTGTTCCTCAACCTGCCTGTACAGAAATGTGTTCTCGTCCATTATGTGTACAGCGTTGCGTCCGAATTCCTTTACTAGATCCCAAACCGACTGGGCTTAACATTGATCTATCAACCGATTAACACTGAATCGTATATTAACAACCGATCAGAGATAACAGAAGGCGAATACACAACACGCTGCCTCAAGGTTACCGTCAGTTGGACCTTGGAAAATTGCACTGACTACTCATCAAACAAACACATGACCTCAAAAGTGCCCATCCCCTGTAAACTTGAATCATGTCAAGAGTAAGCGTGAATTGTGTTACAGTAGTGAAAACTGACCTAATATGCTCCAATTGCTCCAAATCATATCTTAATAAGTGTCTTGAGATGGGTCACTAGAAACAAAATCTTACAACAACTGGACAGAGGCTTTTTGTTTTTGTCAAGTATATAGTGCTCTCCCAGTGGTTGGTTGTATGACTAAGCTACTAGGGAGCACCAGGGTTACACCGGTGAAGGAAAAGAACCTGCACTTGTGTGTGGAAAAGATTCCAAATTTTCCATACAAGCCAAAGAAGAGAGTTAGGCGTCCTTACCTCACCCCAGTGTCCCAACCTCGCGCTGTCTCAAGGCACTTGTCCCTTTCTCCCATGAGTAAAACCTTTGCCAGCAGCATGCACGTTTCAGCATCTCTACAAAGTGTCGCGCACAGTAGATCCTTAAGTTCATATTCAAGTTCAAGCAGGAATGAAGCGATAGGATTATCCTTTGCGTGTTTCTACTTCAGCGGGTCGTTGAACCAGGAGTTGGCAGACTTTGAACTACTGATGGACTTAAAACAAAGACCGCATCAAACCCTGTCCAACCAATAAATGACCACGTATCCTGCCCTAGCAGTCCCTGCTGCGCCAGTTAAGTTAAGTAAGAAAGAGAAAAAAGTAAACTCAGAAGGTAACAAGAGAAAGTGGAAAGAGCTACGCAAGTAGAATACCAAGATATTTGAGTCATTAAAAGAAGCACTGAAAAGTGGATGTGAGTCCTGTAGGAAAAGGAAAGGTTTAGGGTTGGTTAGCAATACAGGAAAACTAAATCTGCATTCAGTCCACCATAATGAGGAAGCGTGCATCATACGCATCAGGGGCCGTTAAGCAAACAAAGCAAAGAGCATCGGTAACCTTGGTGGCCAGACTGGAGAAAACTGTAGTGTTGCTGCACGGATGGCCTCCACCAGTGTCGTGGACAAATTCGCCAAAAGCATGGGAAGGCAAAGCTCTGAAGCCAGTAGTAACCAAGTGTGACTATAGTGCCTTAAACCTCATGTGCAATAATGTCCCCGAAGCAAAATCGAACACTATTGAGGGCAAGCTGACAGATGATTGATAGCAGCGGAGTTCCGTCTGCACAGCGATCGGTGTCAGTGTTGGTTATATGAGAGTAAACGTATCTCGCGTCACAACAATACGCTGCGCTGCGGTGGAAACTGCTTAATTCAGGTAGAAATGAGACAGAGCTGATGGATGAGACAGAGCCGTTCTGTTGTCTGCGCCTCGACTCCGCAACGCCATAAGTGGAGTGCGCATGCCACCTGGCATCCCGTGGAAAGAACCTTCAGCGGCACCCAGCAACCGATAGGGAAATCAAGATAATGAAGCTAAAAAACTGTGATTGTCCACGGTGTTCATGAGCTCACAGATTCCTATGCCGATAATGCTTAGATACACGACCTGAAACAATGGAGGCACATACGTGAGGCCCATCTAGCAAATTGTTGACGCCACCTAGTTGAAAATGGTCCCCGGGTCAACTAACTACCGAGGGTGTGGTCGCAGGCTGTTGCAACTGGTGGTAAGGCCTGCACCAACAGCACAAACCCTTCTAGTGAATTGAGCTAAGTTCCGTAGCAGGCTGCCAAAGGAAATTCGTCTGAAAGCAGCAGGAACACAACTACGTTCTAATGGCAAATCAGTGGTGGTGGCAATGTCAAATAAAACACCCATTGTGGGATCCGATACAGTGACGGTATCAGCTGTGGTCATAACATTAAAGAGACACAGGAGAACAAGAGCGATCACCTGGATCCGGAGCATCTGATACAACAACATATCTTTCTCGCTAGATCCTACAACTGATCCAACAAGCGGTTAGCCGCCTACCCTACGCCGGTCGACGCAAACTTACTCGCATCATCCACCACAATCCCAATGTTTCTGATTTCAGAGAAGCTCTTTTGCATGCACACAAATTTTTAAGGCTTACTGAGCATATTTACTGAATTGATAGTCCGATACACGTCAGCAGGTTAGGACCACGTCCCCAACACGGAAACATGGTTGCGCTGTGAGATGACGACTGCCGAAATCGAGTTAACAGGTATGTTCGCTGTCCAGAATGATCGAGCCAGCAAAGGTGGTGTGGTAGCCTACTAGTTTCGTAACAAGCATCAGTGCGAACCCATACGCGATTCGGAAATAGATGTACGCGACTTCATTTGGTGTTCGTTACGGCGGAGGAGGGAAACAGATTAGCCCAGTGGCTGATGGTTACCGCTCACCATCTTCTACACCTGAGATGGTCCAAATCTTATACATGCGCTGAAGTAGTTGATCAACAGGAAGTACAGTCTCCTTCCAGTCACCGGCGCCATCAGCTTAAATGCTTTCAAATTTCGAGACGCCAGGCCAGCAAATCAGAGCAGACCTGCGAGATCTTTCCGGCTTTTTACTTTATGACCGTGTCACTTCGCCCAGCAGATTCATGCGAAAATAACAGGCCATCCATATTGGAAAGAATATGCACCAATGAAGAACTCATGATCGAGAGAGTGATCATCGATACTCCGTTAGGCTTCAAAGATCACCTAACTTCTCATCTAATGTACACTTGCTACGCTAAATACTCTGAAGTTAGAAGTCAAACGACACGGGCCATAACCAGCTACGAGACCTAAGCTCGACTCGATGAAGCGACCGGTTAGTGGAGCATCGGATACCAATATTATCAGTTCGAGAAACATGGCGTCGTCCATGCGGAGTCGGACATGCAAATGCATGGTGATACGTAACGCGACGTGGTTTGCCCACAAAACTGATCCGAGTCCGAGTACCCAGGAAGCCTACGTTGTCCACTGGAACCACTATATCCAACTAGTGCACAAGGACAAAGTAGGTTATCAACATAATTTAGCATGCTTTGCTTCAAACCATAAGCTTCCGTGAGGGCATGTGAACAGCCTTCACAAATGACGGGTGGATTTCCCCTGCAAACGATGGATGGTCTAACTCAGACTGCCGCTGAGGAGTCAAAGATTCTGCAACAATAATATGCACCAAGGTTTCCTTTTATCCCTTGGTCTTCTGGATCTTCAGAAGCTATGGGGTTTCCATCAGTACTCACTCATAAGCTATGCAGCAGACATAGTGATAAAAAGCTATTGTCCATGCGTCTGCACGCCTCACTGGAAATTAACCACATCCGCACAAAGACGTTTGCTGTGGCGGCTAACATGTTGGCTGAACAATTAGTACTGCTGTTCCAGCAGTACCTTGAAGAGAAGCGCGCTCCTGCATTATGGAAACATGAGATAATAACACCAATTTACGAAGGTGGTAGTCGTTCCGACCCAGCTAATTATCGACCAATGGGTCCTCCATCAGTCCTTCCATGGGTTTTGGAAGCTATTATCGCCGACGCCCTCATGACTTCTCTGGACGGCTTCGGTCAGATTGCTTTGCAGCAACACGACTTCTACCATAATTGGTCGTGTACCTCCAATTCATGGTCAGCACCAGACAGCTGGATGGAAACGGTGAATTTTGGTGCAGTGTTTGATGTGATTCACCCTTAATTCTATAAGGCATCCGACCGCTTGGACCATGGTATCCTTCTCGATAAATGTCAAGGATGTGGCATTAGGGACCCTCTCCTCCGGTGGAGCTGCAATTTTCTCTTGCACAGGCGCTTGGACGTGAGGGTAGGTGAATTCATGTCAGACATAATTCATGTCGTATACGGTGTGCCTCAGGGATCGGTACTGGGGCAACGTCCACTTTTTATCTCCCTTAACTATCTAGTAAGCCAAATTAAGTTCAACTGATTACAGTACGCTGATGACATCACATTGTGTCCAACAACTGGAACTCCAGAAGTCCGTATCCAGCATTGATACAAGCTTGACTAGATCTATGGTTGTTCGGTCCAAAAGCGCCTTTTATGCAGTGAGGCTAAATGTCGCGTGTCCAGTTTACGACATCCAATAGTTCAGAATTATAAGCTGGGGAACCAAGATCTACAACCCTGTTCTCTCCAAAAGAATCTCGGAGTGTTGGTCCAAGAAGATCTCGGCTGCTCGTAGCTGTCCGAAATAGCACCGAAGAACGGGATCCAAATCGTGGGGCATCTACAGAGAGCTTTCGGGCAATTGGAACCGCCTTTTTGGTACCAAATGCTTTTCGCTTACATACACCCTCATGTAGAATATGCATTTCAAGCATTGAAACCATGGCTGAAGCTGGATCTCACTGCCTTGGAGATTCCGCAACTTCGGGCGATTAAAAATTGCAGGGGGCTGCGCCGCTTGTCATAGGAACAGCACGTCAGAATGCTAGGCATTTTCAGCGGATCTTAATGGTCTTTGCTGGGTGACCTGATCGTGGTATACCAAATTCTAAGCAACCCTGCTCAATTGTGTCATCACCTGTTTAAGCACAGTTATGACAACACACATAATGCTCATCATCGCAAATTGACAGATTAATACAGCCTGTTGGATTGTCGAAGAAACTTATTCTCCTTCACGCATGGAAATACCTCTCGGAAGCTGTTAGTTTAGCGTCCCACGTAACCGTGTTCGAAGCTGGTGTCGACGGTGCACTGGACGTACTATACCATAACAGGTCAGCCGTCCGAACCACATCCAAAGCAGGAAAACGACTATACATCAATCCACCTACACCTTTCCTGGAAACCACAGATGATGCCCTCGGATATGACTTAAAATCAAGTGTGGACTGCTGAAACAGGGAACAATGTAAGCGGCAAGTTGTCAATTTGTGTTTGTTCACTAGTTCCTGTTGTTTTGTATTTTTGTTTATTTTGCCCCAACTCTAACTGATCATTCGGCAGGACATGTCAAGCCTCGGCTTTTTCCACCATACGCCACTGACCATTGATCAAAGCCGATCAACACTTTCACTGATTCGCAACAGTGAAACATCTCCACTTTATCCTGTGCTGCTTACACTTAGGCAGTATCATCCTCTGATTAAATCTACGGGGTTTGACATTCGTGACACCCTTTTGGTAAACACCACAGCATTTAATGCATTCTTATTAGTCTCCGTTTTCTTTTTTGCATTGAACGGTGTGAAATAAATATGCCAGTATGTTTTTACCGCACAAGTTTGTCTGATTGACTTGGATAAATTTTTACTTCAAACACGTACAAAATGTCGCCCAAGAAAGCTCACGCTGCACTCTTACCAATGTGTGTCTCATAACACTCGAACATTTATTCAAATCATTCGTTTCGTGGCCGACCGTTTCTATGTCGCGTCTGTAACACCATTCAGACAATTTTTCGGCATAAGCAGAATGGCAATCTTTCATACCTATCATACCCTTTGGTGATCCGCACCCTATTAATCTTACATCTACATGACAACTTCGCGTTTAAAACTATCCGTCCCAATGGGATTTAGAAGCCGTGGTATAGTATCCCATTCTTCATCCGCGAGGTTACTAGCTTGGGGGTGTGGGACATGACTTTGGCGCCATTCTATCTGAGTGAAATCGCTGGAATTAAAACAGGTGTAATTAACGCGTTAAATTGCCGCAGAATGACAGAAATCGGTTGGCCCCATTTTCGGTCGCTCCATTCTCCAACACCAATTGGTTTATGCTTTTGAGCATGTTAATTGGAGTAACTGAGCGCCTACAAACTCGGCTATTAATCTGAAGTGAGAGGCATCAAATAAAATATGCATGTAGTTACAGCGCAAGCAAATGTAGCTAGTTCACTTCTATTATTCATCTGAATACGTGTCAATACAGGAAGGTTGTATGTGGATGTTGGAGGCAAGCCGAACTATTGCCACGTTAACACTCCAAGTGCCACAACTCAAAGTAGTTTGTTTAACGTATTTTGTAATCCTGCCTACTGTATTAGTATGCTTCTGAACATGCGAGCTACACAGACAGACAATTCACAAAGGAATATACAGTCGTCTTCTGTAAGTAATATGTTTAAGAATCTGTGTTACCCAGTTTGCAAAAGAATCAAGTCCACAATCCAATTCACTTGCTTTAACGAGCCTTGTGCAGCTCAGAACGGGTTCTAAAATAGCTTCTGTTTCTATTTAAACTTATTCTCGTTTCATCCGCATGTTAAAATCCCTGGACAACAGGAAACTAGCAACAGGATACCGTGTGCATCATTGTCACCTAGTATGAGCTGAAGAACGGTGCGTGTCTAATCTTCCGCTTTGTGTCCTACAAGCAACCAACGAAAAGTTTGGGCTCTTTGTCCTAGTAAGTTGGCGCCTGCTATATCTGTGCAAGTTTATGCCAAACTATTTCAGTAGGTCAAAAGTCAATCACTAAGTTTTTGTCGGACGGAATAGGATGTTTCCATAGAAATTCAGAGCCAAACACAGATTTCATCAGCAAAGTCACCGTGTCAACGTAGTGCTTGTTGGAGATGCTTATCAATAACGTGAATTCCACGGCTTGGAGATAACACCTGCATTTGAGTGATGCTTCGAATTTGTTTAGCCAATTAATCGCGCATAACAAAGAAACGTTTAGGCTTGACAAGTAGAAGACAACATGTTTGAAGGGACGACAAAAGGGAGCTGAAATACCCCAGAGCCGACTTCCCTGTTAACAGATGAACAGTCCATAAAATTGCTCAAGGCTAATTGTAGTAGTAGACGATTTCCGATGTACTTAGCTTTATCTTGGTCTAGTTGATTGTTGACTCGTTCAGCCTCTCCAATGCATTGCAAAATGCGATCTTCTTTGATAAACATTGAGACCAAACAGCAAACCGGTAATCAAGGGAGGAACACATGATTGAGGTGCAACCATTCTATAACATCTGGCGCTAAGTATATAGTTATAGCTATTGGAACATAGCTCCGGTAAGCGTATATATATATATATATATATATATATATATATATATAACACAGAGGTTGGTTGGCATCCGGAGAAATTGCCGAAACAACGAGCAAGTGCCCAACACCAACTTCTCACGCTTACAATTAAAAGCATAATATGGAAGTGTCGGATCCTGTCGGCTGGGAAGTTTAGTACAGGGAGACAAAATTTATATCAGTACAATCCGAGATGCAGAGTTTCGTTGGTAAGTACCAGGCGTAAACTATTACTACATGGCTGGCGTGAATCGACAACAGATTTGCCTGCCACTAAGACCTCCATAGGACAGCCACATGACGGTTTCCCCAACATAGACCATGGGCGGCATGCACTCAACAACACACAACTTCATCCACACACACTATATCCACTATAATTCCGACGGGTAAGATTGTGAGGCTTGTAGACGGGAGCCACATTTCATCAACGGAGCAGCAGCATTCCTATCTAACAATGTAACGAATCATGCGTACCAGACGTGAAACAAGCGTTGTCTGACCCGCAGTCCGCTACATGCTGGATAGAACCACTCTTTGAGCATAGCACATACACGAACATCTTGCATCCCCTCATTCAGGATAACATCCATTTACACTAATTACCAAGAACAGCTTGACCAGGTTACACCTGTTAATCTACGGATGAAATCGACGCATGAAATACAACAGGGGAGCACTGAAGCACCAAAGTTAATCTTGATTTTGCCAGTATCATTTGTAGCATAGTATATATCTGGAATATAACCTCTTGTGTTGCTGTTCGACTAAAGTTTACGCAGCGTATGTTCGTAGCTTCAGGGACCAATCTGACTAGACAGCTTGGATGCAGCTGGATCCCATGGCATCCCGAAATGCATCTTCCGTTTGACTCAGTGCACCATGGTGAATGCGGAAGCGACGGAATGGTCCAAATACTTTGACGTTGTTTAGTATGCTTTCAATTGTTCTAACTAGCTCCAAACCCATCATTATGAGAAAGACTTTGTAGGGAAGGGATAAACAAAATTGACCAGGATTGGACGTAGAAGGGTGTGGGTGATATGTGGACCAGGGGAGGAGGACTTGTAGATCAGAGCACTGCTAACATCCTGAAAATACCTAGGACATTGATCTGGTTGGTACCAGGTAAATGAGAATGAATAAGCTGCAGTTGGACATTAGACGTGATTTATTGTCGCTGTAACGGTGCAGCTGGAATGGGTCCCCATGATATCTATACCAGAGAGTGAAGTGATTTTACCTGGACGACGTCGGGATGAAATAGCAGATTGGTCAAGTTATAAGTGCTACACTGCCAGAAGTGAAGAGTATACAGAACTTGTTTATGGTTGCTCAATTGAAAGGTGCATGTTCCACATGGTCGCAGTAAAGGGTATTATCAAGGCGGATATAAAAATGAAATATAGGTCTGGTAACACAGTATATACTTATTCCAATTCATTTCGCAGACGGTCAGTTAGAACGCGATGTTGCAGACTACCTACTAGGCTACGCTAATAGAGTGGGATTTAGATGTGATTACACTAATGCCATAAATAATGAAGGCAGGCGAAGGAAGGCGAAGGCTGAGGCTCATGTTTGACTGCCGCGCTGGGAGTGATGGCTAACGTGGCCTCAAGCTGATGTAGTTCATATTAGGGTAGTGAAACTGTAATCATACACTCTTTTAGTATTTCTCAGAACTGAATGTATTGTCAATGGTACATTCTCAATGTCCATATGTCTTTTTGACTGTTCATCTAAGTGCACTTTTGGTATAACGATTCACGCGCCAGACCTTTAGCTCTTACTGATTCCCTCGCTGTTTCTTGTGGCCTGTACAATATATGTTGGTCTCAGCTTCCTATATTTTCGCTATTCTTCCGTAGTTGGTGCGGCATTTACGTGTCCTCGCTACCGACCAGTATCTGACGCAACACCTAACACTAGATTAACTAGAACATAACATGTGGTGAGCACAGATTGAAAAGAGATGGCTGTCATGGCAATGATACGTGCTGGGCACTTATTACTACAAAATTTGTCATTTTTTCACTGGCTTTAATTCTATTATTACATACGTAGTATGTTGGAAGTCGTGAGTCTTAATAATAGTTGGTGTGTTCAGAACTATTTTCAAATTCATTATACTTTACGATAGGATTTCGTTTGCAATCGCATCCATTGCTAGCATGTTCCGTAAGTGAAGGTGTCCTACCACGAGGAAAATTGGACGGTTCACCTGCTTAACCTTTTATACATCATACGCTGAACACAATAGATGGGGAAATCTGAAAAGTGAGGACTGTAAGGGTCGGTTATGTCAGCGAATGCGTAATGCTGTAAAAAGGAAAAACGTAGTTAAAATATCCCATCAATCAGCAGTTACTGGTGAACATTCTACTCTTAATGGTCAACACTGGATCAGTCCTCTTTTTCTATGTTGCTCCCAATGTCTCAACAGATCTCCCAGTTTCTTTACTGATCTCACCCTATTAGGTGTCTCCATATGTTATCGTAATACAAGGCGTTAGCGCAAAATTTCTAAAATCTGTGTTATTTTTTGTAGGACTAAGTTCAGAACCACCAACAGACATGACTTTAACTATATTTTTCCTAATCGGTTTTGGAGTCCACTTGAAAATATTTGAAGGCGATCTTATTATATATTTTTACTTACTAGCGAAACATATCAGCAAGCCCCACCGTTGCAACTATCAGTAGGTCCAAGTTAAACCTTGCACCAATATGCTGTATTTCATTCGTCGTTTAAGCAGTCAATCTAATAATCATCAGATAGTTTATCGATCCGATTTTTCACACATTTGTAATGGTGTCTTCCTCAACGCTATCCAAACAAAGTCCGTCAGTGTCTCAGCAGATTTTTCACGTTTCGTTGACACAGAGTAAAACGATGACCATTACCACTGAACTATTTTTGTAAGTATTCCATTTCCTCTCCGTCATTGAATCCATACTTCCACCCAGCTCAACATGGTTACCTACTTAAGTTCATCCGTGCGCCCTTCATCTCTCTAGGTCTAGTGTTATAGCTCCTCTGTATGCAGCTATCTGTGACAACCTACGACAAACTCATGAAAACGCACTTCTCAAATTACGCTTAGTAAGCTTGCTGTTCTAAACCGTTAATAGTCCCGAGTTCGGAAGCAAGGATTTTGACAACTTTCTCACTAGTGCATATCCTTCTTAAATCATTTGTCCCCACCTTCCACTGGCCCTACATTTAACTTAGATGGTTTATATGAACCTCGTCACTGGGTACCTGCACTAACGTTATCTGTTATTGACTTTATGGAGTGAATATCTAAGAAGTGGCTAACTACTTTCAGACCAGCTATTCGTTAACCTTTCCGGCTAGAACCACTTGCTAAACCCTCACCGCGTAGTAGTACCAGCCGAGCACGCTAGGAATAACCTCTTGACGACGTCAAGTTAGTAATCTGTTAGCATTCAACCCTGCCACGAGAACTAATACTGTAATATGGCCCGTTTAGAAGGCATAGACTCGGCTCGAAGCCAACGCCTTTCACAAATCTACCTATTCCTGGCATCTCTTAGCTGCTGCTAATTTCCAATAGGTACACAGCATCTACTGAGTCGGAACTTTTAATGTAGATGAGGACCAGGGACATCAGCAAAATCATTACTACAGTACCACTTAGAAATCACTTCCCATAATTTGCAACATTGCCATATTGTCGAAATGAAGAAATCGGTATGGTTCCCAGGGTGGTAAACTCCACACAGACTTGTACTCAGGACATTAGGTAGGATAGTAGCTGGCAGGTCAAGCGAGCGAAATGAAACTGTGGCTAATAGACGAGAAGCCGATCAGCGCCGCAGGCGTTATTTGACTAGGCCTATATGGATCAGGTGAACAGTTGGGAATCGGGTGGCCGCGTTGAGAGTTATGCAAACTTTTGGTCTCGGACAAATGGTGCGTGTTGCTCGCACACGATAGTGACACGGAGCGGAGTGCTCATAGTGCAATGTCACCTGATGGATCAAATAAGGGGGGTGTCAGAGTCGACAGATGGACAATCACTCAGCGCCGTAGACATAAGCTGCTCACCGTTGCAAGAACCAAATGAATCGAACAGAATGGGGTTGGAGTACTGTGAATGCAGCGCAACTTTGTCCTGGCCAATATAGGAGTGGCGTAAACTACTGCGAAAGAACGATTAGAGCTGGCCAATGAACTTAAACAGACGGCTAACAAAAATCAGCCGTTTGCAGAGCGTTTCAGTAAAATAGTGATGCGTCGTATGAAACGATCTTTTGTTACATACTAAAGAAAGTTTGGATTGCTGATCAGCCTTTGTTTTGATCCTTGGAAAGCTTTCTGGACAATCAGTTGTCCAACCTCACCTCTGGTCTAGCCTTTTCTCAAGGTATCACAAGTTCGTCTGTGTCGTGTACAAATACTTTGCTTTGTTTTGCCCTCGACTCGCTTATCCTACTCACACTTCTGTTTAGCACTCGTTGGCCTATCATATGATCCTGTATTTGAATGGTTGCAATGCGAACTTCTATCGAGTTAATTGTACTGCGAGTGTGTGCGACAGTTTCCTTTATACATGCTTTCCGGTGCTACGCTGGTCTGCTGCTTTTTCGAGATACAACAAATTGGCGTCGCCTGTTACCGATGTTTTTTCACGCTACTCCCCTTCCCATTTTTGGACTGACTCTGCGGTTACCCCAAATGCAGAAGGCTGGGAAGACTGGAAAATTAGTTTTTCAGAATATATTGCTGTGCTACCAGTTCTCAGTCCATCCGTGACGCTGAAAGCGGAGGAGACTTTAAAGCTTTTGCGCTTGCACCTCGGCTCAGCAGATCGACGTATATTTGATGCTCTAAACTTGCGGGAGAAACCCAAGTTGACATAAGTCTCATCGGCCCTCGATAAACATTAGCTTGCCGAACAACCTCCGGCTGGCTTGCCGAACAACCTCCTCCTGGTGCCAAATGGGTGGTCCGGGATTTTCCTGTTCCAGCAAATAGTTCGGCTGTAGTATCCCAGAACGTAGTGGGTTTTCGCTTGGCAAGCGTTCTCCCTATAAAAAGCCACATATGTCTGTGTAACAACACTGTGACTTGGTGGATCTGACTCGCCACTAAATAAATACTGTCCCTTGATTCATCCTAGTGAAGCACTGTATTCCAGCAACTTTGTGCTGTAATTCTGGGGAACATTGGCCCCTGTTTGACAAAGGAACAAGCGAAAGGCGTATGAAAAGAGCAATCAGTCACCGGCTCCCAATGCGCGCGATTCCCTGAATTCGCTCCGCTGCCTTGCGGGCAGGCTATTCGGCCAAAGGCTCGGGGTGGTGTCCCCTAAGTCAACACCCTATTTCGGCTTGGGTAACCGGGTAATATGTCGTCCTCTGACGAAACCATGGACTTTCATGTGTTGTGTTGTATTTTCTTTTACAACTTCTGCACCTACTTTTGTTTTCCATAGTTGCTGATGGCTCTATATATATTCATAGACTGTTGAAAAATAAATATATCGAGTGAACACCTACATTTCTCGGTACGATTTTTCGCAGCTGAAACAAGCATTCGGTGAATCAGTGGATGCATTCCTTTCCCGCCTTGTTTGTTCTGTTCGAAAGTGTAACTACAATAGTATTCCTAAGGAAAAAGTGGAAGAAATCATGTTAATACAACCATTGGTTTCTGGTCTCATGGATTCTCGGATCAGAGATAGTCTCTTAATGGAGAACGCAGGATAGCTCACATGGGACAGGGCCTGTGACGTGGCTCGCGCGAAGGTCAAAGTAAAGGAACAAAACGAAATTTTCCTCTCTAATACAGGAGCTACTGAAATTGACCGTTTGGATTCTACACGCTCTCTGACGCGATCCCCATTTAACCATAAGTGTTACCGTTGTGGAAATGCTGATCATCCTGCAAATGATAAGTCATGTCCTGCAAAGAGTGAACTCTGCCGGAATTGCGGTAAGACCGGTCCTTTTGCTCGGGTTTGTTGTTCCCTCGCCATTTCTTTAGTTGATTCTGCAAATCACTCCAGAGCTTCTCCGGTCACCACTGAACAATCTATATATGTTGTTAATGAATGTGAACACCCACTTTCGTCTTCACCACAAGAAAAATAACTACCTTCGCCAGATATTTGTCGTGTTTTTTGAACTTAGAAACAAAAGCATTTGTCTACATATGGAACTTGATTCCGCGTCCCCATTCACAGTTGTGCCATATTGTTTTTACAAACAACATTTTGGTCAGCTAACTGTACATCCTTCTGCTAACACTTTTAGCAGTTACTCCAATGGTGATGTTCAAATACTCGTTTTTGTTACGGTTTCAATGTTTCTTATAAACAGCAGGAAGCGTATAGTTGAAGTTTGCGTCTCTAAAACTGATAGTAAGCCTCTATTAAGACGTAATGCTATGGTCTTATTGAACTTATCACCATGCGTCAGCCGGATGACCGTTGCCAGTGTCTACCTTCATCCGTTACATTCCAGTTATCCAAATCTCTTTCTTCCGGATATTGGTAGAGTCCCAAAAGCAATGCACGGCATTCGGTTGAACGAGGATTACAAACCGTTCAGCATTTCTCAACCTAAGCCTGTACCGCTGGCCAGGCGCGGAGCGTTGTCGCAAGCTATGAAAAATATGGTCAAGGAAGACTTGGTAGAACCCATACAGTGTTCTGAATGGGTTCATCCACTAGTTGCCGTTTATAAGAAATATGACTCTATTCGTGTATGCACTGACATTCGAGCGCTTAATCGACATATACTTGTGGACAAGTTTCCTCTGCCTTCCATCGAAGATTTGATGGCTATACTATCAAACGCCAATCTTTTCTCAAAGCTGAATATTCCCAGTGCATACTATCACATACCACTGACTCCAGATTGCCGACGCTTGACTGCTTTACTCATGCAAGACGGTTTGTATCAATACAAAATGCTACCAAAGGGTCTTTGTAGTGCCCCAGCAGCTTGGCAGAAATTTATTACTCTATCGTTAACAGATCTCAAAGGATATGTTGTGTATATGGATGCGATTTATGTCTTTGGTAGTAACCCCACCGAACATCAGGAGAACCTTCATCATGTGCTGCATAGACTGAATGAACTAAACCTCCGCCTGAATACCAACAAATGCCAATTCGCTGTAACGGAGGTCGAGTTTATTGGACATGTTATTTCTAACTCGGGTATTAAGCCTAATGTGCAGAACACCAGAGCCATTCTCGATTGTCCAAAACCATGCAACGTTACACAGATGAAACATTTCTTGGGTTTGTGTTCTTATTACCTTCGACATTTACCGGATTTTGCGACTATTGCTGAGCCATTACAGAGGTTGACGTGCCAAAACCAGCAGTTTCGTCTGACCACTGAACAAGACAATGCTTACATGAATATACGAGCGATGATTGAATCTACTCCCACAGTAGCGATCTTCAATGAACACTGTTCAACGTTTGTTTCAACGGATGCTTCAGATGTTGGCTTGTGTGCAGTTCTGTCCCAGCTGTGCCATGGCGAGGAGAAAGTGACTGAGTACGCATCACGTACCTTGTCTGATACTAAAAGAAATTATTCCACCGGCGAGTAGCAGACCCTCGCATGCCTCTGGGCATTTGAGAAATGATACTTTTACTTATTCGGACGCCGATTCATTTTGCTCATCGATCGTTCTACTCTTACAACCCTACTAAGTCGCGGTAACAAAGACCGAAAGCCGGTAGGCTTGTCGCTGGTACTCACGTTTATTGAACTATGATTATGAAATAAAATACATGCTAGAGTGCTTTAATTAACTTGCAGATGCCTTGTTGAGACTCCTACTATCCAAGGAAGGAGAAAACGAGGACTTAGAAGAGGTAAAAATGATATGACAGCTCTCGGATGGAACACCTACAATAACATTTGACGTGATACGAGAACACAATGACAAAGCCCCTGTCCTAGCGAAACTTCGGGAGTACATATTCACTTCATGGCCAGTCGTACCAAGATCTAACCTGAGTTACTTCAGTACAATACCCTACGAAAAGAGCTTTCTACTGTGAGCAACTGCATTATTAAAGGCGAACAGTTTGTGGTCCTTGCAACCCTCAAACCTCTGATGACTGCATGTGCGCATGAAGCTCATCCAGGGGTTGTGCTAACAAAAGCTCGGGTACGGCAATACTATTGGTGGCCGAAGTTGAATTCCAGCCTCGAGGCGGTTATTCGGGAATGTTACGCCTGCCAACAATCCGATAAGAGTGCGAGGTCCCTGAATGCTCCAGTCCAACCTATCGTGTACCCAGTGAAGCCATGGGCAAAAATTGCCATCGATATTATGGGCGCGTTTGCCAATGCACTTCCGCAGAAGCGAAATCTGCTAGTGGCTACATGTTTCTACAGCAAATGGCCAGAGGCTATTCCATACGAGGACGTAACTACAGTCGTCATCATTAAGTGGCTCCGTTGTTTGTTTGCAAGGTACGGTTTTCCAGAAGAAATAGTCACTGATAACGGCCCACAGTTTCGAAGTAACGAGTATGCTGAATTCCTAAGGAGCAATGGTATCAGACACACGAGGACTGTACCTCATAATTCTGCAGCGAATGGACTCGTCGAACGACTTAATCGTACTTTGAAAGGATCTCTACAATTCCGTTGGCTTTCAGAAGAATTCTAAGATGATATGTTAGTATCTGCATTGAAGGTATACAGAACAACCCTACATACTGCAACGGCAACGACCCCTCGGAGCTAATGCTGGGGCGAACAATTAGAACTCGATTGAATGCAACCTTTACATCCGAAGAAACTGCCGATCACAGAGAATAAGAACGACTGGCAGTTTACCAGGCTACATATAATCGCGTTGGGACAACGTATCCTCCAGGGACATTTGTTCGTGTGAGACTACCCAATTCCCGGAAAGGAAGTAATGTATTCGGACCGCCGACCAGTGTGGAATCTGTGTGCACGCCAGGAACTTACAAATTGGCTGATGGGACAAAAGTGAATGCAAGACGGCTGTGTACAGCGCCTTCTAAACATGTTATTGAACAGACGAACGCACCTACAACACAGCGTTCGGTACCAACTAATACAAACTTACGACGTTCCGGTCGGATTCGCCGCCCTGTCTACCGATAGGCTTTAACGGGTAACATCACATGACAATTCTTCGGGGTGCTGACGTCAAATTAGATCGTGCATGGGCATGTAGTGCTCATATTTTACGAACAGAGGAGGGGACAATGTTGTGTTCAAATACTTTGCTTTGTTTTGTCATTGATTCGCTTATCCTACTCACACTTTTATTTAGCGCTCGTTGGTCTATCATGTGATCCTTCATTTGAATGGTTCCAATGCCAAACTCCATCGATTTAATTGTGCTGCGCGTGTTTGCGGACAGTTTCCTTCATACATACGTTCCGGTGCTGCTCTTGTTTGCTGCTTTTTCGGCGTACAACAGTCTGTAACTATGTCATATACTTTCACCCATTGATCAGTTTTATGGCCTCGCCAGTTAGCTTTTGTGCTTATAACGCTAACTTGATGACAGAAATTGATTAACTTGTCTCTTTTCGGATTATAGTGTCTATGTATTGAGCACATTTACACGGTCGATTCATCCGGTAGTAACAGGGTAGATCATCTAGTTTAATTCATTTTCAGCTGCGTTCGCATCCTTCCTGCACCTCACGGTAGAGAAGACCAGCGCCCCATTTTCCATGAACACCGCAAGCATTCGTTTGCTTTTTATAGCCCCCACCCTACAAGTTGTCCGAATAGCTTTGCACCCGAGCAGCAATTAATGAACATAAATCATGGCTGCCGATAAAATTTGCGATAAACTATTACAGTTACGGCTTCCGAGTATGATGTGATACTAGACTACTGAGTAAATGTTCCGCTGAGTCTAAACTCTAAACCGCCATATGCATCGCCTTTTGCCGTCACATCGCTTAGTTATTGAATTACAGGTTGCAAGGATTTAGTACGCTGTGGACACTGTGTAATTCTAGCTCATCTGTCACTGGTATAATGTACGCTATAGCTCAACTCTTGTTGCTCTACCTAACCGCGATATCACGTTGGTCTTTGACCAACTTTCTATGCGCCAGCACCTTCGCATTTGGTGGCAACAAGGTTGAGCAATGCTGAAGTTTGCCAGCCTCAGCGGTGTCTGAATAACTCCTGCCCAACCCTACTGGACCGTCTGTGAAGCCTAGACGGACAGTGTCAGGTCAAGTGCTATTGATCTCAGTTTGTCCTCTCATCATATATGTGCTGGTTGCATTAGTTGTATCAGGTTGAGTGTTTCAACAGGACAAATAAAATGCGGAAAGTGGTTTGCATTAAAGGTACATTCCAAGTGGTACAAATAAAACGAGTCCCTAAATTGACGGGTCGTATTGCATGTAAAGCGGGTTCATGCATGAAAGTACGAGGGTACTATTCGCGCACTTGTGCACCCTATATTTATCTCACAGTTACTCTGTGACATTTCGTCGTACACAAATTGATATATATATATCCATTCGTCTTGTTTCTACGAGTGCTACTTCGGGCCACCATTTTAGGTGTACACTACTGTGCGTCCTACATTCACCTGGGTTCGTAAATTCCGGTCAGTATTTTGCCGACGCCCACATGCATAGGCTCCGCAAATTCAATCGTCAAACTTCGAATATGGTTTCCTTCGATAATGAATTATAGCAGCGTTTGAGCTCGCTGAGACCCGTACCAGCTCAACACTACTATGAACAGATAAAGACATTTAGAAAACTCCGAATTGCGATCAATAGAATAAGTCAAATAAGTCCGTTTGATACACCACTGTGGCGCAGAAAAAGAACCCCGTGACCTGACAAACAACGGCAGAATTAATCTGAACGGCAAAGGTGTTGCGCAGAAGGTCATACAAGTTGAGTCTTTACTCAGTTACTTTGAGCCGTGCGTGCGCCGCTCACTTGTGCAGGTGTGTGCGGGTATAGCCGGCGCCTTTATCCACTAGGACCTCAGAGGCACTAGGTCATAGGGGTGTAGGTGGGACGCTTCAGCTACTACCAGGTGAAGTGTCGGTGGCCGATGCACCATGTGAGCATATGTTTCTCTATCCAAGGAAGCCATTCCCACCACTTAGAACGAGAGTGGGAATTTGAACGATGATTGGGTTGTTATAACGAACCACAGCCAAATAAGTTTACTGTGTGATTTTGAACCTGCAGTTCACCGAAACGCAATGGTTGGTTTGTAGGTTCGGCACTCAAGGGAGGTGAAGAACGTCATACAGAAAGCGTACGAAAAAGAAGACGATTGGAAGCAGGTCGCTTGTACACTGAAGGGGAAGGTAAAACCTTGCCGCAACTGGATACGGGCGTATGAATCGACGGAACCGGCGGGGCAGTACGGGGGAGTTCGTCACAGAGCACTGGGAAAAGGCTACGTCGGCTCTCTGGTGGAGTGGGTTTCTGCGGAGCCCAACGTTACCCTTGAACTCCTGCTTTTGCGGTTGAAGGCGGAGTTCGCACTTTCAATAAGTACCAGCACCGTCTCACGACACTTTGATGGTAGACTGATAACAATGAAGAAATTGCACACCGTTCCAGAGTCCATGAACACGCTGGAGAACAAAATGTGACGCAGACCATTCGTTTTGCAGCTCATGGATTATGAGGTAGAAGGAAGGTAATCGGGGTGGATTTATGAGATCAACTTTAACTTATTTTGCTCCCGCACTGGTGGCCGCTCACGATGTGGTGGTCGAGTGCAGTGTACAGTGGCGAACAGCCGGGGACCGATTGTTCATCTTGTCAGCACCATGACAAAGAGCGGCTTGATAGCGCGTTCAGTTCTCAGAGGAAGTTACAACAAGCAAAGGTGCGTTCAGTGGTTGCGACAAGTGCTTGATACCAAGAGAGCATGGTTTGTTTAAAGGTGTCTTTTGGTTTGTGACAGCGGGCCGTGTCACACTTACTTGGAGCACGTTTTCCTAGAGGAACAGTACCGTTCTGGGAGACTTCTACGCCTTGCGCCATACTCTCCAGCTCTCAATCCCGTCGAGGGCATCTGGAGCATAATAAAGTCTCACATAAAACAGGCAATGAGGCGATGGTACTCTGAGATGCTCCTGCAGGGTCCTGAAGGCGTTCTGAATAAAACCAGTGGCGGATTCGCTTTTTGGAGCACGCGGTGTATGAAACACGGCTCTTAGTGACGCAGCAACACTGCGAACAAATGGTTCAGCATGTCAATAAGAAGTATGGACGTGTTGTTCATTTGTCCGATCTGTAATACATGCAGTTGGCAGTAAACTACTTGTTGTAAGCGAGTGTTGTTCGTACTGTATTATGCTGACGGGTCAGAGTGCACTTTATACCTTGCTAGAAATAGCCAGTTCTCTATTCGGTGGAACGTCGTGGATTTCCGGTAACTTGGTGCGTGTGGTCGCGTCGCATACCTGTTTTACTTACCGCGTTTTAGAACAATCATGTGAGAGCTTAACAAATAGATGCCATTCGAACACGATTGTTTGGCAAACAATTATGTTCTACCGCCTGTCGGGGTTTGTGGTTGGAGAGACAGTGGATAAGGATTTTGATAAGGGCATAATAAATAAGAAAATTGAACTACGCAAGCTTGGCGGACATGGGTAGTGTGTGTGGCGGTTTGCCAGATTGCTTAACCCGTTACGCCAACGCAGGCGGTTTAACGCTGCTTGCTTGTCGTGCAAGGCTGATCAATGCGGTAACGCAGAGCATGCAGGGGAAGCATAACTAACGTTTATCACGCCCTCTAGGGAAATATTTCCAGATTTGTATTTGTCGGTTGTGGACTGTATTCGAACACGCCGCAGGGTTACGGTGAGAAGATGATTTGAAGTCGCAAATAAAATGTAGCCGCTTCGGCAGACCACATTTACTCGTCAGGTTGTAGCGTCTGTACAGGGATGAGTGGCTCCCCATGATGCAAACTAGTCCGTGCGTTCATAGCGTATCTGCCATTTGCAAGTGAAAGTTGTTATTTCGCTCCATCCTAATTCTACGTGGGCAAATGATGCGGTTATAACCGGACATTTGTTGCAATCATAGTTCGTGCGCGTTATCGTCATTCGTTCACACACCTCAGGCTCCGTCCTCCATTGGCAGCTGTGACTACACCGTGCAGCTAACCACGAGATATAAATCAGGCGCACTCTTTATCCACCTCCGACTCCTAGTAGGTAGTTGATATGAAACTGTCCAGCTGCCTACCAAGTATCTGTTTTGCGTTTCAACCCCCTGGGCCTTTGACGACCCAATGTACGCCCGGATACGGAAGCCTTGGGTACTCTCGCCATGACGCATACTACATTAGGCGAGCCATCCACCGAAACTTAGTCCTAGTGTTGTTCGCGGGAAAATGAGCGGTTACTTTACGTCCTTAATTGCTATCGGCTAAAATTTCACATGGTTTATTAACATATCCAACCAGGCGCTTTTCATCAGGAAAGTAATCCACATCGTTGTTTACCTGGTGATGCAGCTCCGGTATAAGCGGTTTGGTTTTCAGGGCACTCGGTTTGAGTTTAGATGAGCAAATATCGATGAGTGATCCATGGTGTCGTTTCTGGACTCGCAACACGTGATCGTGCTTAATGACGGGGGTTTGCATTATGTAGAACAAGAGATGACCAGTCCGACTTGAATACATTTACTGGTTTCGTTTGCAGAGGCGCAGTATGTGGACGGGTAGGCCATCCGCCCAGGGCGGCACGTGACACGGGGCCCCATTTTTATTACCGTCGTATGTGGGATACGAAATATAAAGGACAAATTATCCGGATAAGCTGTGGGTTGGATATTTTAATGCTGCTCTGTGTGATCAACAACACATTTGTGCCATGTGTCACACCTGTGTAATATATATATATATATATTTGCAAATGTCTGTTAACAGACAGTGATACTCTTAGTTGTTCCATACTGGTCACTTTCAACACATTCACCTCAAGGTTCCAAGCGCATATTACTTTTCATCGAAAACTAGTGTGCCCTTTACCGATCGTTTGGTCCTCACGCGTCTATGCTGCCCTCAGTAAGAGTGATAATTTTACCATCCTCTCGCGTGGCAAAAGTAGTTGCTACGCCAATGATCACGGACTGTTGGATTTAAACACAGCTGGACAGATACGCTTCTGAAACCCCTTGTGGAGTAGTGTCAAGCAACAGCGAATCGGTGTTAGAGTGCAATACTTCATTTGGGTGCACCTCACAAATGTCAATGGATCCGTATCTGGGACATTGAAGATAATCGGACTTTTGTGATCTGAATACACTTTGGTGCATTTATGCGACTATACTATTACTTTAACAGTATGCTATATTTACGGTGTATAGCGATTAGGATTCTGTATTTTGTCTGACGCTATGTAAGGACTCTCTGTTGTAAAGTGCTTCATGTACAGCGCTGCTGAAGCAATGGCCAATTGATGGAGCATGCTAGTGGTTACATGCGCAACAAAAGGAACGCTACCAAAGGACATCAACTCCTGCCAATACAAGCACGAATGGCTGCGTACCTTAGACACAAATGAGTACGTCCGCGGGCTCAAGGTGAGCGGTGCATTAAGGACTTTGTTGTGGCGGAAATTGGTTACACTGCTGACGTCACCAGCCAGGCAGTCAAATATTCTCAACAACGTGGTCTAGCAACGACCACTACACAGTACTTTCTACGCGGATTGCTACAACTTATCCGGATGCACCATAGTCGTCTGACAATGACAAACCTGAAGCAATATGCACCATTTCCCAATGACAGCACCATTGCTTAAGCGCCGTCGTCTGTCCTTGAACGTCGGCATAATGTTTTCGAGATGCATAAAAGTGACACCAGCGTGCATCATACATGATTATGTTAGTGAACTATAAGTGAATTGCAAGACAGGAAACTGCAGTGCATGAGCGTTTTAACCCCTCACGGCGAATAAGCAATAAGACACAAGAGGTTGCCTGAACGGTACGGTTACTCTTGGAATATACGTTCCAGACCCCTATGTCATGGGGCGTTATCACAGAGGAGGAGCCAAATAAAAACACAAATCAAGCTCTTTGTATTTACATCCAAAGCATCCACCCCGCGCATTTTCCCATCTTATAACTGCCTATCATTATACCCTACCCTATAAGAACGTTTGTCGTTATTGCTCCAAAAGGTTCTACCTTAGAGTGATAGCCACTTCACACTGCACACCAGCAGCACGCACTGAAAGTCCCCAGGTGCGCATGAAAATTTGGTTGCATTTTGTTTCATCAATCCAAACAATTTTAGCCGTGACAACACAAGGATATTGTTATCAACACTGCAAACTAGTTAGTCTGACGGAAGAAGGCCAATGACCCTGTTCATTTACCTACCGCGGCTCGCTTATGGTAAACGCCAGTCAGTTACGGTTGTTGTCCCCAACCTCCAATAGCCATCCAACTTTTAGTGAAATTCGTAACATGCTCCTGCGAGTGCAGATATGAATTTCACTCTCACATAAGTGGTGACGACGTATGTAATGGTCGGCAGGCGAGTGCTTTAATGCAGGGCTCAGCTGAGTACAAGCGGAACCTGGTGAAGACGCACCGACATGAGGCTGTTTTGATCATCAAGCGAGATGTGTACAGACAGTCACAAGGTGTTTCTGGCGTTCGTTAGCTGTCAGTTAACCGCGTTGAGTGCTGTAGGTCATAGCTTACCGTAGACGTTGGAGCCATCGATGGTAATCTGCGTGTCTCGCTGGCTGCGCAGCGAAGTCGGCGTAGGCAATCGAAACTGCGTCGTGACTGTGGGCATCTGCTGCCATCTCAGCTGAGGGCGAGGTTAGGCATTGCATCACTTGTCAATCTCTTTGAATCACTGCCACAAGTAATGAAGCACGAGCAGACAATGCAGCCTGGATCACGTAACGTGCCCGTTACTCAGCGCGCGCTGATTATTCGGCTATACGGTGAATGCGGTTTAAACCTCTCATCAAGTTCACGAATATAAAATGCAATGAACGCAGGAATGCATCCCAGTACGGCCCGGTACGTGCTTAAACTAGTGAAGAAGTTCGAGCAAACTGAGAGTTTGTAACACGAATGGAACCGGACGGCCTCGCAGCATCACGGACGACTGTTCAGCTTGCGCTGTAGTCAGTGAAGTGTCGAAAAGCCCGATCTAAGCATTCGTCGGAGCGCACAACACTGTGACACGACCCGACATGCGGTACACCGGATATTACTAGAACGAAAATTTCGGAGATTCCGTGCACTTCAAGTGCAGATTTTGAACCCCATGCGATCCGGAGAAGCGGCATGAATTTTGCCGCTGGTTTCTGGACCACGGAGCTATTCGTTCTGTTATCTTTACAGATGAGGCACTGTTGCTTCTGCATGGAACACTGAAACATTACTCTTGGGCTATCAGCAACCCACGAAAATGTACCGCATCACGTATGCACCACAGTGTGAAACTGATAGTTTGGGCTGGATTAACAAGCCAGAAAATCTTGAGCTCATATTTCTTTTCCGAGAATGTGACCGGTAGGTTGTTGTTTTGAAGTACTAAATTCTTATGTTTTATCAGCATTGTCGTACTTGGAAATGCTGCAAACATTTGTGCTTCCACAGCTGGTGGCCGAAGGGGCATGCAGTACCATTTGGTGGCAGCAGGATGGTGCATTTGCACATTCTGCTGACATGATGCGTGCCTTCCACACCGACAAATTTTGTCCCCATTGGATTGGACGCGGTGGCCCAATGGAGTAGCCAACTCGCTCAACAGATTTGAACCTCCTGGATTTTTCTATGGGGATATCAGAAGCGGCGTGTGTACAAAACAACGCCGCGAACATTAGAACAATTGGAAGAAAATATAGTGAACGAATGTCTCGCGAGCACGAGGGATACGTTGGATAAAGTGCGCGCCAACTGCATCAAACAGTTTCTGCACTGCAAGTAGAACGCCGGCGGACATTTTGAACATATCCTTCACTAGCATAGTTGATCATTCCAATACATTTCTGTTAATATACTTAGCCTCTTTCCCAAATGTGTTAACGACTAACTTGGTCCACTGGCAAATTGTGTTAATAATGCGCCTGGTCGGATAGAATGCTTAATGTCCAGGCTGTCGTTGAACACATAAACAGCGTAGGCACCGAAACCTTCGATGCCTACTTATAGCGGAATCGCTGGGTTGCTATGAGCTGAGGTGCGTCCAGCCTTAATGAAAAACCGAATGTGTTGTTGACTCAGTTTCAGGCTATTGCCTCTGGAGTTGGTGTTCGCGATGAGTTGCAGTAGGTGTGGACATGCGTAAGCGGGGTCGTTCCGTATCTGGTAGACTAATATGAGGTCTCCACATAGCCATCTGTAGCGTCTACTGAACACTCCGAGTGTTTTAGTCGTTCCTAATACGAAAGCTTGCACAATCTCTTGACACATTTTGTTGCTCGACCATGGGAGTTTCGAGCGCTGCCAGGTCACGCTTTAGCCAAGCGTGCCAAGTCTGGATTGGATATTTGACGTGGGAACGCATGTATGCCTTGGGCATTTTAGATTAGCTGAATGAATCCAAACTTTCCAATGCCATCCGCAAGCTAACAACATGCTGGTTACCACTTTTGGATTCCAACTGTCTGGAATAACCGAAGTCGTCCTGCACCAGCACACCTAGGTCAAGTTCCTGAGAGTTTGTCTGCAGGTCGTATGTCCCAATTTTGTAGAGATAGGCGTGTCTATGGCAAATGTGGACAACGTGTCACTTGATCACATTACATGGCAGTGAATTCCTCACCGGTCAATGCCAGGTCCCATCTAGGTCACCCATGGAGGATCTTGTGATCGTTCATTCCCTTGATCGACGGCGAATTTTTAACGTCATCCGGAAAAGTAAAATTTTCAGGTGATGGCTTTCACAAGAGCGTCGCGCTCCACTCGATTAGGGTTGGGCAGAGATGTACGGACTCCAACCTCTAACTACTGTTCTCGGAGAAATTTACCAACCCATCCTAATACTGCATCGCCGACGCTTTCCAGGTAGCCCATCATTACGTCAGCGATAATCGCTTCCATAACTTTGACGAACGCAGGGAGAAGTGTTACCAGACGATAATCGGCAAATGAAATCAAAACGTACAGTCCTGTGATCGCAGCCTTATTTGTGTGTTTTTAAAATGCTGGTTAGGCATTCATGACTGAGTACACACCCAGATAGTCATGGAAGCGATCATGGCTGACGTAATGATGCGCAGAGGTGCTACTATGTGTCTTCCAGCAAGTGCATCGTGTGGATGAGGGGCGTCTAGTCCTTTTACAACCGCATCGTCAAACTGGGAGTGCAATGCCAGCCACTCCGTTAACTGTGTCAGGGGTCTTTAGTGCACTCGCTAGCTTAGACCCCAACTAATAGGCGGGACCAGGCAATGTGCATCCTGCGATTGTCAAATTCCTCGCTGACATACTCCATCACCCGGTCTTGGAGCACTTCAGCATGTCAGTTCGAGAAGGCAGATTACCACAAGACTGGAAAGAGGCACCTGTAGTGACGATACGTAAAGGTTTCAATTCTGCGCCCGCCAACTATAAGCCTGCCATCATCACAAGCGTGTTGCTTAAATGTTTAGAGAAGCTTATCAAAAGCCGAATTTGTGAGTACTTAGTTGCTTATAACTTGATAAGAGTGGAACAACAAGGCTTTGTCAGGAAAAAGCCATGTCTTACCAATTTGTTGTGTTTGTTGGATGAAGTAACACGTTATCTTGATAAGGGGATTGCAGTGGGGGTTTGCTATCTTGACTTCAGCAAGGATTTTGATTTGGCAAACCACCGTTCCCTACTAATGAAGCTGGCCTGGTTTGGGATTCATCCTCAGTTGTTGACATGGATATCAGCATTTTTTAGAATGAGCCTTCATGTTGGAGTCGGTGATGCGATCTCAAGTATAGGCACAGCTCACAGTGGCGTTCCTCAATGCTCTGTTTTAGGTCCCCTGTTATTCCTCATATTCATAAATGACTTGACACCTCTCCTTGTGGACCCCGATTACATCTTCGCCGATGATCTGAAATTGGTTAGCAGGGTAATAGAGACACGTTGTTCAAGGATCTCTGCATTGTAGCAGTGTGGGCTGTCTTATGGAATTTGCCCCACAAGGCCAGTAAATACCAGCTGCTGACTTCCAGCTATGATGGGATAACAGTGCAGACTTCTAGTAAACCCCTGACATCGCAGCCTGTTGATAAAGCACGGGACCATGGTGTCGTTATTAGGAACAATTTCAAACCCTCAACACAATGTCAGCATGCTGCCAACAAGACTCGGCAGGAATTCTTTCCCCTCAGGAAGAGCTTATGTGACACTAGATCGGAGGTATTCCTTCCAAAATATAGAGCTGTAGTACGACCCCACTTAGAATACTGTGTCCAAGCGAGGGCACCGTATCTCCTGAAGGATGTGATTTGTATAGAGATTGCACAGAAGCTAGTGACTAGAATGATTGAGTGCCAACATGAAAAGCTGTATGATAAACGTCTAAAGCGCTTGAGATCTTTTCCATAGAAAGGCGTAGACTGAGAGCAGATCTAATAGAGCTGTTTCGAATCATGAAGGGCCTCAGTGGCACCACTCCGACGGACCTGTTTGAGCCAGCTACGTCAGATCACCTGAGAGGTCATCCTACTAAGCTCAAGCATCGGAGGTCTCGACTAGATATCAGGGGGAAATACTTTGCGAACCGCGCTATCGGCGCCTCGAACAAGCTTCCCCTTCGTTGATGAACTGTACAACGGTTGACGCCTTCAAGAGAGGTCTAGACAGGTGTTGGTTGGAACTTTTTCAGAAACATTGTAAACTTATTGATGCTCGTTGCAGAGAACTCATGAAAGATGAAAGCACAAGCTTGTTTTTGCTTCGTTTTCTTTGCAGAAGCAAGTAATGCAATTGGAAGTCGAAATACCGGGGGTCCTTGGTTGCTTGCCGGTGTAGAAAGCAGGACGCTCGTTAGGCAGAAGCCTATACCGTTCTGGGAACTTGACCTAGCCTGACCTGACCACGTGTGACCGGTGGTGATTGCGCCGCAGCGAGGCGTCGGTACTACGTACTGGCATACTGCTGGTGCCCTGTTACGGCGGATAAGGCAGACCAACTGTGTATACCGCTGTCGTACAAGGCAGGTTGCTTTATCGCACCGGATGAAATAGAGAGCGACTAAAGTTAATGTTCGCCTGACTGAGAAGGGTTCACAATGGAACTGTAATTTCCCTGTGGCTATCACGGGCACCGATGAAATGGGACGGATGAGAGCTTTTTGGAAAGTTGCTAGATTCCCTTATCGAAAGAGGCCAAAATCCTGTGTGCGATTTAACATCGTAAGATTGTGCGTGTGGGTAACGGTGAAAATTTTCCAAATTTTGTACAATCCGGTGTAAACAAGCAAAACTGAATTTATTCCACAGAGGTTGCTTGCAGAAGGTGGATCTAGTCAAACCGACAAAAGAGTGTAAATCCAGCGACGTGCGACAAATTCACACGTAGAAACTCCAAACAGACCTGGGTAAAAAATGATGCGACAGTTAGGTAAGTGTACGCTTCCGCACTGCTGACACTTAATCGAGTCAAATCCTTTAATGTCTAAAAACAGTGATGAAATTGTGACCTTTGAAGTTAATCTACCTTCCACAACAGCCCCAGCGTTTTTATATCTCTACGGCAACTCCAGTTACAGAACGGAATTTCTCCTAACCAGATTGTGCACAGTGAACCACGGTGAGAAGCCATTTCCCCTACGACAGTGACGGTTATCTAGTTTGGTCTAAGAAGCCTAAATATCTTCACATATTCGTCTATCGCTGGTGTTGGGTGTCCGCGTCGATGCGATAGGCAAGTGATTGTTGAGGTAAATGGTCAGGGTGTACTGTTACATTGTCAGTTAAAAACAAACTGGATGCGCGGATTCCGATGGCTTTACCTACACTGGCTCCCTGCTTCCGGAGAAAGTTCATCTTCTGTTTATCCGAGGTTCGTAGTGTAGGCTGCAGAAGATGAACCATCCATCTAACAGTGCAAACGGAAGTCTGTGACCATTAACCTAGTTGTTGCCAGCATGCCACATTTTCTGGGACTGAACCCAAGAGGTCAACTTCGTACTTGTCTGAAAACAAAATATCCGTGTCTGCATCGATTGTAGATTTTATTACGTTACCTGATCAGATAGCAAGTTTAAGGTATGCAACTTTTACAAGTTACCCATGTGGCAAAGTCGGTGGTGGTGAGAAGCAGCGTTTACCACACCTGAGTAGTTTTGCGGATACCACTTAGTCCCTGCACCCTATCTAGCTGCTGCTAATGATGAGACTGCTGATGAGATGTGCAAACAAGGTAGGCGAATACGATAGTGGATGCACATAACATAGGCTTGCTTAGATCAGTGGCTGCTGTCGCAGAACTCAGTCCTTCAGGGACAAGCGTTTATTCGACAAAGACAGCTCAGCGAAACTTACAGCATGTTTAGCAAGCCAAACTCCTTGATATAAATTGCAGGTTCACGTCCATAATTAATGACCCTGCTGAATCCGTGAGGTTCCTCCTTTGCTTCAGTTAAACAAACGGCGAATCACTCACACGAATATCGGCCAATCCGAGTCCAGTAATCGAATCCGTCACGTTCGCCTCCCATTGGCTGTCCGGCTCGTTCGTTTGGTCCATCTGCACACTCTGACCTGATACTATCATCACATCCTCCTTTTTTGTGTTCTTGCGCCTCCATATTGCTATCCACCCCGTACAACTTACCACTCCGCGTCGTCTTCGCTGTATCTGCAGCGGTGGTCTCCTTGGCCCTCACCATCTGCCACTCCACTCTCAATCCACATTGTTGTCTCCGGCGTCGTCTCAACTGCGCTCGATTTCTTCTGAACCTTTTCCCTCCAACGTTTATTTCCTATGACCTGACACCGACCATCGCAGTCACCACACCTTTCTTCCACCGCTCTTGACTATCGGATAATGGTTGAACCCACACTTCCTTCCCCACTGTTAGCTCAGGTAGTACCCGTGCACTGCGGTCATAGTACCGTTTCTGAGTGGTCATTCGTCGTCTCAGATTGTTCTGTAATCTTTCGTTCTGGGGTAAAACTGGGCGCAAAAGTGTGGCAGATGCCGGTATCAGAGTTCTAGTCCTTCGGCTGTATAGACGCTGCACTGGGCTCAAACCGATATTCGTTGAAGTAATGTTGCGATTCTCCAGTAGCATGAGGTATGGGTCCCCGCCAGTTGCTCTAACCTTTGATAACAGTCGCTTGGCCTGCTTCACTGCCGACTCCGCCTTTCCATTCGATTGACTGTGATATGGGCTGGTTTTCTGGTGCACAAATTCCCACTTGTTTGCGAACGCCTGGAAGGCCCTGCTGGTAAACTGGGGCACATTGTCGGAGACCAGCTCCTCCGGTATACCGTGCCGCGCGAACTGACATCTGAGCTTATTGATTACTGCCTTTGTGGTCGTAGTTGCGAGTAAATCGCTTTCAAAATAATCACTGAGGTTATTCACCGTGAGTAAGTAATCCTTCCCGTTATCACTGAATAAATCCACCGCCACCTTCTGCCACGGTCGATCACGGATATCACGCGTCATCATTGGTTCCCTCGTCTACCGGATTTCCGGCGAACGGCACCACACATAACGCAATACATGACCTTATATCTGACCCGTCATTCTTGGCTAAAAGATCAATTCTCTTGCTCGGTTAATGGTATAGTTGGCACCAAGGTGAGCGCGATGAACGTATTTCAGCATTTCTCCTCGGAGCGATGACGGAATCAGAATACGGCTTCCCTTGAACAGCAAACCATCATAGACAGAGTTCATCACGAAACTTGAGGTAGGGTGTTAGTTCTTTCGGCAGCTGCTTCTTCGTCTCTGACCACCCATTTAGGATAACGGTTCGCAAAGCTAAAGGGTTACATCTTACTCTGTGTAGCACCTTATTTCCTTTAGGCGATCTTCTGTCATTGCCAGGTGCTGTACTAAGTTAACTGCTTCGACCTCTTCCGGATTATGCTCTGGTACCGGCAGATGAGCTCTTGACAGTGTATCCGCGATGAACATCTGTGCACCAGGCGTATACAAAATATCCACGTCGTACTTTTGAAGTCGGATAAGCATACGCTGAAGGCGACAAGGAACGACGAAATGCGATTGTCTGGCTATTGACACAAGCGGTTAGTGGTCGGCATAGAAAGTTGTCTTTCTTCCGAAGGTATAATCGTCGAAACGCTCCATGGCATAGACTAGCGTAAGCATCTCCTTCTCTATCTGCGTATAGCGCTGCTCAGTCACGGTGAGTGCACAACTGCTAAAACTCAAAGCTTTTCCATTCTGTAAGAGAACAGTGCTCATTCCGTCTTGGCTACTGTCACACTGTGCCTCCAAATTCTGCGCTGTATCGTAAGACCCGAGTACAGGCGCGTTGCTGTTGAGGTGCTTAATAGTTTCGAATGCCGTTTGCTGTTCCTTTCCCTAACTCCACTTTACTCCTTTGTGAGTTAACTTCCTTTTCGGCGTCATGATATTAGGAAGTCTTGGCATAAAACGACTCAAGTAATTCATCATACTGTTTAAGCGATGGATTCCATTTCCTTCATTAGGAGGCGGCATCATTCGAAGTGCCTTAATTTTTCCTGGATTAACCCTGACCCCTTGTGTTGTTAGTAAATGTCCATTCAAAATCACTTCGTCTTTCCGAAGTTCAAGTTTTCATCTTTAAGCTTGATGTTCTTTTGCACACAACGCTGTAAGAAACGGTGGAGATTAGCGTCATGCTCTTCTTCTGTCGAGCCATAGATCAAAACATCGTCTGCCACACATGTTACACCATCTAAATCGTCTACCACTTGCACCAATCGCTTTTGCAAAATTTCACTTGGCATCTTCAAACCAAATGTAATGACAGCTAACAATAACGCCCGAACGGGGTTACAAAGTCAGTAAGAAAACTGGATTCATCATCTAAAACTAATTGCCAGAATGCCGAAGAGAGGTCTACCTTCGTGAAATACTTAGCTATGGCCAATTGTGGCAAAACCTCTTCTAGGGTAGGTAGCGCATAATGCTCTCCACGCAATGCCGTATTCAACGGTTTCAGGTCAATACACACACGCAGTTCGCCCGTCTTCTTCGTAATGATTGCGACCTGACTAATCCATTCGGTTGGCCCGTCGACTCTGGCAATCACACCCTCTCTCACTAATTTGCTCAATTCAGCGGAGAACCTGTCACCCAGTGCAAATAGAACTCCTAGCCGATAGCGCTGTCGGTCGTATGAAAGGATTTTAGGGCAAGTGAGCGGTTCCTTCCAACTTTCACAAACCCGGGCTAAACACAGACGGATACTGGTCACTAATATCGTTTTCTCCCTGCAAACATGCACGAAACGATCATGATTAAAAACAACAAAACCGAGAGACTGAATCGATTCAATGCCTAGAATCGGCGTGACCTACTCATCCACGATCGCAAATTCCAGGTAAATATAAGGCTTGGTCTCTTGGGCTAACCACTTTGATTGTACTCGAGCCGTTCGATGAAGTTTGGAACCATTCCACCTACGCAAATAATCTTGATCGGATCGAATGCACACTCCGGGACAGTGCTTTGTTGGTGGAATACTAAAACTAGCATCTATGTCTCACTGACATCGTGCAGCTTTGCATTCGATCAAAAGACTTGAGTAGACACATTTTTGCAATACCCTCCGGGGCACTTTGCCAATTGAATATTCTGCATCCGCGCGGGACTTGTCGCGAACGACCGCACTCACATTGATTGATTGGCAGCAACGAGCAAAATGGTTCCTTTTTCCACATCTGGAACATTTCCGTCCACACGCCAGACACTGTTCGCGCTTGCTCGGATGTCGCGTGGCGCCAACGTTGCAGATATCCTCTCTCACGTTAGTAGCCTTCGCTGCTTCATCTCCAGAAACGGCACACAACATTGTAGCGGTTTCAAGTTCCATTTGTTGGTATTGAAGTGGTCGAGGACTCAATGTTACAGATATCAATGCACTGCTGGAGCGATAAGTTACGTTGTCGCAAAAGCCGCTTTGTCGTACTTTCATCATTGATTCCTAGAACGATCCGATCGCGTAGGAGACTGTCGCCGAAGAATTTACAGAAATTACAGGATCGAGCCAAAATTGTTAATTCACTGTTAGACATGTCGATTGATTCGTTTGGGCCTCTGTTGCGCAAAAAGGAATGATAGCTCTGGTAGGTCTCCTTGGTTTGACTTGTGCCAAATTCACAGAACTTTCTAATGACCCCCCTCAAATTATGGTATCTTTGCCTTTGTCGTAGTGCCATGTCTATAGTACACGGCGTGAGTCAGCCCCGGCTGCGCGTCGAAATACGGCTACTTGATACGCCATCGATTGTTCATGCAAACCTATTAAGGTGCAGAAGCCCTCCAACTTGCTCTTCCATAGACGCCAATTACTCTCCAGGTTCCGTTCATCCATGTTCAGTGGGGCATGCATCTTAATAGACCCTGATGATAAAAGCAGCATCCGCGAACCGCCGATGGGGTTAGTTTTTGTCTACTCTGACAACAAGTTGCAGAACTCAGTCCTTCATGGACAAGCGTTTATTCAGCAAAGACAGCTCAGCGAAAATTACAGCATGTTTAGCAAGCCAAACTCCTCGATATAAATTGAGTCGATGAGATTCCTCCTTTGCTTTAGTTAAACAAACAGTGAATCACTCACAAGAATATCGGCCAATCCAAGTGCAGTAATCGAGTCCGTCACTTCCGCCTCCCATTCGCTCTCTGGGTCGCTCATTTGGTCTATCTGCTCACTCTGATCTGATACTACCATCACAGCTGCTACCTAGGCTTCCGCCTAATGAGTCTTAACTGCTTCTAGAAATGCATACTTTATGCGGGACGGCTTCCTCTGTGGTTACTTAGGATTTTTTGATGTCAGTAGCCGAAGAGCTTATTGAAAACATGTGAATACTTGCTATACTGTATACGAGTTGGTTAGCAGTAGAGCTGCAATACTTTACCAGCGTCCCACATTTGGCGAAAGGTAAACAGGTGTAGTAAATCTTGTAACCACAGACTGCACTTCGAGTTGGATTTTCACGCATTTGGATGTACCTTTACGGCTTTGGTAGCCTTGCAACACTAGTACTGGTCGGCGAATCATTCTGTCATCATGGACCAGTAGGGTCCAGGGATTGCACTAAGTAATCGTGCAAATCTTGTATCATGATTGGGATTGATTAAGTAAAGCAGCTATGCCGGGTTACTTTGAAGTTGTTGCCCTGTAAGTACCAATGATAGCCTTGATCTCCTGGACTTAATATACGGTAGACAGGTTTTGCTCGTAAAATCTCGCCGGGTAACTTCTGACCGGTGTAGGTACTAGAAACAGCACTCATCTGACCTCCATTGCTGCTGCAATTGTGTGTAGTTCTGTGCATTCCCATAAGGTAGAAAAACATGAAGAAATCATATGTTACTGAAGCTGTCGGTCGAGGAAGAAAATCTTTTCTTCCTGCCCATACGACCACACAAATAGAAATGTGCAAATTACGAAGCAGTTAGTTCGGCCCCGTGCACAGTAAATTTTTACACTACTATGAAGTAGTGCGAAGCGACACAACAGCCTGCTAACCGTAAAGGAACTGGGCCATGGGAACAAACAGACCGTAACGAAATATCCGATAATGCACTGCAACTTTAGCCTCAGCAAACGGTCAACAATAGATAGGTTCCAGGGTGAAATCAGTAGACGTTTACAAGGCGCTTAGTCGCAGTATTTCTATTCTGACGGGTCAGGTGCATGCCTTAATGTGACAGGCGTCAATTGCCTGCCAAAATGATGGTAAATTCAAATTCCTGAATACATTCAAACAATCCTTGATTGGTAAAAGATGACAGCTGTGACGACACGACGATTATCTCATCTATTTGAGAGTTTGTGATGTAATTCTTCCAGGACAATTGACAAAACAAGTACGCAGATAACCTACGGTGGTTTTCGGCGATTCGCAGTTGTTTGACTTGCTCAGTGTTCATTTGCGGAAGCAGTGGCCTAGCCATCATCCGCACGTTCTATTAGCTCTTACAACTATCTAATGACTCAAAGCCAGCTGTATACAAAGGACTACGCTGATCAAAATCTGTTTTGTTCTATAGGAATTTATGGTATTGTTTATCTTAAAAAGGAAGGTGATATGTTTCTGGCAAGATTCGGTCAGTCACGCAACATTTTTCAGTATAGCAATACATGCCGAGAACGTATTTTTCATGGCTGTATCTACTGCCCGTGTTCAACGAAAATCGAGGCCAATAGAGTGAAAAGGAAGCACTGTTTACGCAAGACAACACTCGAAATTTCCTGTATGACTTATTTACATTTGACAATCATCATCATCATCAACAGCAGTACATCAGCCATTTGTACTGATGCTTCGCTGCCATACAACCATGAGGACGTATGAAATAAAGAATAAGAAGAGGGAGAGAAGGGGGACTTACGAGACAACCTTAGTGCCTTAAGCAAACATTCAGGGTCAAGGTGCCTACACCTTGTGTAGATAACATACCGTCACAAACAACTGGCTATCGTACAAAGATAAGGCGGCATCGGCGAGACAGCTTCCTTGCGGCTTTCACTGCCACGCGTCATAATCAGCCATTACCCCGCAGATAACTCAGCACCAAACACACTTTAAACGGACAATCCGATTAGGAGACGGCAGCAGACGCGCCACTGGTGTCGGTTGCGAGCCATGTCCTGTAAAGTCTCGAGCCAAGCAAAAGGCGAGTCACGTGGACTCCAGCCCGGAAGGCGAGACGGACCAACGGCATCCAGTTTGGTCGTCAGTAACTTCACTTCCCGCTGCCAAGTCAACTTCTGTCCACCTCGAGCCTTGCGCCATCCTACACCTGGTAGACTGAACAACGCCCTCCTAGGTAAGCAGTGACCAGGCATGCGTAGTACGTGCCCGGGCCAACGCTACTTATTCAGTGCTATCTGTTGTTCTAGGGAGCTAGCATGATTATCAGCACCTAGTACTCGCCTACGTACATCATCGTTGCGTACACCTTGGTACCATCCGACACCAGCAATGTATCGCAGACAACGATGATCAAGGACTTGAAGGCGTCTCAGATCTTCAGACAGAAAGGGCCAAGTCTCATTACAATAGAACAGGACAGCCCTCAATGTGGCCTTGTATACCCGGTCTTCCAGACGGAGGGAAACTTCCTTCTGTCGCCAAAGATTCCGCAGGTTCAAGAAGGTAGCTCTGGCTTTTGCAATGCGTGAGCTGACGTCCGTTTCTATGCGCCCATCGTTGCTGATGCAGCTGGCAAGATAAGTGAAATGATCAACCACTTCGAGTTCCTCGTTAGCAAGCGTCAAGGGGTCATAAAGTGGCTGATGGTCCTGCAGCAACACTTCGCACTTTGAAGATGCGAAGTGCATACCAAATAATGGGACCACTACCGAGAGGCTATTCAGGGTTGATTGTGCCGCCGCAACATCGTCGAAAAGCAAGACGATATCGTCTGCATAATCTAGATCAACTAACCTTTCACCAGGCAGCACTTCAACGCCTACATCGTGAGATTCCGCAAGGGAACACTCCATGATAGAATCCACGACGAAATTGAACAAAATCGGGAAATCGGACAAACCTGAAGAACGCCACTTGTGGTCGGAAAGCTATCCGATAGGACACCGTAGACCCTGACGCGGCCTGTAGTGTTCGAGTATAGAGCATGAGGGATGTTCACCTATTTCGTGGAAACGCCTCTCCGCGCAAGTATTTCGAACAGAATCGATTGCTTGACTGAATGGAATGCACTTTTAAATCGAGGAACACAGCTACTGTCGGTCTGCGGTATGCGTGGCGCTGCTCTAGCACCTGCCGCAAAGTAAATATATGGTCTATACAGCCACTTCCTGGGCGGAAACGGTCTGCTCTTCTCTAATCCGAGATTCCTGCCCCACATTGAGGCGACGTAAGAGAATCGAAGTCAATACTTTTGTCACAACTGGCGTTAGGCTAATACCCCTGTGGTTAGAACAGTCTGTGCGACTGCCCTTCTTGTATATTGCCACTATAATCGATTCGCACCAATTAGCCGGGATACTCTCCCTTCCAGATACGTTCGAATAGGGAGGTCAATGCTTTGCAGAGAACGTCAGCTCCATCCTTATATGGTGCATGTGGGAGGGAATCCGGGCCAGCGGCACGAAAACGATTGAGGGCTGTGATCGCGTTTCCGACATCGGCATCCGATGCAGCCTCTCAACTAACCGTCCATGGCTCGTCCTGCATCACCTAAGTAGAGAGAGGTCCGGGAGCAGGGGGCTAGTTGAATTGATCTTGAGACTGTTCCGCCCAACTAGTCATACGACGTTCCTTATTGTGTATCAGTGCACCCATGCTGTCTCTGATTGTCTCACTGACGACTGGTTTTCTAGGACCAGTGGTGCGGATTAGCTGGAAGAGCTTGCGGTAATTGCCTACTGCTCCTGCCTCCTCCATTTCTTAAGTCTTATTGGTCTACCAGGTTTCTTTTGTCAGCACGTAGGATCTGCTATAGTTCACGACCAATAGCACGTGTGGTCAGATTGTGTTCAGAGCCAGTCGGAAGGTGTCTTCTAGATTCCAACAGGTTCACCGACCTCTCGGATATCCAGTGACTGGTGCGATGACGACTGATAGTGCCACAAACAGATGCTCCTGCGTCGTGCATGGCTTTCGAGATCCTATTTCACTGAACCTCAGTGTCATAAGGACAAGACAGCGGAAGTTCGGTATACAGTGCCTCTTGATAGGCTTTCCTGACCGAGGACTGAGGCAATTGCCAATCGTAGGGGACGCTTGGTGCGTCTTCCGGTAAGGTTCATGGAGAAACGACAGGGTACCAAGGCATGATCAGAGTCGACACAGGTACTTCAGTATGAGCGGCAATCCAGGATGGAACCGCGCCATCAGTAACTTATGGCTATGTGGTCAGTTTGGGACCATCGCTGGACAGCTACAGGAGGATGTCAAGTGGCACTTCGGCACTCACTGTGTCTAAAAGCAGTGCTAATAAGAAACAGCTGGTGCTCCGCACACAGTTGCAGCAGACGCCCAACGTTGTCAGTCCGTTCGGAGTTAAGTCCACAATTACCACCCTCTCCTGTCATTTTCCCTGGACTGCTTCAGAAAGACTACATCTTACTGGTGCGGTCTATAATACACATTGCTAGTTGCAGCGGCTTGTCGAGAGATTCGTTAGTTGATTTGATTATTTCTAGACATCTTGGTGCTTGCACTGATTTTTCTTCTAAGGTACTAACTGATCGATTTCATCTACTTCACAATGATCTTTCCAAAACGCTCTCTTTCTCTTCTACCGGTTCGAAATTCAGAATTTTATTCTCCCGCACATCATCTTATCGTTTTGCCTTATCTCTCACGATTGCTTGTTGACCCAGCGAAAGTCACAAACATGCTGCGCGAGCGCTTGTTGGAGTAACCGTTCTGCCTTTTTCAGTTTTCTACCCAAGCATGTATATTGATATTATCATCCAGCTGTTCGCAGTGATGATGTAAATGCTGAAAATGAACTCACTAAGGTACATAAAGCCTGTTTTGACTTGATTTGACAACTTGATTCTCATCGCTGGCGACTTTAATGTGCACGACAAGGAAATAGTAGCAACCGATAGTATGCAGTTTAAAGCCTGTTCACACGAGCTAAATTCCGACTACCCCACATCACCTCTATAATCAGATTTTGAACTGCTAGCAGGCTGTCGATACTGGATCTTGTGCCCATTAACGAAGTGCACATTGTCGACAGAATAGTTGCAAGCATGTCACTGGGTCACGGTGACAATTTTACTTTACTCTTTGACTATATATGTTATGCGGAATATCCTGCAAACGAGGACGATGAAACATATATTGTCACGCACTACAACGTTTGATCCACGCTTTTTAAGGTCGCATTTTAGACGTTCCTAGCCGATTACCCCCAGACGTCACGTGGGAAAGATTCATAAAGGTTTTTAGCACATTGGCAGCGCAAGCATCAGAAAAGAGGTCCTTCCCTCGACAAATCTAGAACAAAGTATTTCTGAAGAGCAGAAGACGGTAATGCATGTCCCTGAGGGATTTGGCATGGCGAGCTCTCAAGAACTGTCAGAATGCAGACACCTTGACTGCATACGTGGCGTAGCGCAACTTATGTGTAAAACCGATCTACCAGGACAAGTTGACACATCAGCAGGTGTTAATGAGGCAATGCTGCATGATCCGCAAACTACTATACATGCACGTCAATGGTCTTCGTAACGTGAAGCGCGAAATCCTAGCACTGGTTATTGTTGATGCGTGTTCAGGGTCAGCAATGGAAGTATCCGATTTCTTCCAGCTTCATTACTCACATACTTTCGAGCGAGAAGCGAGACCGAATAGTCTCCCGGTTTCTATTACTCCACACTCAGGTTTATCAAACATCATCTCTACGGCCGAGGCTGTGTTGAAGAAGTTGTTACCTCTGCGCATGCATAGTTGTCTTGGAGTCGAAGACAATCGACCTAAGGTTCCGAAGGCAGTGCACAGTGACCTAGCAATGCTGTCTAGTGGAGAACCAGATTCAGCAAACATAGAAGCGAGATGGTATTCCTCCTACGTACAAGGGAGGTGGTCACACTGATTCTACCAATTATTGTCTGATAACACTGTTTCCTGGCTTTCAAAATTATGAAATCAATCTTCGCAGATGCGCTGATGTAGATAGAAAACCACAGCTTAATAGCCCAGAGTAACATGACTTCCATCAGCATCACTTATGTACCACTAACCGATTAATTGCACACATTAGCTAGAAGGAAGTAGTTGATGGTGGAGAAGGAGTCGATATCATCTACCTGGACTTCTCAAAAGCGTTTGATCGCTTAGACCATCGAATTCTGCTTCATATACTTCAGAACTACGGCAATGGCGACCCGATCCTGAGTTGGATAAGCAATTTTCTACACGAACGCCGTTTTGAGGTGGAACTCCGGGAATCCAATGCAATGTCCAATGTAATTAATGTAGAGTGTGGTATACCACAAGACTCGGTGTTAGGGCCTCGTCTATTCTTAGTTTGCAAAACCAGCTAGCGTGATCAAATGTTTCTGATTTTTTATTTTTCGCAGTTGATATTAAAATATAGTGAGTGATCAGAGGACTGAACGGCCACGAATGGCTCCAGTGCAATCTTAGAAATATTTCAAACTGGTCAGTTCTGAAAGTCCTGCCATTCAACGCAGACAAATGGTGCGTTGTGCTATTACACCATAGACATGACTACACGTATTTGCTTGGGGCACACGGATTGTAGACCAGATCCCATGAACGTGGCCTTGGTGTGCTCGTACGGAGTGACTTCAACTGTACAAGACAGGCTGAGGTAGGTGCGAAAAGAGGTAACCAGTACGTCAGCACGCTGCGAAGAGTATTCGGGGGATTTGACCCATCAACCTTCCCAATGATGCACAATTACTACTTGCGCCCTCAAGTTGAATACGCTATCCAAGCTTGGGGATCTTGGTTGGAACGTGACGCAGAGACGCTAGAGACATCACAGTGAAGCATAACAAAGAATGTCAGGAGCCTGCTCAAGTACTCTTACCAGCGAAGGCTGCAGTTGATGGGTTTTCAGGGGACCCTAGGAAAGCTACTAGGCATTCTCATATTGTTGTGTCAAATATTGAGTGATCCGAACCATGTATGCCGTCATCCGCTGAAACATAGCCACAACATAAACTTCAGAGATAACTCTTTAAAACTGAGCGAACAATACAGACGTCTCGAGTGTCAACGGAATTGCTTTTCTCCTCGAGTTTACCAACCCTGGAATTCTGCCAAAATCAATTGTATCCTCCACTTTTTTGGCAATTTTCATAAAACGATTAGATATTGCTATTAGCTCCAAGCACTTCGTTACCTTAACTGAGCTATTGTGGATTACCTTAAGCATGTCCTTCTACCGGCTTTGTGCGTCACATGGACCCAATAAGGTGGTGCATAAGTGAACGACCATATTCTATTTTTCTCAAGCTCTACGTCAATGAGCTTTGCACTCCGTGTAGTTCTGCATACTTTCATACGATTTTATTTTATGCTAACGTTATTTAACAACGTATTTATTTTGGTAGACGCACCGTAGATGACTCACAAACATTTGATTTCATCATATTCACCACAACTATCCCACGGGACGTGTCAAGCGCTTGCTTTTGAGCAGTGATACATTATGGTCCATTGTTCATTCGGATCTTAATCTTCTATATTGGACCTTGTGCTCACGAATGAAGAGCTCATGGTTGACAAGTTATTGATGGATGGTCCATTAGGTCTCAGTGACCATGTAGTAATAACTTTTGACTATGTGTGTTATGCAGAGTATCCATATGAACACTCGGAACTAACTCATACAATCACACGCTACCACGTATTGAAAGAACTCGCCGACGCAGCTGCTTGGGAATTCTCAAACAAAAGTCCCCTTGACAACGTTTGGATAGAGTTCGTTAACAGATTCATCGACATCGTCAACAGTGCATCAGAGACCAAGCCCCTTCGTCCTGCAAAAATGCCTTCAATTCTAGGGAGCAGAACTCGAAAATGCCTGGCGATAAGGGATGCAGCATGGCGTGCCTACAAGATTAACCCCGACTCAGAGACTTGGGGCAATTTCCTGACCCATCGCAACCATTGCATTGCACTTGTCCGTGAGGACAAAGTAACTTATCAACAGTGCCTAGCCAAAAATTCCTGGCAAACAACAAACTGCTATATAAGCACGTCAATAAGCTACGTAAACTGAAGCATGGAATCCCTCCACTTTTCACGACAGGCGGTAGAGTACAAAGCGCCGAAGAAGCAGCTAATGCCCTGCGGCTGCAATACGCCCCAATTTTCGAACTCGCAGCCCCTACCTGTCCCATAATGTCATGCACATTACCGACTCCACTGCTTACACATGTAATTTTCAACCCATCAATTGTGCTAAGGAAGTTACTCTCACTGCGTGAGCATAGTTCTCCGGGAGCAAACAACATCCGCCCGAAGGCACTGAAGGCTGTGGCCAACAAGCTAGCTGAACCACTGTCACAGTTCTCCCAAACGTGCTTTGCTGAACAACAAGTCCCCACTATGTGAAAGTGTGACATTATCACCTCTATTTTTAAAGGCGGTAGCCGTTCAAATCCTGCAAACTATCGTCCAGCGACTCTTCTCCCTGTGCTCGCGAAGGTGATGGAAGCAGTCGTCGCTGAGGTTTTAATGGATTACTTGGAAAAATGCAACATTTTGGTACCGGAGCAGCATGGCTTCCGTCAACACCGGTTATGCACCACCAACCTACTGATTGCATGAGGTAGTTGGACGGAAGTGGCTGACGATGAGGTCGGAGTGGACGTCATCTAGCTGGACTCCTCCAAAGCTTTCGACCGTCTTGATCATCGCATCCTACTTAACGACTAAAGAGCTACGGAATCGGAGATCCTGTACTTGGTTGCATTGGCAGTTTCTTTCACCAAGGGATGCTGCAAATACGCTTTAGGTGATCACTCTGTAACCCGATTGTGGTTGAATGTGGTGTCCCACAAGGCTCAGTGCTTGGACCACGCTTATTCCTGGTGTTCATCAATGACCTGGCAAGAGTCATCTCCTCAAATTTCCTGTTTTCCCCAATGACGTCAAAAGATATGGCGAGCGATTAGTAACAAGCCAGATCACGATCTACTCCAACATGACTTAGATTGCATTTACGAATGGTCAAAGAGGCACTTGCTTCAATTGAACATAGCTAAGTGCAAGTTGATACACCTGTGTCACCAGCTGGTGAGCGCTTAAAAGCTTGGAGACCACACCTTGGAGAAAGTCTCTCAGGAGCGTGACCTGGGCGTATTGGAACAGGAAGATCTCGGGTGTTCAACTCAAGCAGAGAAGGCGAAGGGAACCGGCAATCAACACTCCGGCCTTCTTCGCAAAGCCTTCGATCGGTTTGAACCCTCAATCTTTCCACAAATGCCTAACGACTACGTGCGACCGCAAGTGGAATATGCTATTCAGGTGTGGCAGCCGTGGCAGAAACAGGATCTTGTCGCTCTCGAGACTCCTCAACGAAGGGCAACCAAGAACGTCAGGGGCCTCTTTTAAGCTGGGTCGCCAACTTTCTATTTCAACGGCAATTAGTGGTCAGAGTTCGAAACTCTTTATCGGACCTCATACAAGTGGAGTGTGGTGTGCCGCAAGGCTCGGTTCTAGGTCCGCGTTTGTTTTTGGTGTTTATTAATGACCTTGCATAGGGAATCGCTTCAAACTTTCTAATGTTTGCCGACGATATCAAGATCTGGCGCATGATCCAGGCAAACGCTGACCAATATGTGCTTCAGAGTGACTTAGATACAGTGTATCAATGGTCAACCCAAAACTCATTTGCATTTCAATGTCAGTAAATGCAAGGTGTTTTCCATCCGACATCAAACCATCTACTCATACCGACTCGAAACGAATGTACTGCAACAATCAACTCTCGAACGTGACTTTGGTGTCCTGGTTCAAGATGACTTGGGTTGCTCCAGGCAATCCGAAAAGGCCTCGAAGACCGGGAACCAACACGTTGGGCTGTTGAAGCGGGCGTTTGGACAAATAAACAGCTCCATATTTCGACAAATGCTCAGTGCGTATGTTCGCCTCCCTGTCGAATATGCAATTCAAGCCTGGCATCCATGGCTGAAACACGACCTTAATGCACTGCAGCAGCCACAACGCCGGGCATCTAAGAACGTAATTGGAATGCGCAATCTTGCCTACCAGGAGAGGCTGCGACGACTGGGATTGTTCAGTGGAAGCTATCGCAAACTACGAGGGGACCTGATTATGGTATACTTGATTCTGCGAGGCCCACATCATGTGTGTCCCCCTTCACTGCAACTCAGCAGCAATACAAACCTGAGGGGCCACTCATTAAAACTCACAGTACAATACAGTCGTCTGGAGTGCCGCAGAAAGTTCTTTTCCATTCGTGTCCGTCACCCGTGAAATGCTCTCCCAGACTCGGGCGTCTCTGCACCGACACTAACAGTATTTAAAAGACGGTTGGACGATGCACTCATCCACTTACACTTTGTTACTTAACACAACGCCTCCATCCTACACCTGGAGTTTACCATGGAATTATGTAATGTTAACTGTGGGTGCTGTGAATCTAAGAGGATCGCAGGACTGCAGTGAAGCAAACGATAAGTCCTTATTTTCATATTTAAAGTATTAACTAATTTACTATCCTTATCATCATTATTGTTATGTTGATATCCCCTTCAAATATCCAACGGGACTTGTAAAGCAACGCTTCTTAACCCGTATAAATTCATTGTTCATTGTTCATCTGTCTTATCAGCTTAGACTGAAATCTCTAAGAATGTACAGCAGTCGATATCGGCTTTTGCGGGGGATCTCATAATGGCTTGCCAAATTCTGAAGAATCCAAACCACATCTGCCGTCCACTGCTGGAATTGAACAACAACACTAAACTAAGTGGTCATCCTCTGAAACTGACAATTCAGTAAAGCAGGCTTGAATGCCGTAGAAATTTCTTTTCCCTCCACGTGTGCCAGCCTTGGAACGCTCTCTCTAATTATGTCGTCTCTGCTCCTAATCTGGCGATATTTGAAAAACGTGTTGACGATGCATTGTCTCACTTACATTTCATTTTATGGCTTGTTAGCCAGAGGCTACGAAACGCAATGAAACGGTGTCTTGTTAAACGTTTAACCAATGGATTTATGGATTTATACGTTTAATACGCGAACATTTCCGCTATTCCAGACAAGTCTATGGTGAGTCCAATACAACGCTTTTCACTTTATAATGAAACAGATTTTCGCAAGAATTTCCATCCTACGGGACTTGTTAAGCAATGCATTTTTACCCGTAATAAACCATTGTTCCATTGAACACTAGCAATAAGAGCTGCACATTGGATAATTATGCATGCTAATAAAAGTTCACCGTAGTGCATAGCACTTTTTCTCGCCTTAAGTTCCATCGGTTTGATCCGAATTGTCACTATCCAGTCGTTTACACATCTTATACCACTTACAATTACAAGACTGAATGGGTGCACAAGACACAGTGGCAACCGCGAGTGAAGGTCGCAGGGCGAATACCGGGGTGGGTTGATTTACATCTGTTGAGGATGACTGCATCCGCCACCCCGAATGTGTACACTATGAAAGGAAATAAAGTCCCATACAAATAGCCAACCTTCTAAATCGCCCACTAACTGCTGGCTGACAACAAATGTGTACATCCTGGGCGTGCATTTCGTGTTATCCACACCTCAGTGAATCCCAGTTGTTACGATTCGCTGAAGTCATCATGTCCACCAAACAATTTGGCCTAATGACACTGCTACAAATAAGCCCAGATGGAGAGATCTCTCAAGTATCTTGCTACAAAAGATATGTTGATGACATTCTCGTGTTTTATTCTGCGGACTGCGAACCGAAAGCTTGCTGTGTGGTGGACCAAAGGCTGACACTATTGCGCCAAGTATCAGTAGTGTGATGCAAGGATGCGAAACAGCAACCAGTCAACAGCAGGCCGTAGTGACTTTCTCTAAAGGAAAGGAACAATTTGGAACCGCAGTTGCATGCTCAAGAGGAATGGATGCATAAGCAATGCGCACCACACAACTACTAGACACAGAAGGAAACCCGCGTCATGCAATCTCCAAGTGGGATGAGGAAGATTGGTGGCTGTCGCGTTTGTCGGAACGCATACACTTAGCATTAGCTATGTTTGAGACAATAAACAATTCCGCTTGCACCTCGGGTTCATACAGCTGCACTACTTTAATAGCATGCATGTTGAAGCAAATTCACTAATGAATTCGAGACGAACGGTTGTCAACCGTACCTTGACATTCGCAAAAGCCGAAGGGATACCGAGCTTCTTAATCGGTCCGTCTACCGGTAGCTAACATGACCCCGTATACATCTACACTTTGCCAATTTCATACCGACGGGTCACAAGCGTGCCCTAGTGGAAACTTGTTCACTCGTGCCTAAAGGTATTTGCTTCAGCGATTGTTTGAATGAGGAGATAGAGACAATAACTAGCACGCTCATGTGAACGGATATCCCAAACGCTTCATCCAGAAGCATAACTAGCTCAGACCAACGAAAGAAAGTGTTAACAGCACCTAAGCAAAAGCTCGATGGTAAGGTCACCACAACGAGAACAACCAAGCGCTTGATCTCTGCTATTCAGAGATCCTAGTATGCTGCAGATGCTGTGGGGATCAACAGAACCCGGAAACTGACCCTATCTTCAGTGAGGGAAGATGAACCCATCAGCGCCAAATCACACCGTATTTATTAATTTGAGTGAAACTGCGGCTTCATTTACATAGGCAGGACTGAGCGGCTTTTGAATTCCATTGTGAAGGAACCCTTGCCCATTTGCGTTCCGCATGAGGCCAGCCATGCGTCACCCAATATTTCTTGGGCACACAAGCCCCCAACATCATAAATAGGCAGACATGTGTTGTTGACCGGTCTTCAGACTGACCTCGTCTCTGCGTTTCGGATATTAGTACGTCATCCCAATCCACGGTTCTTGCGGTTTGCCGAGGCACTGGCTATAAACCAGCTAAGACCTACTCCGTGTGTGCAGAAAAGTCTGCGGTTGACCTTAAGTTGCCCTGGTCCTAGGACCATCGCCGCCATTCACCGCACTGCATTTGATTGGTTGGTAACACTCTTCGAACCGCAAAAGATATTTTCTAGTCATTGTTTTGGTACTGATGAGACAATACGAGATGCATGCATAGACCAGCGTTCGTCTTCTTAGTGGGTTCATACTACTGAAGGGAACTAGTCGTTTTAAGCTTGACCTAACTGTGTGTACAGAAAGATGCCTTTTTGACATTACTTATGGATTTTTGTGAGTAGTGTAATGTTCGCAGAAAGTGGAAGTCACGATTAAACTGCGCACAATAATCTGCTTCGAAGGGGAATCGAACCTCGGTCCCACGAATTACCGGTCCGCTGCTTTACCACTGAACTACCTAGGACTGATGATCAGGTGCGCAATTTAATACATGACTTCTGTTTGGTGCGCGACGTATTGCCAATGAGCTCACAGTATCTGTCCTGGTGTTGCACATTGGCTCACTCACTCGTCACTTCCCAATGCACCGAAGTATCTGTCCTTCTGATGTCCAAAGGGCGGTGGTAGATTATTTGTCTTTATCTCGGCGTCAGTCGGGAACAGATAACAAAGCGGCATGAATATATATCTGTACAGTTTAGTGCATTTGCTAATTTAACTGCACTTACTCCATGACGTCATAAATACATACGATCAGTAGTATGCAGTCTAAAAGATGCAAAGAAAAGTTTCCGGAAGTAAACCCTGAGACACCCTTGTGCTCACTATTTTGCGGCAAATAATTTTTTTTACAAAGAATCTCATTTCCCATGGGAACACACTTATGCGCTGAGGTGAAATGCCACGAAAAAGAACTTTATATTTTACGTACAGGTTTATGGATGATCTATTGTGCAGTATTCGAGATTGTTTTATTGCTCCGCGCTCTCCGTCGTTATCCACTATTAGCCGTCTGCTCTGTGTGCCGCCGCGTCCGGAGGTCATCCGCGGCTGACAACCGGTGGCTAAGGTAACGTATTCACAGAGATAAAAGACGAGTGTCCCCCACGCTTGAGTCACCAAACCGAGCTGATTCTTGCGATGAAGATAACGTTGTTTCGCAGTAAAATAACGGTGAGGATGGCATCGAAGCAGGCTACGCTACGTTCGAATGCTAACCGTGTTTTGGATGTCGTTCATTGCAACTCATCTGTGCCTGCGCCAAGTACGTCGCATTCGACACAATAGCGTAATATTTTGTAGACACATTCTCAATCCGTTAGTGCCAAACTCGTTGCCGAATTGTATTGGAACCACTCACTGTATGCGGGAAAAGCTAGACGTTGCCATGGTTCCTGTTCTGGGCCCGATTCAGACTCCTAAGGGAAACAGGAAAACCACTTGCTAGCAAGATTAACGCGTACGCCTGTAACAAAACAGATCGTTTGTATTACCTTAAGGATCAAGGTTCTTACCTTAGTTTTTTCATCGGTGACCACTGTTTTATGCGGATTAAGAAACACTATCTTACAAGGTCCGTTAGGGTGGTCTGGTGGGTTATGGAAAAACGTTAACGAAAACGAGTAAGTCAGTAGTTTTACCGTCAAAAAACTAAACTTATGATATGTAATTCGGTAGCCCTGCATTCCGAGTGTTTCCATATCTTCACTAGGCGAAAAATGTAAGTCAAAGGTATTTCCAGCCGGCAGGATGGAGAGTAGAGTCAAGTAACAAAATGTTACTGGCGGAGTGAATCGTCCTACTGACCTTTAAATATGGCTAGTGTAGGCGCACAAACAACTGATTCAAGGAGAGCGTTCCGTCGCTGACACAGACGAGTGGAAATACAATTTCTCCGGTACTCCAAACGGCTGTACTGTTCTGCTAAGTGTAGATGTTACTGCTGAGTTACAGTTACAGGTCGGCACACATGATTCGGATTGTGTGACATCGAGTATCCCATTATCAAGTCGCCTACTAGTCAAAGATACAGCCCGCTAAATACTCCCAAACGTTTCAGCCGCTGTTCGTATGGTAGATTGCGCATTCCAACGACGTATTTGGAAATCCGACGTTGAAGTTGGTCCAGTGCAGTGATGTCGGGCTTCAGATATAGCTGTCAGGCTTGAATTGCGTATTCGAAATGGGCGCGAACATACGTATTGAGCATCTGTCTGCGTCTACTTTTCCGAACGATCATTGGTTACCATTATTCGATGCCTGTTCGGATTGTTTGGAACAACCCAAGTTATCCTGACTCAGCAAGCCGAGTTTGTATTCGACGGAGAGTCGCTGCAGCATTTGCCTTCCTAGATTGTAGGAATAGATACTCTGGTGTCGTATGGAGAGTACCATTCATGTGCCCGCGTCGAAGCATAGTATATGTTGGGTTGCCCACGAATATACCATATTTACGTCACACTGAAGCAAATTCTAATCGGTATCCGCCTGCATCGTGTGCCATATCTTGATGTCAACAAACAGTAGGAAAATTGAAGCAATTGTCCGTGCAAGGCCATTGGTGAATACCAAAAACAATCGTGGCTCCAGAACAGAGGCACACCAGGCCCGACTACTATGGGATCAGATAAGGAACTCCAGACTCCAACCACTAAATGTTGTTTTAAGAGGAAGTTGGTTATCCAGCTCACAGATCCGCGCTATTGGAGCTTGGAAAGGAGAATCCGGTGGTCTGAACGATCAGATACCTCTGACAAACCAAGCTGATCATATCAACGGAATCTCCAGCGTCAAGTGGCTGTGTCCAACTACTCTGTGCAGATAATAAATTCGTTGTGTATGATCGCTGTCAAAGGAAGCTGTGTTTATCGGGAGCAAGGAACTTACAATTTACTGACACACCAAAGCATCGGCAACGATTGACTCCATTAACTTGGAAAGTACAGGGAGTAGAGATATTGGGCGGCAATTTGAGTGCGCAGTTCTGCTCCCGTCTTTATGAATCGGAGTTATTATTTCAAATTTTCACATCGTAGCATCCTGGTTCTGGTCTAAAATGCACTGGAAGAATAGGGCCAAAGGTTTTAGTAGTTGTTTTCCTGCTACTCCCGATGCCTCGGGACGAATGGTGTCGAGTCCCGGGGAGCTGTGGTTGCGCAGAGACGTCAGCTTCAGTAACATACCTTCGGCAATAAAGGAGAACTTGGTGAGACCTCTAGGTGGGAATACGAAAGCTAGAACCTGCCGTTAGGGTAAGTTCTTTGAACTGTGAGAGCAGATTGCGTCCGCAACGCGTTCTATAGCTGTACTAGTTGGACCACCAGTAGTCCGGAGTGGAGGAATTCCCTGTCTCAACTTACGACGGCAATTGACATACTTGTACAGCAGTTTGTGGTTAGCGCTGCAACTTTTCGCCATTTTCTGCTGATATGCTAGTTTGTCATCTCTGAGCAGTTGAGTGCAGTGATTACGATGGGTTGCATAGTTGTCTCAATTAGCTGACGTTGATGATGACCCAAACGCTGACGAAGCTGCGTCACGTACAGTCATTCATATTCGAGTTCCGCTGCTTACGAAAAAAATTGTTTTAGAGCTTTTGCAAACCTTGGCTCTGAAGCATCCGTAACTAGTTGATTGAATTTGCTGACAAATTCGAGCCAAGCGACTTCTGAGTGGCACTCAGCGAGGAACGATCGGGTTGTGGGATTGATGAGTTGGGCTAAGCGGTCGTAGCATGTATTGGTGCGCACCATCTCAAAGTTCTCGTGACGATATTTCGCATAGCATATAAATTCACAACTGATGACTGCATGATCACTACGACCCAAAGGGCAGTGTACAACAGGCACTTAATCATATGTTCCCCGTTGGTAAACACAAGATCCAGAAAAGATTATCTATTACCTGTTCTGAAACGAGTGAGAATAACGACTTGATTATATAGTGGAACATTGGTTATGAGCTCTTGCAGATCTGCTTGTAATTGTTTTGCCATTGTAGCGGGCGTTTTTAAACAGTGTAGGTTGCAAGCATCCATGATCAGGATGTGTTTCCGCTTTAGAATGCATCTTAAAGATGTCGCAATGTGGCAGTTCATTTTCTGTGTCTAGTTTGGGGGTGGTACACCAAAGCTATAATGCAGGTGGCTGGCATGTGATTGCAGGCGGCACTAAAGAGAATCGGCGTAATATGAGTCTGAATCCCCCACGACCTCGCACTCTTGGTCGCTTCGGTAATAATAAATTACCCCACTTCCTCCCCCCATAAGTTTCGTATGTTTCGTATGAATGACATGCCTGGCAGCAAAGCCTCAGTGTTTATCATTCCAGTATGCAACCATGTCTCCGTGACACCGATGATATCGCATGGTTGCGAAACTTGGTCTTTTAGTGCTTCCGTCCGACTGAAAAGAGCTTGCGCATTTGTATAAAGGAAGGATAGTTGCTCGGTTTCTAGGAGCCCACAAAAAGTTAAAGGAGTTAAGGAGTAGCAGGATTTGACCGGTGTTAGATCGGCCGTTATTGATATTTTGATGGGTCTATGATGACACACCGTCCGTAAGCTGATTTGGCCAAGGTGTCCTATTCCTCGTCCGGGCATATCGCAGAGTCGCCTGACCGAGTAGTAGAGTGGTGCTCCTATGTAACTGCCGGTAGTTTTGCCTTTTCAGGTAGGTCCATATCTGATCTTTGCAAGGCTTCAGTGGCTTTTAACCAAATTCGGATGGAAGGCTTTTCCGATGTCGCCGTTAACGATCTAACAATTCCGTTTCTGCCTGCTCTAACTGAAACGGGAGTTTTATTGTTCTTGGGCCGCTTCCTCTGAGTTGATGAGGGAGGTAGCCTTTTGAGCGATCACGCGACAACGTTGTCCAAGGAAAGTGTTTCAAGAATGAGCCGCAATTGTTCCAAATCTTAATTACCGGCCTCATGACCATCGTGGGAAGGAGCTCTGGCACGTCATAAATAAAGTCTGTGCTTAGACACTTCAGCTGGTTCGCTGAACAAACTCCCGTGTTGCCAGCTGTGTGGTTCTGCTTAATATTGTTCAGGCGAACTGTTTGACGGCAGTGTTTCAAGATGTGGTGGGTTTTCTCCTGGCAAGTGTTCTCCCTATAAAAAGCCGCAGATGTCTGTCTACCAATCCTGTGACGTGGCGGATGTGACTGCCCACCAAATAAAAGCACTACTTCTTGCATCACGAAACGATCTTACCCAATCAGCAGACGTCGTTCATCTACCTTGAAAAAATTCTACGGTCATTTTGCACTCTGAGCATCTTACAGAACACAGTTACAAATATAGAAGCTCATTTAAAAATACAAACCACACCCGTACCTCCATGTATGAATTCCCGTAACCTAAATACACGCTACTCGGCAAAATTGTAACAGTACTCTACATTTACCGAGTATCCGTGTAGCTTTACTCTGATCATGCCTGCGAAGATGTGCGTCGCTTTTTCGAGAAGATATGCAGCAGTCTAGAGGTTCCCCGGTTTGCCTGTGTAAAATTCTAACTAAAATTATTTCATTGTGCACCAAGACGACCGGTGTGGTTTGTTGAACTGATTGATGAGTTCACATGCTTGGCTTGCTCATCGCCATTTTTGCTTGGCACTCGTTTCGACTGCAACGAGCAACTGCCTTGTGTGCTGTGCATTCTTCGTTCTCATAGCTAGAGCGTCAATGGTGTCGTATTTTTGGAGCTAGGCAAAGGGGAATTTTCACTGTACAACTAAAGGTTACTTTGCAACCCTATCTGTCGTTTGAATCTCTCTCCGTGCTCCCGCTAAAGGCTGCTTGCTAAATTTGCGACCCCGACTGCTGTAGAAATTCAAAGCCGGATATTCCAACTTTTACTCCAGTGAGCTCGTTCCATTTAATTTTTCGTATTTTCTGGTTTATTTTGTATATGATAGCATAGCTTTTGCGTCCATTTTCAAACCGTGGAATCTATAGACCAAAAGGTAGAGTCCCTCCTTAGCTTTGTATTTCTCTCTGTGCCCTTTTTTTCGGACGTGAATCCTCTTTGTGGTCCTCTCATCTTGAAGTAGAGTATAATAACCACAGAATTACTTCAGACTACGCGAAGTACAGCAAGCTCGTGTTCTATCTCCCCAAAGAGATATCTATGCAGGTCAAAGACTTTGTCATTTCGCAAACCGAAAACCGCATTGAGACCCTCAAGGAGCCTACTATTCAGCGCGTCGTGCTTTCCGAGAAAGTCCGCCTACAGCAGTTTTTCAAGCATCTGCAGCTGGGCAACAAACTGCCCCCAACCCTGCTACGAGAGATGCAGAAACTCCTTGGTTTGTCAGTCATGGACAAGACTTTACTCCGTAAAATGTGGCTACGAAGGCTATCGGAAAACACTCAAGCGATCCTAGCAATCGTGAGCTCCAATTCGCTCCCTCAACTAGCTAACTTAGCAGATCGGGTCATCGAACAGTCACAGGCAGTAGCGGACGCCCTTGCGTCCCAAAGCACTTATGTGACTAGCTTACAGCCAACTATAGAAGCCCTGCAAACAGAGGCTGCGACACTCAGTCGCCAAGTCCAACAGCTCACTATGAGCCGTCGTCGCCATTGCCGATCAAAATCACTCACAAAACGTTCTAAGTCCAGCAACAGACAAGCTCCCTCTTGGTATCATCAACGCTTTGGTACTGATACACGTAAATCCATAAAGACTTACATCTTCACTGAGAAGCAGGGAAACTTCTCAGTGATGGAGGCGACCGGCCAACAGAAAAGTCCCCTTATCCGCATTAGGGATTTAATTTCTGCTACGGAGTTCCTAGTCGACACTGCCGAGGTTAGCGTTATACCCGTAGCTCAGATGAGATCGTCTCACCCTCGCCGACCCAGCTGCGTGCGAACAATGGCACACCAATCGCAAATTTCGGCGAAAGGCTGCTGATGCTCAATCTAGGCTTTCGGCGAACCTATCGCTTGCCTTTCATAGTAGCAGCTATGCCTTTCGCCATCATAGGCATAGACTTTTCTCAACAGTTCGACCTTATCGTCAACGCTAAAAGAAAGAAGGTTCTCGACTCTATGACACAGCTCAGTGTTATCGGGAGTAGAGCTAATGTGGCCGCTACCACTCCAATTCGTGTCCTACCTCAAGTTTCACAGCCTTTTATAGATCTTTTCGACAATCATCCTAAACTCGTGCGCGTTCCAAACGACTTGCATCCTGTGATGTCAAACGTCATGCATCACATTTGCACTAAGCGTCCACCAGTTTCGGCCCGCCCTCGCAGACTAGCCCCGGACAAGCTCAAAGCTGCTAGGGCGAAATTGCAGCAAATGCTTGAACTGTGAATAAGCCGCCCCTCCAACAGTCCATGGATATCACCATTATATATGGTGCCGACGAAATCCGGGGACTGGCGCCCCTGCGGTGATCACAGGGCACTTAACAAAGTTACCGTCCAGGATAAACACCCAATTCCGTATATGCATGACTTAACCACAGCTCTACCTGGTAAGTCGGTCTTTAGTAAAATCGACCTAGTTCGGGCCGACCATCAAATACCAGTGGAGACAACCGATATTGCTAAAACAGCAATCCTCACACTATTTGGCCTATTCGAGTACCTCAGAATGCCTTTCGACCTTAGCAAGGCTGCTCAAACTATTCGGCGTTTCATCCATGGGGTAACGCGTGGACGCGAAGGCCTTTATCCTTATCTAGATGACATTCTCATCGCTAGCTCTTCGGACAATGGACATTCACCACCTCGACGCTATTTTTCAACGACTGACGTAACATGGGATTACTGTAAACTCCGACCAATGCGAACTTGGCCAAAGCTCCATTGACTTTCTTAGCCACAGAATATCCTCCTCTAGCATTGAAGTACTGCCAGACAAAATACAGGCACTGAAGAATTATCCTGCTCCTAGTTCTTTCAAACAGCTACGCCGATGCCTGGGCCTGGTCAAGTACTACCAACGTTTTATTCCTAACTGTGCAAGCACACTGCAATCAATGACTGCTTTGCTCCGCGGTGACCAACAGTCTTTTCATTTTCCGGACGAGGCTAGATTGTTTTTCGAGGAGCGCAAAGATGCTGTCTCTAACTTAGCGCTTCTCGCCCACCCAGACCCATCAGCACCACTCTCCTTGACAACCGATGCATCAGACACTGCTGTCGGTGCAGTTCTTCAACAACCCATCGACCATCGATGGATACCTCTAGGTTTCTTTTCGAAACGTTAACAATCGTCTGCATCGCGTTACAGTACCTTCGGTAGGGAACTATTAGCTATCTACCTAGGTATCAGACATTTCCGTCGCTATCTCGAAGGTCGACATTTTACAGTCTTTACTGACCACAAGCCATTGATCTACGCAAGCAATGGCGCAACAGACAAGTATTCTCATCTAGAAACTAGACACCTAGACTACGTTTCTCAGTTTAGGACAGACATACGACATGTCTCAGGTGCTCTCAATCCCGCTACGAATGCTCTTTCACGCATTCATCAGATCAGCTTATCACCTGGCACCAACATCGACCTATTCGTCATGGCTGCTGCCCAACAAGCTGATCCCGACATAGACAAGCTATGACGCAACACCTCTTTGAAACGATGTCTCACAGTTCACCTCATCCCGTAGTTCTTACGACAATGCGCCGACTAGTTATCAACGCTTTAAATAACCTGACTCATTCCGGAATAGTGCTTTGCAGAAGCTCGTAACCGGGCGCTTCGTATGGCTCAAAGGCAATCGCGATGTCCACCTTTGGGCACGTGCACCCTAAGAGTGTCAACGCGCCACGGTCTACAGACAAACCAAAAGTCCACTCGGCCTCTTCCTCGCTTTTGAGTCTCGTTTTGCGCACGTCCATGTTGACCTGGTCAAATCTTTGCCACCATGCAAATGCTACGTATACCTCCTCACCAGTGTCGACCGATTCACCCGTTGGCCAGAAGCGATTCCGAGAGCCAACGGCTCATCTGAGACATTTTCACAAGCCTTCCTAGAACGCGGGGTAGCTCAAATTGGTTACCCGAACGTAGTCACCACCGACAGAGGATCACAGTTTGACGGATCCTTCAGCAAACTTCTTAAGGTACTTGGTTGCCAACACAACGGAACCACCGCATACCACCCTGCAGCTAACTGGTTGGTAGAAAGTTCCACTGAGACCTCAAAGCACCATTCTGTGCTCAATCTAGCCCATCCTGGCACGAAGTACTCGCTCGTTCTCAATGATGAACAATGAACAATGATTTATAACAGGTAACAAAGCAGATGACATGTCCCGTAGGGCATAAGAAACACGATTAAAGAGGATTTGCACGCCACTCCTACTTCGCTAGTTTTTGGATGCACACAACGCTTGCCTGGTGAACTTGTGTCAACAAAAGCACCAAAAACCTTTTACTATGGCGACTACGCAGCTCGCCTACCTCAACAAATGCGTCAGCTTCAGCTTGTGTAACCCAGAACACAGAGCTTGCGTACGAACGTAAGCGTACGCCTTGTTACTTGCACTCACGTGTTCGTTCGCAGTGACAGAGTACGCCGGCCACTTCAACCTTCTTATTCTGTTCCGTACCCTACCGTACGCGGGAGCGACAAGACTTTTACCGTTGACTACAATGGTAAGACTGAGATGATTTATATCTACCAACTCAAACCAGCATTCATCGACGACTCGACTCTTTGGTGCAACAAGCACCTTCATAGCCTGCGCCATCACAGCTAGTACTGCAACCTCAGAGCAGCCAGTTCGCTCCAGCGGAACCGACAACTGCAACCGACAGCACTCCTACTCGTCATACCATCAATCGACGCGGTATTTGTTAATGCTTGATATTTTACATAGAACGTGCATCGCAAATTTTCTTGCTCTTACCAAAAGTTTTCCAAAACCTAAAAAGACCAAAACGCTTTGAAACTACCGAAAGAAGAGCAAAAGCTTGTGAAAACCAAAAAACAGCTCTGCACGTTTTTCTTTTGCACTCTTCTGTGTATTGCTATGTATTTACGCTGCACTTTTTCATTTTGCTTTCCATATACACCGTCGGTTGGTCGCACCATGGGTTTCACTTTTCGCTGGATCCACGCACATCAAATGGAAGTGGAACGGACTTCCTGCTCAACCAGCTACGTGAACTTTACAGACTGCCTCTCCACAAACATTTTTGTTACCGTTGCGACACTGTAGGGAGGACATGGATGGGAGCCGGCTAAAGTCCGATTGCATGTTTCTCCCCCAGCAGCTGCATCATGTTTCACAACCTGGTCGCGCAGAAGGCTGACCCGCGACAGAGAGTCCTCACGTAGATCGAAGGACTGCTTATACAGTCCCTTCTGGAGGAGGGCTATGTAGCAGGCCGGAGATTCCCCGGTTTGCCTGTGTGAAGTTCTAACTAAAATTATATCATTGTACACCTAGACGACCGGTGTGGTTTGTTGAACTGATTGATGAGTTCACATGCTTGGCGTGCTCATCGCCATTTTGGCTTGGCACTCGTTTCGGCTGCGACGAGCAACTGCCTTGTGTGCTGTGCATTCTTCGTCCCCATAGCTAGAGCGTCAATGGTGTCGTATTTTTATAGCTAGACAAAGGGGAACTTTTACCGTACAACTATAGGTTCCTTGGCAACCCCAACTGTCTTCTGAATCATTCTCCCGGCTTCCGTTAAAGCCTGCTCGTTAAAGATATTACTTAGTTATTTATTTATTATCATGTGCTCGAAGGGGTCAGGATAGATGTGTACGCTACAAAGTTCGTCTTGTAGCGCGATCGCAGGGAGTAAAACGTTTTCCACATCAGTGGCGGGTTACATTGTTAATCTAATAATTATGGGTTCCTCATAGTGTGCAGAGTTTGGACGGAGAATAATTCTCACTAGTTATGTGGGGTTGGCATTTACGCTCATCAAAACGCACAGTGGGTTCCACTGGTCTTGGTCATCAGCCAACTTACCCGGTATTGTGATCGCGGTAGCTTCGGGGACATTTGTGAACACGGCAGTCCGGGCGCTATTGTTGGAGGTTTTTTCCTTGAGCTATAAATTTGGGTGATTGTTGGTCCTAGCTTTATGTCGAGTGATGATTGTCTACTATTTGTCTCGCTATTCGCGCTAGCGGTGTTTGCAAAAGTGGAGGCACTAAATGTAACATCCCGAGGGACGTTAGCAGCGATCCCTGCATAGGTGTCTGGACTTACAGAGAATATGATCTCGACCAGAGACCCTTGAGTTGCGGGTGCAGAAGATTCGTGCTTGGCTGTTTTATCCTCGTTAAAGAAACAAGTTGTTAAGACCGGTGGAATTTGATTTATCACGGCTTTCTGGTGGTGCTTGATTTTCGTGGTGCTGAGTACCCTTTGGCCATCAGAGCCACGGCCTGATTTTGCATGATTTTCCTGCAAAATTGATGTAGACAACGGCAACGTGGACCTCGTCGATCGGGTTTCGGGCCAGGCAAATGTTGCACCATTACATCTCTTAGTAGGCACTGGAATGTCCTAACAAATACTTACTTCCGGTGATATAATCTCAGAGTTCGTTCGTTGTTAAACTCCTGCCAACCGATCGCAATATTTGGACTAGGAGAAGTATACATTTGACTACTGGGATTGTCTAACACGCAGTACAAAACCAAAGCTCGTCTTGGGCTGTTTCGATCGCTTGCGTGTTGTTGGGGAAGATTTGTACACTTTGGATGGTACCGCTTGAAACAGTGTCAGCAGGGTAAACCAAATTCGACTAATCGGTTACATTTATGTTTACCCACTTTTACCCTTTGCCTGGGGTCCTTTTGGATTTGCATCAACTTGCTTTCTCCTACTCAGCATAGTATCGCTTCTGTGCACAGTGAGCCAGTTGATGTTGTATACTTTCCGACTGGTCGGACTGCTCAGTGTTGGAAGGTAGCTGCAAAGGTAAAGTTAAAACTGGAGGAAGATGTTTCTGCGCTGATTGGTGTGATAGGTTACGTCGGCGCACTATTTGAGCAGGTCATACAGAGTAGCGATTGGCCTTGGCTCATCAATAAACTCCAACAGAATGCTGGGCGAGTAGCAACGTAGTACAAAACGCGAAGTAGCTGCATCAAATGGTATTAGGGAAGTAGGGTTTCTGCTTGAGTTGGTCACTTCAACAAAGATCTTTCGAACGAGTTTAAAAACGCACAAAGTGCTTAAATCTGGATTATTAGTGATGCGTTTCAGCAACAAAATCCGGAAAAAAGCAGGCGTGAAGCCGAAGCTGAAACGATAATCATAAATCAAAAAGTAAATATGTACCCTGTAGATCTGAGAAACCCAAGTCAAAGTAAAATAAGCCCAATGGTGTGTAGGAAATCTGTAAAGAAAGGCCCACAAAAAGCAAGAGCGTCGGTGCGGATCGACCGTACGCTGGATGGCCAGATGCTAGGGTGGAAGTATGGGTCATCCCTGCAAACGCAGACGACAAGCATTTAAAGCCTACTTTCAAGCGGCGTCCGGCCAATGGTTCGCCGATAGTTTTGTATGGTTAACGCATAATGAACCTGGACCTAAACCGCTGCTTAGATTTGCGATGACTTTTCACAGTTGCGTCAGCACCATTCACAATTGTCGGTGTCGATTACTTCTGCCAGTTTGCATTGCTCGTGAATACTGGTGGCCACATGCGTTTAGACGACCATATTTAAGTATGAGTTGATGGCCTCCTGTTATACGTCCCAGTAATTAGTCCCGTTTTAAGATTTACCGAAGCACCAGCTGCAGAATTGCCATAGGTCAAGGCAGAAATCGCTCAAACAAAGCCAGCCAACATGTGCACGATCATCCTATACAAGCCACGTGCCTCACCTGCTGAATTCCCCCTAGGCAGGCCAACAGCTAGTAGACGTCAACTTTCTACTTGGTTCCGAATAGGGTTACGTGAGACTTGTGTTCTCGAAGCAGTTATTATGCGCTAAACATTGTTACCGAACCCGATCAATATCCGATCCCACAAATCTTAGATCCCGCATACAGTACTAAAAGTTAAAATACCCTTTACATATATCTGTTTAGGTAGCACATACAACCGTATCCAGGTTACAAAAGCGGACATCGCTAAAACGGTCATGATGACCTTGCTTTGTTTGTTTCAAGATCTGAGCATACTATTTGGTCTTTAACATGTCGTACAAACCTTCTAACGATTCATCGACCAAGATTGTCGTGTCTTAGACGTCGCCTATTTCACTTCAATGACAAATCGATCACGAGCTCCTCATACAGAGAGTAACTGCGCCACCAGCGGACACTTTTGCCCATTAATCCCAAAAGATGGCTTCACTGGCAACGCACAAAAGTGCTCGTTTGGTATAGATTCGGTTAATTCCCTTGGACGTCATATCACCACTGCATGCGTTGTGTCACTGTGGGATCTGATTGAGTCCGTCACTGACTAGTTTACTACTCACTCGTTTAAACTGCTTAGTGGTATTGGCTGCGTGGTTGACTTTGACAACCGCGTCTTATCTAACAGTGTATTGCTTATGATGTCGCCCAATAAACTTTCATGAATGAAGCTTAAAAATTTCGAGTTCCTCTCTGCAGATACGGTATATCGAACCAAGACCCAGTTGCTTCAATGTCGCTCAGTGTCGACGCTTCCGATGTGGCACTTAGCGCTATCTTTTAACAGTAAGTCGGTAACACTTGGTAACGGTCGCAATTGTTCTACATACGCCTGAGAAGCACTAACTCCCATTGCAGCACTTTAAGCAAACAGATAGACCATGTTCAACAGGCCCAATCATTTACCTCACCTAGACGTTCGTGCATCAGTTGAACTTTTGACTGTATGACTTGTGGCGCACAACGTCAATCGCGACGTTCGTACTTGGACACGTACCTGCATGATTTTTCAACATGCAAAGGTGCAAAAGCACCTGCATAGCGCATTAAGCACATTCTTAAAAGATGGGTGCACACTTTCTTCATATGCACTTCGACCTATTACCGTATGTTACTGAAAATAAACGCGTCCATTAATAGGCCGACAGCATAACATTGCAATATCAAAGTTTTCTTAAGTCCCTATTTTAGCCGACGGCGAAAAAATCAGCAAAAAAGGAATCGAAGTTAGTTGTCCACCATTTTGTTGTAAACACTACCTGCTCCACTAGTGCCCAGTTATGTTTACTATAATAGGTAAACGCTTTTGAGTTAATACCCAATGTAGCGCTAACGCGACCTTCCGTGATCCCGCCCGTCACACGCGAGTGGTGCTAAGGGGAGAGAATCGCAGTGGTATGCAGTTGAATTCCTAGATGGATTTTGCATGTCAGTTTTACAAATGGTTTATAAGCTTTTGATAAGCCGACCACCCTCTAGGGAACTGAAAAATTGCCAATAAATTGCCAATAGTATACGGTAGGTTTTCCAGCCGAATTCAAAATGCTCGGCGTACCAACTACTACTACTACTACTACTATTACTACTACTACTACTACTACTACTACTACTACTACTACTACTACTACTACTACTACTACTAGTAGTAGTAGTAGTAGTAGTAGTAGCAGCAGCAGCAGGAGCCGCAGCAGTAGTAGTAGTAGTCGTTTACTGAGTAGAAATAAAGCCAAATAAAACCATGGAAATCACTAGAAGACAGCTTTAATAAATCCATTAGCAGCATCGTATATTAGCTTCAGGTGAGCAACACACGTCAGCTATTACGCCGCAATGAAGGATAAAACGAGACCTTTTTGTTATTTCGCACACGATATTTTTTCATTTTTTTCCTTCTTCAGTCGTTTAGCGTTAGTCATCTAAATATAAACAATTAGGTGCACAGATCCCCCACTGGTTTTGATTGTGCACCATATCTTGAATTGCTTTCAGTCATTCACACTCTCCGTCCTTTGGTCCCCAAGCAGTCAGACATGTGGATTTTGTGTTAGAAATACGTGAAGTGTACGATGTCATAGGCTGTCACCAAGTTAGCGGCCGGCCACCTTGTGGTCTCTGCTAGCCAAGTCCTTCACGAATGAAATGGGATCGATGGGGCAAACGCTTTGTTGACATGCGCAGGATGTGACCGAGCTCTTACCTGGCGCGGAAAAATTAGCTTGTTGAAGGGAATACTCGCATTCTCTAAGGCACGACGTCTGAGTTCCTCGTTGAAGGCAAGTTGTTGTCATCACACATGAGTAATCCTTCGCAAGGACTTATTGTTGAAGGCCGATAGCCTGCGCATGTCGTCTACGCGAACTGGCCATGACTCGCTTCTATATAGCCACACCACCCGAACTGTGTCATTGTAAACAAGACCCTTTACAAAATATGAAACATCTGGATGATGCTACAAGTGTTTCAAGTTAACACAAGCCGATTAACCTTTGGCGATAAGAAGAAGAGCTTCCTTACCAAATTCAGCACGTGCAGACAGACAGCTGCCTGGATGGACGAAGCTATCCACTTGTTTCACATGTGCCTTCAATATTAAGCACGGAAACGGCGATTGCAACTTCTGAAGCAGCACTTTACAGTTTGACGGGGTAAAGTACATCCCGTACCTATATGACTTAATCGCCAAACCGTTTAGAATAGTTTTTATACTCTGTGACTCATCACCAAGTAAGGAGATATCCAAGGCATAATCTAAATTGGTCGCTGTTTGCCCGGTAATAGTTGTAGAACAAATTTTGGCAACCATCTAGAGCTCACAAAAGAACGTCTTTAATTGCACAGTTGAAGAGGAACGAGAGCATAGGGCAGCCCTGTGGCTCACCCCTATTGAGAGCAAAGAATGATGAAAGCATGCCATAGACCTTCACGCTGCCGCAGATGTGAAGGTAGAGTGCGCGTAGGATGGTAGTGTACTTTTCTGCGACTCCTTTCTTCAGCAAACAAATTATAGCGCTGGGCGATCAACAAAGTTGACCGCAGCCCAGAGGGCTAGAAATGCACAGATGATGGGCCTCTGGTAAAGCTGGCAGTGTTCGAAGATTTGGTGGAGCAGGAATATTTGATCCACGCACTCGCGACCAGATGGGGAGTTAGCTTGTTCTTCGCCGTACTGCGCTTCCAGCATGTGAGATAAGCTATGAAGTAGAATAGATCCCAGTAGCTTAGATACAACTAACATGAGACTAATCCTCCTGTGACTAGCGCATTTGTGCAAACACCATACTTAAAATTCTGGACCATAACTTATTCGTCCCAGGAAGAAGGCACCATTACTGCATGCCAGATTTTTGAGAATAACTCGGTTAGCTGGTTACTGATAACTGCGCCACCATACATGAATAGCTCCTTTGGAGGTGCATCTGGGCTGACAGCCTCAAACTTCTTATGTGTCGAATCGCAAGACAACCTTCCGGTTTACTGGGTAGATCAGGTGTGACGGCCCAGGGCCGGCAACTGGTTTCACAGGGCATATAAGTAGACGGTGGTGTCCAACTAAACTTGGGATGCAAATTCTCGGCATATCGTTCTAAGCGACGCTGTAGATTGGCAATCAGCTAATCATTTGATTCGTAAATAATCTCAAAGACACCAGCCTTCCTTTGGCCGGTGTATCGAATGAGATGAAAGCGCTTGCAAGTATTGCCAGAGAGGGCGGAGTCCTCTATTTTTGAAGCGCGCTGTGACCATTAGGCTTCAGGGCACCTCGTACGCCTTGTTTAAGCTGCCGACTGACAGAAGAGCAAATTTAATTATGAGTAGACTCCGCATGCATGTTTCTGCGGTGGTCAAATAGATCCTAAAAGCGCGTGGAGATCCGGGCCTTCATAGGGTGCTGAGTAACATCACGGACTGTCTGTTCGGAAGAGACCATGGTATTCTGCATGAACACCCAGTGTTTAACAATGTCTTGCATTACGTTGCAACCGAGTGTAAGGGCCAGGGAATATTGCTAGCTCTGCTGAACTAAGAAAGTAGAAAGTTTCGTGGTGTCTGCCTACCAGTGCTTTGTTTTCGGAGACCTCTGAAATGCATGCATCTGTTCGCATAGACGAGAGCATGGTCTGAGTCAAAGAAGTAGATCAGATGGCTGTACAACTATTTACACTACCACGCCATCTAAAACGGTTTGCGACATGCTCCACCTGAGACTATTACTGAGACGCAGAAAGGGGTCACTAAATAATGGAACGCCTCCTCGAATGCCGAAAGGTGGTATCCTAGAGAAACGAACGATTGTCTTTGCTAAGTAGGAGAAGGCTCTCCATTATCTAAGCGGCTCTTATCGAGTGCATGGTGGCCGCCGAGGTGACTTTCACATGGTAACATACGACCGACTCGTACGTTGTGATCCCCAGCAAAGACAGCAATATCGGTTTTGAAAGCTTTGTTTGGGGGCTGGCGAAGTTCACGATAAAAATCGTCCTTGACTGAGTCGCAACTACGGTCAGTTAGAGCGTAAGCTGCGACCACAAAATACTTGCGTCTCACCTCACAACATATGTTGATCCTGTATGAGCCCCAAACCCAAAGTGTAAGCAGTCAGCTATTACTGCGTAAGCAGTCCAGTAGTGTGGCCTCGGCCTTGTTACTTAGCACTACACCAACACTAGCCATACCTGCCGCAGCTGCATATTTGTCACCAGATAGACGTAGGTAATATCTGGCTTCGTGGTCGGTGGGAGATCTCAAATTACTTACAGTACTCGGAGCTTGCAAGCGCGTTCCATAAAGACAGCACAAATCAATGGCGAGGGATTCCAAGGTGTGTGCAAAACCAACTTGCTGCTCAATTGGAATGAGTGTACATACATTGATACATGTCAGATGAAACTTGGACCCAGGCCTAAAGATCGCGAATGGGCCAGCACTGTGAGTGTCGACTAAACCACTAGGAATAAAATCATGGAGACAGTAACCAGCTAGTAACGGATAAACGTGATTGGTTACAAATAAACAGGTGATGTGTAAAGAAGAGGTGTGAGAAGCAGGAGCAAAAGCAGCTAAGAGCAATATCACAGAAGATCAGTCCATGGCTTTGCCAGTGGGACTGACACTGCCCAGTTGCCCAAGCCAAAGTAGGGAGCTGTCTTAAGTGACAACATCCTAAGACTTTGGCTAAATAGCCTGCCTAGAAGGCAGCGGGATGAATTCAAGTCATTTTACGGACTTGTTCAACCGATTAAAAAGGTGCGTACAGACTATTATTATCCCAAACATCTCTTTTAGAAAACGGCGGCAGAAGTATTTTCAGGGTAAATGGATAAAGTAGTTTAGTAGTCCGGCAATTATGACCACCAGCCGGAAGCCACGCGCTTCGTCTGCATATGATAAGTTGTTTGAGGATACATCGCCACCAGCATATGACGGCGTGTCATCCTCCGCTAACTGCATGGTCACACGATTCTACCTCCAGCTATAAGCAAGGCTACTAGCCCAGGCAGATCCCACGCGGTGTAAAATGCCTTTCGCGTCCTTCTAGGCTTAAAGACACCATGAAGATCTACTTAACGCAACAACAGCAATGACACTATATACTAACAGGCTACATTTGCCCAAACAGATGATATCACCAGCAACCTCCAAGTACTGCTTTTACTACGGAGGTCCCACCTATTACTTAGATCACTAGGTATGCGAAGTAGCTCCTCACGTTTCTCTGTTGACGAAGCACTAGTGTACATGTCGAGGAAACTCTCTGCATGTTTACATGTACTGCCTTGCGTAGCAGGTGCATGATAGCCTCTAAGGATACGAAGCACCGCAACTTTGGGTGTTATAAATCGTGCGAAACACTTAGTCACAACTAACTGCGGTGACCAACACAAAGTTGTCAGTGTCGAACGTCTAAAGCCAACCTTTATGGAACATCACAACGCGTCCATCGTCCAGTAATGCTTCTTACTGCGTTACAACTAAGCACACCAAGTTCCAACATCATACCTTTCCCGAAGCAGACGCTCCTCCCGGGTTACAAGCTGCAACTTTCCCGACATCATCTTTCACGCTTAATCTGTTGCCTACATGGACCAAATGCCGTCGCCAGGATGTTCGTAAAGCTGATCGTTTTTTTCAATGTTGGTTAGCGTAAATACGTTTATACTTTAAACGTTGCGTATCTTTGCTATGGTTTCGTTAAGTTAAGTTTGAAATACAAAATATCGGTCAATAAAACATCGCAAATAGTCTAGTAACAATTAGGCTTAAACAGTGCCGTTGCACGCAGGCCATTTTTCCTTCCTTTCGACAGGTTGGTTCCGTGTGTTTCACTTTTCTCGCTTCCACATACCACGATCCACCCGTTTAAAGGACTGGTGCTCAAGTGCAAGACATTCAAAAATTAGCATAGCAACGGGGAAGCAATCGTAAAGTTGGACCATCCTCTTGAAGGAATGTCATTTTGCGCAGAGCAAATGCAGTGTGGAGGTGAGTCCACTCTAAAGGACACCTTTTGGCAGCATCTAAGGTCTTATTGGCCTTACCCTAGACAAGCCAGTTGATGTTGCACTAAAAATAGTATGCTTCAATGACTAGGTGTAAGGCACCTGTCCTGTATTTGGTTACGTAATTAAATATAAAAGGCACAGCAGCCCCAGAATTTCGACTAACTTTTTTCTGTAAAACATTCACACGCAATTTGCACTGCACAATTATGTTCTGTGGACTAAAACTCACACTGTTAATAGTATCAAGGTCTATTTTGTTCGTCTTACTAGGTTGTCTCCGTAGCGCCGCAACCTATAGCTCTTGTTTACTGCTGATCAATAATACAATATTTTTTATCGTTTTATCACGCTCTACATCCATTCCATATCCCCTCGTATTCCTCCGCCCAGTAGCCTCCCAAGCTGGATTTCGCTCCAGTTCTTTATGGTCGTCCACAATTTCTTGCAGCACTTTTATTATAGTCCACTGAATTCGACTTCATTCCCCTTCTGTTGTCCACGCTTGATTACGCGCTTTGTCTCAAACCGATAAGTACTAATAATTTAAGGATAAAATCAGTAGCACATATGTCGGTTGAACATACGTTTATCTGATTGATCAGGTAAAAATGACCTATGGATATTATTGACAGGTTTCGGTTCGAAACAATAATATGGAGCATATCATTTAATTATATAACGAAAGCGACCCCATATTTCACTATCTAATAACTGCAGCCTAGCGAGACGGTAATAGATGGTGACTTCGTGTCTTTAACCTAGCCTACTCTAGTAAACAAATTATGTTCTACAGTGACGATCAGAAAAAATACATCGCCATTTAGGCGCGAAAGTAAACGTTTTATTGCCGTAATAACATTTACAGACGTGGAAATGCGTACGTATGTGGGGACGTTGCGCTCGGCGTATCATTAAGAAAGTTTACTTCTTGCAACACCTCAGGATCACCTTCACCAATTAGAGAAAGACGCACTTCTGAGTAATAGGATATCCCGACTACCAGGAACATAACCTGTATGAAAATGAATCAGAAGTGGCTTCCGTTTGCATAAAATACAATGCACAGTAAAAGCATAAGCCGCATCAGTATGCCGAATCCCTGGTATATACTGGAGCGTAGGTATAGACGGCCTCCTCTTCTGTATTTGGTTGCAACTCTGCAATGACTTCAGCCTTGTAAGCACAGCAAACTACCAAGCACCAAAGCTAAAAATTAAAAAATTTGTATCTAAGGCTACTAAAATAGCTTTTGCTCTATTGACGTCTCTTGTGCTTCCGAGTGCCTTGTCATGCAGGTGAATGGTGCAAATCCTTTAATCCCCAGGTTGCCCAAAACATGCAACTACAATTACCGATGACGAATTGGACAGTACAACGACGATCATGCGACAAAAAATGTAAGTTAAATTCGTAAAAGCCTAAACCAATGTTATGGTTAACTCACGTGCAATACGTAACAAACAATGAAGTACATCACACTGAAAATAAGGTAAGGTGCACGCTTTGGAATAAAAAGAGGATTAGGACTGCAACCACACCTACCCATGCAGCGAGACCGTACCATGAATACGTGTAAAGGCCAACTCCTAAATCGGTAATAAGATGCATAATCATGATGGTACACCACGCACGAAGGTATGGCTTTAAGTGATACAAACGCTGTGGAACAGTAAGTAAAAAACTTGCAAAGCATACATATCTCGTTGGCCAAACAATCGCCACTATCAGTATAATCGACATAATCAGTAGTATGAGGTTTGCAAAAAGCATAATGATATCACACAAAATGAAACCTAAAATAAATTCGGAAGATTTCGTTTCGAACCTTTCCAAAACCGTGATCGCCAAATAGTCGGAAACATTTTGTCGATGACAAATTCAGGAACACCCCATGAAATTAAATCCAACGTTACAAATATCAAGGCGCAAAGCGTAGTGATCTGCATAAAGTACTGTCGTTATTGAAAAGAATACTGAGTACCGCGGTAAATATTGTGCAAATAAAGCATCCCATTCTATTATCAAGACAAAAGCAACCTCTGAGTGGGCAAATTGGCCGGACTTCTCCATTATGTTTTATCAACCACACCATTTCCTCACTTGTTGATATATATGAGCTACCACCAGTTCAAAGTAAATATATAGTTGAACAACAAAAACAAGCAACCATAGCCAATGTGAACAGCTAAGTTTACATAACCCAATGTTCTAAAATGTGCCAAATATGATGAAAAGACTGTGCTGTATTTTATCGAATACGTATTTTTCAACCTTCATGTTGAAGTGGCGGGAATTTTAAATAGGCCGTCGCCTTTATAGTTAGCGCGGAATTCTTCTACCGCGCGAATATCGTATAGCTTGCGGTAGACCTATTGATGGCGTGTATATAAAGTGTGAAATTAATCTACCTGCGGTTTTAGGGCAATATAGAAATTAATGGGCGTTTTGAAGCCGTAATTGACAATCTTTGACCCAAGCAACCCTACGTATCCGAAGATGCGAAGTGACACTGGATACTGTAGGACTAGTTAATACTAGTCCGAGACGATGCGCGGAATTAAGCGCGGATATCAGAAGGCAATTGGAGTCGGACACAGCGGACTGTATTCGATGGGCTACAACAAGAAACGGACGGATGAAGCGAGGCAAGAGCGTACGCTTGAGCGCGGGGACTTACAAGGCAGTTGTGTGTCGATCCGGTTGTAAGATTAAAACAAGAATGAGTAATGTACAATCGGTCAACAAGTAAATTGTACACGAAAGATAAGAGTTATCTTTTCGGGCGCTACAATACTTAAAAAGAGACCTACTCCAGATGAGCCTCCAAGTTTAAGCGAGGCTACCTAGAAACTACTGTCTTTAAATGGGAAGTTGCCAACGCTAATTACTGTGACGCACGCTATGAATGCAGCGTGAAAAGCGATTTTGCGAAAGGGTTTGCTTGTGGCTTGGTACTATTTTTAACCGGCGGCGCATGCGGAGCTGCATTTTCCGTGTAAATGACACGTTTCCTGGCCAACCTAGTAGACGCAAGAGAATCTTCTTGATATATAAACAACGTTATGGGGACCCACATTAATGATCCTGGAAATGAGTAATTACTGAATTGACTTTAAAATCTTAATGTGGAATAACGATGCATAGTGCGGACAATTGACTGAGGTACCGTGATTCATGAAGCCATTTACAATCGCTATGTTAATGTTATACGTCAGCGAAGGCACCACATTAACTGTTTCAACGGGTAAGTGAACGTGAAATTGCTTGCTGGGTCCATTCTGAACTTTGTACGATGGTACCTAGATTCATATTGCCTGATGCAACCGTTTTATAGATGGTCTATCTCAGCCAAGCCATCACTTGGTAGCTCCTTTCTGATCTATGGACGATGCGACTTTATGCAGGAAGCCTGCTGCGGCCATTTTGTAGATGGACCGTCTCTGCAAAGCTATCGGTTGGTAGCTCTATACAGAACTTTATAGCTGATTCCTAGATGCTCTTAGCCTAATGCCACCATTTTGCAAATGTTCTATCTAAGTTAAGCCCATGTGTGATATATCCAATCTGATCTGTGGACGACACTGGTTAGTATCACCTAGGCTGTTGGAACCATTTTGCAAATGGTCTATCTCAGTTGTGTCATCACTGGGTAGTTCCATTCTGATATGAGGACGACTCTACCTGGAAACACGCAGCCCGATGCAACCAATTTTTAAATGGTCCACCTCAGCCAAACCATCGCTTTGTAGCTCTATTCTGAACTTTGGACCATGATTCCTAGATTCACGTAGTCTAAGGTACCCGTTTTGTAAATGGTCTACCTCAGTTATGCCATTGCTTGGTATCTCCAAGCGGACATCTGGACGATGCCACTTGGTATCACGTTAGCTGTTGGAAACTTTTTACAAATGATCTATCTAACCCAAGCCATCGCTTTGTAGCTCTAATGTGAACTTTGGATGCTTGTTCCTAGATTCACTTAGCCTAATTCAACTTGTTTGTAAATGTTCTACCACACTTATGTCCCTTAGTACATGGAAGCGACAGGGCATCACTTGCGCATTTGGAATATATGATTTACGCTAAGCAGCGATCTGGCATCAAGGTCCTTACGCTACGCGTTTTTGGTACATGCTACGTCATTTGCCGCACCGCATCCTGGTAACTTTGACCACTTTCGTTAGGCATGAAGGCATAGGAAAACTATGAGCGGAGCCGGTTTCTTCAACCAGCAGGGCATGCCATAGCACATACGGACCATGGTTGTACTGATGTGTGGCGTCTGCAAAGATGACATCGCAAAAGCGCTTACATAATGGTATAACGCTTCGCGGTAGAAAACATAAATGCTATACTATATCGTCATTGTCCACTATGTCGCATATACCTTCTCCCGGTAGCAGCCTCTTCACTTGAACGGCTTCGTTTCCCCGCTCAATTTTAGCGTGCCGGTTGCGTATAGACCTGACGTCTGCAAGTTCCAACTGCACTTGGAACGCACCAGACGCAACAGCTCTTATCTCACGCGTACTCTTAAAACACTGCATGAGCTCCAAAACTTGCTTCTCATCCTCTTATAAGAGCTTGCGATTACGCACTATAACCACGGCATTTTCATGTAAAAAGCATGGCTAGGCGGCATAAAGTAATCCGTTATCTTATGCGAGACACCGACAAAACGATACATGACATGAACGGCACAATTGCAGTCTTTGTAACCAAATGGGCAGCTTTAGCTGGATGAATGAAACCACTTACCGGCGGCTTTCAGCACGTTTCCTGTAGGCATGAACACGTACGTACTTCACTTACAAATATGCCATCTCTTTCGGTAACGTACTACCGCGGTATCGGCAACATCCACCGGCAACCGTAATCCCCATCCGAATCCTTCGCTGCCGACCCCTTGACGAATATGAAGCACGTAACATCCATAGCGCGCTCCCTTATATACGGATCGACATATTCGTTAAGTAAAACAAACATAGTACAAATTTTCCATTTAACCATAACTTTTACCATTTTTATCGATTTCCAAACGCGCTAATTAGATTTTAACGTTTCCTTTGCGATTTTCTCATTAAGTTGCCAGCCACAACCTGTAGAAGAATTATCCACTATCGCCTTTATATGGCAACGCTGGCGTCATATTTGCGCGGGAAGGAAGTTGCTTGCGGAGTTCCGGTGAACCATCACCAAAGAAAAATAAAGGAAAATGTAATAAGTTGTTACGTTGTTATACATTATTCAAATATTGGTGAATTTTCAAGCTGTAATTCACAAGTAGATGCTTACTGTTTACCAGTTAAACTACCGTTTCTAGATTGCAAGGTCAGCAGCTGTTCGTAGGCTTTCTGGGACGACAATTGGGTGGAATGACGATGTAAAAATGCATAGCCATCACCTTGAAATATACTAGGAATGAGGACGTTTAACGAAAAAATGAATGGGAAGCACGAGAAATGAATGTTTTAGGTGCGAAGGTGACCAAATAATGGTTTGACGAGAACTTGGGTGAGCTGTAAGTCGGTGGAAAAATACATAAAAATGAAACACGCGTTAAAGGTTTTTTGAAGGGGAAAATATATGTCTGAAATGTGTGAGAAGGAGATATTGCTGCAGTGACGTAGCATAAGAGGAAAAATGGCAGGTGAATGGTCTGCAAGCGGTGCTGGATGAAATAATTAAATAAATAATAAATTTAAATAAATAAATGTGTATATTTACCGACGGACGGTACACGACCCCATAAGTGGGAGCGATCATTTGTATCGTGAACACGTTTCATAACATTAAAGAAAAGTTTTTTGATAGCATTTCGGATCATGATTACTTTTCATTGAGTCCTAGACCCGCGCAACTCAAATGTAAAATTTACGGATGTTTGTATCGTCAGGAGTAGATAATAACGAAGGGGCTATTAGGCTACAAATACACAGGATTTGATATGGTATGTAATGACATACAGTATTTTACTTTGTTTTCAAAACCTTATTCGAGCAAAAACGGGGCAAATATATACAAGATATACAAACCTAAACTTATTTACACTGTACATATTCGGGGAACCGAACCGGCTTACGCACCTCCGGACCACGGCTATTGGCCATGGACGCGGGGGCTGGATTCGGGAGACGTCGGGATATCTGCAGCTTGTAGACCGGGGTCGTGGTCTGGTTGAACTATAATAAGATGCGAAAAGTCGATGCGTTTGGTCGTGACGTCGCACGAAGCACTGCTAGACGAAGTAGGCGAGGTGGTTTCTTCCATAAAGACAGGCTTTAAACGATAGATTGTGACTACTTTGCGTCGACCACCGTGGAAGTGACACGTCACTGAATAACGTCACTGCCGAGAACTACATACTGGCAACTTGACAAGGGTCATATTTCAACCTCGTGAACTGTACAAGACTAAGAATCTTCTTGTTTACATATGTCGGTTACCCTACACTTATCGTACCTTGACTGTTCACACTATGCGCACTTGAACCCAAAGTATCGTCACTCACCGAAGACTTTATTTCTCATGATTAATTCCTCAATCACCGCAACCAGTACATATGTTGGCCACTGCCGATTACATACCTAACAACGTGTCTGTTGCGAACACCTGCGTGTACTCTTTGATCATGCCCGATTTGCTGTGCCTCGATAAATTCGAGATTAATCCTTATATTCATTCATTCATTTATTTACAATGTGTATTATGTGCGCACATTGCACAAGACGATAGAATGGCGCAACTTGCAGGTTCATCATAAGCGTTCTATTCGTTTTACACTGCACAACGGGGTATTTGTCTTTATCCTTTCTTTCATCACGTTCGTTGCTACCCTGGAAGGATAGACAACTCATGTATGGATTATTATCTAGCATTATTCACCCATATGAAAACAACCGGAGACATGTTTGCCCAATTAACAACTGAGTACACCACCGCACCACGTTGACGAGGAGTTGCTTTTACGCGGTGAATTTAAACAAAGAAGAACACATCCGCGTTCACTGTTATATGGCAATGAAAGTAATGGTAAAATGGCGGATACCTAACGATAGCATTAGCGCACATGCAGCTAAGCAGAACCAGAAAAACACGTTAACATGTCTGGCATGCAACAGAGCACCAACTCTCTGCGCAGTGTCTTTCGAATATCTGTTCGCAGAAACAGCACCAGCGAATGTTATTATAGGGGCTGCAGCAGACAGCTTCGATGATACCAGCGTGCAAGATATGGGCATTGATCCCAGTGCATTGTTCGACCTTGATCTTCTTCCGGATCTAGTAAATCGCATTCTTTGCGTATATCTTCATCGATCACCAAGTCGTGCAAACTTGGATGGTTGGGTTGTTCGCCAACGGTTGCATTCCGGGGTTCGTGCCTTGCGTCGTAAACAGCGGCCGTCGGCTGCGAACCAGGCAGAACCGCTGGCATAGTGCCTTCTTCATCCAAGCTTGCAACCGCCACATTCGATTCGTCACTAAAACCGCGCTATTGGTGGCCGATGTGACAAGCCCCTCCGGCAATCCAATGGACGGAGAGCTGCGGCGTCCAAGTTCAGAAATGTGGACTCCGGCAGCTGGTGGTGATCGGCAGTTTGTGTCCATGGCCAGGTGCATTGGAAGGGGAAGTGAACGGAGGCATTTCTTGAGGGCTGGGCCGTTGGAGAAAACTACATTGCCACGCGGCATACAGGGTAAAGTGTGCTGGCTGCAGTCGCTGATACAGTGCACGTAGGTCGTTCAAAGCCGTATCCAAAATGGCGCTCGCTTCTTGCCTTCCCATTTTTGGCGCGCCCAACGGCCCGATTGAAACGGCCAGTGCCCCATTATTCGCTCTCGTCCACCGTCACCTGACCGGTAGTTCGTTGACATCCATGCCGTTAAGCTGTACGAACTGCAGCAGGTGTCTGCATGGAAGTCCAACTCCGAGGTTACTTTTGCATATGCAGGTACGGTTGTCGTCGTTCACCATCTCCAGTCGATGATCGCTAACAACAGTTGCACGCTTTCGGCTGCTAAGAACCACAATCGGATAGGTTGAACCCAAGTCAGACGCTATCACGAAAATAGCGTACGGCAGCAATCAGCGGCACAAGCGGTCCAACTCCGTATGACCCACAATACGTAGGTAGCGGCGAGATGCATCCGATATCGCTTTCTGCCGGCTCCATATCAAATACGTCGCGATCATCCGTGCCACTCGTATAGTTTGGCACAATCCAAGTTGCCCCTTTCAGCAGTTCCACTTTTACGCAGCGATGCATGGACTCCACCATATGTATGATATAGTGGAAGAAAGCTTGATCATTACTACGAATGGGTTCCGAATTGGCGAATTAGTCCCAAAGGTTGAACATGTACATGGCGATGAAGAGACGTCTGAATTAAGTGGATTGCGGAAAATAAATAAATAAATAAACTTTTATTCTCGACTATGCGAGACACACCTGTACAGGCATGATCATGTTTAGCTAACATAGTGTGATCAAAATGTACAAAGAGTACATGTTTGGCATAACAGTGAATGTAAGTGTATGGGTGTATATATGTATGCAATTGTCTATGAAAGCAGCTTGTATTTTGAATGTGCCGCAGAATTTTTGACTGTCTGTTATCGGTAGGAATGTGAGAATAAGCGATTGACGTTCGTGGGTTAGATACCAATTTCCGGATGTCCACGGGCCAGTGACTTTATTTTGTGGCGAGTCACATCCGCCACGTCACATTGTTGATAAGCAGACATTGGTGGCGTTTTATAGGGAGAACGCTTGCCAGGCGGAAACCCACCACGTCCTGGAACACTGCCGCCGAACTGTTTGCTGGAACGGGTTAAACCCGAACCACCCAGCTGGCACCACGATGAGGTTGTTCGGCTAGCCAGCCGTTTGAGAACCATTCTATTTATATGAATGCGACATAAGATTTGATACGCGAAAGGAAAGACGTTACGTACTGCGCTTACAATAGTCATTGCACTAGCGGATATGATGTACTTGAAGCCAGAAGCACCAACTAAATCTCCAGAAACGTGAGGAGGACGGTTCTGACGTCAGTCTCCGTCTCCCGCCAGAGAAAAGCAATGGTAACCGGCAGACTTTTCGACAGCCATCGACTATGAGCAGTTGGTATAAGAAATACCTCCTTTGGTTAACGAACTTGCTATCAATGAGCAAAATATGGGAAAACCAGGGGTACGGTCCCAGCATCTCGGATGTATGGTGCTCCGATTGTGCACGTTGCGCAAACACCGGGCGCGCCCTCGCTGGTTAAACAATGATTCCATGTCCAGTATATCTTAAAACAAAGCATGTTAAACTACTCAATCAAAAAGCCCGTTACCTGGATTGTTGCTCCTGGACCTGGGTCTCGCTTGAAGGTTGCCGAGGTCGGAGTTCGTCGGGTAGTTTCTGAACTTCGATCGGACGTAAAACCGGAAGTTGGAACATCGGCTTCGGCATTCATGTATTGGCCTGATTAGCTCCAGCTCTTCCGGCTCTAACCGGCAGTTTCAACTGAAGCATTTTAATGCATCGTCTCCAAGTGTTTCGTGGTTATGCACCATGTGGAACTTGGTTATTCTGAACGAAGTCCCGGCCCACTAACGTGGAAATACGCCCCGCAATGTGTATGATCCAATATTCTTTGCCTTTCGCCTTCGTTAGGATGGCGGGCAAATCCTTTCAGGTGGCACTGCTACTTTGTCAGTGTCTTCTCGCCTGAGGCATCTGCTTTCGACGTTCGAACGCTGTAGTATGAGCCGGCGATGCTCTCGAACCGCTTGAAATAGTACACCAGTTCGTGGACATTGCTATACAGGCGGCTGCTCACACCCTCAACAAACTGACTGGGAACGCTAACCGTGTATCATTCGGGTGCGGCCGGACCACCGGCTGTCTCAACGAGCGTATGGGCAGCAGCGGTATTTGAAGCCATAGCGAGGTCGTCGTATCCAGAATATGGTTGGCGGCCTCCGGTTCCGGATTTGCCTGTCACTGTGGCCAGCCACAGGACGCCTGCGCCTACAGAGGCACCATGGGTGGCTTGCGTTGCACCACACAGTTCCATCCACACAACCCATTTCGAGTGTAAACCTGAAGGAATACGACCAGAAGGCATGTGGATGGGATCCACGTTTTATCAACGGAGCCGGCCCACACTCCTACACAAACAACCACAAGCACGCTGTAGTTGGGAATTAATCGCACACAAGGCGGTGGCTGGACCGTAGTCCGCTCCACACTGAGTGCATGAAACCACTCTCAAAGCCGAACACGACCACAAGGAACTTGCATCCCGTCCCCTCCAGCAACGACCAACTGTCTCCTAGAGCCAGTATGGACGAGGTAGTGAGCAATAGACAGATAGGCACCGTGTCAACATGCACAATAAAGGCAGCCCCACCGAGGATATTAAGGTACAGCCAATCACTTGAAACGACGAGGCAAATAAACTAAATCGGATAATGCATACAGATACGGAAACAGACCTATTCGCTTAATAGGCGTATAAAACATTCATTAGGAAAGAATTCGCGATAAGTTCACGAGGTCAGAAAGTATATTGTAAGGAAAGGCCACAAACACGAAAATGATATCATAATTAAATACAATTAGTTACAGCGACGTGTACAAGTTTATAGAAGATATTTCATGTAGACATTAATATGAAAGCAAAATGTATTAGAACAACATGGGAACCCCACCGCCTGAAGTAAATAGACTTAGAACGCAAGCACGCGGTTAGTAAATCGAATGCAGCGTACCTACAAACGCTGCGCCGGTTCTGCCTGCGTTCGCTGCAGGGCCCGTCGTTGCTTCGGTAGTGGTCCCGAGTGGCCTCGCTCATGGCTCACTAGGCCTGCTTGATTTAGGCAATCGTGACTGCATATGCTACAGCACCGTGCGCTCGATGTCGATGGAGAACAACCCATCGGTGCCTGCCGCTTCCGTACTTGTCACTTCTACTTCGCATGTATGAGGTCTTCTCCTACACTTCGGCAACGGCCTTCGTGATTATTTCGCGCCATGCAAGTTGATCAACCGCTTACGATTCCCATGACCTTCAATCAAGATTAAAACGTGAGAGGCTCACTTTGATCCTGTCCTGGCAACGTAACTCGGGTTTCCCCACATGTCGCTTCCAAATACTCGACTGACCGCGTAAGAGTTGTTTCGGTATTCGCGTTGAAGCCAAACGGCTGACATGACCGAACCACTTCAGATGTCTCAGTAAAAGTAGCAGTCCACTGCATACATCCCACTTTGTTGCAACACCTCCGTGTCAGGAACTCTGTCGCCCCAAGTGATGCGCAAAATCCGTCGCAAACACTGCTAATGGAACCGCTCGAGATATCGCGCTTTCCGCCCATATATCGTTCACGTTTCACTGCCGTATAGAAGGACGCATGGCACCATAGATTTGTATGCATTAGCTTCCTGCCAATGGTAAGCTGAGGGTTGTTCCACACATGGTACTCAAGCTTCCCGAATGCCGCCGCTGCCTTCGACACGCGGATACGCAGCTCACTGCGTATCTGCTGATCAGTCGACATCACAATCCCAAGATAGCTGAAACGGGAGGTGGTTTCTAATACTTCAGCACCAATGCTGCTTCGCAGCAATACTGAAGATTGCACCTCCGGTGAAGGCTGGAAGAGACAGACAGTTTTGCTTGTGTTGATGGTGAGCCCGAATTTGGTCGCTGTCGAAGCCAGAGCACTAGTCACGTACTGCAACTCATCCATGCTGTGTGAAAACAACGCACAGTCGTCAGCAAACAGCAACCTACGGATAGTTGTCTCACATACTAGTGTTCTCGCATGGAAACGACGGATGTTCAGCAACCCACCATCAATACGGTGCTCCACATGAACACCGTAAGCACAAGCGGCATCAACAGGACAAGACGTCATTGCATGGAGATATATATAATGAACAGTGCAGGAGCTAAGACACAGCCTTGCTTCACGCCAGAGATAAGTGCAAATTCACCCGAGGTCTCTCCACTCAGCTGCACCATCGCTCGCATGCCGCTGTGCAGACATTCATTTAAACTTACAAACTTACGCGGACAATCAAACTTACCCAACACCAGCCAAAATGCCTCGCGGTTCACAGCATCAAATGCCTTGGTGAAATCAACAAAAAGCGAGTATAATGGATGGTGCCGCTCTCTGCACTTCTCCTGCAACTGACGAGCCGCAAACACCATATATATAGTGCTGCGAGCCGAACGGAATCATCACTGCTCTTCCGCCACGTTAGGTTTCACAACCTGACTGACGAGGCGGTTGAGCAGGATTCGGACAATCAACTTGTCCACATAACTCAGCAAGTTGATGTTACGATAATTCGTGCAACATTGCTTGCTCACTTTGCCCTTGTACAGTGGTAGCACAAGGGCATCCTTCAGCTTAGGAGGCATCTCCTCATCAATCCATATACGTTGCACCAAGTGATGAGGCGCAGTCAACAGCGCGGGTCCACCGTGTTTCAATACTTCAGGTGGGATCCCGTCGGACCCAGCACACTTGCCGTTTCGCAGCTGAGCAAGTGCTCTCTGCGTCTCATCCAGTGTCGGCGTGTCTGCCAGACTCGTCTTCCCATCGTACTGCTTAAGGCCGTTCAAGGTACACCAGTCTAGCTCTGAATGGTTGCTCAAGAGACAGTCGAAGTGTTTCCGCCAGACTTGCCTTATGTCTACAGTCTGTGTGCAGGTAGCGACTAAACTACCATTGACCAGTGTCCTCAGCGGCTCCAAGCTCGGTTCATACACCGCCTTCAAGGAGTCAAAGAATTCCTTGTGTTGACGGCGTTCGGCGTAATATTCCATCTCCTTCCCCTTCTCCGTCCACCATGCATTTTTAATGCGACGGAACTCTCGGTTCAGTCGCCGTCGAATTTTGCGAAACTGACTCTTCTTCCCCAAGTCACTGGGGTCTGCCAAATGTGCAGCAAATGCTGCATCCTTCTCCGACACCAATGCGCCGATCGTCGTATTATTCTCATCAAACCAATCAGGCCGCTTGCAGTTTGCGCGCCCGATGGTCTCCTCGGCAGCAGCCCTCACCTGGTCGCGAATGTGGTGTCACAGGTCGCCCACTGTGGCTATGCAGTCCACATCACCACACAGGCGTGCAGCCATCGCCTTCTCCAGCTCAGTACGTTTCGCCACAGTACCGAGGGAGAGAATGTTAAATTTACGCCGATTCACGGCGGGAGTGCAATACATAGATTTACGAAAATATACGTACAGTTTGGTGCGCACCAATTTGTGATCAGTGCCACACTCAGCTCCACGCAGTACACGTGTCATGCGCACTTCACGCATATCACGCTGACATACGATAACATAGTCGAGCAGGTGAGCGTCACCCCTCCGTGGGTGCGTCCAAGTTGCTATATCACTGGCACTCAGGACAAGCCGAGCGTTCGTGATCGTCAGGCCGTGAGTGGCACACAGTGAGAGAAGCCTGTCACCGTTCGCATTCGCTGAACCAATGCCATACGAACCGATAAAATCTGTCCACGCTGATGCATCACGCCCAACGCGCGCGTTGAAATCACCTAGCAGAAATAGTCGGTCGCTCCTTGGCACAGACAGTATCACGGAGGATAGCTCAGTGCAGAATTGATCACGCGTATTAGCAGGATAACACATGGTCGGACCGTACGTGCTTAGAAAGGTGGCAAACTTACCTCTTCCGAGTCGTAGGCAAACGGTCATCAGTCGCGCGCTGATGCATGTTGGTTCACCAACCAGCTGGCGATGGAGGCGATCGGATATTGCAAATCCGACCCCATGTTCACGTGGTGCTTGGGCTTCCTTGCCCACCCAGTAGAATGTGTAGCCAGCACCTGCTTCATGCAACTTACCTTGCTCAGGGAGCCGCGTTTCATTGAGCGCCAATATAAATATATATATATATATATATATATATATAGTAATCAATATATGCCCTTAAGGTTTGAGGAGTAATCTGCTGTATTTGCCGTAGTACTAAATGAGAAATAGAAAAATGGAAATGGTTCAACGTTGGTGCATGCATCCGTTAGGGTCTCTATTGGGTAGCAATTGATATATAACCTTTGTTACGTGACTGCAATGTGTTGGCGAATTGTACTGGAATTACCAGTAACGTAATGATCCCCTCTCTAAATATGAACGGGCCATCTTAGAGAATGTTCAAAGGTGTGGGTGGAAATCCGCCTCGGAGGTTAACCACCTTAGTTACCGTCTTTGACTTCAGGTTAGCTATAGTTCATGGCGCGCCATACTTGCCACAGTTGTGCATAGCAAGGCAAAACACATGTCTCATCACAATGGCATCAGCGTCAAGTAGCCTGCAAAGAATAATCCCAGCACTTGGGGAAATCACTGTGCCTTAGTAAGCCGAAGTATGTAAATCCTAAGGATGTATGTCCTAAAGTGGTGACCTCTTAGGCTTTTGCTACCGGCGTTCATTGAGCGCAGACATGCGCGGTAGCAGTGCTAGCAGTATGGGCTGTAGAGAGGTATCAACTTATAGCTCCGTAGACCAGCACGAATGATAACCAGTTATGGTACTTGGATTGGGATTCGTTGGCTCCACTATGGGTACTGGTGACACCTGTGTCGTTGCCCACTCACGCCTGCATGAAACGTACTAATGAAGACCAGGTTGATGTGATAAGCTGAATGAATGGCGCAACAACGAATCCACGGAGGTGCCGTAGCATGGTGCGCTGTTTCTCCGAAATGTAACGGTTATTATTAAAACTACCAGTACAAGTGAGGTCATGTCAAGCAGCTTTCCAGGCATTGCTGTCATGCTTATTAGGTGCAGTGATATCACTGCGGTCGTATCCGCAGCTGAACCGCAATAAGAACGATAAATGTCAACGGGGTAAATGGTGAGGTTTGTACCGATTCCAAATATTCACGTCATTGTGGGCAGTGTATTTAAGCCTTGTTCATCTGCAACGCGCAAACCATGAGAAATGGTGTGTAGCAGTGTGTGTCACCTACGGTCAAACGCTACCTTCATAGGTATGATGCGAATGTGGCTAACTGAATGGCGACCCACATTTCCAAGGAAGCACAACATGGACGCAAAGTCCATGGCACGAAATGAATGCGGTGGCACGGCGCAAGCTGTTAGGCATAGGCATGTAAACAACTATGAGTTGCATTACTGAAGGGACATATACCGGCATCATGGTCAGGAAAACTTGCTTACCGGGGCGTGTTGGAGTTCCCGAAATGTGCCTGTGTGCACCTATGGCTCACCTAAGGTGGTTGTTGCTGGGCGCTGCGGTACTACTATAAGCACGTATGGGGTCTATGAATTGTCAATTCTGAAAGGAAATGGCAACTACATAAGGAATGCGTTTTGTGCAGTCACTTGCTAACTGGCTCTATAGATACTGGTTATTACGAATTATGTCAGCATGATACGCTGTGGGAAATGTGACGAAACGTCTTAAAGGAATGGCTACATCCGATCGCTAGCACCTTCCATTTCTAACAATCCTCTTAAATTCAAGACTTTAGATTGGCTGCTGCGATTTGTCGTAGGCTCGATGCATTTCTGTGCATATCAGGAGCTTGCAAGAGGCCACTCGTTATTTGCAACCTTTATTCTCTTGGACTGTTTGCATCACTACTCAGCTGGTTGTTGACATATTTTGTGACGCCGTAAGTATTCACTAGTAACTGAAGTATTTGTAAACGTTAACGAATAGACATAATGCCATAGGAAACCATGGGATTCAAACGAAGGTACAGAAATAGTAAAGGAAAACGCAACACAACTATGTCCATGGTTTCGTCAGAGGGCGAAATACTACCCGGTTGTCCAAGCCGCAGTAGGGTGTAGACTTAGACGACACCACCCCGAGCCCTTGGCTGAATAACCTGTCCTCAAGGCAGCGGAGCGAATTCAGGGAATCGCGCCCATTGGAGGCTTTGACTGATTGCTCAGTTCATACGCCTTTCGTTTGCTCCTTTGTCAAACATGGGCCCAATACTTCCCAGAACTACAGCATAACGTTGCTGGAATACAATGCTTCGTCAGGATGAAGCGAGAGGCAGTGACTTTATTAAGTGGCGTGCCACGTCCGCCACGTCACCGTGTTGTTAAACTGACATATGTGGCTTTTTATAGGGAGAACGCTTGCCAGACTAAAACCCACCACGTCTTGGCACACTGCCGCCGAACCATTTACTGGAACGGGAAACCCCCGAACCACGGAGTTGGCACCACGTGGAGGTTATTCGGCAAGTCCGAATGCCAATTGGCCACATCTCTCTCCTAGCGCCGTTATCTGTCGTTCGGCTTACCCCCGTCACATCTTTTTGGCAGCAGCTAATCGTCGTAGGTTCCATGAATCTCCCTGCAAATCTGTAGCTTAGAATGCGCCACTCCTTTACTCTCCAACCTTTATTTTTCTGGAATGTCTGTCTCCCTAACCTTCGTTCGATTGTTGCTTTATTCATTGACACTGTAGGTATCCACTGGTGACGACTCGTCTTAATAGCATGGCTACAGCTGGCCACTGACACGTTCCATTTTCTATCGCTCGTCTTACATTCGACACGGCGGATTGGCTGCTGCGATATGTCGCAGGCACCATGTATCTGGACGCATGACTGAAGCTTGCTTGGAGCCAATGCTTATCTCCAAGCTTTATTTTCTTGGACTGTTTTCATCACATGTCAGCTGGTTTGGTGACTTATGTTGCGGCACCGTAGGTATCCACTAGTACCTGTAGGCTTAGACCAAATGCCATCGCTGGCCACAGGTGCGCTCTCCCTTGGCGCCGTTATCAAGTGTTTGTCTAACCTTTCTCTCCTCCGTTTAACTGCTGTGAGTCGTTGTATGTTTTATGCATCAATGGGCTTATCCAGAGCTTGCTAGAAGCCAATCTTATCTCACCAACATTAAGTCTCTTGGACTGTGTGTATCGCCTACATTTATTGATTTATTCTGTGACGCTGTAGGTATATACTAGTGACCAACCGTCTTCACTGAATGACTTCATTTTGCCAGTGACGAACGCTCCTTGCGCCGTTACCTGTAGTTCATCTCACTTTTAGCACCCCTGTTTGGAAGCAGCGAGTGGTCTTAGGCTCCATGCATTTCTGCGCACATCCGAAGCTAGCTATGATCCACTCCTTATCTCCTCAAACGTTAGTCACTTGGAACGTTTGTAGCACTTATCTTCGCTGGTCTGTTGACTTTCTCTGTGACATGGTATTTGTCCACTTGCCACCGAATTGCGTAATTGTGTGGCTAGTTGGACACTGATGACCTGTCCACCAACGCCATTACCTTTCGGTTGTCTCACCTTCAACATCTCTAGCTACCGCGATTCCGCTTATGCTCCCCGCATCCCTGCACATATTCGGTGCTTGCTGGGAGCCACTCCTTATCTCTCCATCTGTATGCCCGTGGACTGTTTTCATCACATATGTTTGATGGTTTTTTGACCTATTCTGTGACCCAGCAGTTATCCATTAGTAACTAGAACGCTTATTCCAAATGGCATTTTTGCTATTGGAACCCAATCCGTTAGCGCCATCTCTAGACTGTCCTACCTTCGACACCTAGCCTCTTGTTCATATCCACCTAATCACAGCCGGCTGCTATTATGAGCAGCTTCCTATCCGCAAATACCCTATATACATAATAGTTATTATGTGGCCTTCAACGGTCCTCATTTTTGACACATCGTCAGAGTATCATCTGGTTCCCGACTGCAACGGATCGTGAGTACATAGCCGTCTTCTGGTCCCCGGTTGAATCCTAACGCCGTAAGCTAATACCTTGTTGGTTTCTTACCGGAACCATGCTCATGATCCTCAAGTACTTAACAGTAATTTACCCATTTGGCCACGTCTTCTGTTGCATAATCAAAAAAGCTTTCAGCGTAATATCTGCTACACATTGTGAACCAGTTTGTCTCAGATAACTGTGTTATGGTAGGATTTTCCCACTGCATTGTACCATGACTGTCTATTTTGTCTTCACCCGGCCTGTTCACTTGTTCCCCTTTCTCGGAGGTCGTGAAATTCCTAGTGATTTGGGAATAAACTGAGGAACCGTCCCCGTCTGAGATGGGACGAAATAACCAACAAGGACTTACCTGGACCATGGACTTACTTTAAAACCACCATCCGAACCCAACGCCTCAACCACCGATGTCCAGTGAGGATAGTTGGACACGAATTCTTCTAACTGCTGATAATATACATAATCATAGGTGAGACGCCATACACCAGAAATTCTACTAACCTGCAAAATCATTTCCTACTCGACTGGCATTAACGTCCATGTTGGGCTCTGACTGTGCCATTTGTTTAGCCAACAGAGGAGTCATTCGACTGCGAATAACTGAATGAACAAATGGCTCATAAGAAGCTTTGCTAGTTGTTCCTGACCGTTCAAAGCAATCGACGACAGTGTTCTAGGTCGTGGTGGATTTTTGCCTGGCAAGCGTTCTTCTTATAAAAAGCCACAAAAGTCCGTTTCTCAACACTGTGACGTGGCGGATTTGGCTCGCCAGTGAATAGAGTCTCCGCCAACTGGTACACTCTGGAATATCGACTAGAGTTATTTTCCAATATTTTACCGATAAGTACAACAAAGATACGTTCAGTCTTCACATACTGTCACCACTACACCTACTGTGCTTTTCTATTTACTATAAACATACCTGAAACAATTTTATCGGCACCCCACTGATGACTTTGCTCCTCATGAGTGCTTCGACTGTTGCTGCACATAGTACAGCTTTTGGATACAGCCAAGTACGTGCGTTGTAACCTATCCGTTGCGCATTATAATTGCTTTTAAATTTTGATCACGCCTGAATGGGTGGGCCTCAATTAATTCGAGAATGAAATATTTATCTATTTATTTAACCATGCACAAATATTTCCGACGCCGCGGGCGATCATTGAAATGGCTCATAACCCGCAACTCGTGAACACTGAGAAATGGTTCGTCCTCCCTATAAAGAGGATCATCACAAACGGGAAGCGAGCGTAGCTTCCGTGGCAAACGTATCCTGCATTGAGGTAACCAAACCGTGTGAAACCGCTCTTCTCCCTTTCTAAAACGTAATCACTGTAGACCAATAAAACAACCGAAAACACCAACAACGATACTGCGTCAATTAGACCAGAAGCTTAACTGCCATACAACCATCATGGCATATGAAATAAAGCATAATAAGAGAAAGGGAAAGGGAAAATTACCTGTAAACATTAATGCCCTAAGCAAACATTCAGGGCCACCGCGTCTATAAGTCGTGTACTGTGACACGCCGTCACCAACAGCAGGTAACGATGCACAGATAAGGCGGCATCGGTGAGACACCAAGTTTACCACTTTCACGGGCCCCCGTAATAAGCATATATTAAGTTGCAGCTTACTCAGCCGCAAAACCCGTCTAAACCGACACTCGAACTAGGAGACGGCACCAGACCCGTCACAACCGTCGGTCGCGTGCCATGTGCTGTAAAACCTCGAAGAAGGAATAAGGCAAGTCAGGTGAATTCCCTCCCGGAAGGCTTTTCGGAACAACGGCACCAAGTTTGGTTGCCCGTGATTTCATTTCTCACGGAAAGTCAACTTCACTCCATCTGGAGCCTTGCGCCACCCTACACCTGGCGGAAAGAACAGGGCCTTCCTATGTTAGCGATGACAGGGCATACGTTGCACCTGCTCCAGGCCAATGCAATTTAATCAGTGCTACCTGTTGTTCAGCATTTGTTAGTATGATAATCATTACCTGGTACTGGCCTACGCTCATCATCATTTCTGGTGGCACGGCGGTGCCATCGGACACCAACAATGCTTCGCGGACGACGGTGATCAAATACCTCAAGCGTAGAGGTTAAGCGATTTCATTTAAATCCGGAACCACTGACATGTGCCGCTATGCAACTGTCTGACTTGGTGCGCTAACGAAAGTAAAGTAGTGGCTTCAGCATAGGGAAGTGAAATTTAGTAGGATGAAGTCCAGATGCAGAGGGCCAAGAGAACATGAACGGCCTCTAGCAAACGATTTATACGGCGCTTATTATTGGGAATCAGAACAACGGCGCTATCTGTGATTATCTTGCTGACACCTGGTTTCCTGGGACCATTGTTGGGTACCATATTGCAGCGCATCCGGTAATTGCTTACTGCACGTGGTTACTAAATTTCTTGAATCCCACTAGCCTACCAGGACCCTTGTTAGCACGCTGGCTGTGCTGTATTTCGCGCCTAATAGTTCGCCTAGTTACATTGTGCTCTGAGTCAGCCGGGAGGTTTTCTGCATAAGGAGGTGCATTCACTGCCCTCTGGATTTCTGGTGCCTAATGCGGTGACGATGGATAGTGCCACAAGCGGTGGCTCCTCCGTCGTGCCTGGCGGCCGAAATCTTATTCCTCCGAAACTCGATGTCATGCTGACAAGGCAGCGACAGTTCCATCCGCAGTACGTCCTTAGTAGGCTTACATAAATCAAATGGAAATACAAATGAGGAATGCAAACGAAATGGATAAATCACAGCGTACGGTGGCATGATCAGAATGGACGCAGGTATAGCGGTACCAGCGGTAACCCAGTATGCAACCACGCCAAGCAAAAGGGTATCATCAATAGACATACGAAGTGCACACACAAGGAAGTGGAGAAGAAGTCAAAGATGCACACATGAACATGTATGAACACTTGCGACGAATATGTACACAAGCAACATGCAATCTGTTACATGGGCCAACGACCATGACACCTGTTCTCCAGCTGATGTACCGCTTGACCACGGGAGGTTGTTCGCTGTATGCTGCATTGGAAGACATCAGCAATGGGGTTATGAATTATAAGAGGAACTGCCAAAAGCAGGGCTTCGTAACACAGCATGCTTACCTGCAATGATTGATATAGAGGAATTGCATCGCTTGGTTGTTGCGCGGGAGCATTAGTTATCACCATGCACACATGTAAAGCCTTCCGTTCACAATTAACAAGCACATAAGGAATGGTACCAACGTACCGAAAAACACAAAGCACCCACTCCATGCGTGCAATCTTGTGAAGGCCAGGCTCCTCCCGGAAGCATAGGGTGCACACGTCTTCACCATCGGAATGGGAAACCTTTTTCCTCATCAACGGCCATTTGCTCCGTGGTCTGCACACAGCCGACGTGGTGCTGTGTAGATGTCGGAATTTCATTTCCGTGGGCCACATGGAAGCAAGCGGTACATCCGTCACCCGAAAAACCAACGGCGACTTCCGTTTAGCGGCTCCAACAGGTGGCTTTTGAGGAACCTTCAATGAGTCACTGGACAGTGGAACTGAATCCAAAACCTGGGAGTCCATGATGGGCGTTGAAACCGCGCAGGCGCTATGTACTTCGTTCTCAGTGCCGGCAACCTGTCGGTTTCGCTGCAAATTCTGACAATTACCCTGCAGGCGTTGTACGTTGTCAAAGGAAGCAAGATTCAGTGGGTCTTTGCAGTACTGATTTGAGCAATACATTGTGACCTCAGCCTTACTTGACATCACGTCTACAAGCATTTGCCGGGAGCGCATAGACGTGCGGACGCTTATAATCCTATGCTGCAAAATTGAATGCGCAGCTGAGCCGCCAGCTCCTCTGCTCACGTACCTTCCTCCCTTGGTCCACCGGCATAAAAGGCAGTTCCAAGGGCTCAGCATGCTACCTTATCCCCAAATCACATATGCCCGCATTTTCATGCTCCGTGTTTCCGATTGCTGGCATGTCCAAGGGTAAGTTACGATTACAAAGTTCGAACTACTCCCCTGAGGTTGTGCACGAGGCATACATGAGCACAGAGGATACGTTATTGACGATTGAGTTCGCGTTTGCGGGTGTAACGCTGTACCTTTAAGCGCCTTGTCAACGTACCTCTCATGTAACGAACGAGCCAGGTAACACCATGCGGGAAGGCTTCACAGTTGCGGACGGTCGGCCAACGCCGAACAGAAGCAACACGTGCGTATGGCAGCAAGCGAACAAGAAGGGGCGCAGCGGAGGACACATTCACGGGGGAACATACGGTGTCATGGTAAGCCTACCGGGCGCCAGCGAACGTTGCTGCATGCACGCATGCATACGTTCCACAATCACGGTGAATAACGAATTCAGTGAAGAGTTCTCAATTAGTTGTCTCTTTAACAGCTTGTTCTCAATCTCCATCTGGTTAGTCGCCCTGCAGCCAAACTTGCGAATACACCTTTCTCTAGGCGCAGCCCAAGTTGAAGTACACCTCAGCCCTTTTCTCCGTAAGTATTCGTGACACTCGGTATTCAGGGACTGGGTAGCACGTAAAATCCTTTTGAACTGCTTTGAGTACCGGGTGTAAACCGAATTCCGCAGCCATTGACATAACCGACTTCTCAACACCGCAGTGGTTCCAAGTAGCTGGGAACAACGCCTACTCATGTCTCGAAATAGGTGAAAATGGCAAACATTACCGCCGCATCAGAACTGAAGGCCCCGCGTTGCGCGAAGCATTTATCCATCACCAGCTTTTTACAAAGGCGATGTTTGGTAACATATCCAGCATTACTTGTATAGCCATCCTGTAGGTAGCGGACGTCTCATTTGACAAGGCGCAACAGAAAGAACACACAGCCGCGCTACGTCCACGAACATACATTGAAGTACCAGCCGCCGTAATTCAACTGATGCGTCGCATGCGACAATATCACCTCTCCGTATAGTTCCACTATTTCAAACATGCTGCAGGGCACAAAATACAAAGCACGAATGTGATCCCCATCGAACAGAATCCGACACTTCCCATTCTACTCCAGTAACTCCGTCACTTCATGAACCTCATCCGAGTTCGGTTTCAGATCTCTCTTCTTTATTGACAGCAAGTCGTTTCTCTTCAGCAAGCAACCATAAGGTTGGAAATCGTGCGCGCACCTCAAGGTTGCTTTTAAAACTACACATCAGGCTTGCAACCGCCAACTCTTGCGCCTCCATCAATCGCCGGTTGCACACAAACGGCCACGGATTCCCAAATGGAAAATCGTGACAATGCGCCAGATTACATTCCCTACGCTCATAACATAGACCCACCAAACTAGATGAATATGTAGCCCGGAAAGCAAAATCCGTGTACCTGCATGCAATACACATCAGTACATGACCAAACATCACGTACCGCTTGCCAAAGCCTTTGCAGGTGTGCTGTGCACACACCGGAATCACACAGAGCGGTACGGATGGCCCACCGGTAATTCCTTACCCGCCTTCTTACAGTGGAATTTCAGCGAAACCACTATATGCCTGCAAAGCGAGGAGGTTGTTTTCAGTTAGAAGGTCTTCACACCATACGCCAAAGCTTGGTGTTGACGATAAAAGCGGAGAAAAGTGCGCTCAAAGGAACAGGGATAGTCCACCATTGTGTGATATATTCCGGAGGACAGGTTCGAGGCGCGGACGGGAGGTTCGGGCCACAAAAGAGCGGCTCGTGAGAATCAGCGACCGAGTAACTAACGCAATAACTCGCACGAAAAGATACCAATGCAAGACGACGATGCTCAAATGAGCCGAATACGAGAACGAGCGTGCGGGACCGAAACAGACGTATTCAACGGCACGGCATGCGAATAGCATTGTACATGGCAAGCAAGTATGTAAACAAAGAGTTTACAAGGAACAGGTACTGGCGCATAAATTTTGATTCCATTCATTGATTGTGCATTCGGTCCGCCAAGCCCTGCAAAGGAGATATTAGTGACGACGGACAAATTAAACAACACATTTCGGTTTCAGCTGTATTACATTGCTTTCCCTTCCAAGTGAGGCACTGTCTTTGGTGCCAGCGCATCTGGGATCACAGCGGGGCACTCCTCGGCTGGCGCTTCTACAATGTCTTCAACTATCAAGAGACAACCGGGTGGCACGTTTCCATCTACGGGCGTAGGAACTGAAGGCTGTGTACTCCGGTTCAGCTGGTTGTACTGAACGTTTAGTACCACGGCATTTGGATCTGAAACGTTGCGAAGCACATACACAGTAGGCGGGCGTACGAACACAATCTCAAACGGTTATTGCCATTCCCGATGGAATATTCCTGGTGCGCCAACTGGAGGTCTCAGTCGGTGTGGCCATACACGGTCACCTGTTCGGTATTCAGGACCTCGACTTTGGTGAGCATACTACAACTTCTGGCTGTGCGGCGCTCTGTTTCTGTGCTCCTGCACGCTTTGAACGGCTACTCGGAGTCGCTCAAAGTTACGGCGGAAGTGTTCCGACTTAGAGTAAAATACAAGCTGACAGACAGGCGGTAGTAATTCCAGTGGTAACCGAATCTCACGGCTGAGAGTAAGGTAAGCTAGAGAATAGCCGGTTTTAGAGTGCACCGAAGTCCGATAGGTAAGCATACATTGGGGCAATGCTTCGTCCCACTGCTTAGACTGATGCGTTCGACGAAGCTCTGTAGGATAGACTTGATATTCCTATTGGTCCGCTCAACGAGCCCGCTTCCTTGTGGATGAGACGGTGTGGTTCATGTCTTTCTAACGGTTAGCAAGCAGCATAATTCTTGCATTTTATGACTCTCAGAAGCCGCGCCCTGACCGGAGTGCAAGGCTATGGGTGCAACGTAACGAACCATCCACTCTTTGGCAATGGGGGAGGCGACGGTGGATGCATTTTGGCATCTGATAGGTATTGCCTTGCACCACTTCGTGAAGTAAGTTATCATAACTAATATGAAGCAGTTCCCGCTTTTTGTGATCAGCAAAAGACCAATGATACCAACTCCAATTCGTTGCCCTGGTGCTGAAGTAACTAATGGTTCCAAAGGAGCACGAGGGACAGGAACCTTTGGTTTCAAAGTGGCACAGAGATCACATGACACATAGAATTGATCGATATTGGCGTGAATGCTCAGCCACCAGTACCGTTGTCGAACCGCAGCATCGGTTTTCAACTAACCGGAATGGCCCAATTGTTGATGAACTATGTGTAGTATTCCAAGCGATCGGACCATCGGAGTAATCAGTTTCGGACCGGATGTAGCAACGCGATACAGAACCTTGTCGATGATCCTCATGTCCTTCCCGTGCCAGAGTAGGGGACGCTCTGCTGCGGTACGTTCACGAAGTTTAGTTCCAGTGGGTTTCGGGAAGCCATTCAGCTGTCGGTTGTAGGTGTTAGCTATGTACGTGTCACACGACTGCACTTCGGCCAATGCAATCCCGGTCTCTGGGGTTACGAAAGCTGAATTGACCTGTTCGGAGCTCACTAGCCTTGACAGCGCGTCTGCATTAGGGTGTCGTTTCCTGGGACGACAATTGCAGGTAAAATCTTATTCTCGAAGCTGTTCCCACCATCTTGCTATCTGACCCTTCGGCTTGCGGAAGTTTTAAATCACGAAGTGATTGGTGATCAGTGCAACCGGTCTAAGATGTCGCAAATAACTAACAAGCGCCAGTAGTCCCCGTCGAGTTGTGCTGTATTGCCTCCCGCGCTTATCTAAGCGGCGACTAGGGTAGGAGATCACAACTTCGCCCGCCGGAGTTCTCTGGGATAAAACTGAATCGAGCGCTTCATGGCACGCATCTTATCCCACACAAATGCGCCCGACCCTAGTGAGGTGCCAAAGAGAGCTAAGCTTGGGGTACAGTAAGATGAACTTTTAAATCTGCAAAAGCATTCTGACATTCGTTAGTCCAGCAGAGTTTTCGTCCCTTCTCCGTTAGACGAAATAAGAGAGCTGAGATGGACGCAAAATTAAAAAGAAACCTTCGATAGTACGAAGCCAATCCTAAGAAACTTGGAGTTCTGCTGTCGTTTTGGGTTGTGGCCAAGAAGTAATTTTTTCACCTTTGGCGGCGGCGGTCCTCACACCTTCACAGGATGTAACGTGCCCCAAGTAGTTAACTTCACGCAGGGGACACTGACATTTGGGATTTCGTAATTTCAAACCCGTCCACCTCAGCCGATCCAGTACGAGGCGCAGCCGCCGGTTAGGCTCCTCATTCGATCGCCCATAAACGATTACGTTGCCCAAACAAATTAAGCAGCTACCAGGTGCCAGATCTTACAGGACTTTCTGCATAGGTATTTTAACCGTAGCCTGAGTTTTAACCAGACCAAAAGGCATCGTTTCTACTTCATATCGACCGTTGGGAAGAGTGAACGCCGTCTTCCCACGGTCCTTGGTTCTTACTTCTACTTACCAGTAACCACATGCGAAATCCAACGTAGCGAACCAGCATGAACCATGGTGTGCATCGAATGTGGCATCAATACGGCGCAGTGGAAATGAATCTTTACGTGTTACCTCGTTAAGGTTTCGTTAATCAACACAAAGCTGCAAGGTCCCGGACTTTTTCTTCACTAAAACAATTGGCGGTGCCCACGAGGATGACGAAGTACTAAAATACGTTTGTCTAGCATCTCTTTGATACTTGACACCAAATGCGGTTTGTAATGAACCGGCAACCTGCGCGCATGTTAACAAATAGGTCGATGGGACATAGTGTCAATCTCATGTTTAACTAGGTTCGTACGGCCAGGAGAATCAGCTGTAAAAAACACCTCTTCAAACTCTCGTATCACTGAGATTAACTGGTCAGTGTTGTCAGTGGTAACGTTAACGCGTCCAGTAATCGGCTCCACAACCTCCTTTTGGAACTGTGATGTTACTGAAGACGTGGCTGCAATAGTGAACGCTCCTCGACCATCCTGTTGATAATCAATAACGTTTGGCGCTGAACTCATCAATACGGTCCCGCATCCAAGTGCAAATACACAACCATGTCGGGTGAGGAAATCCATTCCCAAAATAGCATCCCAGGTCAAAGTTCGACAAGCTATAAAGTGAGGGGTGGCTACCACCCCATCAAGTTTTACGCGTGCAGGCAGTGTAAACGCTGTTCGCAATTAGACCCCGTTGGCGGCGACAAAACGGGGCCGCTGGTTGCTAACCGTGTGTACCTTCCTTAGGCTGTGGGCGATATCAAGGCGAAGGAGAGTGCACAAAGCACCGGTATCAATCAAACTGTGCACACTAATATCATCTAAACACCCAGGTATCGTCAATTATTTACAGCGTGGATTGCTAGTGAACGTAGATGCCAACAACTGGAAATTGTGCAAAACTGACTTACCTCGGGGTTTTCGAAAAACGATAGGTGTGTTGTGGCCACGGCGCTGGGCACGTCTGCCGCACCACTGACAGTATACGCAGTTATCCACGGAGGAGTTTCTTGCGGAGAAAGCTGCGTGTGATCAGCTGCGAGAACGTCGGTTGATGGGCGGAAAGTTGAACTACTAGCGTGACCAAGATGGCTTCCGTTGATTTTGACTTGCTCCAGAAATTCCCGATTCCTGGCCTTTCCCAGAACCTCTTCCAGCGAAAGAGGAAGTTTGAACATATATTTGTCGCAAAGGTGTTGGCCGCTTAGGCCCATCTCCAACCGCACACGTATCCACTTCTCCTGATCTGCGTACTGAAGATCTGGAAACCTTTTGTGAGCCAATATTCGGAGAGCTGCGAGGAAGGCATCTGCGTTCTCCAAAAGTAGCTGACGTCGAGCGAAGCATGCGGCCCGTTAATATGCAACCTGGCGTCTTTCTGAAAATATATTTCAGAAAGTGGACCACATTTTCCCACAGGTGAATTAGCAGGTACGCTCATTGTTAGGAAATCTGCAACGCCTCTTCACTTAAGAAACTGAGGTTGCTGAAACCGAGTAACCTTTCTGGCGCTGCAGCGATGTAGCCAGTGACTTGAAAGTACCAGCTTTCCAAGTCATCCCCGGGGCTGAAAACAGGCGGTTGGTGACCGAGGGATTGGATCTGCAAACTTGTGTATCGGACACAATACTCACATTTTAGTGGGCTGAAATCACTTTCGCTCATACGGCACCGTGCTCCACCTAGGTCGGTGATTAGCAGGCGACTGGGAGGTTGCCGTAGCGGACAACACAAAACTCTGCCTTGAGAAAGGATAAGGGAAGAGTACATTGAGATCTAAGAGCTGTTAATGTGGAGAAAAATGCTGTGGGTTGCAACGTAAACGTAGTTTTAGATGAGTATGATGATAGTTTGAATGCCACGTAAAGTGCGTTGGCGGACTCAGTTTCTGTCATGGCTGTCGATGATACCGCTGCCTTCGTGCTGTCTCTCTTCAGCGTGTGTACCGCACTGTTGAGAATTTCGAAAGTGGTTTGAAGCGCTTTCAAATGGGAACTGCATCATGCCTTTTCAACTCAGATGTCCTGACATCTGAGGCTATCGGAAGAGAACCGCTAAAGAGCAGCCTGAGTGTATGAGGTACACTATGGCTGCGTTCATTGTCGCCGGAGGGGATCCACACGCAAGCGGTAAGTTGACATGTAAATTTATGAAACGCTTATGAACTGTAGGTACAAAAGTTATGACTGCAAGGCCCAGATCCACATACGGCATAACGGCTGATGCTACGACATAGTATCCTTCAGGGTTGTGCAAAGCCATGCCCTGCATATAGGAAAGCCGTTTCACTATATGAGCAACATACGGCTCCCGCGGCACGCGGCAGGGGACTCTATCGTATGATGCAGTCGTTTAAGGACATGCGAGCTCAGAAAGTATGCGTTCACGCACTACGGTCGAAGAGTGAACCGCGCGGACCATAAGACATAGGGTGAGGAGCAACTTGGACGGGAACTTAATGGAAGCAGTGGTACAGTTGCTGGAGAGCGTCGGTCAATGTAATGTGGAGTATGAGGAATCGGAGATACGGTTTTTATTTTTCGTTCGCAGGCAGGTATTTGACCTCGTGGAGCTTTACAGCGAGGTAATGCTGGCGGATGCGACACACCAGATGAACTGCGGTGGCTAAATACTGCAGCACCGCATGTTGGTGGACGTACATGGTACGGAGCGTACACGTTTCTGCGCGTTGCTTCCGACTGAGTCAACCGCATCGTATATGAATGCTGTGCCCAACATGCGCCTCACATTACCAGCGACTGACACAGCAAGGACAGGGGTGATTTATAAGTACATGGCCCAAATCCATGCTTTTCGAACCGTGTACCCCTCTACGCGCATCGTATTGTGCCGTTTCCACCTACTGCGGGATGTCACCCGTCGCTGCAACGGATTACCCGCACAAACTGCAACGGACAGGTTGCTAATTAAGCACTGAGTACGAAACTTGGTGTATGCTAGGAGTTCCTCGTTGTTTGTCAGGTGCATGACAGCCATTAAAGGGCGAAACGCCGAGACGCACAGGTACTTGGTAATGGCTTGGTTACCGTTTGTCTCCTCATGAGCAGCGTACCGCTTGACGTCAACCTGTTTGTTTGGCTGCTATACAACAAACCTGGTGGAAAACGAAAATAGACATTTAAAGCGCGGTCTTTCGGAGCGAAAGTCGTTATTAGAGCTGTTTACCGCGGTCGTTAACCGCGTGCTTGATGCTCAATCCCATTGGCAAGATTTGATGGGCACAACGGACTTGTCTGAGCACGCATTAGACTCTTGCTTTGATAGGCTTGGACAGGCTGCGTAGCAGTTTTCAGGGTACGCTAGGATGCGTTTGCGACGCCATTACACAAGGGAAAAGGTGACAGTGACCGACTTGTCCCATGGTAAATGTCAAGTGTAATATTGCCGTAAGCGACACACCGTGTTAATGCGTGAGGACGTAACTTGCCAATGCGGCTTCAGTCGACAACGGCTGCTTCCGTGCACACACATTGTGCAGGCATTGGACGCGGCAGGCCGACCGGTGGACGAGATATTGCGCAATAACCGCTGGGTTACGTCGCACGCGCGACATTCGGGTGTAACCGTATCCAAGTCGTCCGCCATCGTGCCCCTGCCGTCGAGTTCTAAAGTTGCTCCGGTAACTAGTGGGCAGAAGCTTCGCGAATGCTGTCAGGCGCTTGGTGACATTCAGGTGCAGGTTTGTAGCCTTGGTGATGCAAAGTATAAGTAGGTGATGGATCAGTTGCGGGAGTTTCTACACAACCAAGTAGTTATCACGATGAGGTTGCGGTTTCTGCCTCAGAAACCATAAATGAATCAGCGGCAGAAGGGATGGGTGAACTTACCAGGGAAAGCACAAGACGTAAGCAAGGCTTAGTGCTCATTCCAGATGCGTCCGTCGGTCAGGAGGAAGAAAGGAAGCCACTTCGTATTATAAACTTGCACACCACCACCGCCAAGGTTTTTAAGCCTCCAAGGAAGCGTCGTTGCCATGCAAAACTCCCAGCCATTTACGACAATGACAAGTGCGCTTCTTCCTCCAAGCAGACTGCGAGGCGCAGAGTGGACAGTTGGTTGACTGGGTCATGTGCTCCGACTGCGGCCTTTGGCCTCATCAGGTGTGCGCGTCGTACAATGGACAGGAGCATTTTACCTACCATCGGTGCCTGTAAGTCCGCCTTTTTCATGTTTCTATTTTGCTGGTTTTTTATTACCACGCCATTGTTTCCGCTTGATCGTTAGGTACGCCCCCTACTCCCATGTGCGCTGCCTCCACTATGTGATGGTTACGGCACGTATGCCTACCTCGCTATCGGGATCACACAGGATGGGAGTGGTCAGGTGTATTTAAGGACATCAAAAGCACCCGCAATTCTGCCGCGTTGTTATGATACACATTCTCTCCTAGGTTCCTTTATTACAACTTCATTTTCTAACCAACCTGAAGAACCGTTGTGCTTTGCCAAGCACCAGGATAACATGTATGGAAAAGGTAAGAAGTTCGCTTGAAGTACCATCGGTATTACATGCATTCCTTGCGCTCACCCTGCCCGGATGCCATCTTACCTCCCAGCTGCTTAGTGATCCGCCGTGCCCACCCACACGTGCGTGAGCATGTTGCCTGGGACTGAACGGCTCATGGTTTCCTTGACCTTTCGTGCCGCTTCTAGATACTCTTGCTTAAACGACCACCCCAGACATTTCGGCTAACTTATGTTATTTTGACCGCTAGTAAAACTATCACTTTGGCTTATACAAGGTGTTTTAAGGGTCGTTTCCTCGGTTACCGTTTCATGGTCCTGGCTTCTCTCCATTTCTGTCAGTTAGTTATCACATTAGCTATACGTGGCATCGTCCTTGTTGGAAGGAAGCTGCTGGTGAAGCATTGCGTGGGACTTGTTCCATTCCTCGCTCGTTCCGTGTACCTAAAGGACCATATGCTTCTGGTGCCATATACAGCTACTGCGCGATCACACCCATCACATTGTGTGGAGGCTTGTACACAGTGCCTCTCTGAGGGCTAACGAGGTCCAACCTATCAACAACGTAACCGTGATATCCTACTCATACACCCTGTGGTAACCCGGTAACGTTGGGTTACCTTTCCCGCTGGTTGACCGCGGTGATTACGTAACGTAGGTGGAATAAATAAGACTGATAATTCCCTGCCGATCTTGCCCTTCAAAATAGGATAAGTGAGAATCAGGTTCTCCCTTAGCCTTCCGTAGTGCATGCAGTATATCCCCATTCGAAGCAAGCGTTCTGACAAGCATGGATACAATATTCTACGTGCGGTCAGAGGAAGGCCGAGGATAGCTTCACAAACCATTTGGCCGTTGGGATTCCGAAAGTGTGAAAGATAAACAACATTATACGAAACCCTCGGACAACCTGCCTTCTTCCATTTGTCCCCAGAATGAAGTGATGTTGAGTGCACGACCCCCAAATCAACGTGCTGAGTGAACCGGGATTTCAACATGGCCGACAACATATCGGGTGGGAGGATTAGTAACTCCGATTCGTATAACAGAGCAGTTGGTCCTATTTATGGGCATCAACCACAAGGTAGACCACTCCCGGAGCCTATGCAAAGCACGCTGAATCGACTCAGGATCTCCGGGCTATCCATAATATTCCAGTGCTCAAGATCTTATGCCTGTCCATACATGAAGTAAGCCATGTAAACACATGAATGGTCCGAGAACGATTGCAGATACATGGCACACGAGACCAGAATATATGGAGAGGAGTAAACCATTACATACCAGTAAAAGAACCCACGACCGGACCGGGATTCTAACCAATCTGTTATGGGCATAATATGTTGAGGGTGGTATGGTACGCTTAGCTAAAGATTGGTTAGGTTGACAGCGAAGGAAAAAACGTATAAAAGGAAGATGTGCATGGCAAATAAGTCTACATGATGACACAAATGGTTGGCAAAAATAACTATTCTGTGGTTGTGCAAATGGATAACAAAGGGCAATAAATCGCTGTGGCGCCACGTTAGGAGCGGTATTCATAGCGGACGATGTGGCTACCCTTTAACATTTCTTGCGTTCCTTCTTCCCTAAATTTGCTGAGATGGCGGAGCATCTAAAGAAATTTTAACTAGCAACTCCGACGTAATTCTACAAGCGACAAATGTCGACTGTTCTTGACCTCAAAACTGACTGGTTAATATCTTCATTACGGGCAGGGTGAAAACTTAACTCGGATCCAGCAATTTTAGGATCCCTGGCATCATGACGAGGGTCTTTGACCTATTATCAAACGCTTCCATTGTCCCGTCGATGAGCCACGTATAAAAAACATCGCTAGAAGCCTGTTTTTGGTGTTTTTCCCGCAAACAATAAAGGGCATTAACCGAGGTCTGAGAGAAAGGTGGTTGGCCAAGTTCCCCGTTTACTTGTGCATAGTTTCAGCCTCTAACCACATGAAAGAAGTGTATGCAAACACAAGAACATGCAGTGACCTTATGGCCATTCTTCCTTTTCCCAGTATAAACTCAAGAATCGATTAGCACGTCGGTGTGCTTGGAGCTCTTCTCGCTTATTGGAACATGAAACAAGACGCTGGTTGAGCTAAAGCGTATTTCGTCCCTGGATTCTCTGTCCTGAACCTTTGAGATTTCTAAAGCCTTGGATGGTTACTCGTCCCTTGATCTTTAGACCTTAACCAGCTACTCGCCGCTTGCGAGTCATTAATCATTTGAAAAAGGCGCATTTAGTTTGACTTCTTGTCAGTTGATCATTTCGGTGGAACTTGTCTGCGTGCACTCTTTTTCTTGGTTGTTGTGCCTCTGCTGTTTCGCAAAGAAAATTATCATCACATGTTTGGAGTTTACGTCGACTTTGTTTTGCCCTTTACGATTTGGTGAGTCCAATTCAATACATACGTAGACACTTGGTATTTCAGACTGGTCATTTCGTCGATTGCATACCTGGTCACCGTAAACCGGTTCAGGGCTGCTGCTTATCTCTTATATTTATTTGATTTTCTAACTCTTCTGTCGAGATGGTTGTGGGCGCTGTCCTAACTCTTCATGTCCTTCCTACGACTGGTTTGTCATATGCGGCAAACGTGAGTATCTCAAGGCGGTTGCAGAAATGACCGGGGGCCGGCAATGCAGAATTGTTGCCGTTGGTTCCTGGTGGACTTTAATGCTTTGCAGCTGATGCAGTATGCACTTATGGTTAGTAGCGAGAGCAGCACGCGCAGTTGTCTTGACTGCTATTTGCGGATCACTGAGCAGTACACGATAGTAACTAGCAGTCCGCTATATGTACATGGAAAGCCTGATGACTGCTGTGTTCGCTGGACCGGAAATTTGATTGCTTTGTCATGTTGCTGGACTGCACAGGGTCTCCGTCTTGAAGCAGCGGAGGAGACAATTTGCCGGACCCGGAGACTGTTTGCTCACAGTCTACTGTAAGTATGCAATTTAGTAACGACACTGTTGGCAACGAACCCTCAGATACCGTGTTTGATTCGTCTGTTAGACAGGGGGACAATCATACTTCTGCCCTTTTCAAAAGAAAGAGGAAGAGGCATAAAAAGTGGCAAAAACCAAGGCGGATTGACCAGGTCCGTCAGGTGCCGTATCCCCATTCACCTCCATTTCTACTGCAAATGTGGTATCTAAGGTTGATCAGTTTACGACTTTGGAGTCTAAAAAATCGGACGCTAATGCAAACCCGCCAACGTCAACAGAGCATTTGCTAAGTATTCCGCGTTGCTCATACTCGTAAACTATGTGCGGTGTTATTTTCAGTATCGCCACTAAGTCATGCTGCTCGTCTAAAGGAGCATATGCTAGATCATCTTCATTTCTTTAAGATATGCGTTAACAAACTTTACTGCTGGGCATTTCCAGCGTCACTGTTCGAAAACTCATTAGGCTCCGTAGGTTGTCGACTGAGAAGGCTGTTGCCTATTGCCCGATCCGCTTCAGAGGTACGCCAAGCTCTCCTACCTTTTGCCTTTAAGCTCAAAGGCACTGGTGTCATGTTGCACCTAGATCACGCTTTGACGGAGATGTTGAAATTCCGGGTGGCTGTGCGATATTGAATTCCGTCGTGAAACCGGATAAAATATCTCTTAGTTGGTTTGCGTTTGGTGAGCCAGCGGTGTATTTCCTCCCTGCCGGAACCGGTTCCGATGGCGCACGACACCAAATACGTACAGGTGGTCTTAAATACTTAGCGTATGCTGCAAAACAAGCTCTGCCAAGTCAACACCTTAGTTGATAACTGCGGTGAAAATGTGCTTGCATTCACTGATACACGGTTTTCCACCGAGGTCACGCAGACTGAAGTGCGTTTATCGGGCTACGCACTACCGTGGTGTGTGCGCCCTCGCAATGGGGTTGGAGCTTACCGTGGCTCAATAGTTTGCGCGCTTTAGAGATCCAATGAGCCATGCTGGATGGTGCTTTTGCGCCTTCAGAGTCACTCACACCAGATTGGTCAATGGATAGAGGACAAACAAACTCAGCCTTCTAGTCCTCCACGTTGGGGGTTGGAATGGGGCGGCTCCTTATTCCTTAAAACGGATTCTTGTAGCCCAACTTCGAACCCGCTTCTTTGCGGTTAGGTTTTTGAACCAAAGGCTTTGGTTGAGAACCATTATCGTTCTCCCGTCTAGGTCTGGGCAGCCTGACAGCACCCTATCCACGCAATACAATGAATAGCTCTGTAAACAGTTTTGGGAAACGCTGGCCACTGCCGAGGATAATGAACGGTGCCCTATCTGCTGCATCGAGAAGGGTGGATAGGGGTTTGGATGCTACTTCTCTAAACTAACCAACGCTTTATCCCCCTCTTACGCCTTTTCACTCTTACCGTCCCGTTCCAGCTTCAGTTTTATCCCACAGTTTTCATCCCCTAATTCTTGGCCCTGTCCTATCTTGTTCTGCTAGGCTTTTACTTTCAACTCACCTGTGAATGCGTAGCGCCATTTTATGAAGTAGCTGCATAACGCGAGCATGGTCTGAAATGCGGAATCGATTTCAGGCTAGGGCCTTAAGCTCCTCGTAACTCTTCTGATATTCGGGAAGCTCCAAGATGTCATTGAGGACATCGACGACTTGCGGAGGAAGCGCTGCGACAACGCAGTGGAATTTGACACTGTCAGAGTTAAGCCCACGTAACAAAAATATGGATTGCAGCTGATTAAACCAGACCTTAGGATTAGTCACTCGGAAAGATGAGATCGGGAACTGTACCCACAGACCTGATCGTCCGAATCTGGGAGAATGATCTTCAGGTTGCTAAACAATACGGAGCCAGTGAAAGTGAACCTAAGCAGTAACGAGTAAAAGTAGAAGGGCAGACAGAATACGTTACGGGACCTGGAAAGGAATATCAGTAACAAACTCATTAAAATATTTTTTGGGGTTACCAACTATAGCGCGATGATCATGCGCTAGATATGCTGTACTATACTATACAGCCAACTGTAGGTAATGCGTAGAAAACAAAAATGAATGGTTATTGAAAACCTCTAACAGGTAGCGCAACTGCTACTTAGCATTAGCTTGGATGCTGCTCTTTTACCGGTCGAGGTGCGTTGGCAGCACCGGCATAATATCTGTCAGCTGCAGCATTAATAACTGACTGTAATGTGAGATATATAGCCATCGGCAAAACGTTTGCTTTGGTTTGCATTATAAAGTTATACATTGTGTCATCGGAGAAAGGGATGCTGTCAGGGCTTTGCATCGTTTGACGCGCTTAAACTAGGTCAAGTGTACCACCAAGCAAAAGTCAAAATTCATAATTCAAATTTCTTAGTCGCAAGCACAATCCTTCACCCGCCTCGCCTGAACATTTCCTGTTTCGACCGGGTTAAACGACTAATGGCAGACCTGGACTAAGCAAACCGGTTAGCCAAAGTAAGTTTGGATCTCAAATGACTGCGAATAGCCTAGTGTGCAATCGGTTGGTAAGATACGGGAACTGGGCTCTAACCAATGGCGGAAATTTTGTTATCGGCCAAGAAGAAATAGAACAGCAAGCATCAAGAAAGCAATCACAAGGCTTGGGACTTAATTAATAATGTTACAAAAATAAAAATGTATGCACTGCGTAAGTTAATAAAGGCTTAAAATAAGGTAAGGTTTGCAGTAAAGTAGTTTACTATACCCATGGTAACATGTCCTCGAAAATTCCAAACGGAGTAATTGTAGAACAGTTGAAACCGCAATGTATTGTTTAACTTGACCGCCATTACTTATGTCTCCTTTGCTTATTTTACAGGGCTCGGCGGACCGAATGCACAATGAATGAAGGGAATCCAAAGCCAAGCCCCAGTACCTGTTTCCTGTAAACCCGTAGTTTATATACTTGCTTGCCGTGTACCACGCTATTCGCATGCCGCTCTGTTGAATACATCTGTCTCGGTCCAGCTTGGTTGTTCTCGTGGTCGACTCAGTAGAGCATCGTCTTCTTACATGATTGCCGTCTCGTACGTGCTACTGTGTTAGTTACTCGGTCGCTGATTCTCACGTGCCGTTCGTTTGTAGCCGGGACTTCTCGTCCATGTCTCGAACCTGCCATTCGGAATATATTACAAATTGGCGTCGCTGGCAGTTCTACAAGTATGAGCAAAACTGATTTCAGCCACCGAAGATTGAGTGTTGTGTCCGGGACACAAGTTTGCAGATCCAATCCCTCAGACGCCAACCGCGTGTTTTCAGCCCGGGTGATGAATTTGAAAGCTGGTACCTTCAAGTCAACGCGTACATCGCTACAGAAAGGTCACTCGGCTCGATTATACTCAGTTTCTTAAGCGAAGTAAGGTTGCAGATATTCTTAACAATGAGCGTACCTGCTAATTTACCAGTGGAAAATATCTGGGCCACTCTCCGAAATTTGTTTTCCAAATGCCACCCCGTTGCGTTCTACCGTGACAAATTCTTCTCTCGGCGTCAGCTGCACTCAGAGAACGCAGATGATTTTCTCGCAGCCCTCCGAATTTTGGCTCACAAAGGGTTTCCAGGTCTTCAATTCGCAGAACTGGAAAAGTGGATAGGTGAGAGGTGCGCGATGGGCCTACGCGACCAATACCTCCGTGACAAATACACCTTGAAATTTCCTCGTTCTTTGGAGGACGTTCTGGCGAAGGCCAGGAATCGGGAATTTCTGGAGCAAGTCAAAACCGACCGAACCCATCTTGGTCATGATAGTTGCTCAACTTTACGCCCATCAACCGACGTTTTCGCGGCTGATCACAGGCACCACTCCCCAGTACGAAAATCCGCCGTGGTTCGGCAGACGGGCCTAGCGCTGTGGACACAACCCACCGATCGTTTTTCGAAAACCCCGAGGTAGGTCAGCTATGCACAGTTGTCAGTTTTTGGCATCAACTTTCACTAGCCATCCACACTCTAAACCACTGACGATACCTGGGTGTTTAGATGGTATTAGCATGCATTTTTTGATTGATACTGGTGTTTCGTGTTCTCTACTTCGCCGCGATACAGCCCACAGCCTTAGGAACGTGTGCAAGGTTACCAGCCAGCAGCCATGTGTTATCATTGCCAATGGGGTGGAGTTGCGAACACAGTTTACACTGCCTGCACGCGTAAAAATTGATGGAGTAGTGGCCACACTTAACTTTATGGCCTGTCGAAATTTGACCTGGGACGTTATTTTGGGAATGGATTTCCTCACCCGTCATGGTTGTACAGTGACACTCGGATGCGGGACCGTATTGATGAGTCCTGCGCCAACCATCATTGATCAGCAGTAGGACGGTCGAGGAGCGTTCACTATCGCAGCCACGTCTTCACTAGCAACGCATTTCCAAAAAGAGGTTGTGGAGCCGATTAATAGACGCGTTGACGTTACCACAGACAACACTGACCAGTTAATCTCAGTGCTACGAGAGTTTGAAGAGGTGTTTTCGACAGCTCATTCTCCTGGCCTAACGAACCTAGTTGAACATGAGATTGACACCATGTCCCGCCGACCTATTCGTCAACATGCGCGCAGGTTACCAGTTCACTACGAAACGCAGTTAGAGTCCATGATCTAGGAGATGCTGGACACACGTACCATTCAACCTTCATCGTCACCGTGGGCGTCGCCAATCGTTTTAGTGAAGAAGCAAGATAAGAACTTTCGGCTTTGCGTTGATTATCGAAGGCCTAACGAGGTAACACGTAAAGACACATTTCAATTGCCCAGTATTGATGCCACATTCGATGCACTCCATGGTTCATGCTGGTTCTCTAGGTTAGATCTTGCATGTGGTTACTGGCAGGTAGAAATAAGACCCAAGGCTGGTGAGAAAACGGCGTTTACTGTTCTCAACGGTCTATATGAATTGGAAACGATGCCTTTTGGTCTGGTTAATGCTCCGGCGAGGTTTCAGAGACAAATACAGAAAGCCCTGCAGGGTCTGACACCAGGTAGCTGTTTAATTTATTTAGACGACATAATCGTTTATGGGCGATCTATTGAGGAGCATAACCGGCGGCGGAGCCTCGTACTGGATCGGCTGCGCGTGGCGGGCTTGAAGCTACGGGGTCCAAAATGTCATTTTCTCCTGCGTGAAGTTAAGTACTTGGGGCACATTATATCCCCTGAAGGTGGGAGGACCGACCCCGCCAAATGTGAAAAAATTACTTCCCGGCCACAACTTAAAACGACAGCAGAACTCCAAGTTTCTTAGGATTGGCTTCGTACTATCGACGGTTTATTTTTAATTATGCGGCCATCTCAGCTCTCTTACGTCGATTAACTGAGAAGGGACGGAAATTCTGCTGGAATAACGAATGTCAGAATGCTTTTGCAGAGTTGAAAATGCATTTTACGAGACCCCCAATATTGGCTCTCCCTGACACATCAACAGAGCCGTGTGCCTTTGTATGGGATACAGATGCGAGCGATGAAGCGAGCGGCGCAGTTTTATCCCAAAGAACTCCGGCGGGCGAAGTTGTGATCTCCTACGCTAGTCGCCGCTTAGATAAATGCGAGAGAAAGTACAGCACCACTCGACGAGAACTACTGGCGCTGGTTAGCTTTTTGCGACATTTTAGGCCTACCTACTTGGAAAGTCATTTCAGGTTCGCACCGATCACCAGTCGCTCTAGGGGTTATAAAACTTTCGTGGGCCGGAGGGTCAGATAGCAAGATGGCGGGAACAGCTTCAAGAATACGATTTTACATGCGAATATCGTCCCGGGACACGACACTCTAATGCAGACGCGCTGTCAATGCTAGTGAGCTCCGAACAGGTCAATGCGGCTCTCGTGACCCCAGAGACCGGTATTGCGTGGGCCGAAGAGCAAGCATGTGACCCGTACATAGCTAACACCTACAACCGACAGCTGAATAGCTCCTCGAAACCTACTGGAACTAAACTTCGCGAACGTACCACAGAAGAGCGCTCCCTACTCGGGCACTGGAAGGACTTGAGAATCATCGACGGTGTTCTGTATCGCGTTGATAAATCCGGTCCGAAACTGATTACTCCGATGACCCGATCTCTTGGAATACTACAAAAGTTCATCAACAATTAGGCCATTCCGGTCAGTTGAAAACGGAGGCTGCAGTTCGACAACGGTATTGGTGGCCGGGCATCCACGCCGATGTCGTTCAATTCTGTGCGTCATGTGAGCTCTGTGCTACTTTGAAACCAATGGTGCCTGTCCCTCGTGCTCCTTTGGAACCAATAATTACTTCCGCACCAGGGCAACGAATTGGAGTAGATATCATTGGTCCTTTGCCGATAACAAAGAGCGGGAACTGCTTCATACTAGTTATGATAGATTACTTCACAAAATGGTGCGAGGCAATACCTATCAGATGCCAAAATGCATCCACTGTCGCTTCCACCATCGTCAACGAGTGGGTGGCTCGTTACGGCGCACCCATATCCTTGCACTCCGATCAGGGCGCGGCTTTCGAGAGTCATCTAATGCAAGAAATGTGCCGCTTGCTAGCCATTAAAAAGACACGAACTACACCTTATCATCCAGAAGGAAATGAGCTGGTTGCGAGGACTAACAGGACTACCAAGGCTATTCTTCAGAGCTTCGTCGAACGCCATCAGTCTAAGCAGTGAGACGAAGCATTGCCTCAATGTATGCTTACCTATCGGACCTCGGTGCACTCTAAAACCGGCTATTCTCCAGCTTACCTTACTCTCAGCCGTGAGATTCGCTTACCTCTGGAATTACTATCACCTGTCTGTCCGGTTGAAGCTTACTCTTTGTCGGAATACGTCCGCATAACCAGTGAGCGACTCCGCATAGCCTTTCAAAGCGTGCAGGAGCATGTGAACAGAGCGCAACACAGCCAGAAGGAGTATTACGATCGTCAAAGTCGAGGCCTTAAATACCGAAAATGTGATCGTGTATGGCTACACCGACCAAGACCTCCAGCTGGAGCACCAGGAATATTCCATCGGGAATGGCAGGGACCATATGAGATGGTGTTCGTACGCTCGCCTGCCGTGTATGTGCTTCGAAACGTTATGGATCCAAACGCCGACGTACTGACCGTTCATTCCAACCAACTGAAACCGATGACACCGTTTTCAAGTTCTACGCCTGTAGATAGAATCGTGCCACCCGGTTGTCTCTCGATAGTCGAACACACTGTAGAATTGCAAGCTGAGAGGGGCATCGCTGTGGTTCCAGTTGCGCTGGCACTGGAGACAGTGCCTCACTTAGAAGGGGAGACAATGTAGTACAGTTGAAACCGCAATGTATTGTTTAACTTGACCGCCATTACTTATGTCTCCTTTGCTTATTTTACAGGGCTCGGCGGACCGAATGCACAATGAATGAAGGGAATCCAAAGCCAAGCCCCAGTACCTGTTTCCTGTAAACCCGTAGTTTATATACTTGCTTGCCGTGTACCACGCTATTCGCATGCCGCTCTGTTGAATACATCTGTCTCGGTCCAGCTTGGTTGTTCTCGTGGTCGACTCAGTAGAGCATCGTCTTCTTACATGATTGCCGTCTCGTACGTGCTACTGTGTTAGTTACTCGGTCGCTGATTCTCACGTGCCGTTCGTTTGTAGCCGGGACTTCTCGTCCATGTCTCGAACCTGCCATTCGGAATATATTACACCATTAGAGCGAAGTACTGATATTTCAAGAGCTTGTTAAACAGCGAAACATGTTATTTGTCTAATATACGTAAGCCTAGTTCAAGTATCCTATGAATTAAAATGCATTAAAACGTTGTGGGAAATATATAATTCAGGCTTACCTCGCATGGTGTGCTGTGGTTGTTCGTTGGTAATGAATTCTCATAAAATACCAACTGCTGCAACAGAGAAAGCAGGGGTTCCGCAACGTGAAATAAATGAAGTCATGCAGAAAAATGAAACGGAAATTGTAATGTTGTTGAAGGAGATCGCGATGTCGTATTATTTTGAAATATGTAATTACAAGGGGAAATTTGTAAAATCCATATGAGAAGTGCACAGCACTACATTAGGGTCGACGTAAATGAGCTGCTGCAAAAGTTACAAGGGAAATGTAACTCATAAGAAGTGTACAGTTTTGCACTGCGTTGAAGTAGCTGCAATTATTGAGGCGGAATCCATTTCGAATTATTAATGCGCCGGTCATCCAGTAGGCGTACGGCGCAGAGGAGGTGCATAATCAATGAGGAATAAAAATAGCATGATATATAGTGCATAAACGTAAGGGTATATTTACGGATGTGAAACTGCAGTTAAAAAATAAATGCCAGGTCTCCCAGATAGTATGGACAAATATATCGCCCGAAAGATATATATATTCATATATTTATTTATTTATACCATATTTTTCTATGATAATAGAAATGCGTAAAATTAGAACAATGTTATATATACATACATTTATGTTCTTAGACAAAATTCCATATATATATATGTTACATATATATATATATATATATATATATCGCTGGTGGCATCCGGTTTCGGGCTTGCCTGTCACTGTGAACAGCCACAGGACGCCTGCGCCTATAGAGGAACCATGGTTGGCTTGCGCTGTACCACTCACAGCTCCATCCACACACATCACAACCAGCGAAAACCCGAAGAAATACGACCGAGAGGCATGTGAATGGGAGTCAACTTTCATCAACGGAGCCGGCCCACACTCCTTAAAGTCAAATACGAGCACGCTGTATTTGGGAATCAATTTCATACGAGGCGGTGGCTGGACCGTAGCCCCTTCTACACTGAGTGCATGGATCATCATCATCATCATCGTTCATCATCATCATCAGTAACAGCAGTACGTCAGCCATTTGAACTGATGCTTCGCTGCCCTACAACCATGAGGACCTATGAAATAAAGAATAAGAAGAGGGAGAGAAGGGTGACTTACCTGAAAACCTTATTGCCCTAAGCAAACATTCAGGGTCAAGGCGCCTACACCTTTTGTAGACAACGTACCGTCACAAACACCTGGTTATCGTGCAAAGATGGAGCGGCATCAGCGAGACAGCTTTCTTGCGGCTTTCACTGCCACGCGCCATAATCTGCCATTACCTCGCAGCTAACTCAGCATCAAACACACTTTAAACAGACAATCCGATTAGGAACGGCAGCAGATGCGCCACTGGTGTCTAATGTGAGCCATGTCCTGTAAAGTCTCGAGCCAAGCAAAAGGCGAACCACGTAGACTCCAGCCCGGAAGGCGAGAGGGAACAACGGCTCCCAGTTTGGTCGTCAGTGAATTCATTTCCCGCTGTCAAGTCAACTTCTGTCCAACTCGAGCCTTGCGCCACCCTACACCTGGCAGACTAAACAAGGCCGTCCTAGGTAAGCGGTGACCAGGCATACGTAGCACGTGCCGGGGCTAACGCAACTTATTCAGTGCTATCTGTTGTTCTAAGGAGCTAGCATGATTATCACCACCTAGTACTCGTCTACGCACATCATCGTTGCGGACACGCTAGTGCCATCCGACTCCAGCAATGTTCCGCAGGCAACGATGATCAAAGACTTGAAGGCACCTCAGGTCTTCAGACAGAAGGGGCCATATAGCAGAATGGCCCTCAGTGTGGCCTTGTATAACCGGCCTTTCAGACGGAGCGAAACTCCCTTCTGTCGCCAAAGATGACGCCGGTTCAAGAAGGTAGCTCTAGCTTTTGCAATGCGTGAGCTGACGTCAGTTCCCTTGCGCTCATCATTGCTGATGCAGCTGCCAAGATAAGTGAAATGATCAACCACCTCGAGTTCCTCGTTAGCAAGCGTCAAGGGGTCATCGAGTGGCTGGTGGTCCTGCAGCAACACTTTGCACTTTGAAGGTGCGAAGTGCATACCATATATTGGGACCACTCTGGACAGCCTATTCAGGGTAGTTTGTGCCGTCACAGTATGGTTGGAAAGCAAGATGATATGGTCCGTATAATCTAGATCAATCAACCTTTCACCAGGCAGCGCCGCAACGCCTACATCGTGAGATTCCGCATGGGAACCCTCCATGATAGAATCCACGACGAAAGTGAACAAACATGGAGAAATCGGACAACCCAGACGAACGCCACTTGTGGTCGGAAAGCTACCCGATAGGACACCGTAGATCCTGACGTGGCCTGTAGTGTTCGAGTATAGAGCACGAAGGATGCTCACATATTTCGTGAGAACACCTCTCCACGCAAGTATTTCGAACAGAATCGATCGATCGACTGAATCGAACGCACACTTGCAATCGTGTAACACAGCTATTCTCGGTCTGCAGTATGCGCGGTGCTGCTCTAACACCTGCCGCAAAGTGAATATATGGTCTATACAGCCACGTCCGGAGCGGAAACCGGCCTGCTCTTTCCTAATCCTAGATTCTCGTTCCGCAGTGAGGCGACGAACGATAATCGAAGCCAGTGATTTTGTCACAACTGGTGTTAGGCTAATACCCCTGTGGTTAGAACAGTCTGTGCGACTGCCTTTCTTGTTTATCGCCAATATAATCGATTCACTCCAATTAGCCGGGACACACTTTTCCTTCCAGATGCATTTGAATAAGGAGGTCAGTGCTTTTCAGTGGATCTCACCTCCATCCTTAAATAGTGCAGGTGGCAGGGAATCCGGGCCAGCGGCACGAAGACTATTAAGGGCTGTGAGCGCGTTTCGGACCTCGGCCTCCGACGGAGGCTCTAAGCTAACCGTCCATGGCTCGTCCTGCATAACCTGAGTAGGAAAAGGTTTAGAAGCAGGGGACCAGCTGAACTGATCTTGAAAGTGTTCCGCCAAACAAGCCGTAGGGCGCTCCTTATTGTGTATCAGCGCACCCGCGCTCTCTCTGATTGTCTCACTGACACCTGCTTTTCTGGGACCAGTGCTGCAGATTAGCTGGAAGAGCTTGCGGTAATTGCCTACTGCTCCTGCCTCCTCTATTTCTTGAGCCCTACTGGTCCACCAGGCTTTCTTGTCAGCACGTAGGCTCCGCTTTAGTTCACGCCTAATAGCACGTCTGATCACATTGTGTTCAGAGCCAGCCGGCAGGTGCTTCTTGCTTCCAACAGGTTCACCGACCTTTCGGATATCCAGTGACTGGTGCGTTGACGATGGATAGTGCAACAAGCAGATGCTTCTGCGTCGTGCATGGTGGCCGAGATCTTATTCCACTGAAGCTCAGTATCATTAGGACAAGACAGTGGAAGTTCGGTATGCAGTGCTTCTTGATAGGCTTGCCTGACCGAGGACTGAGACCCTTTCTCCGTTGCCAATTGTAAGGGACGCTTGATGCGCCTCCCGGTAAAGTTCATGGAGAAACGACAGCGTACCAGGGCATGATCAGAGTCGACACAGGTACTCCAGTACGAGCGGTAATCCAGGATGGAACCACGCCACCTGTAACTTGTGGCTAGGTGACCAATTGGGGTCCATCGCTGGCCAGCTACAGGAGGACGCCAAGTGGCGCTTCGGCGCCCACTGTGGCTAAAAGCAGTGCTACTATGAATCAACTGGTGTTGCGCACACAGTTGCAGCAGACGCGCACTTCTCTTTGATCCTAACACCGGGCACCCCGTCCCTTCCAGCAACGACCAACTGTTTCCTAGAGCCAGTACAGACGAGGTAGTGGGTAATAGACAGGTAGGCACCTTATCAACATACACATCAAGCGCAGTCACACTGGGAATAGCAAACAACAGCCAATCACTTAAAACGATAAGGTGTAATGAAATAATTGGGATAATGCATAGAAATACCGAGATATAACTGTTCACTTACTGAGCCTATAAAAAATGATTACGAATGAATCCGCGATAAGTTCACGAGGTCAGAAAGTATATTTTACGGAAATGCCACAAACACGAAAATGCTATCGAAATTAACTACTATTGGCTTAAGCGACGTGTGTAAGTTTATAGCAAATAGTACTGGTAGCCATTTATATAAACAAGAAAAGCATTAGGACAAAATTGCAAACGCACCAACTATAAATAAATAAATAAATTTGTATATTTACCGACAGACGGTACACTGCCCCATAAGTGGGAGCGATCATTTGTATAGTGAATACGTTTCATAATAGTAAAGAATAGTTCATTAATAGAATTTCGGATCATAATATTTTTCCTTGGGTCCTTGACCCGTGCACCTCATATGTAAAATTTACTGATGCTTGTATCATCAGGAGTAGATAATAAGGGACTACTAGGCTGCAAAGACACGGGATTTGGTTTGGTATGTAATGACATGTAGTGGGCAAGCTATTTGTAATCGAATGTCTTCTCATATGTTTTTTATACCAGCTTCTGTCGATGTTTGTAGAGTTTCCGGTGAGTCAAATATCTTCAAAACATTTGGTATAGTGAGGAAGGTCTGTAGAAGATTTCGAAACCTGACATGGCTTGTACACATGCGCATCTGTAGGGGTAGTTTGTTCCACAGATAAGTGTATCTCACTAAGAAGAAATTCGACCGAGTTTTGTGACTTGAAAGGTTTGTATGTATCCAGTAGCCGCCATTACGTGTGGGGTAGACTGCAGTCTTCCGTAGTTCAAGTGCGGTGCTGTCTGCGTAAATTCATTGGTTTATAATATTGCAGAAGAGAACGAGGTTGTGCTTTAAGCGTCGCAGCCAAAGTGGATCCAGTTGGAGTTTTCGACATCGTTCATAATATGTCAGGTTTGAGCAGCGCACCATGACCAGCTTGGCAAATGATCATTGGACATTTTTCAGAGCCGTTCTGTCTTTCTTTCTCAATTGGCTGTGAACGATAGTGCAATATTCCAGAGTCAGTCGTACTATTGTCTTGAATGTCTCAAGTCGTGCTTCAGGTAGGGAAAAAGTTCTGGCGATATATCCGCATAACTGCCTTGCTTTCGCAACCTGATAAAGAACATGTTCGATGAAAGTGAACGAGTTGGAGTGTCTAATTCCTAAGTTCTGAACTGAACCAGATGTTGGGATCACTTTTCCGGCAAGTATGATGGAGCCATCTGGGATGTGGCATCTGCACCCATGTACTTGGGATTTCACTGCGGAGAACTTCATGGATAAAAGATCACTAGCTATATTTAGTGCGGATAGGTCTTCAAAGATGTTCCCCAAACACACATGTATTTGGTCTGGATGAAATGAGTAAACCAGTTTGATGTCATCTGCAAACAGAAATGGTTGTCCATGTTTGATCGGGACACATAGACTGTTTACATAAATTAAGAAAAGTAGCGGTCCGAGCACACTTCCCTGGAAGCACCGCTGGTTATTGGTTTCGGTGTAGAATGTTACTGACCGATTTTAACTACCTGAGTTCGACCGTTTAGTATGAGTCGAACCAGTTAAGCAGCGGATTTCCAATTCCATATGACTCTAGAGCAGACAGCAGTGACTTGTGCGGCACGCGGTCGAACGATTTTTGCATGTCCAACAGTATTATAATAATTGCCATTCCTGTCAATCATAGTCGTGACGTGATCGAGAAATTGTAGGTGGCATGTAACGCAAGAGCATTTTGAGCGAAAGTCATGCTATGTGGGGTTGATCAGATCCAGTCTTGTAAGATATTGAACAGCGTCCTTCTTGACTATTCGCTATAGGGCTTTGGAAGCAATAGAGATGTGATTTATTGGGCGGTAGCTTGACATTTGATTTCTCGGGCCACCCTTGTGCTTAGGCATTATAATGGATTGCTTCCATTGAGTTGGAAAGCAGCCGGTAGTAAGCGAAAGTGTGAAGATGTTTAATAACCATAGAGCGAGGTTTTTTCTTTCGAGTTTTATAACAGTTAGAGAGATGCCCTCTGGACCTGGACGAGTTGGTGGTTTTATGGCCGCGATGGCACTTTGCACCTATCTTGAGGTCACAGGGATATTGCAGTATAGTTTGGTCGTTCTTTTTGGAAGTGGAAGATGAAGTGCCTGAACGTTGGGGACAAAACAGGAGGCAAAACTAGAGTTCATAGCCTCGCATATACAGGAGATGTCACGCATTAGTCAGCCATCGTCTAGAGCCAACGTTTCAATTACTTGAGGTGGTTTAGGGTGCCTACTTTTTAGTAGTTGCATCAATGAACGTACTTTCTCAGGATTTCTGAGTACCCGACTTTCTTATTTGATTTTGACCGTTTGGGTTAGACGTTGTAAACGTAGTAAATTCTCGTGTGTTTGTAGCAATGTTGCGAAGCTGTTGCCCCTGCGATATAGCGATTTGAGTTTCTTTAGTTTGATTTTGGCTTTGCACAGAAGCTTGAGTTCACCACTATGTTTATAGGTATTTCTACATACAGTAGGTGCCAGTAGATCCACAACAAGGGCAATATCGTTCATAAACGCGTTTGTGGTCATAGTAGGGTTGTGAGTTAGGAGTGACGTATTCCAAGTATATATATATATATATATATATATATATATATATATATATATATATATATATATATATATATATATATATATATATATATATATATATATATATATATATATATATGAAAACCATGCTAACACATGTCCATATATTTAGACATATTTTTATTAATGGAATGTATATGGATGTTTGCAAGTGTGACTTAAATTGGGAAATGGGATAACGCATTCGTCGATCGGTAAATGCAGGCATTACCGATGTAGGGAGGCATCTTTCTTATGTTGATTGTCAGTACTGGTAATCAGCATGCGGCATAATAATAAACTATCGGCATAATTGTTGCCACATTCAGTACCAACTGCAATGTAGCCATGCATACTGTCTTCGGGTGAGCAACCTGCACTGAGCCTTTTTCAAAAGTTAATTAGGTAAGCAGACATTTGTATTATGTAAGCAGAAATCTGCTCACGGTGCCACAATGGAAGAACACGGAATAATTTGATGCGTAATAATTTGTAGGATAATGTACGCTCATTGTTTAACGGAGCTTATGATCCATATAGCATTGCTTGGCGTAGTAGTACACGCATGAGCACAGGGTGGTGCATTTTTATTATGCGAAAATGAAGTGCTTGCAACACAACGGGTAACTTACCGAAGAGACCAGGCGGGCACTTATTAATTTTGCTTAGGCGATGATGAATGGAATGGAATTGGAATGGTTGCACATGACTAACAACTTCCGCAACAAATCGATGCTTAGGTATTATTGGTACTGTTTTGCTTGGGTCTGAGAACAGACGTTCGAACCATACGCGCCTACTGTCATCTGGGTTGAAAGTGTTTAAAGTGCGCATAAGTCGCAAAGCGACAATGCTAAAAATTCTTTGGTGGTTTTCGGTCGCGACAGAGAAGGGCTATGTTTAAGAACCGTAAGTGTAATAGAGCGTTAGAGAGTGGGTTCTACGATTACGGACCCATCCACTGAACTGGCGGCTAAGTGGTGCGGCGCATGCAAGCACTTGTGTGGGCACTACTGGTTGATAAGTATGCACCATAAGGACATATAGGACATGGTGTGGTCCTGGAAAGGGCCGCCGGGTCGTTCACGAAGTAATTGGAAAACGGAGGCAGTGAACAGTGTGTACTAACCAGGGTCATGTGCACGTCGTGACACGCATTTGTGATACCTGAGTACCGGTTATGATATGTGCGGAGTGGTCTGGAAAGTAGGGAAACATGGGCGAGCGTCCTTAATCTGAAAAGTAATTGATTGGAGCATCACCATGCACCTGTAAACATGGGGGCACTTCGGTGAGGTAGACAAATAACTGCTTGTATGGTGCGGGCAAGAAGGTGGGCAAGAGGCGCGGTGGACATGGTACTTCGAAATAAACATGAATCAGTTCTCTGCACACTTACAGTTTCCTTTATGGCCAAATAATGGTGCACTCATGAATGAAGTACAGGGAAGCGGCATGTTGCAAGTAGTGGGAGACATGGTGCTTTATAGTTGCATATTCCTGCCAACTTGATGGGTGCTTAGTAAGCCTACATAAATCCCACAGATTTGGCCCTACGGCCAGTACTAATGGAGACCCTTGGTTGCCTCTCCCGCATGACCAGTGCACTGCGAAATATTATAGGTCCCATAACAGGGGCAGCATTCTCTCAAATTAACCGGTATCCATGTTGGCTTCAATAGCCTAAGCCTATGTATGTCCAGCAGAGGGACATCAAGATTGCCGGTAGCTCTACGAGCCTCCATGAACGGTGGTTACGTAGTCCATATACGTACCAAGACAATGACCTCAACATTACCACGAGATAACCTGTAATTATTGGCTCCGTATACTTTCAAAACGTATTCGTAGTTAACCTGTATTTGTCCCATAGTATCTGTTTCATTATGGCGACTAGCGTAGCGGATATTGTTGGCTCCACAGACGTTCGCGACCGGCGTTTATTGAGCCCAGGTTGGCGGCACAGCGGTGTCATCAGTACCGCCGCTGATAAAACATACTTCGAACTTCACATGCCCCAGTGAACGTTGTTTACTGTGCCCATATAAGTCCTTTGGCAGCTGCATCAGCATCGCTACTATGGAAGTAGCAGCTGTTGGCTTCACATGCCTTCCTGACGGGCCTATATAGGTCCTAAACCAGTGGCATCAAAATGGCCACTGGCAAAGTATGCACTATAGACACGGCGCGCCTCCACCAGGAGTATTGATTAGGTTCATATACATCCCATAGCGGACGACATTATCGCTACGAGCGAAGCCACTGACTGGGCTAAAGTAATGTTTCAAGAAGCATGCATGGAATGGGTTTTATCAATGTCATTGGTGCAAGGTTCACGCGGGTCACACGTAATTTCATTTTTCGGGTCATGGAATGCAAATGTTTGACATCCCTTTCGCTGCATAATCATAATATGATAACTGCAACATGGTAATGAAAGGGAAACATGCCATGAAATTCAAGGCGGACGTTTGTACCGATTCCAAATATTCACCTCATTATGGGGAGCTTTTTCTGCGCTCTTGACCCACAACGCGCAAGCACTGAGAAACGGTGTACTGCAAAATATGCCACAAACACACAGGAAACCAATATGCATAGATGTAACGCAAGGTTGACTTACAGATTCAAGAGGTACCGAGGTTGTGCACATCCAGGCAGTCAGCGTGGATCTTTCACAATATATATGTGCAGGAGATGAGTATCTGGAAATAAAAAAGCCGTTGGATTCGGTGAGAAACACATGATCACCTAGCATGGCCGTGCCACCTGGCAATCTGTGACTAGGGTGCATATGGACGGGTGCAACATAGAAGAAAAATAGACCGCAAGTGCGGACCTTCTGAGCAGACAATCTCACCTGCAGTTGCTTTCCGAAATGAGGTGGTGTCCATTTCTGCCACACATCATTGCTGCTATCCGCTAGTTTGCGGACAGGCGGAAGATGTAGTTCACATCAATAGACGTAGACTGCATAAAGGTGAGGCAGGATTACTGCAATGGTGTATGCAAGATGATGGTGGTCACCAATGTGCGTCAAGTACAGGGGTATCAGAAAGACATAGTAAAGTGTCACATGATAACCAATGTTTGACGGAATTGGGTAATCGAAGTACAGGAGCACAATGCAGTAACGTTTTATGACGTACAAACCATTAAGAAATATTCCCAACCTTGCGGGTGAGCATGAACATCGCTCGTAACCCACAAAGCTGGAACACTGAGAAATGGTTTGTATCCCGTGAAAGGAAAGGCAGCATGCACGCCGAAACAGGATTGCATCACCAAACGAGGAATCCAGACGGGGCATGACTACTAGCGGTCTAAAAGCCAGGTGTACATATGAGGTGTACTTACCTGCAGTGATGCGGACGACGTGCGCAATGGATCATTGTTGGTGGATATCATTGGGCATCCGGAGTTGCGTCCCAGTCAGCAGACGGATGTGTGCGGTCCAACTGATAGATTCGTTCAAAGCTTTGAAGTTGCGCGTGGCAACTAGGCGTCAGTTTGGCATCAGTGCCTAAACCCCACAAATTGTAAGCATGAACGCCGTTACATCTAATTTTGCCTCAGATAGAGACCAAGCTCCCTGCTTGGGGAGCCATATATATGGACCCCGTGAAGACGCTTATTCGCCATACGCGCACTTAAGCTACTGACGAGCGTGGTCGCTAGCACCGAGAGGTCAGGTCAGGTTCCAAGGACGATATAGGCCTCCGCCTAACGAGCGTCCTGTTTCATGCACAGGTAAGCGAACAAGAGCCCCCGGTACTTCGAATTCTAAGTTGTATACCACGTCCATGACGAAGTCAGGGAATTTATTAGCAAAGGTCCAAAAGGGACGGGTTTTGTCCCATCATAAATCTAGTGGGCAACTCAACGAACTGATGCAGGGGAGCATGCAAGACTAGATAGAGAACTCAGTAGCAAAACAAATTGAAACAGCATCGCAGGAGAAATTCTGGCAGTTCAGGTGGGGGCGAATAAACTTCATCATCACTAAACACCTATCCGTTGAATGTTTACGAATGACATCAACAAGACCACCCTCAACCCTATCGGTCTTCTATCGACAAACGCAACTTTCAGTTACACGGATGAAATATAAAAAGAACCTGCGAGTGAGCAAACTATACGTAGTCAAGACAGTAACGGCGGAGTTGACGTACAAAGCAACGCCATTTGTGTGCCGATCGAAGGTGCAGTGACACCAGCATTATCCTCATTACACACGTTTGCCAGGGGTGAGAAACACCTCAGCTGCCGTGACACAATACCTAAAAGAAAAAAGGAGATAAAATGCAGCAGGTACAAGCCAGATGAGCTACCGTTAACGGATGGGCTCAGGGGACGATGGGCAATACCAACACTGGCTTGACCGCTGCGTGAATCCGTATCGTCACCGGACAGGCGTAATGCGAAAGTGTTGCCGGTGTCACCTGAAGGGGATCGCAAACTTAGCACAGAGCTCCTGTCTCGCACGCGGGTCTCCGATAGGCAACAGATGACGGTGGAGTTCATATAGTTGTAGAGAGCGGAACGGAAAACCCGGGTCCGCTGCATCACCTCCCGTACATTGGCTGGATGACACGTCGTTGTTTAAGTGTGTTCCCCGAGGGATTGTTACAGCTGCAGCAAAAACAGCGGAATCCAGGCATGCTCAGCATGTACTTGTCCAAGCGTTCTTTAAAACATTCTCTGTCTAGGCACTTACCACACATTCAGAGTCTTTAAAGTTCGGGCAAGTGCTGCCTGTGGACCGATCTGTAGCAATGTGCGTACATTGAGGCATGTTAATCTGAGCGTGGATCGAGTGCTCCAAATGGAAGCCGATGAATTTGGCTTGGCCGCTTGCTTGCACATGAGCTTGTCGACAGGGCAGGAATGACGCTACACATTCACATGTGAGTTGAAAGTAAAAGGTAAAAGCCTATCAAAACAAGATGGGGAAGGGCCAAGAATTGGGGGTTGAAAACTGGGGGATAAAACTGAAGCTGGAACGGGACGGTAAGAGTAAAAAAGCGTAAGAGGGGAATAAGAACATAGGTAGGTTTGAGCAGTAGCATCCAAACCCCCATCCACCCTGCTCGATGCAGCAGATAGAGCAACGTTGATTATCAACTGCGGGAGCCAGAGCATCAGAAATTCGTTTGAAGATAGATTCATTGTATGGCGTGGGCAGAATACTGTCAGGTTGCCAAGGCCTAGGCAGGAGAACGATTAAGGTTCTCAACCAAAACCTTTGGTTCAAAAACCTGACCGCAAAGCTGCGGGTTCGGAGTCGGGCTACAAGGAGTAGGCTTTAAAGAATGAGGAATCATCCTCATTCCAACCCAAACCTGGAGGCCGCATTTGTCTGGCCCCTAACCATTGACCAATCTCGTATGAGTTGCTCTGAAGGTGCAAAAGCACCACCCAGCATAGCTCAATGGATCTCTGAAGCGAGCAAACCATCGCACCACGGTAAAGTCTAGCTCCATTGCGTGGGCGCACACACCACAGTAGTGCGTAGCCCGATAAACACACTTCAGCCTGCGTGACCTCGGTGGACAACTGTGTATCAGTGAATGCAAGAACATTTTCACTGCAGTTGTCAACCAATGCGTTGACTTGGCAGAGCTTGTTTCGCAGGATACGCGAATTATTGAAGATCACCTGTATGTATTTGGTATCGTGAGCCCGGGATCGTGCGCCATCGGAACCGGTTCTGGCAGGGAGGAAGTGCACCGCCGGCTCACCACCCGAAAACCAACTAAGAGATCTTTTCTCCTGCTTCACGACGGGCTTCAATATCGCACAGCCACCCGCAATTTCAACGTCTCCGTCAAAGCGAGATCTAAGTGCAACATGACACCAGTGCCTTTGAGCTTAAAGGCAAAACGTAGAAGAGCTTGGCGTACCTCTGGAGCGGACCGAGCAACACGCAACAGCTTTCTCAGTCGACAAGCTACGGAGTCTGGTGAGTTTTCGCACAGTGACGCCGGAAAAGCCCAGCAGTAAAGTTTGTTAACGCATATCTTAAAGAAATGAAGATCATCTAGCATATGCTCCTTTAGAAGAGCAGCATGACTTAGTGGCGATACTGAAAATAACGCTGCAATTAGTATACGAAATTGAACAAGGCGGAGTACTTATCAAACGCTCTGTTGACGTTGGGGGTTCGCATTAGCGTCGATGTTTTAGACTCCAACGTCGTAAACGAATCAACCTTGGATGACACAGCTGCAGTAGAAATGGAGGGGAATGGGGATACGGCACCCGACGGACATGGTACATCCGCCTTGGGTTTTGCCACTTTTTAACCTTCTTCCCTTTACTTTGACAAGGGCAGAAGCCCGATTGTCTCCCTGGCTAACAGACGAATCAAACACGGTATCTGAGGGTTCGTTGCCAACAGTGTTGCTACTAATTGTGTACTGACAGTAGACTGTGAGCAAACAGACGCCAGGTCCGGCAAATGGTATCTTCCACTGCCTCCTGACGGAGACCTAAGCAGTCCAGAAACTTAACAAAGCAACCAAATTTCCCGTCCAGCGAACACAGCAGACATCAGGCTTTCCAGAGACATCGGACTGCTAGTTACTGACGTATAAGGCTCAGTGCTACGCACACAGCAGGCAACACAACTGTGCGGTAAGCTCTCGCTACTAGCCATAAGTGCATACTGCATCAGATGCAAACCAGTACAGCCCACATAGAATCAACGGCAATAACAACCGCATTGCATTCCAGCAGTCAAGTCTGTAAGCGCTTTGAGATACTCCGCTTTGCCATATATAACAAACCAGTCGTCGGAAGGACACGAAGAGTTAGGACTGCACTCAAACATCTCGACAGAATAGTTAGAAAATCAAATAAACGTAAGAGAAGTAAAAGTTGTGAACCGGTTTACGGTGACCAGGTATGCAATCGACGAAAGGACCAGTCGGAAACATCAAGTGTCTACGTATGTGTTGAAATGGACTCACCAAATCGTAATGGGCGAAACAAAGTCAAGCTGAACTCCAACCTGTGACGACAGGTTCTTTGCGAAACAGCAGAGGCACAACAACCAAGAAAAAGAGGGCACGCAGACAAGTTCCACCGAACTGATCAACTCACAAGAAGTCAAAGTAAATGCGCCTTTTGCAAATGATTAATGGCGCTCAAGCGGCGAGTAGCTGGTTAACGTCCAGTGATCAAAAGACGAGTAACCATCCAAGGCTTTAGAAACCTCAAAGGTTCAGGACAGAGGATCCAGGGACAAAATACGCTTTAGCTCAACCAGCGTCCCGTTTCGTGTTCCAATAAGCGAGAAGAGCTCCCAGCACATCGACGTGATAATCGATTCTTGCGTTTATACTAGAAAAAAGAGAATAGCAATAAGGTCACTGCATGTTCATGTGTTTGCATACGCTTCTTTCATGTGGTTAGAGGCTGAAATGAGTATGCACAAGTAAACGGGGAACATGGCCAACCACATTTCTCTCAGACCTCGTTTAATGCCCTCCATTGTTTGCGGGAAAAACACCAAAAACAGGCTTCTAACGATGCTTTTCCACGTGGCTCATCGACGGGACAATGGAAGCGTTTGATGGTAGGTCAAAGACCGCTCGTCATGATGACAACGATCCTAAAACTGCTGGAACCGAGTTAAGTTTTCACCCTGCCCGTAATGAAGATACTAACAAGTCAATTTTGAGGTCAAGAACAGTCAACACTTGTCGCTTGTAGAATTACGTCGCAGCCGCTAATTAAAATTTCCTCGCATGTTCCTCCTTGTCAGCAAAGTTGAAATCTAACAAACACGTGTCCTTGTAAACATTGTGACGTGGCGGATGTGAGTCGCTAGTAAATATAGTCACTGTCCAAGCTTACGCTGACCAGACTATCAAATCCAGAAGTCAAACATTTCTTCAGACACTGGCAACGCGATCAAACTCAACCAAAAGAACTGCAACACATTTACAAACACAAGCACCACACCTACCTACATACTTACCTTTATGGATCCACATACATGAAAATCCTATTATACTATTACACAATTCTTGATGAATTTTTGTACTATTACTATAATCATACCTTTAATGGAGTATCATGCGTAGCCGCAAAACAAATTTACTATTTATCTATTTATTATGTATAGTCGTGCTGTGGACTAACCGATTATTGGCTCAGTCATTAGTGGTTATCTGTCACCCATTTATCGCCCGCTTACCTGGTGAGTTCGTATATACCATAAACTGAAGATGGCATTTTTGTCAGAAGTTGTGGTTATCTCGCAGTAACGAAAAGATCGGTGACATATTTTCCATAAAACGTGGTTCAAGAATGTTGCAGCGTATTGGCGGACAGTGTTAGTACCATTTTCATCGTCTGTAGTGGTAGGTATCTTCATATGATGCAACTGGGTCAAGCAAGGCGTGTGAGATTGGTTCAACTCGTCAACCTGTGTACATTAGGATCAATGGTGCCTGATGATGGAAACGTACGCCGTTGCACACTAAATGGTCATTTTGGCGCCTGGGGCGTTGCATATGCGAATGTTAGAAATCCTCGTACAAGTTGGGAGAGATCCTGAAATCCTATGCTGTCACAGTTGGGGTTGCACGGCTTCTGCTCCTACTGTTTGTGCGAGTTTGGATATTTTCGCAAATACTTTCGGGTGCAGCACCCACGAACCAGATACATGTTGCAATCACGCCCTTTGCTTCGGACCCTAACTTAAAGCGGGGTCGGAAAAGGAAGCGCAAGTTGGAGCAAAACTACCATGGAAATTGACTGTAACTATGTGAATAAAAATTATTACACTAGGAACACAATAACCAGAAGTTTAGAATAAACAGAACAATGGTTTTGTATAATGCTTCATGCACTGCGCGCAATTTGGATACCTGCCACGCGTCAGATGATAGTGTGTAGATTTTCAGGTGGATGGCGTATTAGGAAGCAGCCTGGTAAATAAAAGTCAATTGGCTTTATTCTCCATGACACGAGACATACCACTACAGACATGATCAAATATTTGACAGCGCTACAGAAATAATGTAAGCGTGCTTACAATGTACGTTTGTGGTTACTGTTTACAAAGTACGTGGTACGAAAAATGGCTTATCGGTGCATACACTGTTGTAGTCTTAACATTCACTTGCTGAAAGCCTTGCCAGTGTGAAGCAGTGGTCAGTGACTTGGTTTTATGACGAGTCATATCCGCCACGTTGTTAAACAGGATTTCGTGGCTTTTTATAAAGAAAACGCTTACCAGGCAACAACCTACTACTTCCTGGAACACTGCTGTCGACCACAGTATGAATACTAATGTACTACTGGCAACGGTTTTAACAGCGATTTGCTGCACGGCTAATCGCAATCATGTTGCATCCAATTTTTCGTTGGCTGATCAGAAGGCATAGTCAGGTCTCACCAAAAACGGTTGGTGTCGGCGATACAGGACCGAGATCGAGCGGTCGGTGTATTCATTTGATTTGGCTGACTAGCAGAACAACCTCATCGTGCTGCAAGCTGGGGGATTTGGGTTTATCCCATTCTAGCGAGTAGCTCGGTGGCAGTGATCCAGGACGTGGTGAAAAGTTGCTTGGCAAGAGTTCTCCCTAAAGTAAGCCGCAAAGTTCCGCTTAACAACGCTGCGGCGTGGAGGATGGGACATGCCAATAACCAAAGTCACGGCCTCTTCGCTCAAGCAACATCTACTTCACATCTACGTAAACATACATGGGTGGCGGCATCCGGTTTCCGATTTGACTGTCATTGTGGCCAGCCACAGGACGCCTGCCCTTACAGAGGGACCATGGTTGACTGGCGCTGCACCACCCACAGCTCCAACCACACACCCTATATCCAGTGTAAACCCGAAGGAATAAGACCGGGAGGCATGTGGATCGGAGCCACGTTTCATCAACGGAGCCGGCCCACACTCCTTCACAAGCACGCTGTATTTGGGAATCAAGCGCACACAAGGCGGTGGCTGGACCGTAAGTCCGCTCCACACTGAGTGCATGGAACCTCTCTTTGAGCCTAGCACGGCCACAAGGACCGTGCACCCCGTCCCCTCCAGTAACGACCAACTGTATCCTAGAGCCAGTATGGACGAGGTAGTTGGTAATAGACAGGTAGGCACCTTATCAACATGCACATCAAGCGCAGCCACACCGGGGATATCAAGCAACAGCCAATCACTTGAGAGAGAGAGATAGAACGAAAATAACTCGATTAATGCATAAGGAAACGGTGACATAGACCTTAAATTAATAAGCATATGAAATAAGTTGTTTACAAACGAATCCTGTATAAGTTCACGAGGTCAGAAAGTATACTTTACGGAAATGCCACGAACACGAAAATGTTATGGAAATCGAATACAATTGGATTAAGCGAGATGTGCAAGTTAGTGGAATAGAGCACAGGTAGACATTTACGTGAGAAAGAGATGCATTAGGGCAGAGTTCTAAACCCACCACCTGAAATAAAGAGACTTAGCTTGTAAGCACGCGGTTAGTAAATCGAATGCAGCGTACCTACAAACGCTGCGCCGGTTCTGCCTACGTTCTCTGCAGGACCCATCGTCGCTTCGGTAGTGGTCCCGAGTGGCCACGCTCATGGCTCACTAGGCCTGCCTAACTCAGGCGCTCGTGACCGCATGTGCTACAGCACCATGCGCTCGATGTCGATGGAGTAGAATCCATCGGTACTTGCCGATTCCGCAACTGCCGCTTCTTCTCTGCATGCATGAGGGCTTTCTCCCGCACTTCGGCAACTGCCTTCGTGATTAGATCGCGTCATGCACGCCGATCAACCGTCTTTGATTCCCATGACCTGCAATCAAGATTAGAACATGAGAGGCTCACTCTGATCATGTCCTAGTAACGTAGCTTTGGTTTCCCCACATGCCGCTTTCCAATACTCAGCTGACCACATAACAGTTGTTTCAGTATCCGCGTCGAATCCATACGGCTCACATGACCGAACCACCTCAGGTGTCTCAGTAAAATTGTGCAGTCCACTGCATACATTCCACTTTGTCGCAACACTTCCGTGTCAGGAACTCCGTCGTCCCAACCGATGCACAAAATTCGTCGCAAACACTGCTGATGGAACTGCTCGAGATATCGCACATCCCGCCGGTACATCGTCCACGTTTCACTGCCGTATAGAAGAACGGACAGCACCATGGATTTGTACACCATCAGCTTCGTGCCAATGGTAAGTTGATGGTTGTTCAACCCTCGGTACTCTAGCTTCCCGAATGCCGCCGCTGCCTTCGACACGCGGATACGCAGGCCACTGTGTATCTGCTGATCAGTCGACATCACACTCCCAAGATAGCAGAAGCGGAAGGTGGTTTCCAATACTTCAACACCAATGCTGATTCGCAGCAATATTGAAGATTGCACCTCCGGTGAAGGCTGAAAGAGACAGACAGTTTTGCTTGCGTTGATGGTGAGCCCGAATTTGGCCGCTGTCGAAGCCAGAGCACTAGTCATATGCTGCAACTCATCCGCGCCTTGTGAAAACAACGCACAGTCGTCAGCAAACAGCAACATACGGATAGTTGTCTCACAGACTAGAGTTCTCGCATGGAAACGACGGATGTTCAGCAACCCACCATCAATACGGTGCTCCACACGAACACCGTAAACACAAGTGGCATCAAAACGCAAGACAACGTTGCATGAAGATATATATTAAACAGGGCAGGAGCTGAGACACAACCTTCATTAACACCAGTGACAACTGCAAAGTCATCCGAGGTCTCTCCACTCAGCTGCACCCTCGCTAGCATGCCGCTGTGCAGGCATTCAATTAAAGTTACAAACTTACCGGGCAACCAAACTTACCCAACACCAGCCACAATGCCTCGCGGTTCACCGTATCAAATGCCTTGGTGAAATCAACAAAAAGCGAGTACAATGGCTGGTGTCGTTCTCTGCACTTCTCCTGCAACTGACGAGCCGCAAACACCATATCTATAGTGCTGCGAGCCGAACGGAATCCACATTGCTCTTCCGCCACATTCGGTTCCACAACCTGACTGACGAGGCGCTTGAGCAGGATTAGGGCATTCACCTTGCCCACACAACTCAGCAAGTTGATGTCACGATACTTCGTGCAACGTTGCTTGCTACCTTTACCCTAGTACAGTGGTAGCACAACCGCATCCTTCAGCTCAGGAGGCACCTCCTCCTCAATCCATACGCGTTGCACCAAGTGGTGCAGCGCAGTCAACAACGCGGGTCCGCCGTGTTTCAATACTTCAGGCGGGATCCCGTCGGCTCCGGCACATTTGCCGTTTCGCAGCTGAGCAAGTGCTCTCTGCGTCTCATGCAGTGTCGGCGTGTCCGCCAGACTCGTCTTCACGTCGTGTTGCTTCAGGCAGTTCAATGTAAGTCAGTCGATCTCTGAACGGTTGTTCAAGAGACAGTCAAAGTGTTTCCGCCAGATCTGCATTATGTCTGCAGTTCGTGTGCAGGTAGCGCCTGAACTACCATCGACCAGCGTCCTCAGCGGCTCCAATCTCGGTCCATACACCGACTTCAAGGAGTCAAAGAATTCATTGTGTTTGGAGGCGTTCGGCGTAGCATTCCATCTGCTTCGCCTTCTTCGTCCACCATTCATTTTTAATGCGACGGAGCTCTCGGGTCAGTGGCCGTCGAAGTTTGCGAAACTGACGCATCTTCCCCAAGTCACTGGGGTCTGCCAAATGTGCAGAAAATGCTGCATCCTTCTCCGACACCAATGCGCCGATCGTCGTATTGTTCTCATCAAACCAATCAGGCGGCTTACAGTTTACGCGCCCGATGGTCTCCTCCGCAGCAGCTGTCACCTGGTCGCGAATGTGGTGCCACAGGTCGCCCACTGTGGTTATACATTCCACATCACACAGGCGTGTAGCGATCGCCTTCTCCAGCTCAGTACGTTTCGCCACAGTACCGAGGGACAGAATGTTAAATTTACGCCGATTCACGGTGGTAGTGCAATACATAGATTTACGAAAATATATGTACAGTTTGGTGCGCACCAATTTGTAATCAGTGCCACACACAGCTCCACGCAGTACACGTGTCATGCGCGCTTCACGCATATCACGCTGACATACGATGACATAGTCGAGCAGGTGAGCATCACCACTCCGTGGGTGCGTCCAAGTTGCTATATCACTGGCACTCAGCACAAGCCGAGCGTTCGTGATCGTCAGGCCGTGCGTGGCACACAGTGAGAGCAGCCTGTCACCGTTCGCATTCGCTGAACCAATGCCATACGAACCGATAAAATCTGTCCACGCTGATGCATCACGCCCAACGCGCGCGTTGAAATCACCCAGCAGAAATAGTCGGTCGCTCCTTGGCACAGACAGTATCCCGGAGGATAGCTCAGTGCAGAATTGATCACGCGTATCAGCAGGATAACACATGGTCGGACCGTACGTGCTTATAAAGGTGGCAAACTTACCTCTTCCGAGTCGTAGGCGAACAGTCATCAGTCGCGCGCTGATGCCTGTTGGTTCACCCACCAGCTGGCGATGGAGGCGATCGGATATTGCAAATCCGACCCCATGATCAGGTGGTGCTTGGGCGGCGTTGCCCACCCAGTAGAATGTGTAGCCAGCACCTGCTTCATGCAACTTACCTTGCTCAGCGAGCCGAGTTTCACTGAGCGCCGCAATATCGATGTGGTAGCGCGCCAGCTCCATTGCGACCAGTGCAGTGCGTCGCTCCGGGCGCTCGCTGGAGTTCCGGTCCAGTAGTGTGCGCACGTTCCAGCACCCGATGCTGAGTGCATTGCGCGCAGGCATACGATTGCATTGGTGGGGCAATCGCACGCGAGGTGGTCGTTGTGCTTCGGAGGTTTGCTTGAGGGACTCCACCCGGAGTCTTTGGCTCAATAGCCTGACCCACAAGGCAGTGGGGAGCAGATCCAGCTCGGGAATGTGATTGCAGAGACAGATTGGGATCTGCTTGGCGGCCGTCACACGCAGCCTTTGAGGTACTGGAACGATTCATATATGTTTTGCGACCGTAGTAGGATACACCTGCGACCACGGCCAGACACAGGTGGGTTTTGGCGGGTTTGCACCAATTTGACCAGGGGCTGCCTGGCTTGAGGCGGGCAGTAGCAAACCATTGAACACCCGGAGGTGCCTTCCCACCGTCAGAGACAATGCGTGGCGCTCGTGCTCTACGCCAATCGAGCTGTGAGCTCTTAACCCGTAGACCTGTTGTCTCCCATGGCTAGGTCTTACTGGAAGTGGGCCATCGACCACTTCCTAACCTCCGAAGAGGATGGACTAGGATACTGCCAGGGCGCCCGCATCTGACAGGAGAACGACTCGGGTCCTCAGCCAAAGCCTTCGATTAAATGAACACCCGAAAGGCAGCGGATCAAGCACATGGTCAGTTAACTGACTTATGCGGATTAGTGTCCTGGATCTTAGCAGGGAGAAGGGCGAAACCCAACTCCCATCCAGCGGTCGCCACGAGTAGGCGTCCAGGACATGAGCCAATGGAACAACAGTAGCAGCAATGGGTAGACTATCTGTCAGGATCTAGCCACCACCAGCCTCAGCGCACCATAGGCTCTCCCGTCACACTTACACATACACCCACCCATATACATACAAACAGCTCCACTAGGTTACTGGTTAACCTACGACCTTTTGTACAAGTACCGATTATACGTGCTTCTATTATTCTGATCACGCCGTTGTAGGCGTGCCTCGCACTGCCAAAAAAGGCATTTATTTATTTAGTTTATGTCCAAATCGATAACTCGTGGGCCGGGTTGGTGTCGCAGGCAAGTGCACGTGAACTTACCTCACAAGTAGGTAGGACGTTTGCAGTGACCTAAAGTGTGATCTTTAGAATCCGGGTATTGCCGAATGCATTCGAAGGGCGAAAGAGTTCTGACCGACCGCGCTGGCGTGGTGCGTATGGTATCTAAGGAAGAATGCCGCCAAGTAGATGAAGCTTCCAAACACTGGTGAACTAATCCAATGGCGAGGTGGACGGGGCAGAATGCCATGGTATTGCAAGTAAGTAGATCACTTGAATGGAGATGGAGCTTTGTTTCTTGTTGAGGTGATGTTCCGAGAGTAAAAGAATATTTGAAGCCAATCTTTCAAACAGTTGGAAGATACAGGTTAAGTGGACCATGTGCCAAAAAGGGTGGACCATGCTGTGGTCTTAATTCGTGAGATGATGATAAAGGTAAATAAATAACTAGATGTTTTATTCCCGGGAGTGCGGGGCACGCCTGCGAGGGCGTGATTATGATAATGCAAACAGGTATGGTCGGTGGCTGTACAAAATGCAGCAAGTTAACGAGTAACATACCAGATTTGTGTGTTTGTGTATATGAAATTGTAGTATTAATGGGTATAGTGAGTGAACTTGTGAAGTGCGACTGAGATTGTCTGCTGTGTTCTCAATCGTGTGAAGGGAGCAAAGAAACACTTGTTGCTGGTTGGTGTTCGTGAAGTGGGGATCCACCGGATGGGGAAAAGGCAGTGCTTTTATTTAGTAGCGAGTCATATCCTCCACGTCGCAGTGTTGTTAAACTGACACATGTGACATTTTATAGGCAGGAAGCTTGCAACGCGAAAACCCACCCGGTCCTAGAACACTACCGTCAAACTATTCGCTGGAACGGGATTAACCCAATTCATCCCGCTGGCACCACATGGAGGTTGTTCGGCTAGACAGCCGGTAAGTTGTTGCGGGCCCGTCAAATATTCCCGCGGAAACGTGCCAGAAACCCCGGCAGAATGGCTGTGGAAACAGAGGTCCAATCCCTCCCCACAACGCAGCAACGTTCAGCCACTCCGAGACGCGGCCCAACTACCCACCTTTTGAAATGGTCTTTTACAAACTACCACCTCGACGTGGTAGCAATTTTCCCTAACTTAATAACCCATAGCATTGGCTGTGCTTCGCCTTTGTTGGTCGTGAAAGAGCTTTCAGTGGACCACTTGCCATTTTTCCTCTTCGCCTCAGTGGGAGTCGGTCGGTCACGTGATTTCGTATGTGTCGTTAGCCGCGCAGTGTTCGCATCTAAGTCACTAGCGCGCGTCTACCATAACCCCCGCTCGTGTGCGTGCGTTCCGAGAGCTCAGCATCTACCCAAATACCTGCGGCTAGGATCGTTCTCACGCTCGCTCAGTTTCCGTCTCATCAACGTGTACCCCGGGCTAAGCTAACGCCGTCAGGTCAAGGCAAATCCGTTCGATTGGCTAGCGTTCCAATTCGTTACCGTAGGCGTACTCTAATCGTGCCAGTGACAATCTTATCAGACGTTACACAATCAGAACAGAGGCGTTCCCTCAATCTGAGACTGAGACTGAGACGGTATTTAAGAGCAAGTAGAAAGGTTCCTGTACAACTCTATCGAATTACGAAAATCAAAATTTACTCGTGAATTATCAGCAGTTGTGTCTGGTCCGTTAATCGTTTATCCTTGTTCGGTTAGAAATTTGTACTAGTGTCATTATTTCCGGGCATACAATGTCTTCTTTTGGCACTGTATGTGCATCGTTTCACAAAAGCACAAGTTTCCAAAATAATCGTCGATATGGGTTTTAAAACACTTCACAGAATCGGCCTCTATTAATCCTTCAGGTAGTGTATTCCGTAAGTTTACGATTCTTCGTTCGATACAAAGCCGATGTGATACTTTGTTCATGCTAGGGACCCTGAGTTTGTAACGATGTCCTCGGGTATTACAGCCTTCCCGCAGGGGAAATATTGGCCGCAGTATGGAGAAGTGATTCAAATGTAGTACCCGATGGGTCATAATAAGGTCAATTCTTACTCGGCGATAGGATAGTGTGTAGAGTCCGAGCCTTTCACAACGTTTTTCTTACGGAAGCTTTCGTAGGGTCGGTATCATTCTAGTTGCGATATGCTGTATTTTCTCCAGCTTTTCAGTTTCCCACTGGGTTATCGGATGGTAAGCTGGGGCACCGTATTCAAGGATTGGTCTAATGAGCGAGGTGAATAGACGAGGGACGGTTTCTTCGGACCATGTGAAGAAACTGCGTCTTAATTCCCAGAGCATACGAAGTCCCGCACGGTACAATTTCTCTGTATTTTCTGGTGATCTCAAATCATGTCGTGAGAGAACTTCTAAGTCTCTGACAGATGTGTTGGGATGGAGCAACTGGCCGTCCAAGGTGTATGATCGAGTGGCTGGACGTCTGGTGATACTGATGAACTCCGACTTGCTTGCGTTAAGAGGGAGTTACATTTCAGTGGACCACGTTGACAGTCGCTCTAAGTCATGCTGGAGGCGAGCGCAGTCGTCCTGGTTCTCAATGATCCTCCAGATTTTCAAATCATCTGCAAACAGGGACCATGGTGACTGGAGCTGCTGCGGAAGATCGTTGATATGAATAAGAAATAATACTGGCCCAAGTACAGTTCCTTGAGGCACGCCACTGGTCGATGGGAACCAGTCTGTCAGACAGTCATTGACCTGTACTCTAAACCTTCGTCCCACAATAAACTCGTGTAACCATTGAAGTAACGTGCCACCGATTCCGTATGTCCTCAGTTTACGAAGGAGTACCTCGTGGTTCACTCTGTCAAACGCCTTACTAAAGTCGATGTAGACCACGTCAACATCCTTCTGTTCATTGAGAGCTCGAACCCACTGGTGGTTTGCGTACATCAAGTTGGTGATGCAGAATCGCCCTCTCGTAAAGCCGTGTTGCGCTTGCGTCAATACATCCATCGATTCGAAGAACGACAGCAGACACTTTTTCACAACCTTCTCGAGAACTTTGGATAATACCGAAGTCAAACAGATCGGTCTGTAGTTCTCTAGTTTACTCGGATCACCACTCTTGGGAAGCGGTCTCACTATCGAGCATTTCCAGTCGTTCGGGACAGATCCTTCAGAGAGCGATTTATTGAAAAGGTTTGTCACAGCTGGTGAGATGATAATCGATAAGGACTTGAGTATTGGTGGGTGAAGTCCGTCTGGTCCGGGGGGCTCTGCACCATCGAGGTTGACGAGTAGCTGATGTACTTCGACTGCATCACATTGTAGGCTGTCGAGCAAGACTTGCGCAACCTGTGCCGGTACTGAAACCGCCCCCGGTTTACTGGAAAATACAGTGAGGAAGTGCGTAGCCAAGGCGTCTGCGCGCTCCGCGCTTGAAATGAGTATCTTCCCGTCTAAGCTTTCTAAGACCGGTAGGTCGTCCCCAGGTTTCAGTTGACATTTCAAGTAGGCAAATATTATTTTGGGTGCAGTTGTGGCCGAGGATGCTAGCTCCTCTTCGAACATAACATAAGTTTATTTGACTTTAGATATTCTTGCGAAGGACAAAATGTTGGCAGTCGACCACATTGGTGAGGTGGCTAAAGTATCTATGGTATGGTGGCGTCAAGTAGCTGAAGAGTCTGAAACACCGGAGTGGTAATCCACTAGCGGGGTCAACGAGGCATAACATCAGGACATCATAAGTAAGTGTAACACTTGTAGGGTCTCATTTATTTTTGAGATGAGGAACCGAAGGCAGTAGGGAGTTGAACCCAATCAACCAAATCAATGGAGAATACAGAATAGGCAGACGCAATGAACGAGATGGAGGATTAGGCTGTCATCGTATATCAACATATGATGATCGGGAGACGTTAACTAGACGATAGATATTTATCCGAGGGGCATAGTGGTATCAATAGATTGCACTAGCGTGGTAAAGTATCCATGATATGACAGTGTCGAGTAGGTGATGCATCCAAAACACTGGAGTACTCCACAGGCAAAGTGGACGGGGCATAACACCATAGCATCGAAAGTATGTAGCACACCTGCTGGTACCTAAAGCCTTTTTGTGGTGTTGTTCAAAAGTGAGAAGCATTTGAACCTATTTGTTCAAAGCAGTGAAAGATACTGAAAATGGCTTGTAACGTACATATGCTTGCAAAGGGCGTGCAATCTTTGGCGTACAGCACTGGAGAAGTGGTTATATTATCCATAAAGTAATTACGCCAGGAAGATGAACATTCTGCTAACGCAAGGCGAGGTAGACGGAGCATGGCGCCTGGGTATTGCAAGTAAGTACAACCTATCAGCAAGATGAAGCATTCATTTTTGCGCTTCTGTTCAGAAGGTAGAATGGATTTGAACCAACGAATTTTATAACCACAAGGGATACAAGTCAAGCGCAAGGTAGGAAACTGGCTGTAAACAAACCACGTAAGTATATTTTACTCTTCTATGCAGGACACGCGGAGGGGCAAGGGTGTAAGAGCAAAGAAAGGTTTGCTTCCAAGCCTGAAGGAGTGAAGGGATCTGGCGACCTAGAGACAAATGAAAAACTGCATTACTTGTGTATAGATTAATAATGGTGTCATGTGTAGGAATGTATCTTCTAATAATGACGTTGGAGAGGATTACCTGTGAACAGCGATTAGGCGAAGAAAGATGTGGGGCGATGTAGCGAGGGGAGAAGGGCGCAATACACAGGAAAGGTGAGTATAGAACAGTCCACTCAGAAAAATCAGGTGGGGTGAGGAATAAGCTGGCAGACATTACCACAGTGGGCGGCGTCGATGAATCATGCGAAGGGAATGAGTGTCATTTGGAAGAGGAGGATGTCCAGTATGAAGGCGAGTATGGTACAAAGCAAGGAAGAATGCATATCAATAGGGTACAAAGGGATATGTGGTGTGAGGGCGAAACATCTGGGCAAGTGGGTTAGTGGTCTGTGGCTGAAAATTGCAGAAGAGCCAGTACGTAGAAGTGATGCTGACTAGTTAAACGGCTTACTGCCTACGAATACAATCGATGACGGGGATGAATTTGAAAGAAATGGTAACCTAGGTGCTATGAACTATGGAAACGATGCTTAAATATAATAGAGACTGTAAAGTACCGGTGCGCGATGTCGGCTTGGGAGAATGTAAATGGGTGGCTAACATAACCAAATACTGTAAGCCTTTCGCACGGAAGTGCGGAGCTACAGTGTTAAGGGTACTTCCGTGGAACAGCGGAGGTAGGTGTTGTGGACGAGAAACTAAAATCCAGTATAAAAGGGAAAAGAAGGGTTAGGACATAGCAAGGGATAAAATACGAAGGGAGGAAAGAGTATGCTGTGCTGTTTTGGTTAAATATTAACAAAGTATTGGGGATAACGGTGTCAGCTTGGAGAGTTGGACATAGGTCGGCTGCATTGCCAAATACATTAAGACGCTCGCTCATAAGTATGGAGTTGCAGTGTCAACCGTAAGTCCATGGAACCGCGGAGGTAGGTGATGTATACGAGAAAATGCAAGCCAGAGCCAAAGAGAAATGAGAAGTGGTACATCTAGGCAAGGGATCGAATGCGAGGTAAAGAGTGATTATGCGGTATCGTTACGGTTAAATAGGCGAACAATTATTGCTGATAACGAGCCAGGTTAGCTTGGGAGAAAGGTATATGTGGGTAACATAGCGAAATACTTGAAGCGTTTCGTACAAAATTGCGGAGCTATAATGTCAAAGGTAAGTCGCTGGAACAGCGGGGGGAGGTGGTACTAAGAGAAAATGCAAGCCAGAATCAAAGGTATAAGTAAAGGAGTGGAACAAGGCAAGGGACACAATGCGAGGTGAGGAGAGAATATACAATGTTTAATGGTTAAATTGTTGAAGAGTTACTGGAGCTTACGACGTCAGCTTAGGGGGACTATATAGGTAAGCAACATAGCCAAATAGGTGAAATCCTTGGCACAAAAGTGGGGAGCTATAGCGTCAAAGTAAGTCAGTAGAGCAGCGGATGTAGATGGTGCGTATGAGTACATGAAAGTGAGAGCCAAAGAGATGAGAGAATGAATAGAACTAGGCAAGGTATACAAGGTGAGAAGAAGAGGGCCTATGCTGTGTTGATAAGGTTAAAAAGGTAGCAAATATTAGAGATAACGGTGTCAGTTTAGGTAAAGTATATAGGTGAGCACAAAAGTGCGGAGCAACATTGTCAAAGATAAGTCTGTCAAGCAGCGGAGGTAGCGCGTACGAGGAAATGAAGCTAGGGCCAATAAGAAGAGAAAGAGAAAGAGTAGTCAAGGGATACAAAGCGCGGCAAAGAGAGAATATGCAGTGATTTTTGGGATAAGAGGAGAAACATTCTTAATGGTAACGAACGTTGTCAGCTTAGAGGTTGTGTATAGATGGACCGTATTACCAACCACATAAATGCGTTTGATCATAACTGCGAAGTTACAGTGTCAAAGGTAGGTCTGCGGAACCGCGGAGGTAGGTGGTGCATAAGAGGACATGGACCAGAGCCAAAGAAATAAGATAAGAACTATGACTAGGCAAGTGATATAAAGCTAGGTGAAAAATGCTATGCAGTGGTGTTGAGATAATAAAGGACAAGTACTTGACATAACGAACGAAGCCTGTTTGGGTATTGTATATAGATGGGCCACGTTGCTAAAGAGGAGTAGGAGGACCACCTAAGCAGAGGAGTAATGTAGTCTGGGGACAAATTGGACGTGCGTGGAACAGTCTGTTGTTTTGTATACGATGATTAAGCGTTGAGGGTGGAAGGGGATGAATATGGCAGGGCATTTAGCTGACCATAGGTCTTTTCTGATTAGCTTTACTCACTGGCAGGTTGTGTGAGAATATCTCAAAGGACTTTGAGACGGTGAGAAACTGGTGTACCTGGTGCCGGAATACTTGCGGCAAGGTGTACTACTTCACGGAGTGGGGTAGCTAATTATAGTTGCTTGCGTGTCGGTTCAGGAACTAGAATTTATTTATTTATTTATATTTAGTTTTCGCGAAGGTTTGTGCGCGACTTCGGAATTCGCAGAGTTAACTGTGTTTGCCGTATGTACATAAATAAATATTTTATTCTCGACAAAGCATGATCAGCATAAAGCACTAGTGTACAGGATAGCATGATTAGCAAGACCAAGCGCGTGAGCAATACAGATGTAGTCAGTGGTGTGGGCCCACATGGCCCAAAGATTGTATGAAGTCTGTGTTCACAGAATGCGGGAGGTAGAAATAATAATTAAAGCATTAATGTGGAGTATGTTGGTGAGGAAGTAGTCCAATGTGGTTATGTACACAGTGCGAGTCAGGTGAGTGAAGCATGAAGAAAAAGCTGCAAAATTATTTTAATAATAGCGGAAGGTCGCTGCTCAAATATGTAGGCGTAGTCGTAAGAGAGAAGATATATGCACAGAATTTGTGCAATGTGGTACGGGTCAACTTGCCAATGCGTGGGGGGGGGGCAGTGACTTGACTGAGTGGCGAGTCACATCTGCCACGTGGCAGTGTTGTTAAACAGACATTTCTTTGTCAGTCAAAGTTGGGGTGCAAAGCCAGTTAAATGGATTAGTCCGCGGATGATGCCAAAATTTGAGACCGATGTAATTTTAGCCTACAAAGCCACAGTGGATCGAGACCCAGAACTTGGCAGCAAGTGGAATAATTGAGGTTATGGGCCAAACCAAGGATCTGTCTAGTAAAAGAGTGCTGTACCGGCTGAAGTGCCTAAGTATCACTGTAGCCAGCATTACTGTAAATCATTAAGCAATAATATATTACAAGGCAAGTAAGGTCTTGTAAAGCAGGGGTTTTGATTTCGTTGTATGGAATAGTTTTGGAGCATAATATTGCGTTTTTTGCTTTGGCAACAGTAAGCTGAGCGTGCTCCTAATAGTCCAGGGTATTAAAGTAAAGTTGACCTGAGTCGCAGCTCTGGTTACTGTGATTAAGCAATGTACTCTAAATAGTCAACGTGCGCGTCCAAACATCACATTTCCACGTAATGACAAAACATGTTCAGTGGTGTTCATTTCGGATGTAGAACACCGAGTTCAAAGTGCATCGAGGTCAGCTTGTTTGTTAACGAATGTAACACCCAGATCTACGCGTTCAAAAGTGTATGCAACCTTAATATCGTCAGCGAACAGATAAGGAAACCGTGTTCTAAGGTGTCGACAACTTCATTTACGTATTTCAAAATAGCAATGGGCTTAGTATGCTGCCTGAATGAGCGCACTGCTGACAAGTCTATGCCTGAATGGATGAGAACAAATAAGGGCGGCCCCAGTCTTATTTTCAAGGTGACTTGAACCAGAAGAGTTGTGGGCCACGTGCACCATGTTTAAACAGAATGGCCAACAGTCGGTCGTGTGATACCTGTCATAGTGCCTTCTGCATGTCTAGGAACATAATGATGTATACTTTGCCTTTGTCGACAGAGTATGTAATGCCGTTTAGGAGCTCAAGTAAGCACGATCAGTATGAGGGACGTTTGATAAATCCTTACCGGAACTTGCTTATGACGTTTCACGATAGAAGGAAATCGGAGGTCTGCTCCTTCACTATCTTCTCCATAACATAGTAAGCCACATTATGCTTGGATCCCATTTTGTGGTGCATGTTCCCTATAGCACGCTTCCATTGAGATGGAACGCGGCTGGATTGCATGGAGAGGTTAAATCCGTTTAGTAAAAGAAGGTGTATGTCAACGCCTCCTTTTCTTAGCAGTATTGTAGGAAGGCCGTCAGAGCCTTCTCAATAGGAGGACTTAACAGGGAATATGGACTCTTTGATGTCTTTTGCGCTGAACTTAAGCGAATCCAGTGTTTAAACTGCAAGTGCTTTTAATAGTGTTATGGGCTGGGCGCGACCGTCGTCAGTGATAACTGAGCCGAAGTGATGTCTATAGTATTCGCAGTCTGCGGTACAGGTATTGTGTCATCGGAATCATGGCTGGATAGGAAACCAATAGAAATACTAGGGAAATAACAACAACGAAAGCTTTTTTGTTCAGTTTGACAGAGTATTTTCATATTTCCAGTTAGTTTTTTATTCTTGCTTTTTAGGAGAGGAAGGTGGAACACCTCAACACACCAATACACACGTCAGCCACTGACATGGTCTTGAGCTACGGCTTCCAAGGAATCCAACGAGCAATTGTCCGCATCACTCGGACCCCAACAAGGTAGTGGACAGTAACCGCCCGAGGCCAACTGTTTCGTCAGCTTTTTCAGGTGGCTTCTCTAAGTTGCAGGCTGTCCACCAGATCGTCCCTTTCAGCCCTGTCCAGCAATCACAAACAACACCCGACGCGGGTAACGCTTGAGATCACATCCCATATGAATTTTATTTCGTCGCACTTGTGAGATCGCATTCCACATGAACTTTTATTCCCTTGCGCTATCTTCGGAACGGAAGGTTTTATCATCACGTGCACGTGTGATTAAATCCGAGGTCAACATGACAAAACTGTTTCAGTCTTATCGAGATTGTCTTGGATATCACATTCTCACGTTGTGTAATTAAATTCCTCTTGATCTACATTCACACATCGTACCACTTACGGCCCACATGTTTGAACACCCGAACGAAGCATTATATAAACAGTATAGTACATCGACAACAACAACTCCCGACCGACTACAGTGTTACTTCCGTACAACGAACGCCACACGACCGTTCCGACTAGTGCTTCGACAACCGTCACGAGAAACGCTACGCCCACGACGACAAGACACTCGTCCCACGACCGGACTGGCCGGGATCTGCAATTCCCCACGAACAGGATTTGTGCTTTGAGATAAGGTACCACTTTCTCATTACTTTATTTTTGAGTGACACTATTAAATTCTGTTTCGTACATTGTATTCTTACTACCGGCCTCTCCTTTTTATATCTTTAATGTACTGATACACAGCGAACACGCCTCAATACTTATACTGCATTTTTGTTAGTGCACACCTTCTGATATTTTTAATCCGCCAACTAGTCGGGTAGTAATCACTAAGACACTAACAATTGGTGACCCCGACGTAAGCAAGTAGACAGACACCAACTACAGTTAACTATCGTGTGTTAGGCAATTTTTCTCATACGTCCAAACTTGCAGCATCACTCGAGCTCATATAAGATGGATGACAGTAACGAACCTCAAACCAACGTAGTGTCACGTCACGGTACTCGCGGTTGCAATGACCGTTGTTTACGGTAAAGTGAAACGAGGTCTAAAAGAAGGATGCGAGTCACAACCCAACCATACAGACTGTTCCTTGACTTCAACTTTGAAATATCTTCCGTTTTGCCAAGCGTAGCTCGCCGACCTCAGTAGCATATTGTTCAGGGAGTCAGCCGTGAACAAACAGACACTAAATGCCTGCACAGCTACAGACTGTTTCCACCTGGTGAGTCCAAACCAGGACGAAACCGCAGTTATCTTGTGCCAGGGTTGGGAAGATCAACACACAGATTTTCCTTTTCCGGATACTGTTTGATTCCATCGGAATGACCGAGGTTTAACTCAAAGTGAACAGAAGTCTCAAAAAAGTTGCGAGTCGCAACCCAAGCACAAACAGCGTATTTTTTAAATTCAACATTGAAATGCTTGCTGCTGTACCAAGCGTTGCTCGCGGAGCTCAGTCACATAGTTTTCAAATCCTTAGACGTAAACCACTAGGCTAAGGAATCCATCTTAACTCATGCGATCTTCACCGATGTGTCCAAACCGATACGTAACCTCGGTCAAGTTATGCCGGTATTGGGAAGCAACACATAAATATTTCCATTCCGGATACGGTCCGTGCGATTAAAATGACCGAGGTTTACCTCAAATGAACAAAAATCTCCAAAGAGGTTACGTGTCGCAACACAATCACACAAGGTGTTTCTAACATTTAGCTTTAAAATTCTTTTTCCTTGCCAAGCGTTGCTCGATGATCTAAATAGCATAGTGTTCATGAAGTCAGCCGTTAGCTACAAGGCACTGAATTCCAACACAGCTCAGGCTATCTCCACATCGTTAGTCCAAACCAAGACGAAACTAAGGTCGTGGTGTGACAGTGTTAAGAGGGGCAACACCACGATGTTTCTATTTCGGATGCGGTCCTTGCGGTTGGAATAACCGAGGTTTAGTTCAAAGTGATTTGTGGTCTCTAAAATGATGCGGATTCACAACAAAACCCCACAGCATGTTCCTGAAAGTCAACTTTGATATCCTTCCCGTTGTGCCAAGCGTTGCTCCAGGATTTAAGTTGCACAGTGTTAACACCGTCAGCCGTAACATACTAGGCTCTACGTTCAACCTGGTTTAGGTATTCTCTAGCTAATGAGAAAAAAATGAACGAAACCGCAGTCGTGGTGTGACAATGTTGGAAGGAGCAACACCCAAATATTTCATTGCGGACACACTGCTCGCGATCGGGATGACTTTGAGGTTTACCTCAAAGTGCGCCGAGGTCACAAAATATGTTGACAGTCGCAACCCAACCAAACAGTGCGTTCCTTACATACAACTTTGATTTGATTTTCCTTCTGCAAAGCATTGATCGAAGGACTCGTAAACCAATTGTTTAAAACGTTAACGGTGCACTACTAGGCTCTAACGTCCACCCCAGCTCAGATTCGCATCAAGAGATGAATCCAAATATTGGCGAAATCACGGTCACGCTGTGATAGTGATGGGAGGAGCAACATCCAAATTTTTCTATTACCAATACGGTCACCTAATTCGGAATGACCGAAGTCCTCCTTAAAGTAAACCAAGCTCTCAAGAGAGGTTGCGAGTCGCAACACAACTACACGGCATGCTCGCGGATCTCAGTAGCACATTATTCAGGGCGTCAGCCGTTAATTGCTAGGCTTTGAGGTCCACCCCAGCTAAGGTTAACTCCACCTGCAGAATCCAACCCTAGAGGAAATAACGACCATGGTGTGCTAGATTTCGGAAGAGCAACACCTAAATATTTTCATCCTTTTTACCGTCACGGCGATCGGAATGCCCAAGCTTTAAAAGTGATCCGAGATCTCAAATAGCTTGCGAGTCACAATAAATCCACACAAAGTATTCCCTAAATCCAACTTTTAAGTGCTTTCTGCTGTACTAAACGTTCCCCACAACTGTTAATAGCAGAGCGTTCATGGCGTCAGCCGTGAATTACTAGGCTCTAATTCCTAACGTAGCTCACGTTATCGCCACCCGCTGAGTCCAAAACAGGACGAAATCGCGTTCACGATGTGCTGGTGTTTGGAGGAGCAACACACAAATATTTCCATTCCGGACGCGGTCCACGCTATTGGAATGATCCCCGTTAACCTCACAGTAATCCGACGTCTCCAAAGAGGTTGCGAGTCGCAACCTAACCTCACAGTGTGTTTCTTAAATTCAACTTTGAATTGCTTGCTACTCTGCTAAGCGTTGCTTGTGGAACTCAGTGGCATAATGTTCAATGCGTCAGCCGTAAACTACTAGGCTCTGAGTTCCACCCCAGCTGAGGCTATCTCCATCTGAAGAGTCCAAACCAGGACGCAACCGCGGTCGTGATGTGCTAGTGTTGGGAAGAACAACATTCAGATATTCCCATTACGGATGTGGACTTTTCGATCGGAATGACCGAGATTTACTTCAGAGTGAACCAAGGATTCCAAAATGGTTGCGAGTCGTCACCCAACCACACGGCGTGTCCCCCTAATGTAATCTTAAATTGATTTCCACTGTGCTAACTTCGCTGACGGATCTCAGTGGCATAGCTTTCGGGGCGCAAGCCGTGAAATACTAGGCTGTAAGTTATAACCCATCTTATGCTTTCTCTACCTGATGAGTTTAAACCTGCACGAAACCGCTGTCGTTTGTTCGTTTGGTACATGGAGTAACACCCAAATATTCCCATTCCGGGTACGGCCTTCGCGGCCGGAATAACCAAGGTTTACCTCAATGAGAATTGACGTCTCCCAAGACGTTCCTGTTGTGACGCCGCTAAATGTACATCTGACATGCTGCTACCGTCCAACTGACCGTCACCATAATATTTTGTGAATCCCGCTGACCTTACGGTTTTACCTGCCTAAATTCGCCTGTGCCGCCACCAACCAATTCAACCCGCCACGAAATGAGAACACCAAGTCTAGACGGTCCGAGGGATCCGAATTCTGATTCTGATTGTATGAGAGCATGTGCAATAAATAGGTTGTAGGAAACCACTAACACTACCAAATTAGAGATGCTAGATAATATAAATAAACACAACTCAAATGGTTCAAGTTTTCGGTTCGACTTGTAGTTGATTCCTCATAGATTCGCATTTTGATCTATAGTTGCGTTCGAGCTCTAATTTTGGATCTATCCACCGTTGCGGCACTGCTCTCAGCCTGAACGCTGACTGGTCGTGACAGTTCCGTGGCACAAATAAGCCACGCAGTGTGTGTCTTAAATTTAACCTTGGTTTGCCTTCCGCTGCGCCAAAGGTTGCATGCAAATCTTAGTAGCCTAGTGTTCAGGATGTCAACCGTAAAATACAAGGCTATGTGTTCCAACCCGGCTCAGGTTACCTCCAGCTGATGAGAGAAAACCAGGACGCAAAAGCAGTCGTGGTGTGTTGGTCTTAAGATGAGCAACACTTAAATATTTCCATTCCGAATACGATCATCGCGATCAGAATGACCAAGATTTATCTCAATGTGAACTGAAGTTTCCAAAGGGATTGTGAGCTGCAAATTAACAACACTGTGCGCTAACTAAATTCAACTTTGAATTGTTTTCTGCTATGCCAAACTTTGCACGCGAATCCCAGTAGCAGAGTTTTTAGTGCTACGTGGTGAACTACTAGGATATTAGTTCCATCCCAGCTAAGAATAACTCCACCTGATGAGTCCGAAACAGGACAAAGCACGATCACGGTGTGCTAGTTTTGGGAGCAACCAGATTCAAATATTTCTATTACGGATATGGTTCTCGTGATCGAAATGGCCAAGGTTCAGCTCAAAATAAACCAATGTCTCAAGATGGTTGCGAGCCGCAACCCAAACACAAACAGCGTAGCAAAATACAACTTTGAGTAGCTTTCCCCTCTGCCAAGCTTTGCTCGCGGATCTCAGTGGCATAATGTTTAGAGCGTTAGTCCTGCAATTCTAGGCTCAGAGTTCCAAGCAAAATCAGGCTATCTCAACCTGAGGAATCCAAACCAGAATGAAACCGCGGTCGTGGTGTGCCAGTGTTGGGAGGAGCAACACCCAAATATTTCCATTCCGGATATGATCCTCGCGATCTGGATGACCGAGGTTTACCTAAAAGTGAACCGTGGTCTCAATGGAGGCTGCGAATCGCAACCCGACCACCCAGCGTGTTCCCTAAATTTAACTTTGTACTGCATTCTGATGTGTCAGGTGTTGCTCGTGGATATCGGAAGCATAGTGTAAAGGTTGCCAGCCGTGAAATAATAGGCTCTGAGTTTCATCCCATCTAAGGCTCTTCCCCTCTGATGAGTCTAAACTTGGACAAAACCGCGGTCGTGTTGTGTTGCTTTCGGGAACAGAAACACACAAATGTTTTCATTCCGAATACGGTCTTTGCGATCGGACTGAGCGAGTTTTACTCATAGGTGAGCAAAGGTCTCCAAAGAGGTTACCAGTTGCAACCCAACCACGTAGTGTGTTCCCTAAGTTCAACTTTGGATTATTTACCGATGCGTTAAGGGTTGTTCGTGAATCTCCGTAGTATGGTCCTCAGGGGTCATCCGTAAAATACTAGGCTGAGATTTCAATCCCAGCAAAGGCTATCTCCACCAGATGAGTCTAAAGTTGGACGAAATCTCGGTAGTGTTTTGCAAGTGTTGAGTGGAGCAACACACAAATATTTTCAATCCGGTTATGGTCGTATCGATAAGAATGACCTAGGTTTACCTCAGTATAAACCGAGGTCTCAAAAGAGATTGCGAATCGCAACCCAAAACACAGCGTTTTCCCTGAATCCAACTTTGAATTGCTTTCCTTTGTACCAAGAGTTACTCGTGGATATCAGTTGCCCAGTGTTCATTGCGTCAGGCTCTGACTTCCAACCCAGATACGGATATCACCACCTGATGAGTGTAGAAAAGCACGAAACTCGGTTCGCGGTTTGACAGTGTTGGGAGGAGTAGCACCCAGATATTCCCATTCCGGATACAGTGCTCACAATCGGAATGAACGTGGTTTAGCTCAAGCTGAAAAAATTCTCCTAAGAGTTTGTGATTCGCAACCATCTACACAGCGTGTTGCCTAAATACAATTTTGGATTGCATACCGACTTGCAGAGAGATGCTCACTAATCTCAGTAGCATAGTGTTCTGGGCGTCAGCCGTTAACTAATAAGGTCTGAGTTCCAACTTAGCTAATATTATCTCCCACTGCTGAGTCTAAAGTTGGACGAAACGGCGGTTGTGTTTTAATAGTGTTAATAGGAGCAACACACAAATATTTCCATTCTGGTTACGGTCCTCGCGCTCGGAATGACCGAGGTTTACCTCAAAGTGAAACGTGGTCTCGATAGTCGTTGTTATATGTAACCCAACCATACAGCGTGTTCTTTAATTTTAACTTGGAATTGTTATCCACTGCACCAAAGGTTGTCCACGAATCTCAGTAGCATAGTGTTTAGGTGGTCAGCCGTAAAATACTAGGCCCTAATTTCCAATCCAGCTAAGGTTCTCACAATGTGATGAGTCCAAACCTGGACGAAACCGCAGTTGTGGTGTGGTGGTGTTTGGAAGAGCAACACCCAAATGTTTCAAATCCGGATAGGACCTTGGCTATCAGATTGAACGAGGTTTACCTAAATGTGAACCGAAGTCTCCAATGGGGTTGCAAATCTCAATCCAGCCACACAGTTCGTTCCATTAGTTCAAGTTTAAATGGCTTTCTGCTGTGAAAAGCGTTATTGGCGGATCTACGTAGCATATCGTTCAGGGCTTTAGCCTTGAATACCTGGGCTCTGATTTCCAACCTCACTAAGGCCATCGTTACCAGAAACACACCGCGTTCGTGATGTGCTGGTGGTTGGAGGAGCAACACACAAATGTTTCCATTCCGAACGCGGTCCACGCTATTGGAATGATCCCCGTTAACCTCACAGTGATCCGACGTCTCCAAAGAGGTTGCGAGTCGCAACCTAACCGCACAGTGTGTTTCTTAAATTCAACTTTGAATTGCTTGCTACTCTGCTAAGCGCTAACTGTGGAACTCAGTGGCATAATGTTCAATGCGTCAGCCGTAAACTACTAGGCTCTGAGTTCCACCCCAGCTGAGGCTATCTCCATCTGAAGAGTCCAAACCAGGAGGCAACCGCGGTCGTGATGTGCTAGTGTTGGGAGGAACAACATTCAGATATTCCCATTACGGATGTGGACTTTTCGATTAGAATGACAGTGCTTATAATCAAATGATTGGAGGTCTCAGTAGCGGTTGCAAGTCGCAACTCCATTACAGCGAGCTCCCTAAATTCAGCTTTGAATTATTTACTGCTCTGTGAAGCGTTGTTCGCGGATCTCTGTAGCATACTTTACAGGGCTTCAACCGCTAACTACTTGACTCTGAGTTCTTACACAGCTCAGGATTTCCCCACCTTATGAGTCTAATGCAGGATGAAACTTCGTTCGTTGTTTGACAATGTTTGAAACAGCATCGCAAAATATTTACATTCCCCATACGGTCCGCGCGATTAGAATGACCGCGGTTTACAACATATTAAGCAGCGATCACATTAGATGTTGCAAAACGATACACGACTACACAGTGGGTTCCTTGAATTCAATTTTGAATTGCTTTCCACCTTGTCAAACGTTGCTCGCAGATCTCAGTAGCATAGGTTTTAGGGCGTCAGCCACGAACTTTTAGCCTCTGAGTTCTAATCTTGCTCATCCTATATTCACTGATGAGTGCAAAACAGGACGAAATCGCCGTCTTGGTATGCCAGTGTTGGAAGCAGCAACACCCAAATATTTCCATTCCGGATACGGTCCTCGTCACCGGAATTACCGAGGTTTGCCTAAAAATATCCGAAGTTTCCAAAGAGATTGCAAATCGCAACCCTACTACGCAGGTTGCTTTTATATTCCACTTTGAACTTTTGTCCGCTTTCGCACGCGTTGCTTGCAGAAATCAGTAGCATAGTCTGCAGGAGGTCAGCCGTGAACTACTACGCTCTGAGTTCCAACATGGCTTAATCTCCATCTGATGCGTCCAAACCAGGACGAAACCGCGGTCGTGGTGTGCCAGAGTTGGGAAGAGCAACACCCATCTATCCATTCCAGATACCGTCCTCGTGATCGGAATGACTGAGGTTTACCTCAAAGTTATCCCAGGTCTCAATAGAGATTGTGAGTCGCAATCCAACTACATAGAGCGTTCGCTAAATTCTGCTTTGAATTGCGTTCCGCTGTGTAAAGCGTAGCTCGCGGATCTCAGTAACATAGTGTTCAAGGCGTCAGCCGTGAACTACTAAGCTCTGAGTTCTAACTTATCTTACGCTCGCTCCAACTGATGAGTATAAACTTCGACAAACGAGCGGAAGTGGTGTGCCAGTTTTTGGAGCAGCAACACCCAAATATTCCTATACCGGACACGGGCCTCGCGATTAGAATGACCGAATTTTACCTTAAAGTAAAATGCGATTTCTAAAAAGTTAGCGGTTCGAGACGTAAACAACCAGCGCGTTCCTTTAAATCAACGTTGCACTGCTTTCTCCTGTGCTAAAACTATTTCCAGGATTTTTGCAGCATAGTGTTCAGGGCGTCAGCCGTGAAGTACTATGCTCTTGGTTCCAACTCAACTCAGGCCATCGTCACCAGATGAGTCTAAACTAGGACAAAACAGCGGTCGTGGTATCTCAGTTTTGGGAGGAACAACGCATAAATTTCCCGATTACGGATACGGTCCTTGCAATCGTAATGACCGAGTTTTACCTCGAGTTGTACCAAGCTCTCCAACGTGGCTGTGGGTCGCAAATCAACCACACATCTTGCTCCCTAATTTCAACTTTTAATTGGCTTTCGCTGTTCCAAGAATTGCTCGCGGTCCTTAATAGCATAGTGTTTAGGGGGTCAACCGTGAACTACTAGGCTCTGAGTTCCACCCGAGCTCAGACTATCGTCACCCGACGACTCCAAACCAGTACTAACCCGCGATTGTGTTTTCCCGGTGTTTAAAAGTTCAACACTCAAATATTTCCAGTCCGGATACGGAATTTCGATCTGAATGACAGAGGTTTGCCTCATAGTTTATCGAGTTCTCAAAAGAGGTTTCGATACGTAAACCTGCCACACAGCGTGTTCCCTAAATTCAGCTTTGAATTGCTTTCTGCCCTGCCAAAGGTTGCTCGCGGATCTCAACAGAATAATGTTTAGTGCGTCAGCTGTAAATTACTAGGCTCTGAGTTCCAACACAACCCATGTTTTCTCCACCTAATATGTCCGAACCAGTACGAATCAACGATCGTGGTGTGCCAATTTTGATAGGAGCAACACACAAATGTTTCCATTTCGGTTACAGTACTCTCGATCGGAATGGCTGAGTTTTACTATACATGAACAAAATTGTCCAAAGAGTTTGCGAGTCACAAAGCAACCACAGCGTGTTCGCTAAATTCAACTTTGAATTCCCTTCCGCTTTGTCAAGTGTTTCTAACGTGATCTCAGACACGTAGCTTTTAGGGCGTCAGCCTTAAACTACTAAGTTCTTAACTCCATCCCAGTTCAGGCTATCTACGGCTTATGAGTCTAAACCAGAACGGAACCGCAGTCGTGGTGTGCCAGTGTTGGGAGGAACAACACCTAAATATTTCCATTTTTGTTGCGATCTTCGGGTTCGGAATGACCGAGGTTTGACAAGCGCAGGATGTACATTGTCTGTGCCCGCCGATTTGTTGGGGTCTATGCTAGCAGGTAAAGACCAGTGATATTATTAGTAGAGTTGCTGGCATTATACTCCCGGTTTGACGGTATGGTTGTAAAGGGACTGGACGCCCCATATTCACATGATGCACTTTCTGAAATACGCACAGCATCAAATTTGACTTAGCCGCGTCTTCTGTAACATGACTTCCACTCTCCATGCTAAGATTAATAACACCATCTCTCAAAGATATTTTGCCTGAACGTAATTGCAATACAACTTGAGTTTTGCTTTCGCATTCTGAGCCAGTCGAAGATCAAAGCAATACTTCGCTTTTCTTTGCAATTTGGCTGCTAAATTCCTGCATCTTTTTCAATGCAGCTAGCGTTTAAATCCGCTTGAAACTTCTTTCAAAAAAGCTTCCGTCGATCAACCGCTCGATCTATTCCTCGGCGCTACCAACGTGGCTTGGCGCTATGTCTTTTCGGCCTCACTGGAGCAAACTCATCTAATAACTGGACAAGCTCATTTTTAATCAAACTCCAACAGTGTTCTAAGGTGGCCTGTTTTGATTCAGGAACCCAGTCTATCTGCAGGGCTGGGTCTCGTAACTGAGTGAGGTCAATGCGGCCCAAGTTCATCACTAGTCGGCATTTTGTTGAATACTTATGAATTTAACGAGAAAGTAATCATACAGTGGTCACTCTTATCGATATGAGCCTCGGCGTGTATATTTGATAAGTGACTCCATCTGCTTATCACGACATTCAGTCTTGAAGGAGTACAACCAATGGGCTTCCTCGTCGGGAAGTCAACATGCTGGACATAAGCATTTTCATGCACACATTCTACCAGTTCACACTCAAGAGTATCTATCGTGTTCGTTGCATGGACCCAATCTGCATGCGGAAGATTTAAGTCACCGATGACCACAAAGTTCGGTGCTGTTTGTTTGAGCAGCCTACTAAGCTCCGTATCTTCCGCTCGCGTAGAGGACGGGCTACGATACACGCAAATAATTATTTCCAACCGTCCCTCCAACCTCAGAAAGCACGAAACGACTTGGATACTAGGTGTTGACATGGAGAAGGGGGCTTCCCAATTCGAGTAGTGACTCTTGCTAAGCAAACGCACATTCCCAACTGCCTGATGGCCAGGGCTGTTTACTCTATATTCAGAGGGCATTCAGTAAGCTACAGGTTGGATCATTCTCGGAGAGCCAAGTTTCAGTAACTGCAACTATATCGACAAGTTCACAACTTACCGTCAGTTCTTCCAACTTATTCCTTATGCTGCAACCTTTTGTGTACCACATTCTTAGTTCTCCTCGCTGATCCTTCCATGCCATCAAATCTTTCATCTTCTTCTCGGGCGTAAGACCCGAGGGGATAGCGCGTTTTTGAGACGTTTTCAAGTCCATTGGCTAACTCAGTAGCCCGACCCGCTGGATCAGTAACGGGTCCTAGCAGAACGCCACAGGATGAGTCCTGCTATTGCAGCTTCAACAGAGCTACTTGTTTGGTTCGTTCGCGAATTGTCTTATTTGTTGCCTTTTGAATATGCCGGACTACGCTAGTCACTTTTTTTTATCAATATGGGCACCTTTGCCTCCATATAAGTGACCTCGCTTTGTACCCTCCACTGTAGAGCTCTCCACAGTCGAAGATGCCAGTTCTATGGCATCAGGATCAGGATCAGCAGCACCAGATGATTTCCATTGCCCGCAACCAGCCACGGCGTTCAGGTCTACATTATCAGACTTATTTTCTGCTGCCGTTAATTAAGTTGCGCTTTCTGAGTCCTCCACACGTTCAGCGGTAACAAAAGGCGTACTGTCTCTTTCAAAAAAGAGTGTAACCATCCCTTTTTCAAACGGGAGTTGCTAAAGTAGGGTGATCACCAGCTTGTCTGTCGGTGGTTCGCACCCCCACCCCAGTTTCACCCACACGGTTCTCTTGAACAACAGCCATCAAATGGTTTGCTATCACAGTACTCCTGAGCAGGAGCCACGCTACCTAACGGTGTATGTTCGTTGATGATATTATTCCTTAGAGTTTTTTGAGCAACTTTTCCTTTGAGACTGTTGTGTCTGGTGCTACGTGATATCGACCTTTAGTATGATTTGCTGTTACACCAGCTCGGCTACGCAGCAAATCCCTTTAAAGCGGATTTTTGAATTCCACCAAAATCTGTCTTGCACGCACCTTATGACTCGATGCTTCTGCATCCCTCCAACGACTGAGCCTGTGAATTCTCTTTATACCAAAGTGTACTGGTATGCCGGAAATTCGGAGAATATCTTGCACCCACTTTTTATCCAAATCCCTTCTAACTCTAGCCTCTCGTATTACCGGCTCCTCAAAATTGTGAAAAGCACGTTTCTCTGGCGGCTCATTGGAATTTCAGCACTCCGCACAAAGTATTCCAGAGATGAATGCATTTTCTCAAATTGCATTCTCAATGTGTCCATAAGGGATCTCTGCTCTTGTTTTAACGGTTCTGCTGCATTGAGCCTTTGGAAACACTCCTCATCATAACCAGCATGTTGGTCAACCTGTCGGCCATGTATTATACGGGAGCAAGGGTTAGCTAGACCAAGACAATAAAAACACACCCACAATAATTTAGGCCAACGATCGTAAAGATCAAACAATCCTGATCTAACTTAGAACAGGTATCATGATACCAGAGTAAGAACCTATGGCACTGAATTTCTTCTGTGACTACTGTGTTACACGTCTATTCAGCATACATGTAATCTACTTGCGAGGTCATGAATAGCGTAAATGAATCAAGGGTTTCAGCGGTTATTGAGGTCACAGTTTAGTTGTGTCCAAATACTAATAAAAAACGAGAAAAAATACCGGAGCAAGCCCATCGGAAAAGAGATTTGAAGCAATTAGCATAGGTGTGGAGTCAGCAACAAGCCAAGAACAGCAACTTGGGTCGAAGTGTCAGGAGACCTGGGTTGCTTGTCGGTAGAAGAACCAGACCGGCCGTAGTGACGTCAGCCGTGCTTGTAGAGTTGAAGTAGGGAATCGACAAAACTAATCTTGCTCTTTGGATGGAACAGGACCACATATAAATCCGATAGGTACTAACTATATCAGCGAAGCAAAACTTCCGCTAAGGAGGAATTCTAGGTACGTTAGGACACTCAAGCCCTGTCACACAACACGGGAATGGTCTAACTTTGATTCCAGGCAAAGCATGTGAGAAATGAAAACGCTTGCAAGCGGAATTCGGTTGGTAGAAACAGAATGCCCGTAGAAATATAAACAAGACACCAAGTCTAATATCTGTTAAGTGCTAACCAAACACTTTCAACACAAAGCTTTCACAGAAAACACTCAAACCATGATACACGGCAAGCACGCAATGATAACCGGTCACTTAGGCGTTAGGCATGCACTACTATACACGGTATAGAACCGTATAGGTATAGCAGTAAACGTAGCACACTGGACAGAAACGGGACGACAGTCCAGATCCTTAATAAAGGATTAGTACAGCACGCTGTTGTCTGACCTTTGTGCAGGAAACTGCCCATCCAACGCAGCAGCGGGTCACTAATTCATAGTGCTGAATTTTATGGTGGAGGGTTCGGTGATCTAAATGATCAAACGATTTGATAAGTCCAGGTATAGGACATTGACTCCTGCTACATAATCAAATGCTTCAGCCCAGCTATTGTGTGCACTTAACAGTTCTTAGTGCTTAAGGGTCTTTTCGGAAGCCACGTTGCTCTGGCGCTATCATGTTGTACTGCATGAGTGCATCAGTGATGCTAGGCTCCTTAACCTTGTAAGACACAAGGAGTAACGTTATTGGTCGGTAATTTGTTGGGTTAATGCGACTACCTCCTTTATAAGTAGGAGTGGTGACCCCTCGAGTCCATACTGGTGGAATATGGTTCTCCTCCATACAGCGCTGATAGAATATAGCCAGAGTTTCCGCCAGGTCACCGGCTGCTGTCTGTAAAGCCCTCAGTCGAATGTTATCGACATCAGGAGAGCTGTGGATACGCAGGGACAATAGTTTCTATGATATACGCTGCAGTAAAAGTACTATTAGCTAAGGCTGGTGGTGGGACAATAGAAACAGGGATAACCGTTGGGCCCGTCACTCTCTGGAACTTTTGTGAGTAATGGAACCTTAATAGATCGGCTGTTTCTGTTGCTGATCGTGCGTATTCGTTAATCGTGATCAGTGCTGGATTCCGCGTTGTACTTTACGAAGGCCAGTTACATGCCTGTATAACAGTGTGCAGTTCGTGCAGAATCTATTCATTAACTCTTGCTAATGCGTTACCTTGTTCTCGCGGATCAAACTCACACAGAAATTACGCTGTACCACATAGGCAGTCCAAGTTTTGGATTTCGGGGAGTCCTTGTGAGCTCTCCATTCTAAGTCCCTCAAGGACATGCATTTGCGTGTTCTGCTCCTCAGATATGACTTCCTCCTTCGGTCATGGAGGGATTTCTGCTCAGATGTTTGCGTTACCAGCGTGGTAAATGTCCTTGGGAAAGTGTCCCAAGCGATTTCTGGCGGACATTCAGTTAAGAAGGCCCAAGATGCAACTTTAACAAGCGAGGCTAACATTTTGTAGATTGTGCCCGTATGCATTTTATCATCCCCTTCTTCGGGATATTTCGCATAACATGCATAGTTAGACAGTAGAGTGACAAGGACACTGCGACCTAGCGGTGTGCTTTTTATTATTCCGTCAACCATGAGTTATTCGTTGGTGAGCATAAGGTCAAGTATTGACGGCTCGTTAGCAGCCCGAACTCTGGCAGGAGAGGCCACGTGGTTGTACTTAGGGTAGCTACAGTTTGCCAGTTGTAAACTGGCTTTAAACGGCATGCTTTCGGTCCCCGCTATATCCATCTCGTGCATATTAAAGTTGCCTGCGACGAGAAGGTGATTGTATGACTTGCACAAAGTAACCCGATGAACGTGGTTTAGTTTGCAGTCTATTTCACACGTAGAGTTTGCTGGACAGTAACTCACAGCTGTAAGCCATTTGTCTTAGTTCCGCAACCATTGCCGTCACCAAAGCAAAGATAGGGCATAGACCTCTGAATGCTTAATAAGCTCACAGCAGAGGTTAGCCATGTAATACAGGATTATGCAGCCACCTCTTCTAATTCTGTCATTGGGAATCAGCGACATACCAGGGGAATTGACTTCAGAATCTGCTATCACAATGTTTAATCAGGCCTTTTTAACCATAATAAGATCCCGCGGTCGTGACGCCTGACATTCTATAAGTTCGGCCAACTTACTAAGAACTTTAGCGTTGGTATACAAAATGATCGTTTTTAAAGTTAGGAGTGTGTGAGTGGACAACATCTTCATGTTTATTTTTAAGTCAACCGTTCGTCGGTCGATCGCTAATAGCTTTTTGCGTGGGTCATTGCTTCTTAAAATTTCAGGCCGGCTGCATGGTGGCACGGAGCATTCCAGTTATAAATAAATAAATAGTTTATTCTCGATAGCATGGTGGCACGCCTTATTAAGCATGGTCGTAATGTTCTCTCCTCTGTCTCCCTGTCCCGTCAGATGTCCGAGTGCTATTTTGTCCACAACTCGGCAGGCTTGTGGAGACAAATATTTTATTGGAGTTGCATATTCCAATGAAGTGCTGACAAATATTGGCCGTGCGCCTGCTATCTTTAGCCTACTCTCGCTACACAACTTGGAGCGATGCTTCAACCAGCTATCCACTAAGACTTCTGTCATTCCTTCAGGGTATAGCACGACTTTTCATAGTTTTGGACCGCAGCTCTTGTAGTTTGGAGATGAAGGAAGTCTTGTTAGTGATTTAGCGATAACGTCATCCAGTGAGAGTGCTTCGCGGATGCAACAGCACTGCACTCGGTACTGCTTTACGGTTCATGATCAGGAGAGCCCAGTAGTTCGGGGATACCATGGATAAATACGGTTTTTTCGCTTCTGTTCGTAGAATGGACGCAATGGTATTTTTTCCTTTAACCGCCCTTTCCAAGAAATTGCTTATATTATGCGTACCCCGCTCCATGAGTTACGAAGATGAACTGCTTTGAGTAGGACCGCTTATCTCCTCAGTGGAGTTTAAGGTAATTCGATGAAAACGGGCTCGCCGCAGTGCACTTAATTTTGGTGACGCGCTACACGTCCTAACGTATTTAGCTCAACCCGAATACCAGTCACATCGCAGCTGAAATTACACTGACTGCCATCATGTACCAACTTGCATTTTTTCGTGCCAGATCAGTAACCGGTAACCTTATGCCACCCGACCGTTACTGCACTGTGGTTCTGTTTTGCAAATATGAGTTATAGTTTTGTGGCTAGCTACTGGTAGCTGACCGACATGACCGCGCCTCTGTTATGTTTATCCGAGCAGTGCTCCTTGAAAGAAGTTAAAGGCCTTGTCCTCACCGACAGCTGAAAGCCATGACCTGTCCTTGATCGAGTTATTTAATTATACATGTATATATATATATATATTCAACCCTATATTACTTACAATATAATTGACTGAGTGCCACAACACATAAGAAAAAATTAGCGTGAAAGGGAAAACAAATGTTAGGGTGGAAGAGTCTCACAGCAAGTGCGCCATTGCGTACGGTGCTTGGCCATATCCTCCAGTCTTCGCAACCAGGTGGGCTCGTGGTCCTTTGGTTCCCAACTTGGAGTCCGGGAACGCCCGACAACAACCAGCTCGAACTTTTGCGCCTTAACGCATTGGATACAAGTTTTACAATGCAGTCCTTTTCGTCGCATCCAAGCTAGGCCGGTGCTCGCAAATAGGGCTCGTCGTGGTAACCGCTGGGTAGGCATGCGGAGCACATGGCCAAGTCAGCGAAGCCATCGCAGTGAAATGATGCTATCAATCGATCGGCCGAGTTCGTTAGATCTGAAGACTCGCCAACGGATTTCTTCAGTACTGATATGATGCTGCCATCGAACACCAACAATGCTTCGCAGGCAGCGGTGATCGAACAGAGATAGCCGCTGAACATCGCTTTTGCGAACTGGCCAAGTCTCGCAGCGCTACAGCAGAATCGCTCCTACCGTAGCATTGTAGACTCGTCCCCTGAGAGTAAGGCTGAGATCACGACAAAACCACAGGTGACTAAGATTAGCAAAGTGCCTCTAGCCTTGGAGAAACGCAGGGAGATCTCATCCGTCAAACCGCCAATACTAAGACAATACCCAAGATAAATGAATTTGTCGACCACTTCCAACGGATACCCCGAAAGCGTGAGAGAAGGGAGTGCGTTTAATCAGTCCTGTAATATGACCTTATATTTAGCGGGGGCAAACTTCGACCCAACTTGGGCTGTGGACATCCCCAGTCTGATCAGCACATGCTGACCTGCTTGGGAGGACGCGCAAATCACAGCGATGTCATTGGCGTACTTTAAGTCCCGAGGGCCGTCACCAGGGAGCAGTCCAACACCGCAGGACTCAGAGTTATCCAGGGCAGTTTCCAGGATCTCGTCCATGGTGACGTTGAACAAAAATGGAGAGACTGGGAAACCTTGGCTAACACCGCTGGTGATACTGAAAGGACGCGAAATTTCTCCGTAGGCTCGAACGCTGCCCGAAGTTTGATAGTACATAGCACGGAGAATGCTGATGTACTTCTCAGGTACTCCCTGCTTCAGTAAGCAGTCCCAAAGAGCCACTCTGTCAACAGAGTCAAAAGCGCTTAGAATGTCCAAGAATATTACTATGGTTGGTCGACTGAAAGCATGGCGATATTTACGTATCTGGTGTATCGTAAAGATGTGATCAACGCAACTGCGACCCCGGGCGAAATCCAGCTCGTTGTTCACACAGATGCTGTTTTCGTGTGCAAATGAGCCTACACAAGAATAAAACAGCGAGCAGGTTGGATGCGACACAAATGAGACCGATACCACAATGGTTGGAGCAAATGCCCTGGTCTCCATCTTTGTAAACAGGCACAACATCCGCTAAGTTTCAGTCGGATGGGATGGTTTCAGTAGTCCAAATCTGATGGAATAGTGATGTCAGTTCGCGAGTGAGAGCAGGACTTCTATATTTGAAGAGGGCAGAAGTTCATTTGAGCCAGGGGACTTGTGGCGTTTCAGTAGGCGAAGCTTATTGGCAACCTCAGACTCTGACGGTCGAGAAACATCCACGCACCAAGGAGCACCGTAAACCCCGGAAGATAGACTCGGTTGCGCTGCTGGGCAGTTAAATTGATG
>OX104067.1:54482874-54628882 GCA_944474145.2 Dicrocoelium dendriticum
AGGTATTTCGGCGATCACCTCTTGCAAATCAGCCTTGAATTATTTGTTGTGTGATGCTGGAACTTCGATTGCGTGCAAGTTGAATTCCCCCACTAGAAGGAGTTGACTGTATAGTGCTGCCAGAACACGTTTCATGGCAGAAGCAAGGCACTGATCCATTTCCAAGCTGGACACTAAAGGGCGGTAAACTATTGCTAGGAATCACACATCACCAGCTCTTAGGTGCATACGACCCCAAAGAGAATCAACGACTTTCGTTTCTAGGTCCTCAATGATATCAACATGCAGGTCGGATCGATAACACAGGAACACTCCCCATCCTCTGCTAGGTGGACCGTTTCGAATGGTAGTCATGCCGGGTAGTGCAATCTCAGTATCCGTGACCTCCGTGTTCAGCCATGTTTCGATGACCATCTTAAGGCGTGGAGACCTGACACAGACGAAGTTCGGTTAGCTTGCTGAGAAGACCTTGTGCATTGGTATACAAGCACGTGAGGACATCGGTGGTCAGAAGCGTGTTTTTGAATGCTGGTTTCCGGTGAGGATCTATGCCGACCCTTGCGGGTTCGGCGGTCGGTCGCTATTTTGTAGGACCGATGACGCAGGCCCTAGGGCCCGTTAAGGTTGTTGTGTAAAGCTCTCAGCGACAAGAGGGTGACCATCCTGTTCTCCTTTAGCTGCCGGTGTGTTTTGGCTTTGACTCCATGCTGAGCTGCACGGTGACAGAATTGTATTGGTAAATTGCTTGCTCAGAGTTACATTGTCTATCTGTGACCCGGTGCCTATTAACTTCACACGTATTTCGGATGGCAGCATTTTAGGCTTTTTGTGCCACGTTTTGATCACCTGTTCTGCCATCAGTTCGGAGTACAATGATACTTTCATCAACCGGAAACCACACACTTTGTAGTTAGGTGATAGTGGTAACCTTGATGTGGAATTAGCGATAATATTTTCCCGTGAGAGCACTTCACGTATAAAACCCCATTCATCCCAACCTTGCGCTTCGTCTGTAGCTCGCTTAATGTCTGAAGCTCGGGGACACCGGAAACAAGGATAGGATTTGCGTCTTGTTGTTTACGGAAGTCATCCGGAGTTTGTTTGCCTTTCTGGCGTTTGTTCCAAGGAACATCTGGAAAAATTCGAACAGTGCATGTGGAGGTACGTAGGCGAGTGGCAGACAACTACCTCTGCATCCTTACCTGACTGAAGTGTTACCTGGTGTAACCGCGGTTCGCTCTAGTGTACGGAGTTTGGGTGATGGACGAGAGGCATCAGGTTGACCGGTTTACCTTGCACCCATATTAGTTGACACAGGGAGCCCCACTGACTTTCTTTGGCTAGTATCTTATGTTTTTTGGAGTTCGCCCCGGGATTCAGTCACATTAGAGCCTTTAACAGCCAGAGAATTATGGAAGTGTTTCATGTTCTCCTTTATGGAGGGAGCAGTGGCTGTTTTCTTCCGTTGGAAAAATAATGGTGTCTTGAGCCCCTTGGTGATATTGGTGGTAGCAAATCGTTTGGCAGCGGGCGCGGTTACCTTGAGAGTTGCCTCGGTCGTATGGGTGGCAACGACGGAAGCGTAAGTTGTTGGGGCTTTAACCGCGTTCAGGGTGTCAGGTGAGCCTGTTGAAGATTGTGCGATGAGCGCATCTTTATGAACAGCCGCTAGTGTCTGGGCGGGTAACGCTGGATCGTTACCTTTACAATGTTCTGAATTGCAGTTTGATGTTGCGCATCGAGTTCGAGGCACTGATTCGTTTGGTTCATGTGGGACAGCTTTCACAGCTGCTGTCTACTCTACAATCTTTGTCACCCTATGGCACTTCTGCGCCAACAGAGTCATACATCTGAGGAGTGGAAGAGACATACACTCAGTGCAGAACCAGAGAGAATCCATCGTACTATGATTGTTATCTGGCTGAGACTAAGGCGAGCACATGGAGAATGGAAGTATTTTCGGCAGTTTATGCAATCTATTCTAAATCGCACAAGTTTACCCAGCTGTCTACGCCATAACTAACGTTAATTTCGGAAGCTTCGGGATTAGCCTTCCGTGGACGAGTAGTACGGGTCATTGTGAGTGTCGGAGCTGCGGAAGTCGTTCGTTGCAATGTGTACACTGGTACGCTAAATCCAAACGCTGTCGGTCAAGCTAGCAGTCTGTATGACCCAGGTTAGGTTGCTGTAGAAAAAAGCCAAGATGGCGGACACAGACGGCAGTTGAACCAATCAGTGCGATCTCCGAGAGTAGCCGGAGAATATCCGCCAAATTGGCACAGATGGAAAAACGCAAAAAGCATAGTATTGGTGCACACTTCACACAGAAAAACACGTATAACACAGTATTCCCAAAGCAAAAGTAGGATCCAGCACGGTAAAGCGATAATCCGCGGCGTCCGTGGGTACAGCCAAGAATATCATGTATACAATCAGTCTGGCGACAGAAGGCCGATGACCATGTTAATGTACCCAGCATGGCTTGATTATGGTGAACGCCGGTTCTTTACATTTCTTGTCCCCACTATCCAATAGCCATCCAATGTTCAGCGAAATTCGCAGAATGCTACTGCGTGTGCAAAACCATGAATTTATCTCTCACCGTAGTGGTGACGGAGTATGGCATTTTCTGCAGACGAGTGCTTTAGTGCAATGCTCAGCTGAGTGCAGACGTAAGCTTGTGGAGGACGCACTGACAGGCCATCCGAGCCAGTTTTGGTCATCGTGCGAGATGAGTACAGACAGCCACAACCTGTTTCCAACGGTCGTTAGCTGTCAGCTGATTTCGCGCTGAGTGCTGAAGGACATGGCTAACCGTAGGCGTTGGAGCGATCGGTGGTTTTCTGTGTGGCTCACTGGCTGCGCAGCGAAGTCGGCGTAGGCAAAATAAAGAGGACAATAAAAAGTGCGGCGCGGATATCCGCAAGTGACGGCATCTTAGCGAACAGGGTCTTTTGGATCAGCTGAGGACGAGGTCAGGCAATGCAAATCGTATCAATGTCATCGAAACGCTGCCACAGGTAATGGAGCAAGAGCAGACAATGCAGTCTGGGTCACGTTACGTGCCTGTTTCTCAGCGGGCGCTGATTGTTCGGCTGTACGGTGAATGCGGTTTAAACGTCCCATCAGCTTCAAGCAAATACAATGCACTGCAAGCAGGAATGCGTCCCGGCACCATACGGTACGTGCTTAGACTATTGAAGAAGTTCGAGCGAAATAGGAGTTTTTGACATGAGGAGAACCGGACCGCTTCGCATCACCACGAACGACTGTCCAGCTTGCGCTGTAGTCAGTGAAGAGTCAAAAAGTCCCGATCTCAGCATTAGTCGGATCGCACAGCACTGTGACACGACCCGATATGCGGTACACCGGATATTACTGGAACGAAAATTTCGGAGATTCTGTGCAATTCAAGTGCAGGTTTTGAACCCATGCGATCCGGAGAAGCGGCATGAATTTTGCCGCTGGATTCTGAATCCCGGGAAATTTGTTCTGTCATCTTTACAGATGAAACACTGTTTCGTCTGCATGGAACAATGAAACATTACTCTTGGGCTACCAGCAACCCACGAAAATTTACCGCATCACGTATGCACCATCGTATGAAACTGATGGTTTGGACTGGATTAACCACCCAGAAAATCTTGGGCCCATATTTCTTTTCGGGGAATGTGAGCGGTAGGTCGTTGTATTGAAATACTAATGACTTATCGTTTCTTAGCGTCGTCGTACTTGGAAACGCTACAAGCATTTGCGCTTCCACAGCTGGAGGCCGAAGGGGCATGCAGTACTCCTTGGTGGCAGCAGGATGGTGCACCTGCACATTCTACTAACACAGTGCGTGAGTATCTCATCGACAAATTTGGTCACCAATGGATTAGACGCGGTGTACCCATGCAGTGGCCTGCTCGCTCACCAGATTTGAACCTCATGGATTTTGTTCTATGGGACCATCTGAAGCGGCGGGTGTACAACACGAGGCCGCATACATTGGACCAATTAAAAGAAAATATTGTGAACGAATGTCGCGCGATCACGAGGGATACATTGGAAAAAGTGCTCGCCAACTGCATCAAGCGGTTTATGCTCAACAAGCAGAACGCCGGCGGACAATTTGAACACATCTTTCGCTAGCATAGATGCTCGTTCCAGTAGATTTCTGTTAATACACTTAGCCTCTTCCACAAATGTGTTAACGACTAAATTTGTCCACTGGCAAATGGTGCTAATAATGCGTTCGGTCGGATAGGATTCTTAAGGTCCATCCTCTCGTTGAGCACCTAAACATCGTAGGCACTGAAACCTTCGAGGGCTATTTATAGATGAAGCACTGTGTAGATATGAGCTGAAGTTCGTCCAGCTTCAATGAAAAGCCGACTGTGCCGTTGACTCAGATACAGGCTATTGGCTCTAAAGTTGGTGGGATGACTTGCAGTAAGTGGCGACCTACGTACGTGGAGTCGTTCCGATCTGATGGACTAATTTAAGGTCTCCACGTAGCTACCTGCAGCGTCCACCGAACACACCGAGCGTTTTTAGTCGTTGCTGGTACGAAAGGTTTCACAATCTGTGGACACATTTCTTTGCTCGACTATGGAGAGTTTCGAGAGCTGCAAGGTCACACTTTAGCCAAGCGTGACATGCCTGGATTGCGTATTCGACGTGGGAACACACGTTGGTATTGAGTATTATGGATTAGAAGAATGAATCCAAACATTCGAATACCATATGCAAGCTAACAACGTGCTGATTATCAATTTCGAAACGGATTCCTACTGTCTGGAATAACTGAAGTCGTCCTGCATCAGCAAACTGAGATCAAGTTCCTATGTGCTTGTCTGCAAGTGCTATGCCCCAAATTTGTAGAGATAGGCGTGTCTATGGCGGGTGTGGACAACGTGTCACTTGACCACCTTCAATGGCAGTGCATTCTTCACCGGTCAATGCCAGATCCCATCTAGGTCGCACATAGAGGAGCTTGTGTTCGTCCATTCCCTTGATCGACGACCAACTTTTAACGTCAACCGCAAAAAGTAAAATTTTTAAGGTGATAGCTCTTGCAAGATCGTCGCACTCTACACGATTACGATCGGGCGGAGATGTTTGGACTCAAACCTCTAACTGCTGTTCGTGGAAAATCTTGCCAACCGAACCTAACACTGTAGAACTTGCATCCACGAACCAGATGTACATATTAATAGTTCAGAGCTACGTAAAATGTCTCATTTTCCGCCTCAGGATTGTTTTGTGTAGGCGCCATGGGTTATCCCAAGGTCATAAATCGTCATATTTGGCTTCTCATGTATAATGTTGGTTTCATGGGATGGTGGATAAATTTGGCTCCGATGATTCAATGATTAGTGACGTGGATTTCCAACATCAAACTCAGACTATTTCTGGGGTGCACTCAACCATACTTGTTTAAATTGGATTGCCACACAGGAGCGATGAAAGATGAAAGCTGATAATGCGAACATTGCAAGTCTTTATGGACCACCAAAGCTACACAAGGATGGAATTCCATTGCGTACAATCCTTTCGTTGCCAGAAACTCCATGGTTCAAAATAGCAAAGTTTCTATGGAAAGAAGATAATCATCTGATTGCTGGATTTGACCAAAGTATTTAAAATGATGAAAAATTCCTCGACAAACTAAGGAGTTTTAAAACAGTTAGTTCCCTTGAGCATTTTAAACAACGCTGTGAGTAGACGAAAGCTTGCAGATGTTAACGTTTCGTATTGTCTCATCAGTGCCAATACAATAACAGGAAAATATGTACATCTACAGCTAGGGTGTGACCGGAGAAAACAGAGGCAGCGTGGGTACATATATGCCACCCCTACTTCCATGGGAGCCTTAAGCTTAAGAACAACTGTTTTTGCACTGAGAGTGTCGGTTCGATCCTGCTGATCGCTACAGCCACGGCGAAATGTAGCATGAAAAATGAACAATGATTTATAACAGATAAAAAGCAAGTGCTTGACATGTCCCCTAGTGTGGTTAGCGCCAGAAAAGATAGATCAAGGGATATTGGAATCGTCGGTTCGGGCGATCACAGATTTAACTGCACTACCGTATAAAGGAAGTATGAACTTAGAATGTGCGCACACAAAGCAATAAGAGGAGTGATTATTGATCACCTAATAAGTGAGAAAATAAATAAAAGAAAACAAGGTCAACGTCCACTCGTTTGAAGCTATCTCGGGTCGACAAGATACAGAAATCCAGTTTCTACAGTAGTAGCGTTTACCAAATTGTGTGCAGGGGCTTTGGAGCGACTCATTCTCGAGTAGGGTTATGGCACTGTTCGCTGTCTGTTGTGTATTAGTGCCAGCATCTTGTGGTCATGGGCGGGTGTTAGCATGTCCCAACAAGGTTGTGAACCGTGTGATAGGTTCGAATGGATGACAAGTAGACAATAAGTGTCTATCTACAGATGGGGCAGGTGCCTTCTGTGAATAGATGGTAGACGAAGGGGAAGACTGGATACTTTCACGCTGCACCCACTTAGGTACATGTTCGCTTAGTCTGGAATTCAACATTCTCTCGGTACGGCCTATGTAGCGTGACTCGCAGCTACAAGTAAATGGGTAAATGCTGTGTAAAATGGCGGCGACAGGTTGTCTTTCCTTCGTTGGGGGAACAGGCACTTTGTTGGTTTGGTTAATAACGACAGCTTCGGCAGCATAATAAGTTTTATGAACAACGGAAGTTATTCGCTTGGCTGTCGTCATGGTGGCAAAAGCACCTTTAAACGGTAGTTCTCTAAAGATCTTTTTGGTCACAGTGGGACCTTCTCTCACGCCACTCTCGTCTGGTTATATTTTGCGATAAACCGGCGAGGGTAACCGAGGATAACAAGTTAACTGATATTGCGAAGGTAGTTTTCAGACATTTCTGCAAACATACCATTCACTGTAACAGGAAGTAATGCAAAAATCGCCTACAAATCTCATTGGTAGATAACCAAGAGCAGACCTTTTCTCGTGACAACAATGTGTATGTGTTGAACCCGTCACACGTTTCTTTGGACAACTTGTAATTGATGGCATTGTCGCTCGGATTTAATTATAATATTTCTCCTGGTAAGCTAAACCGTTTCTTAATAGAGGTCCAATTTGCGAATTTCTTTGATCCGTTAATAGACCGCCAGCCAGGTAGAGCAGATAAGGTTAGCTAATTTAACGACAAAATTGTTACAAAGCTAAGGAATGCCAAGGTAAAAGGAAGCTGAACTCATGCTGTCGTTCGACGTCACTGTACTATTCACATCGATTCATTTCGAACTTGCGAAAGAAACCATGTTGGAGCTGCTTCTTAATCCGTCTGATACAATAGGAAACCTCAAGCCAGAGAGTGTATGGGAAGTCCTGGATCACCGCAAGACCACGTATTTCTACATTGATGGGCAAGAGTATCAGCCATTTAAAAGAATGCCCATGGGATGGCCAGTATCAGGACTTATTGCAGAAGCGGTGATGCAGGCGTTGGTGCGTATGACAATACCGTTGATCAAACCGCAATTATGGATTCAGTACGTCGACGACACGTTTGCTGGTGACTCATCATCAAACGGGATTCCAAATAAAGCATTCACGAGCTAAGCAGATGCACTTTTGAAGACATGAAGTTTATGTTCGAACTGGAGAACAACGAATTCCTATCCTGAAATGTATAACTTCACAAGGATACAGACGGAAAATTTCAAACTTGTGTACATCGGAAGAAGACACACAAAGGCGCACTACTAAACTGCCAACACAATCACCCATTGAAACTCAAGAAGAGCTGCATACAAAGTCTTTACAAGAGAGCCGAAACGCTTTGCAGCACGATAGAATTGAGAAAGAAGGAGGAGAACCATCTGTATCTAGTATGGCAAAACAACGGGTACCCAAGAAAATACATATGCAGCAACCTGCTTAAAAGTGTTCCTTCACAATTGAGAGAAGGAGTAGCCAAACGAGCAGCGCTTCCTTGCCTGTGAACTAACAGCTAAATTGCTACGACCACATAGCATCTTGGTAGCTCACAAACCAAATGCTACTTTAAGAGGATTGCCTTCAAAACCGAAGAACAGTTAAACAAGGCAGTCAGAATGATGTCATCTATAAGATAAACTGTAAAGATTGTGACAAACATAAAATCGGACAAACTGGACGGAAGCACTCAACGTGGATCACCGAACATAAAATAGCCATAACGAGACATGACCCAACTCCCTTGGTTTCCATACATGAGGATCAGGAAAGCCAACGTTTCGACTTAGAGAAGGGAATATCCTATCAGATGGAAATTCAAACCAACCTAATGAACGCTTGCAAGCGTGGTATTCTACAGCCAATACAATCAAACGACACGTTGAAATTGATGCGATACACGGCACTGCATATAAAAGACAACCAACTTAATCAACTAACTTATACGGAACAAAACGCAGGACCATGCACGTCAGATGACGAGGTCACAACCGCAGAGGCACGCGTGCTGAGGTCACGAGGAACGAATCGGAAGAATCAATTTCGGTGTTCAGGTACCCGGTGAGCAATCCAAACTCGGAGTGACAGCTCGTGCGCCCAAACGAACCATCACCCACACAAACCAACGCCTCATATCTCGCCGCTATATACCAGCACACTGATGATGTTACCTCGAATGGTGATGAAATGTTTGCAGCTAAATTGCCGAGCTCAGCGAACACTACGACTACCAATTGAGCTCTACTCAAGACACCGATGCATCTACTGTGCTAGCTGCTGTGATCCCACTGAACTCTCCTCAACTCACTGCGGCCATTACCGGACAATGCTACACTGGTACTGAGTTGTCATCACGACGGGGTGAAACTCATGTGTCTGTTAGGCTTCCTCTCTTGTTGGGTTACAGTCTACTATACCTTTTACGAGTCATTTGAATCCATAACGTAATCAAGCTCCTCCTTAAGAATGTTCAACTGAATCCACAAACACATCAAGTTGAATCTAAAGTGGCGCACACGCACAAATGCGTGCCCATCGTCTTGACCAATTGTAAATCAGTGTAAGAGTACTCAGAACATCTGCATCGGTTGGTGCAGCGGTTAGAATTTGCACTCAGCCAACAATTCACGTGAAGCACACGCGAATATGAAAACATCACGTGAGCTCAGTCACTGTAGGATGCGGTGCGGACTAACACGCGGCATCTATGGATGGTTGAGCAAGTACTGTAACCCCACCCACTCACTTGCGCGGCATCAAGACACACAACACAGAACTGGGGGCCGGAGATATTCCATCCGCGTTCACAGTGCTCAACGTTGCGCGCAGACGACCAAACATGAAATGTGCTCCACAATAAGACAGTATCGAGTGCCTTCACTGAAGGTAGCTGCATGAAAGCTAAAATACAGGTCCGTCAACCTCACCTGGTTTGACCTATGCTTAGCGGTGTCTACGTGTGATCGATTGTGGATAACATTGCCTAGGTGAAATAATGCGTGCGGTGCTTCACTACGCGCTATCATGGAACAATGCGTCAGTAATCGGTGGGTGTGGCCGGATAACCTGTTAACTGCAGTTGATCGGCCTTAATGATGAGGTTAGCATCAACATCTGCACAACAATGCATGATGTACTGCACCGAGCTTGGCGGAAGAGTACCGCGTTAATTGTGATAAGTTTACCGGGTTGGCAAAAGCTTGCATTTACTTGTCTATATGCAATCGTTAGTATATTGCAGCCGTTGACAGGGTTAAGGAATACGTTTGTAAAGAACCGTCATGAGTTCATGTGAAACGAAGAGGAAACGATTATCTATGTTAACGTTAGCGCACTCCTCACCAAGGTGCCGAAATGCGACGCACTGGGTATGGTAAAACGCTGTTTGACTGAAGAGATTAACCTAGGGAGTGACCGAAACTTAAGTTGATTGTAACAATCGAGAGTAAGACATTGCGCCATATATTGTTCTAGCTCGGGTTTCAGTTGGAAGTAGGCACTAAAGAACATGGTGTTATCATTAGATCGTCAATGTCCATTATTTTTACATAGTAGTGGCAAACTCCAGTAAATGGCCGAAAGTTGTTGGTATCAAGTGGATGACACATTTTGAACATAACAGTGAATAAGAAAAGCTAGTTTGTGAGGAATCTGAAATCGCTCACCATGGATTGGCACATCGCCGTTTCTTGACTACTCTGTGTGCAAGAATGATTAGCTTCCAAACCGGTATTTCGTCAACCGGCGGACACAGATGGGACACAGCACTACAACTCCGATCTCCTTGTTTCACTGATAAAGCTACGCGCACAGAGAAGGAAGTTGGGAACGCCGCTTTCAAATAGACAGTAATGTAATTGCTGAATAGTGGACACCCGAAACCGGTAGTGAAACACCCGTTTGACAATACTCAAAAACCACGTTGAAAAGCTTCGGCGGAATGGATTGGGACGATAAGAATATTATAGGTAGAAGGAACTTCCTTTTCCTTTCCGATGGCACTAATCAAGGAATAACATTCGGGATCTGTTCAACAATGGTGTATCTGAAAGACACACCTCGTAGATAAGATGACTAACTGCGTTCACAAATGTATCCACAATAACTGTGAATATGTGTGTATAGGAGATACGGCGAGCGAACTGCACACAACGCTGCTGGAGCACCTGAGGCGCATGTCACGGCGACGTCTAAGTATAATGCTCTACTGTGAGATTCAGCGGTGGTGACGCATTTGTTATGTACGGTGCATGTAAGGTAGCCAGATTATTCATGAGCCAAACCGAGACGCTACAAGATATCGCGCACGCAAACCGAGAAACTTAACCTACCCCCATTTGTTTCTGCATATGCTGACCGTACGATATATTGAAAAGATAACTAACTACATTTATTGCTCCAATGCAATAATAAAAAGTACTTGCGTTATTAGTCAGTACGATGGCTGCGCTACTGATGTTATAAATAAATAATAATAAATGGTACATTGTCGGTAGAAGGAGACGCACAAGTGAAGGCATGATCAAATATACCTACAAGCACAGCTGTTTTGGAACAGTAAAAGGTTTGTTAAAATAAAGTACAACCAAAATTTTCGTAGTTTACACAGTCGAGAGGTTCGTTGGATAATAGTGGGATCCAGGAACATTATGGTGCTTGTCTGCGAAAAATCAAGATTGTTACTATGGTGGCAATAGTCAACGTTCGGCGTGATTTCGCCATGTTGTAATCCATGGTTTCATGCGCACAGGAACCAAAGTAAAATGTCGGTACAAGTGTTTCCAACTAAAAGTTGATGTACTGCTTGACATTATATTATCTGGAACAATAGCTATAGATCAGTACTTAAATAAAGGAAACAGGTAATGTCTTATTCTCGACAGTGCGAGACATGCCTGCATAGGCATGATCATGGCGACACAACAAGGACTGGTCAATGTAAAAACGACACAAGTTTCTAAGTTAGTTAGATCCATGGGTTAAGTGTGCATGAATGTGTTGTGTTGTGGTGTTGCTTGAATTTGTGGATGTGATGTCGTATTTGTGATTGTTTTCGTTCAGGCGTAGGAAGAAGATAAATGAACACTTTGTATTGCATGACCCACGTTCGTGAATTGGGTTACATCATCCAGATATGGAACAAGCAGTGAGTTTAGTGAGCGGCGAGTCACATCTGCCACGTCACAGTGTTGTTAAGCAGATATTTGTGGCGTTGTATAGAAAAAAAACTTACAAGGCGAAAACACAATATGTGCTGAAACACTGCCACCAAACCATTTGATGGAAATGGGTAAACCCGAATTAATAAGTTGACACCACGAAGAGGTTGTTCGCCTAGCTAGATGAATGTATTTTTCGTAGTAGATCTGAGCGCTGCATCAACATGTCGTGAAGTCATTCGCAAGGATATACGGCACTCTTGTCTTCAGAGCTGCATTTCACCATCCGTTTCGCTTTCGGTGTTTAAGCTGCGTTGTCCAGAATCTACTTCGATGCAATTTGCGCAAATGTAGTGTTGCGTCTGAGGCACAAGTTGGTTCATTCCTACAAACTCGGAAATCAGGAGCTTCAAACGTCTTCTGGAGAGAAGGATACTGCCGTCTTCTGTCCAGGTTGACCTTGGATGTTCGAATCAGACTGAAACAGCGTCAAGGAGAGGCATCCAACATCTGGGCCTCCTGAATCATACACCCGGACGATTCGACCGTTCGATTTTTCCACAACTTCGCGGCTCATACATACGGCCACATGTGGAATACGCAGTACAGGTTTGGCAGTCATGGCTGAGGAGAGATCTCATCGCCTTGGAGATACCCCAACGCCGAGCAATCAGAAACGTCAAGGCTCTGTATAATTTGCCGCATGAACGAAGGCTTCAAGTGTTCGGGGTCTTCAGCGGACAATATCGGCGATTGCTCGGAAACCTCATTTTGGCTTACCATATTTTGAGAGATCCCAACCACACGTGCCGCCATTTGCTAGAGCTCATTCACTAAGCGCAATTTGAGAGGCCACTATATCAAGATGGCACAGTAGCAAAGTCGTTTAGAATGCCGTCAGAATTGCTTTTCCATACGAGTTTGCAGAACGTGGAATGCCCTACCGGAATCTGTCATATATGCTCCCACGCTGGCAGAGTTCAAATCTAGGGTTGATCTTGCAGTTATTTTGTTGCACCATCTCACATGACCCATTACCCATGGATAAACACAAGTGTCTGTAAGAGTTTTCACTGGTGGTCAAAGCCTAGATTTCGTTTCACGTTTTTCACCGCCTGCATGTGTACACGATTTTTACCAGCATCCAATTTGACATCCTTTTTGAATGGATTTATTTTGCATTTACAGTCTATACTACGTATACTTCAGTAAGTTCACTGTGTAAACCCTGTTTTGATAACCATTTTTTATATTTCGAATTTTCACCATAACCATCCTACGCGACCGGTTAAGTATTAGCTTGTTTATCCGTATAGAACCATTGTAGCATGGGCCATACAGGGATCCTTTGTGAGATGATTCATCCAGTAAGTGCATTAGTCCCAGGGAGACAGAAAATAAATTAAATACTTTTCGTAGTTCTTCCTATGTGACAGAGTTGTTCTAGAAATGGGAAAATGCTTCTACCCATGGTACATCAACCTTTGTTTGTTTACAGTTCTAATCGAAAATTTCGTCCGCTGATGTAAGCTTACACGCGATTTTTATCTTCCTCAACCAGCTCGTTCTCCTTGATTTCCAGGTCCGGGAGTGTAAATCCAAAAAGACTGACGCTTGCTTCAACTTTCTCCCAGCAAGTTGGTTGGTCCAATGCCATCCAATTAAATTTACTCAGCTCCTGAAATCGGTTCACTCTTTCCTGTAGATAATCGACGCAATTGTCGTAGAAACTGGTGATCATATTCATCAAACTGTTTTGTGGACGAGAGCCGCTTTTTCGAGTTGGCCAATTCGAACCTTTACCTCGTTTGGAACAAATCTGGTTCTGCTTTTGTCCCTGAAATTCTGCAGGAGTGCGGGCATTACAGATGACAGTTCCAATGCTGAAATATTTTGTTCCTCAATAGTACAGTAGCATGGAAAATGACAGATGCTGTGTATCAAGATGGACCACAGCAAAGGGTAGGAATTTTCAAAGAAATATTGTAATAATGTAAGACACTTCTGTCGAGATATAAATAGGAGTTCAAGGCCGAAAAGACCTTCTGGATTATCTCCACTGCTGGCATAAATGAAAGCCATCTGATTTTCCCGTATCCTAAAATGCCTTTGTATTCCGCCATTGTAGAGTCAAATAATTCATTTAGTTCTTCAACACGAACAGTGTAAACATTACAGTAATAAGATATTTTCGCCACAACTATTTCAAGATCAATCAGCCGACAGTCACTTGGCGTCTGCAGTTTGTTGTGTACAATGTGAGCCACGCAACCAAATCCCGCAAGTATTTCTCTAACGGAAGATTTAAATTCGCAAATACATTATTTTGTCCTCTTCTCTGAACGCTACCGAACTGGGTGTTCACGTCGTCAGCACACAATCCCACAACTTTCAGTTCATAGTATTTTGTTCAAACACGTTCTTTATAAATTGAGAAATGGTGTCCGACGTGTCATCACTAAGTGACTGCAGATCTAATAACTTGACCTCAATACCCAACGACGGCAAAAATATCTCACAAGGAGTGCGAACACCATTACTTCCTTGAGACTTGAGGCGTCTATGCAAATTGACACGAATTTTATCATCTTGTTTTTCTGGAAGTTTATCCGGCAAAATGGTACAGGATATTAGTTATTATAAGTAGTAATATTAATAATAATATTATTAGTATTAGTATTATTATCAATGCCACACATTTTGTGCGCACACACTCAAAGTTCCGCTCAAACAATTTCTCCACCTACTTCTGATACAATTCCTGGAGTGGAAACCATGATTATGAAATTCAGCGCGATAAGAGAAAGCACCTTCTGCAGCTGCTAAAATGGCTTCTGTGTTTCCAAACGTTGTTCATCGCAAATAATTATTTCAGAGGCGGAAGATGCTGCCGCCGACACCGCTGCCTTAGAACTATCTGATTTTAAGTGCTTCATGAGATCCGATCTGCCACCTTGAGCCATAGAAAATGCCGATTTGCATTTGTCACACCGAAATTGCGAGTCGTTGTCGCGTGTTGCCTTCTTAATGAATGATAAATCGCTCTCCAATTGAGTAGTCATCTTACATACGGACCAATGGGGTCCAGATCACACGACGAGTTTACTAGGCCAAAGAACAGGAAACATTACAGCAAGTGATCGATAGTACTGGTTAACCAGCGGTTTCGTCGTCCTGTCGAGGATGATCAGCCAATGGGAGACATTGTACGTGATTGCTCATGCTGCCAATCTGGCGTAAGGAGCTATCATTAGCACGGGGGCGAGAGGAAATCCGCGAGTGGTAATAAGAAGCGGATTGGTGGCTTCTTGAGGTTGGAACGTTTGCAGCCTGTTGTAAGAGGGGCTCTGAAGGCTTACATGAGCGTGATGACAACTAATTGAGTAGTGATAGGAAGCGGATTGGCTGGAACCCAGTTGGAAGGGAACCATTGTAGGCTTACGGGTTGAATGCAAGTTGGCTATCTTTCTCGCTAGCCTTTCTGGCCACACGTGATGCATAGTGTAATTGTGCCACTGCGAGCAATCTGGAGCATCGATAGGTGTGCGACTTACCTTAGGATGTGCGTGTGATTGTTAACGCAGTGTGAGGTAATCGGAAACAATGCAATAATTCGTATGAAGGAGGTAAAGCTAGAACTTGTCAAATAGAATTTTTAAAAAGCCTTACAGCTACAAATTTCTCTTGCTGTGTTTTTTCAGTTGGCCGTACACTCCTGTGAATAGCGTAGATAGGTATTGCTTATGTAGTCGGCGCATTGTATACTAAGATCAAGTTCGCTGTGTAGGTAAGATCATCATTGGATCTGTAGCCATTGTTCCAGAGAGGAGGGTTCCTAGTGTGGCGGTGACACGACATTAGTGAGTGTTCGTTCATCACCCCACCTGTGCTCCACTTCGGTAATCAGTTACCGCTACAAGACCCATGGTCCTGCCGTTATGTTAAGGTCGTAAGATGCATGTCAATCGTGCGTTTCAACATGATATTTACCCTTCACTTCCAAGTGATTGATAAGCTTTAAATCTCAAGTGACCCTACGGCCCTGATATGAGGTGCCTACGAGCATTGCATACGCATACTAAGCATAGAGATTGCAGAAATTTTCCTCCTTCAACAACGTCTCCGGAATTACCTACTTCCCAATGACAAAATGTTTCCCAGTAGTTGCTAAGTCGCTAACAACCTGTGTCATGGCGTGCATACATGAATGCTTCTAAGACTGGCTGAAACAGTGATCCATAGCAGGCTTAGTGGGCGCGGTTGCCTTTGTAAATGATTGCAAACACATTGTAGGAACGCCCGTGGGTGAGACAACAGTGTTTATCTGTTCCAAGTACTCAACTGAAGTACCAGAGTAACATGCCTGCGTCGCCACTAATCATAAGTCTTGCGTTCTTTCTAGCAGGACGATGTGGCATGTATAAGCACCGCAGTCATTGTGGCCCCTTTAAGTGTTACTTTGTTGAGTAATGCCGATTCTTTGGGGAGAGCATGCCAGTCCATTGACGTAATAGGGAGGTTCCATCTGCATTGACTGTGCTTATAATGGTTCCATTTGGAAAGCCACTTGTTAAAGCGTCTCAACACGTATGGGCGATCATATGGAAGTGAAGCCTACTTATCCTAAGAATACATAGGTTCCTATGACCTTTACATAACGCGATACATGTAGGCACTGAAGTGGTAACTGACTAACAAATGCCCCCATGGGTTGGGAGACAAACGAACACTCACTGACGTCGTGTCAGCGCCACACTTGGAATCCTATCATTTTTTGTTGAGTCATCAACTGTGATCGAATTAAGCAACCTTAGAATGGTCGTTGTTCAGCTTCAGGTTGGTCTACTAACGTCTGTGGGAACTGTGTCCCCCATGATCTTCGCAATGACATTCGCACACAATTGTCTAACCGCCTAGCAGCTATTGCTGTACTGTGGAGTACGAGTTAGATGATTGCCTCTCTACGACACCATGGGCGACCATATGGAAGTGAAACCTAATTATTCTATGAATTCGTAGCTTCCTATGACCTTTAGGTAACGCCATACATAGAGACACTGAAGCGACAACTGATTAACATTTCGCCCATGGGTATGGATGCAAACAAACACTCACTGACGTCGTGTCAGCGCCACACTTGGAATCCTCTTACTTTTTGTTGAGTCGTCAACTGTGATCGAATTAAGCAACCTTAGGATTGTCGTTGTTCAGCTTCAGGTTGGTCTACTAACTTCGGTGGAAACTGTGTCCCCCATGATCGTTGCAATGACATTCGCACACAATTGTCTAACCGCCTACCAGCCATTGCTGTACTGTGGAATACGAGTTAGATGGTTGCCTGTCTACGCCACCATGGTTAGGCCGCTGAATAAGCCACCATTAGGTAGCCGCCAGTGACCGCCATAGACCGCTACATGTGCTGGTTAGTATGTCTATCCACACTGGTTAAGTCTTAAGCTTTGGATAGTGTGGTAGCTAGCATCTCCTCCTTTGACAAGCATCACAATTTACCTATTGGTCGATTTCAGGTTGGAGACCAATCATCGAGGTTTACTCCAGAGGGGCATCAGGGCAGAACGGAAGGTGGTGCTCGACCACTTTCATTGGACTGTCTGTCGCGTATGCTGGCAGCTTCTAACCGAAGTCCCATTGGTTTACGTCCCATAACCAATGAGAGTGTCAAGGACGCCAAATCAGCGTTCTCCGCCTCGCTAACTTGAAAGTACCGCAGGCTATTTCGAAAATGAACTACGCTAAAAGCTTGGTACAATACGCTAATATGCGTGTAAAAAGGTATAGTGGGTTGTATCTGTCGGTCGCCTAAATCCACTCACTATGAAGCCCAAAAGCTAATCGATGCAATCAACACTGCCGCTAGTACCACCTACAAGTACAAAATTATGTGCGCAGATTTCGACCTACCACATGTTAACTGGTTGTCGCATAACCTCAAGGCAACTGCGGGGCTTGTAGAAACAACCTCCTGCATCTGCTACAATGACTGAACCCAGCGTGTTGGAGAGCTCATCAGAAGTATACTTACCCAAGATCTTGCATTCACGATAGGGATTCCTTCCGACCATATATCCATTAGTAATCCAATACCGGTCTATGATCACAACGCGGTACCTTTCAACTTGATCATTAGACTACATCAGCCATCACGTACAATGTTGCTACCCATTCGCAACGCTCATTGCGTTGATTGGAATGAATTTGATGAACCTATGGGTACGATGAATTGAGATACATTGTTCTTAACTCACAACTTATGTTTGAATGAATAAATGAATAAAGGGAAGATAAAGTCTTTGACAGTGCGAAACGCAGTCCAAATGAGGGGTCTGAGATTTATTTTGCTCGGCATCGCATGGAACAGGTGAATTTTTCGAGTAATTCAGAGCAGTCTGACTTGGCCGGTTGAATTTTTCCAAATGATTGAGGTGGCTAATAATAATAAATCTGGAAAAATCCAATGTTCTAGTAAAGTAACACAGCCAAAAGTGGAACTGTTTTCAGGAGACGTGCTTCCATTTAGGTTGGTCCCTAGAACGTTTCACCCACATTTCCATGCAATTTGACAGTGTAGCTTTAAAGCATGTAAGCCATGACTTAATTTGTTCATGTTTAGGGTTCTTTATAGGGGTCTACATACGGACGCTCAAGCTATCTAGCTAGTACCATCAAACGGTTTGTTTACTCAGGCACTTTTTTACTCGCCATGGAGTCTAGGCAATATGCCTCGTTTTGGCGCATGTATAAGTCTGAAGGCTTCATTCACTCCTTCCGGATTATCGACTGGGTAGCCGCCACTAATTGAGTGGAGAAGAATATAAAACATTATAAAGTCGATTGTGGTAACAGTAATAATGAAAGTACGGAAACGGCAAATGTAACTACATCTCAAGGATTGCCGAGGGCTTTTCCGGTTAATTATTCAGCGGGATCAGCACAATATATGAGTGAAGGAATTATCGATATGCATGACAGTGTTTAAAGAAATATTTGGGTTAATTCATCAGTTGAATAGGTACGAAGTACACAGAGGTTTTGCCGCGCTGTGAGCATTGCTCTCTGATGTTTGGCTGTAGACCAGAAGAAAAAAGTGAGGTACTTAAGATTTCGGAACGAGTGTAAAGAAGAGTCATATGTTATCAAATATAAAACAGCAGTTTATACCATTACAGTGCGAGACATGGACCATGTTGTTGATGCGCTCAAACTTTGTAATTGGATCTTTATGAATGGCTTCTGTTCAAGTTGTTCACAGAGATATAGGTTGCCCTTCTATGCTTCAAAGGTCAAAGCATTGGGGTAAGCGAGATGCAGAGGTTGCAACTGACGAAAGTTAAAAATCACTTCGCAGTTTGTGTGCCGATACATCTGGACAGAAAACATAATCAATTAGAACTAAGGAAAAACGTTCGTTAATAGGTCAATAACTGCAACAATGTTCACAAACCTGAAAACGTCTCCTCAAAAGTTAGTATTTAGGTCTAAATGTATAGGTTAGGTATTACACAGCTCAGTGCGGCACAGCCCCGAGTTGTTATGCGACAGGCCAGAATGCTCTTTGAAGCAATTGTTGCTAGGAGACAACAGGTTTTATACCCAAGATATGAATTAAGATAAACGAAGGTGGATCGTACCAAAGCCTATTCGTCTTCATATGTCACATCTTCCGTGACACTTGGTCTCAGCGATTCAGTGGCTGTCTAAACAGGGAAGATGCTAGAAAGATATTTACGAAAAATTTCAGGTGCTTTGCATTGTGGCAACCTGGACTGCAGCTTGTTCCAAATCTTAGTGCAAACGTTGAAGTAAAAGTTCGCACGTGCCTGATGTCTAGTCCTTTCCAACTTTTTTAGGCCATGAGTGCCTCATGTTCTTATCCTTGAATTCCAAATCTAGTCTAGGGGCATGAACTCGCTTGGGTATGAAATCGATTAAGAAGCAGATATTAACTTTCATCCATCTGAGCCTTACCGAGTATATTTGCAATATCTTGCATCACTGTATCTAAGAGCTTGGATACACTGATGCTGTCAGGTATTTAATCAACTATCTCTGACACTTTTCCAGTTGCTGGCGATCACCTTTACATGCCGTGCTGTAGATCAATACACATTGGTCCAACAGCGGTCGAGTTTTCCTGTTGTGCTAGGCGGATGTGGAATGTTCCTTTGTAAATGAGATGAAAAGTAGTACAATGGTACGACGTGCTTTAGAAACTGCATTTACTGTGTACTCCATACAGTTCGGTGAGCCAAAATAATGGAGATCAATCTCTCTCACTACATTGTTGAACTTCTATGTTTTCCACACAGAACCACAATACCTAGTGTGATAGTTCGACGGTATTGTAATGCACTTCACCTTTCAGTTATGAAAGACATTCCATTTGGTGTACCATAGCTCATGAGCCTTCAAATTAGATATAATTGCGTTCGTGGTGTGATTCGTGTTAGTAACATCACAGTTGCAAACACTTATGAGACAACGCAGTGTAAAGAGGCAAACGTAGTCTTAATATAAAATAAACAACGTAGTGGGTTGATAACAGTGATCTGGATTACGCAAGGCATCATTGGTCTAGAGTTTAAATTTTGATCATTTATTCTAACAATCAGGATTCACTTTTAAAGGTATGACTTGAGCCACGCTAACAATGGGTCGCTGATTTCAAAAGATGCGATTTTCTCTATAACTTTATAGTGAGATACACCATGAAATGCTTTCTGCATGTGTAGGAAGATCACTACACATGATTTCTCGCAGTCTAGGGAGAAAGATTGTTGAGAAAGGCAAAGTGACATGCCACACATGTATACTCCTTGAAAAGTACATTATGTGTATTATGAGGCTGGCCAGGTGTCTGTGGGAAATGTACCACTTTTAGAGCAAGTAATCTCTCCAGCAATCTGCCAATTATGGAAGTGCCATTGCTTGGCTGGTGATTTCTGACCTCATGGCTGTCCCACTTTGTGACGTTGTACAACAGCTTCTGTTGACCACTTTATCTGCCTTCACTGAGAGGCAGATCAGATTGAGCAGAAGATGGATATCTGGAAGATTGTTAGGTCCTTCGCAATTAGTTTATCTTATAGATCCCAATTAATTTTTCATGTCTCGGAATGAAAAGTTAATGTTAAAGAGATCATCCGAGGTTAGAGTGGGTTAAACTGGCGAAGAATAAACAGCTTCGCTGTAGGATAAAGTAGGTGCCCATTCATAGCCCTAGTATTGGAGATCGAATCATGAATGACGGAACCACAGGGAAGTGTTATCAAAATATATTGCTTTTGTCGTAAGGTTTCGTTGTTTTGAGCGATAAACCAAGCTCTTTGTTGTTACCCGAAACTGCATGCATTTCCTCTGCCACTTGCTCTGAGTGATGAAGGCTTGGTGCTTGACTAAGTTTTGTTGTTGTTGTTGTAGAATCACCGAGAATTCATCCGTCCGTGTGTACAGTTTGAGAAGGAGTTCCACCGTTTTGGTCACTCAAGATTGGAGGCAGTTGGCATATTTTTGATTTACTGGTGAGGCCGTATCACAACTGATTCTGATGTTGCTATTGAACCCATTAACAGCGATTTGAGGTTCGTCAGTTCGGAAGAACTTGTCCCACAGCGACATTCTAACGAAGGATGCAAACAGCTTCTAATCGACGTAAGCGTACTCACTATAACCTGTTACGGGTTTGTTCATGTTGACGCGATTTGACAGTGGTGCACTAAACGAAAACACGATCACCTTATGGTTACTTCTGGGAAAAGTGCATAATACCTTGGCGGGTTCCGCTGCCACATGCTACGTGCACATGAGATCGAGAATTTGGTCACCTCGAGTTGGCGAACGTAAGTGTAGTATGCAGCCATGGAAATAGACCGAGGAAACAAAGATGTGGTACTTTGTAGATAAGGTGGGCGTACCCGAATAGAAGTCACCACCTATAGGTTTGTAGTCCGCAGGATGCTCAGAAACGCATTGAAATGCATCATACGACTCTAACTATATGAGGCTTTCTACGAGTTGCTTCACAGAAATCTTTTACGGTGTTTTGGAGGTCAGAAGTTTCAGGACATCAACTGCAACAATGCCGTGAATAATTGACGGTACGTTAGACCATTTGGGTATATGACGATTTTACCAGGCGATTTTGTGTGGGTTAGCCATGGAGAGAGGGGGCTTTGAAAGCATGAGAGTATCTGTAGATTTGTTAGAGGTGCAACTTTTCCGTGCATCTGAGGTCCATTTGTTGGAATTAATATTTTGGTTTATTGAATTATTGGGTATCGCATTATAGTCCCCACGTTACTCCTGACTGTTGTCCGCGTGTTAACTTGATGGGGTTCTATTTCGTCGTGAACAAGCAAGTGTGTGGCGGACACTCTATAGTACAGGCCCTAGTCAACCTCCTGAGCATTAGTGCTCCGCAATGGAACTACCAATACTCGTCAGCTAGAGGTTGCACTTGACAACTGCTGCGCTTCGTTTTAGTAATCGGGAGTTGTATGTCATTTGCTGCATCTCGAATTGTTAGTGGATAGTCGGTGGGGTTATATTTTGTGGGTAGTTAGACATTTCGTTTAGTTCCAATTAGTTGATTTCTTGTGATATGAAAGATATGAAGTCATCTCCGTAATGGAAAATGGAACAATGTTTTATAGCTGAGTAAAAAGGCACAGGGTTAATATTTTCCGTAGGTTCTTGATCGAAGAAATTGAAATTGAAATGCTGTGTAAGTGGACCAAATATATGCATGCTCAAAACGATAGCGTAATTGATTCGAAAGCATGCTTATGGGCGTGAGATAGCACAGGAAAAAAACCCAACTAATAATTGTCATGGTTAGTACTCATAGCAAGTAACAAGCGGATTGTTTTCCCCTCTGCACAAAATTCCGTGTGTCACTGAAGGTCATAATTTCTACGTGGCTAGTTAAACAGAATTAATGCAGTACATTTGCTCAAGTAACAAAGTGTAGCGCGTTCAATACGATCTCCAATTGTTTTTTGAAAATAGCTAAGGTGGGGGCACAGACAACTGAGTTTGCAAAGGCATTTCACGGTTGGCAGACCCGGAGGGAGAAGTAATTTCGTCGACAGTCTAGACGAATGTGTGGTTGACTCAGTTGCAAGATATTGCCTCTGAGCTTGGTGTTCGGGCTGAGTTTCAGTAGTTGGCGGCAAATGTGACTGGAGCCGTTCAGTATCTGGGAGACTAAGAAAAGCTGCCCACCTAGCCACCAGTACCGTCCACTGAACCCTGAGTGTCTTCAGTCGTTTTGTTACAGAGAGTTCTGCAATCCCTTGACCAGTTTTGTAGTACGGATGGGCGTTACAGCGCAGAGCTTTGCTGTTTCAGTTAGTTTAGGGGTCACTAAACATTCCACAGCGGACCGGATAACTATCAAGATTCACAAGCGCGGGTCTGATATTTAACAAAATCATTAGCGCGGGCCGCATAACAAGAATGCATATCAGTTACAAGTTAGAACGGAAAATCCGTGCAAAATGGCAAAGAAAACTTGACGCTCTATTGGTCACGCAGAAACAAGCATATAAAAATCAGTTCGCCTCGTAGTCTGCAATAGTTTCCACTGAATACTCCCAATCGTTACAGCCTCTCTTGCTAGGAAAGATTGCGTATTCCAATTATGTTCTTAGATGTCTGACCTTGTAGCTGCTGCAGTGCATTAAGGTCGAGTTTCTGCCATGGATCCCCGGCTTCAATTGCGCATTCGACATGGGGGCAAATATACGCACTGAGTATTTGTTGAAATATGGAGCCGTTAAATTGTCCAAATGCCCGTCGCAGTAGCCCGACTTGTTGGTTTCCAGTCTTCGAGTCCTGCTCGGATTGCCTGGAGCAACCCAAGTCATCTTGAAGCAGGACACCCAATTCACCTTCGAGAATTTATGGTTGCAGCGTATGCATTCGGAGCCGGTATGAGTAGCTGACATAATGTCGGATGGAAAGTACCTTGCAGTTACTGACATTGAATTGCAGTAAGTTTTGGGTTGATCATAGATATACCGTATGCAGCTCAGTCTGAAGCAGATGTTAGTTGGCTTTCACCTGGATCCTGCGCCAACTCTTGATATCGTCGTCTAACATTAGGAAGTCTGAAGCGATTCCCTGTGCAGTGTCATTCATAAATACCAAAAACATTTATGGACCTAGATTTGAGCCTTGCGGCACAACGTACTCGACTTGTATGGGGTCCGATAAAGAGCTCCGAACTCTGACCACTAATTGCCGTTGAAGTAGAAAGTTGGCAATCCAGCTTAAAAGAGCTTTGCCGATGCCGTAATGCTGGAGCTTGGAGAGTAGTATCCGATGATTTAGACTATCAAAAGCCTGCGAAAAATCCAGGTGGATCTCATCAACACCTTTTCCAGTGTCAGCTGACTCGGTCCAACTACTGTGTGCAATTGGTAAAGTTGTTGTGCATGACCGCTGTTGAGGGAAACCGTGTCGCTCAGGCGTGATGATGTTTCAGTCTTCCAGATAGTACACCAGTGCATCGGCAACTATGGATTCCACGACCTTGGAGAGTATAGGAAGAAGGGTTACTGGGCGGTAGTTTGAGGGATCAGCTCTGCTTCCACTTTCGTGAATCGGCTTTATTATTCCATGCTTCCGCATGGCGGGAACCTGATCCTGGTCTAAACAGCGCTAGAAAAACTGTTAAAGCTTTTGCCGGTTGGCTTGCTGATGCTTCCAATGCCTCTGGACGAATGGTATCGACACCCGGCGAGTTGTCTGGCGTAGAGATGTCAGCTTTTACAATACAGCTACCGCGATAAAAGGGATGTGGGTTAGTCCGGACGAGGAGACAACAAAGCTTAGTAGATCGCTTAGTGGCAAGACCCGTAAAACCAAATCATTGACACCACACCGCTGCCTTTCAGACAGGCATTGGGGCCGAAGTCTTTGCTTGAGTACATTAATCATCCTCCTGTCTATGTCTTGGCGCCCTGGCAATATCTCAGCCCACCTACAACCATGAATATTTCTTTAAACTGCAGCCCCATCCTGTTTCAGCCATCGAGCAGATTATCAATTGCCGCATTATCTGCTGCATACAGCAAGGTGGATAAGCGAAATTTTGCTACTGCTGACACTTTCTTCCTTGCTTTTCCCCCTCTTCTCTTACTCCCCTCGCAAAGCTCATTACTAACATTCATTCCATATTTCCCAGCTTAACTGATGTCGGCCGTAATGCCACTGGAGTCAAACCATCTACATCTATCTTACCGCACTATCCACAGGACGCCTAATGGGAACAGCCTCTTAAAAGGCCACACTGCACCTTTTCGCTGGCGGCGCTAAACATTCCCACTCTAAGACAAATATGTCAACAGGATTCACTCGCACCTACTTTGGACATACTGATTCTTGACGTATGCTGCGTATCCGAAAATAAAATCAATTACTCTCACGAGGTTGTTGCATTAACAGCGCTGCGTTCGTACCCTCGCTGATGCGGCAACCACTAGTCAAGCTGGATGGGACATTGTTCATAGGTCCAAGGCTGTCAATTGTACTTGATTGGATTCCGGTGAACAGCCGTTTGCGTGCATTCCTTTTGACGGCACCAACTGTGGTTGATTCGCAAAGCAGTACAAGACGCTGTTTGTTTGTGGTTTATGCTTACCCTCTCACCGAATGCAGTTCCTATGCTACCAAGGATACATTCTATCACGAACTGAACGCGCCGCTACGTAGTGCTACCAATTCCGCTATTCATAATGCCTGCAGGGAATATGAATGCACAACTAGGTCGTCTGGGCTCTTCAGAAGCTCAGCTAGGTTGCAAGCATGGACTTAACGCCCATTAAACAAACAACAGTGAGAGTCAGTTACAAATGTCTGCAGAGTACCAGCTGAATCTTAATATCACCACTTTTAGACACAGTGTTTGCCGAATTGACACGGCGTCCTCCTGTAGCTAGCTTGAGATGGACCCAAATTGACCACATAGCCATAAGTAACAGGTGGCGTGGTTTCATCCTGGATTGCCGCTCCTACTGGAATACCTGCGTCCACTCTTATCATACCTTTGTACGCTGTCGTTTCTCCATGCACTTTACCGGGAGGCGCACCAAGCGTTGCCACCGATTGGCAAATGAGAAATTGTCTCAGCCCTCTGTCAGACAAGCCTATCAAGATGCACTGCGTACCAAACTTTCGCTGTCTTGCCTTACTGACACTGAGCTTCACTGGAATAGGATCTCTGCAGCCCTGCACGAAGCAGGAGCATCTGCTTGTGGCCCTATCAATGCTCACCACACCAGTTGCTGGATATCGGAGCCGTTAGTGGACCTGTTCGAATTCCGGAGTAAACTCGGGGCTGGTTCTGTGCACAACATGAGCAGACGAAGAATTAGGCAGGAACTAAAGCGGAGCCTGCTTGCTGACATGGAAGCCTGGTAGACCATTCGTGTTCAAGAAATGGAGGGGGCAGTAGCAGTAGGTACTTATCGCAAGCTCTTCCAGCAGATCCCTACCACTGGTCCCATGAAACTAGGCGTCAGTGAGACAATCAGGGACAGCGCGAGTACATTGATTCACAATAAGGAGTGCAGTATGGCTGGATAGGCGGAGAAATTTTAATATCAGTTTAGTTAGACCCTGCATCTTGACCCCTTCCCACACATATGCTGCAGGATGTGCGATGGACGGTTAGTCTAGAGGCTCCATCTGTGGCTGTGATCGGAAGCGCCATCACAGGCCTCGATCGTTTTCGTGCTACTGGCCCGAATTCCCTCCCATCTGCATAATTTAAGGAGGGAGGTGAGGTCCTCTACAAAGCGCTGACTACCCTGTTCGAACATGTCTGAAAGGAAGAGACCGTTCCGGCTCACTGGAGTGGATCGATTACAGTGGCAATATACAAGAAAGGTAGTCGCACTGCCTGTGCTAGACAAGGTTCTGGTAGTCTAACACCAATCGTAACAAACTTACTGGCCTCAGATCACTTTCAGCGCCTCACTGGGGAACGAGAATCTCGGATTAGGGAAGAGCAGACAGGTTTCGGTCCAGGAAGTGGCTGTTTAGACCATATGTCTTCGGGAACAAGTAAGAATTTCCTGGAGAATCCACTATTTTAGCGAAAAATCGCTTATTAACGTCTATCGCATCGATTTCGAACGTTCTGGAATGTTCTAAGTTCTGCAGACGACTACCAATCACCCGACACCACGGCCAAAGATACTGGGAACCACTGGCCTTGGTAGTTGACCTCCCAATTCTAGAAGTCGGAGGTCTGTCAGAGACATAGAAATTAAGCCAAGGTCTGCAGTAGTTGTACAATGTTTGTTGACGGCCTTTAATACGTTATTTTGTCAAGGACTTTTGTGATCTGGTTTTTTCTTCTGTTGGGCTAGAAATTTGTGGAACAGTAAAGTACCAATTTCGGAATCGCGTCTAATGAGAAAATATAAAGACTGGAGACTGAGACAATTATCAATGTGATGAATATTTCTGCTGAACAATTTCAAATGATGCATTTCAAACAGCAATCTCAAATGGAGGCACAAATGAAAATGATCGAAAGCTGACACGATGCTTGAGTTTGCAGACAACAGGAGTAGCGACGCAGGACATGCAAGTGAGTTCTGTTGATCTTCTCACGAGTGCAATCACTGCATTCAATTAGGACACGGATTCTGAATGCACATTCGAAATGTGGTTCAAGCGCTGGGAAGTTATGTTCCGGACGGACTTCATTTGTCAGGACTACTCCTGGAAGGTGCGATTGCTATTTCGCAAGCTCGGAACAAGTTAACATTCAAGGTTCATAGACCACACTCTGCCCAAACAGCCGAAGGATCTGTGGTTTGACGAAGTAGCGTCGCAACTGAAGGAAGTTTTTGGCGAGTAAGTATCCTTGTCTAGTGTTCGCTATCAATGCCCGAACATTGTCAAATGGGAATCGGACAACTTTGGGGCCCTAGCAGACATGATTAATCATGCTTGTGAGCGTTTCAAACCAGCCACTATAATGGACAGTCAGTTTAAGTGTCTCATTTTCGTCAGCGCAATACAATCCCCCCAGTGATGTTGAGATCTGCATGCGGCTTCTAGCTAAGCTGGGTCAGGATCCTGATTTGACATTGAAGGCCCTCGTAAGGGAATGCAAACAGCTGCTCACTCAAAACATGACACTGTTCTGCTCGAAGGGATTGGTCTCGCAAAACCAGATACCGTGCACTTCGTGAGAAAGGCCAGGGCTGTCAACCCAAGCAAATACTTCAAGAGGTCTATGAACAAACCGTCGTTCAGACATCATATTTGTCAAACGTGCCACAAGCGCGGGTATGAGGAGGAATTCTGCAGTCAACTCCGGCCGAGAAAGGTGAAGTAGTCTTATTGAAACGAGAAACCTAGGAAGGATGGCGCAGAGCCTCCGTCCATGGTTGCCGCATTCCAAAGTGAGTGTAAACCGAGAAGACGATTTATCAGCGTGTTAATCAATGGGATCCCAAAGAAACTGCAACTTGACACGGTCTCGGACGTCACCATTATTTCCAGGAACACCTTGAATCACATAAAGAGGCTAAGTATGGTTGAGTCTCAGAAATTTACACGTAATGCATCAGGCGGTGCGTTAAACTCAGCGAACGAATTTACTTGCAAAATTGCTTGCAAAGGTGTGGAAGTGTTGGAAACATGCTACATTTCAGACCGGCCGAAGGTGAAGCTTCTTGGTCTCGACTGGATTGAAAAGTTGAATCTCCTCGATGTTCCCTTGAATCATATCTGCAACCGAGTTCGAGCAAGCCCAGACCCATCATCAAAGTCCGTCAATGACATGACATGTTCGCTGAGACGAAAATTTGCCTCTTTCAGGACGGCTTGGGCCATTATAAGAAATTCAAGCCAATGCTAAGCTTGCGACCAGGATCAAAACCAACCTTTAAGGCTAAAAGACCTGTACAAGATGCAGCCAGGTTAACCGTTGAGCAAGAACCTGATCAACTGGAACGAGCCGGAGTCATCACATCCATCAACTACCCACTATGGGCCGCACCTATTGTCGCAGTGAAGAAGTCAAGTAGCATGGTTGGCTTCTGCGCTGAGTTCTCAACTTGCCTTAACGCTGCGCTGGACGACCACCAGTACCCATGACCCCTACCGGAAGATATCATTGCAAAACTGTATGGTGGTAAGTGCTTTGCTAAGCATGCTTTGTCCTATGCCTACCTTCAAGTAGATGTTAACGAAGTCTTTCGGGAGTTGCTGACGATCAACACTCATCCTGGGCGCTTCAACTATAACCGCTTGCCTTTTGGTGTAAAAACGGAGCCAGCCATTTTCCAACAGTTAATTGATACCATGCTAACTGGCGATTCTGGAACCGCCGCACCTCTGGATGATATCACAGAGATGGGTTGAACACCGGAAGAGCTACTTAATCGCTTGGGTGTCGTGCTTGGTTGTATACAGTCGTACGGTTCCCAGATCGGTGAGGATAAATGCACATTTGTCACGCCGATCATCAAATACCTCGGTTTTATCCTTGAAAAGGATGAACTTGGACCAGGTCCGGAAAATATGGAAGCCATTAGAAAAATGCCGCCACCAACAGATGTACACTCCTTGCGTTCCTTTTGTGGGCTCATCAGCCAGTATAACGCATTCTTGCTTGCAGTGCACCGCCTGCGTGCCCGGCTAGACAAGCTAGTAGCCGAAAATCAAACTTGGAACTAAACATCAGAATGCCAGAATGCCTTCGAACGGGTGAAGAGATGGCTGTCAGTTCAGTACAGTTCAGTTCAGATGGGACTGGAACGATAGGAGAATCCCGTGAGTGTTCCATCTTGAGTGGATCGTTGAGCCACGAATTGATGAAGTGCCCAGTTATTGATGGATCTAAAACGGAAACACCCGTATCGCACCCTGGCCAACCAGTTAATGCCCACGTTTCCTGCGCTAGCAGTCCCTGCTGTGGCAGTCACGTGAAGTAAGCAAAGGATAGGAAGAGAAATCGAAGGTACAAAATAAGGAAGTGCACTTAAGTAAGAAAATAATACCAATGCGTGAAGAAAAGTAGAGAAAATAAAATTGAAGTGTGACGATGTTAGTCAGGAAATAAACAGATTTCGTGTTGCCACCCAAGAGCGTCAAGTTTCCGATCAAACCCCTTAACCATAGATTCCCTGATAAAACTTTCCGGAAGCATGTTCCAACGGTCGATAACTCGGCGTGACAGCCAGATTTCCGCCCTAATCCGATCGGACCGCGGCTGGTCCAGCCTCAAGGAATGACCGCGTAGAACAGACAATCTAGCGGGACTAAATAGCCGAGATAAATCTGGACCAACCTTCCCAGTTAAGATACGGTAGGTTAGGATTAGGTCTCCTCTAAGCTTTCGGTAGTGCATTAAATGCATTCCCAAACTGAGTAGACGCTCGGGGTACGTCCGTCCCCGTAATCCCTCGACTAACCTAGTACCCACTCGTAAAACCCTCTCTAGCTCCACTTTGTCCCTGACGAGGCAGGGCGGACAAGCCTGGACGCAGTATTCCAGATGAGGCCGAACGAAAGCGGAGAACAGCCTCGTAAAGATGCCGCCCGTCAAGACTCCGAAAGAAAGTCGTATTAACTACAACCTGCGGAAACCTCTGCTTGCGGCCTTATTCCAGTTGTTGCCGGAGTGGTAAGCCGAAGAGTGTACGACGCCTAGGTCAATCTGCCTAGATACACGGGGGAGTTCGACCCCATCGACCACGTACTTCGTAGGAGGACAACCTCCTCCAATTCGAAGAACGGAGCACTTTGTTTGATTTATGGGCAGTAACTATAAGTAGACCAGTCCCAAAGCTTATCCAATGCTTGCTGAATAGCTTCGAAACCCTCAGGAACCTCGACAATGTTCCACAGCTTCAGGTCATCAACAAATAGCAGCGATGGTACCGCAAGCTCTGCGGGTAGGTCATTCACATGGATAGAGAACAGCAACGGTCCAAAGACCGAGCCCTGCGGCACACCACTTAGGACAGACTGCCTAAACGATAGGCCCCGGCCTACCCGTAAACACTGTTATCTACCCTGAAAGAAGGCAGTCACCCAATGAAGGGCGCGGCCAGATACCCCGTAGGAGGACAGCTTTTACGCGAGCCTCAAATGGGGTACCGTGTCAAATGCCTTCAGAAAGTCGACGAAAAGCACGTCCAGCGCGTGGCCGTTATCCACTGCATCCGCCCAGCTTTCGCGAGCCACCAGTAGATTCGTCAGACAGGAAAATCCCTTCCGGAATCCGTGTTGCACATTGCTAAGTAGATTAAATCTACTCAGATGACTCTCCAATGAATCTCTCACCAATTTCTCGAAGAGTTTTACTACTACAGATTAACTGACCTGTAATTTGCAGGCAGACCCCTGCCCCATTTTTGAAGATGGGACAGATGACAGCTTCCTTCCATTCGGAAGGAAGTGCATAGCTGTCAAGCGATTTCTGAAACACATTAGCGAGCGGTCCACCTAGTTCCGCAGCCAACTCATCCAACAGTTTCGGGCGAATTAAATCAGGCCCAGAGGCCTTAGAAGGGTTCAGCCCTTGTAACAGCCTACGAACTTCTGTCTCCGCTACAATAAATTCAGATAGTTCTGAACCCTCTGGGGTCCTACAAAACAGCTCAACGCCTGTCAAAGAGGTTTCTTTTACAAACGCTGTCGCATATTGCCCACTAAGTACGCAGGCCTTATCATAGTCTGTATGAGCATGAGCACCGTCATCACGCATCAATACAGGAGTGGACATGTTCGAACCGCTATCCTCAAACTTGCTTTCGATTCCTCCAAAGAGATTGTCCTAACCACAGATGCGTCAAGCCATGGGATTGGCGTAGTAATTTCACACACCTACACCGATGGATCTCAGAAAGCAATCACCCATGCCGCCAGCACACTTATGTAGGCCGAGAGGAATTACAGCCAGATCGAGAAAAAGGCATTGGCCATAGTGTTCGCGTTCAACAAATTCCACAAAATGCTATACGGCCGCCGCTTCAAGCTTCTGACAGATCACAAGCCCTTGCTGGCTATCTTTAGTTCGAAGAAGTGCATCCCGGCCTACACAGCCAACCGGCTAAAACATTGGGCTCTTACCTTAATGGGGTATGATTTCGAGATCCACTACTAGTCGACAATTTGCATTGGCCGAGGGAATGTACTGTCATGTCTAATTGATGCCCACCAGCAAAAACATAAGGACACAATCATCGCCTCGAGCGAGATCGAACCTGAAGTCAACTATCTGGTAAGTGATGCATTGCACGGTCTACCAGTTACCGCAGAAGCTGTACTAACTGAAACCCTTTGGGACCCAGTACACAACAATGTTGCACAGTTTCACAAAACAAGTTGGCCATGTTCTTGTCCATCTGTCGCGTTGCAACAGTACTCCCAGAGGAGACTTTCGCTGTCTATTGTGAACGAATGCACACTATTATCGGAAAGAGTGCTCATCCCAAAGGCACTTCAGGAGCGTCTTATTCGGCAGTTCCACGCCGGGCATCCTGAGATCAAAGGGATGAAGGCGCTTGCCCGCAAATTTGCATACTGACCCCTCATGGACAAACAGCTAGAAGAACTGGCTAAACGCTGCCAAAAGGGCGCCAATGTCTTGAAAGCGCCACAAAAAGTAGAGCCCGATTCTTGGCCAAAACTACTAAACCATGGTGCCGCATTCATGTCGACTTCGAAGGACCGGTCAACAGCCGAAGTTTCCTCATTATCGTCGACTTAGTCAGCAAGTGGCCTGAAGTATATCACACGTATAGCACAACCACCAATTCTACTGTGTCAAAACTATGCCAAACCTTCAGCAGGTTTGGCTGCCCAGAGACAATTGCAAGTGACAATTGCGCACAATTCACTGCGGCAAGTTTTACGGAGTTCTGCAAACAATGCGCCGTCTAGCACATTCGCTCGTCGCCGTTTTACGCACAGTCGAAAGTCCAGGCAGAAAGGTTTGTCGATACGCTCAATTGACCTCTCCACAAATCAAAAGGGGGTGACGTATAGATGAGGTGGTTACCTGGTTCTTTTTCATTTACCTATCAACACCGGATCCACAAGCGCCGGATGGACTTTCTCCAGCACAGACTATGATGAACCGGAAGCTTCACATGCCTTTCGACACCATCCGACCGCGATCGAAATCATCTGTTGGTGAAAGAAACCGCATAATGGAACAGGATGTTAACCGGCGGCATGGAGCAAATAAAGACGATCGTTGGCACCTGGACAGAAAGTGCTAGTATGCGACTATCGGGAAGGCCACGCGAAGTGCACGCGGGGAAATGTCATGTATGAATTGTTCGCGAGAGCACAGACCTGGGCTTGGCATGCAAATCAGTTACGACCATAGTTGTGCCAGCCAGAACAAGCAAGGCCTACCGACCTCTCTTTCGACTTACTGGTAGAAAGCGCCAACTAGCCGAAGGAAGCGGTGGACGACTGCTCACAGTCGAGCAAGGAATCCAGACCACGGACATCGGAGCTCAGTTATCGGGCACTTCTGCCAAGCAAATAGGCAGACAGGCAGAGCACACCGAAAGGAAGAGTGCAAATTAATCCTAGGAGTTCATCGTATGTCTCAGACGATATCTCAGAAGGGAGGTGTCTGGGAGAAAGTACGAATTGCCTGGAAAATCCACTATTTTAGCGAGTAATCGATTATTAACCCCTATCGCGTCGATTTCTTACGTTCTGGAATGTTCCAAGTTCTGCAGGTGACTACCAATCACCTAACCCCACGGCCAAAGAGGTGGCGAACCACTGACCTTGGTAGTTGATCTTTCAATTTTTCAGAAGTCGGAGGTCAGTAAGAGACATATAAATGAAGCCGAGGTCTGCGGTAGTTGTACAGTGTTTATTTTCGGTATTTAATACGCTATTTTTTCAACGTCATTAGTGTTCTGCTTTTTTCTTCGGTTGGGCTAGAATTTTTGTGGAGCAGTAAAGTGCCAATTTCGGAATCTGGTCAAGTGCGAATGCTATAACATTATGTCCGCTCTGCGGCCGTTGCTAGAGCAGCGCCACGCATACCGTGGGTAGACAAGAATTGTGTTCCTGGACATCAAGCTTGCGTTCGCTGCAGTAGATTGATGCCATCCTTTCGTAATACTTGCGCGGAATGATGTGTATTCACGAAACGTATGAGAGTATGACGTGTTCTGTGTCGTGTAATGCTCTCCGAGAATCAAAAGCAGTGATTGGGCTGTGATCAGAATCCATTTGTATCAGCTGCAAGTACCGTAAGCAAACCACACCCCCACCTTTTTCAGCTTGAGCTCTTTCGGTGTTGAAATTCTGTAAGTTCTTCCGTTGCTTCTCCTCTTTCTATCTGCTCCGTCACCGTTTATTTCCTGCTGGTTTCCTCGCTCACTCGTGGTCACACTCCTCAGCGAATGTGATTTCAGGTAAAGGCGCATTCACCGGTACAAACCGTTCCCCACATTGACCACATAATTTCTTTCCCCTACCTGCGTTGCCACCAATCCACTCCTTCACTGTTTAGCTGCTGTTGGCGCTAGTTGCACCCAAACATCTTCGCGGAGCCGAAGTGGTGGTAACTCTTTAGAACCGCGATAATAATACTGTTACTGCCTAAGCGTTGGTTTTTCCAAACTGTCATGCACCATAGCCGGGGATTGTGCTTCCGATTAGAGCTAACTAAACGTTGAACAGAGCTCATTCCCATTTCCAGAGACGGTGTGTTTCTTCGTTTCAGGAGCATGATATGGTAGGACCAAAAATAACGGTCCCCTTGTACTCCGCTACTCGGTGACAATGGTTCACGCTTAAGGGCGACACAAGAGCACACTAAATTGACAACCATCCAGTGATAGATGATGTTGGTCTCTCAAAGTGTCCTCACTCGGTCACAGGGGTATGAACGACTGCTTAGATGGCCGAATACTTGGCCAGTGGGCCGCATCCTCGGTTCTGGTGTACTGACGATGAATAATCAAACAGACCTCGACCGACCTCACTTGCACACCGATCTCGAAATGTACAGCAACATGCCAGTCTCGTCCATCGTTACAACGCTGCATGGGGAGACAGAATATGTTGCAGGATGCCACTGACCAAAGCATTCATCGCAATGATTTGTCTTGGCACAGTCGATGGATATAACGCAGGTTAATAATCTAGCCGCAGCCATCGTTGCTGTTTTGCTGTGTCGCTGGCATCAATAACAAGGAACGCCTCATGAAAGCTACGGCTCACCGCGCTATGTCTATGTGAACGAGAAGGCCGCGTTGGTCACATGCAGACTAACATCCAAATGCAATCGAGCTTACCGTAGGAAGTTCGAAATGGCGGTGTTAGCGTTCGCGGTACTGGGTTACGCATTGAGGATTGTTCAAACTGTCAAAACTGCTGAGGGACATGTGTTGGCCAAATTTTGTTGGGGTGCTTTGGTACTATTTTATGAGGTTGATCAAACGGAATGGGGTCATGCAAGGAAATAATGGTGAATGCATTCCCGCGTAGGACATAAGCGCAGCCTAACGTTTATTCGCCAGCACAGGGGAGGCCGAGATTGCCTACCAGTGAATGAAAGTTCATAGCTTGCACGTTCACTAGGATAATATGTTAAGGCAGCATTATAGCGGAGTATACTGTGTTGCCAAAGTTAAGCTGATGACTTCTCACGTGGGTGTTATGAATGAACTGCATGAGCGACAAACGCCGCTGAGATTCTTCAGGATTTGATAAGACAACATGTAACGGATGCCCCCGACCTTGAGTACCCCTAGAAAACGGAGATACCCATGGAATACACTCCGAGGGATCTTAATACAAGCTCGTAGACAGCTGAGGTAGGCACTTGCGATGCTTGGGTTCCCTTCGTTTCGGAGTTTAAGAAGCAGCGCGAAGTTGTTTCAACCGGGGATACCACACCGGGATGGTATACTCCCCGTGAGGTTGCAGAATGGTGACGACTAGACTGAGTAGCACAGAAGCGCAGCCAAACGTGATCATGCGCACACAGAAGACGGCCGTAAGTTAATTTCGTTCACCAGGCAACGGAAGGCGGCCCATCGAGCATAGTTTAACATGGCGCACTTGCAATGGATGCATAAAGGACTAAATTTGCAAAGGTGTTTCAGGGCTCGCCAAACCAGAGGGACTAGTAAGCTCGTGGACAGTCTAAAGGACTACAATATTGCCTTAACTTTAATCTGTTGCGGATAAGCTTCCAAAAAGCGTTCAGCACCCGGGAGAAGGTGGATGAATGTAAAATGTCGCGTGTCCCTTGCAGGAGATAAACATACTGGTTGCTTCTTGGTTAAATCGGAGTTCGACTGTCTGGAACATCAACGTATGATCAGCACGAGATGATAGGTTTCCTATTCTCGGAATATCGAATCCAGGAAGTATAACATTATTTGCTACAGGCCTGGTTAGGTGTTGGGTGGCACCTGAGAGTCAGTAATCAATGACACTTACGACACGTGTCAAATACGTGACAGTATAGAAGTTTGAGGCGACTGAACCTAACGTATATTGTACAGGCTACAAAAATAGGAAGCGAATCAACCAGAGCGAGAAACGTGCAGCGAAGTACTCACCAAAACGGTCTGTGTCAACGGATGTGGCGTCGGTAACACAAGTGAACGTTTGAAGGTTAATACACCTATAAATCCAACGTTGCAAAATACTGAAAGAACGTGTTTTTCGGTACACTACAAGGGCCTCCCCCCTAGAAGGCCGAAGGATGGAAGCGTTCGATGGAGCTGTTAGTGATGGAAACGGGAGGTGAGGATTGGTGCAAATAGTTAAATGGACTTGAGTAAGGACTTCCAAGCTGAGGTGTGTAGCAGAGTTCGCTGGGTCCAGGCTTTTGTTATTTATTACTTATGATGATCGTGTGGACCAGAGTGCATCATCCGTGGACCATCGGGGCAGGCTGGTTGAACTGCAAAAATTACTGGCTAGTCTAGAAAGAAGGCCGACAGCACATTCCCTCCGCTGCAGACCCTACGGTGCGCTTGGGAGATGTCACTCCCCCACCGCCCTCCAGTCCACGGTCCTCATCCCACGAAAAATCCGGCGTCCTCGTCAGCAACGCCTAGTACATGCCTAGGTTTGGGGACCAACCAGTTGGTGGTTGTCTGCGGCCGAGGGCGATAAGCTATTTGTTGGGTCATGGAGGGGGCCTCGGGTCGGCTGGCGAGTCACTCGAGGGTTGCCTTGGCAGTTCCGGCTGTTGAGTTTCTGGAAGGTAGAACTCAGATGGGATGGGCAAGCGTCGGGGGAAGTGACATGACACCGGAGAGGTTACATAGCATGCACGATAAAAGCAAATACGCTTTTTACCTTTTCCAAGTGTTTTGGGCATTTTTATCTATTTTGCAAACGTTTGTGGATGAGATGCACGATTACCACTGTAGACGAAAATGACCTGTTGAGGGAAATAGCCAACGTTTACAAAATCTGAAAAACGAACCGGAAGTGTGACCTGTCTACCGCGTCAGTCGGTTGCTTGGGGTTGAGGCGAGATAGGATGAGGGTCGAGGAGAACGGAGGGTTTCGGGATATCCAGTGCTCGGGAGGTAACCGCAGGTGCTGGTGCTTGTGTGATAGCATCAGGATGGGTTGCAAGTTGTTTGTCTACGAAATCCACTTTAAAGCGGTCGATGGACACCGTCGTTCGATGACCATTCTGGTCTAAGCTAAAATGTTTCGGACTCCATTGCAGGAATCTGAAAGGGCCAGTGTAGGGAGGCTAAAGAGGGCGCTTCACTGTGACGGTACCGAGGAAGACGTGAGTGCAGATAGTGAGTCCACTGTGCATCTGCACCTCCCTAGTCTGCTCACGAGGCATTGAGCTAGGGAGGACACAAAGTTAGGCGAAGGCATACCCAACGATGCAGGAGGTGAAACGAATTCTCATGACAACTTTAGCGTTGTGCCGCAAACCAGCTATGCTGGTGCACAGTACCAGTCGTGTTTGATACTGCTGTGAATGCCTAAGAGTACGAGCGAAAAGTTTTCAATCCTGGTAGGGTCGGGGAATGGGCAGAGCGAGGCTTTCAGGTACCTATGGAGGCGCTCAACTAACCCATTGGCTGCTGAGTGACGCGCTGTAGTATGAATGCGGTGACAACCTAAAAACTTGCAGAACGGATCAAATTGTGAAGATTCGAATGGTGTTTCTCGGTCAGTTGTGATGGTGGATGGGCATCCGTAGTGTGAGACCCAGCGGTCCAAGAAGGCCCGGGCAACTGTCTCAGCTGTGCAGTCTGTTACAGGAATGGCTTCTGGCTATCTGTTGGAGCGGTCGACATATGTAGGAATGTATACAAATCCGCATGAAGGAGGCAGTGGACTTACCATGTCCACTTGTACATGCGAGAACAGAGAGTCCGGTGCAGGAAATGAACCAGGAGGACTGCGGATGTGACGAGGTATTTTGGAGCTCTGGCACTGAAAGCAGGCCTGAGCCCAGGTACGAACATCTTTGTTCGCGGGCGGCCAAAAGAAAAGTTCTGTGACCAGTTTCAAAGATGCACGGATACTGGGATGTGATAGTGAGTACATTGCGTCAAAGACTTCACGTCTGAAGGAGACGGGAACGAGAAGTATAGGACAACCTGTGGAAGTGTCACAGAGGATTGTTCCTTCCGTGGTTTGGAGAGGAACAGGTTGTATATGCAGCGAAGTGGACTGCAGTGTGCGTTGTATGCCTTCATCTTGAGCCTGTGCTGATGCCATGGCGGAAAGGTCAATGGTGTACAAAGACTGGGGAATGAGTTTGACGCGTGCGAGAGCGTCAGGTACGGGATTGTCGACACCTGAGACATAAGGTATGTCAATGAACAATGAGCAATGATTTATTACAGGTAAAAAAGCGATTGCATTGCAAGTCTCGTAGGATGGTGGAAGTGAAATAAACGTAGGTGTAAATCGTCATTTTCAGCGTCTAGCGACTCAGGTGCCCCTTATTCATATAAACATTTTAGAATGTGTACTGAATTGTTACCGTAGAGTAGTATGGGGAAGTAATATGGGGAAGGTATGTCTTAAGAACAATAGAAACGACAACGCTTACTTGTGCGCCGCTTTCTTGGACTAAGATAATTGTTGAATGTAGTTGTAATATATCCGAAACTATATTCCACAACAGCGGTGTGTAAGTAGTGAAGCATAAAAGCTGAGAATGAGCACCGTTTATTCGCGTTTGGTTGACGTAGACATCTCTGATTATATAGTGTAATGTAAGTGGATAAGCGAATCATCCGGACGTCTTTTGAATACCGTTAGCGTGGGGGAAGAAACAACGTATGTGGGAAGAGCGTTCCAGTGTTGACACACACGAAGAGAAAAGAAATTCCGGCGGCATTCCAACCGGCTGTATTGTGTGGCCAGCTTTAGCTGGTGTCCTCTGAGTGTTGTATTGCTATTCAGCTTTAATAGGTGACGACAAGAATGGTTTGGATTCCTCAGGATCATATAAGTCATCATCAAGTCGCCACGCCGACGTCGATATTGTCCACATTAGACCCCAGGGATTTAGCCTCAATCGCGAAGGGAGATAAAACAGGCCATGTACGTTCTTGGTCGTCCTTCGTTGCGGCACTTCAAGAGCGGTAAGGTCTTGCTTTTGCCATGGCTGCCAGGCGTGGATGGCGTACACAGAATGAGGTCGAATGTAGGCGTTGAGCATCTGAGAAAAGTTGGAAGGATCGAAGCGCCCGAATGCCGTCCGCAAAAGGCCAAGATTTTGGTTAGCTTTTTGGAGGCTTTCTCGGCCTGACGGGAACAGCCCAGATCTTTCTGCACTATCACGTCTAGATCACATACCGTTGAAGTGCGCTGCAATATTTGATCCCCCAGTCTGTATTCGCAAGTCGTTTTATGGCGTATGCTTAACAACTTGCACTTTGTAGCGTTGAACTAAAGCAGGTTCTGAGTCGACCATTCCTAGACACTGTCAAGACCATCCTGAAGTGCTGTATTGTCGCTGGTTGTTCTAATGGCTCGCCATATCTTGAGATCATCAGAGTAACAAAGTCTAGGTGTCTTGTTTCCCGCGATGAATGGTTGTCGCAAGCAGTGTTGAAGGCAAAGATGAAGGGCTTTTGGTCAATGTAGACCATGTACGCGCGTCCTTCGAGTGTGTGCCGGAGTGACATATGGCTAGATAAATGGCGAGCAGTTGTCTACCAAAAGTCCTCTAGCAAGATTCCGCTGGGTACAGGCGCTTGGAGAAGAACCCAAGAGGTTGCCATTGCCCACCAACGTGTTGTTGATAGACGGTTCCTACCGCGACGTCTGAGGCATTAGTCGTAATAGAAAGTGCCGCTGTCAATTCGGAATGAGCGAGGAGGGCAACGTTTGAGATAGCATCATTGAGCTCGACGAAGGTTGCCTGTGCTGTGTCAGGGAAAGCCAGCTTAAGTTCACTGACTCTGAGTAGGTCGGTCAGAGGCTGAATGAGCTGAGAGCAGAACGGAATGAAGCGTCGATAGTAGCTGACCAAACCAAAAAATCGACAGAGGTGCTTGAACGAAGTCGGAGCTGGAAAGTTCTTGATTGCCTGGATCGTATCAGGTTGGACTTCGATATCAGACGATGAAGTGAGGTGGCCTAGGAATTCCACCGTTGGTTTGCCGAGTTCGCACTTACTCGGGTTTACTGTGACACCATATTGGGTCAAGCGCTGGAAGAGACTTCAAAGATGCTCGAGGTGCTCTTGTTCCGATGAACTGGCTACTAAAATATCATCGAGATAGGAATAAGCGAAGTCTAAGCCACGAGTGATATCACGAATGAAGCGTTGGAAGGTTTGTGCGGCTTCGCACAGTCCAAATGGTATACTTAACAATTCAAAAAAAACGAAAAGTGATAACGGCTGTTTTAGGAACATCATTTTCTTCCAAAGTTAGCTGGTGATAGGCGCGAACTACATCGCTCTTGTTGAAGGTCGTTTTACCTGTGTGGCATGCGGTAAGGTTCTGTCTATGTGGGATGGGATGCCTATTTGGGACGGTTAGCCGATTGAGTGCGCAGTAGTCACCACAAGGACGCCAGTCATCAGATTTCTTGGGGACCATTTGCAGGGGAAAGGACAAAGGGCTGTCGGAAGGGCGGATTATTCCAAGTTCAAGCATGTGTTCAAACTCTGCCCTGTTTGTGATGCGTGCCTTGAGATACCACGGGAAAAGCTGCGTTCATTGACTGAACGAGCTTGGAATACTGAGAAAGTGGTTAGCGTAGTCTGGCGAGGTCTGGGGAAATGGATAGACCGGTGTTATAGATGCGATATCGGCAGTGATGACACGTACACTAAGTTTCGTTGCAGTGTCGACTATCATCTGGTGTTTCGCATCGACCAAAGGGTCGAAATGCCTGAGGATTTCAATATCAATGATGGCAAAAGGGACGTCAGACATGGTGAAGACCCAGTGGAACGTGCGCCGAAGACCTAAGTCCAGGGTATGCAACCGATGACGGTAGGGGGCTATTGGCGTGCCATTGGCGACACTTAGGCTTGTCGACAAAGAAGCGATAAGCTCATATGGCATAGCGGGAATAACGCTGACTTCCGCCTTGGTATCAACTAAGAACTGGGTCTCAACATCATAATCCCTAATGCACATGAGACGACTTTGGGCATTTCCGACTTTCGTGGCCGTTACAGGCCGGCGCGGCGGATCACCTGTAGTGGAGTAGCTACATGGCTGTACGCACTTACGGGTTTTATTACCGAAACTCGAGTGGTAAAAGTAGTGACCTGGGGCATCAGGTTTTGTGCAACGGGGCGATGATCCCGAGTGGCTGCGGTGACAACGGTTTAAAGTGAGTTCATCGATCTGGCGCTGAAACGACGCTATCTGCATTGATAAGGCGTCCATTGCCAACAGCTGGCTATTTACGGCTCTCGCTGTGGTTGCGCCAGCGAAAAGCTGTTTAGGCGCTTTGGTTTTAGTCTTTGGCTGGTGTCGTTCGATGACGCGGTCTGCTAGATCTGCAACTGCTGTGAGCAGCAGGTCACTTGCTGCTGCAAGGATAGCCTGAGTGCTTTCAGGAAGGCTTTGCATGCGCAGCTCGCGGAGAATCCCTACGTACATGTTGGACATGCCGATGAGCTGTTGCGTTTCGCGCAATAAGGCTAAGGACATCCTATCTCCTAGTTACGGATCACCAAATAGTTGCTGCAGACGGACCTTGTCAGAAGGCGTGATTCGTTGAATAATAGCGTGTTTAAAAGTCTCAAATCTCATTAGAGGGGGGCAAAATATGATGTCTCTCACCTGCGAGGAAATATTCCGAGGAAGGCGAGATATTTGCCAATTATACATGGCAAAATCAGAAGAACTCCTACGAATGTAAACCCGGATTCTAGGTGCCAAAACGATAACGAAGGATCATTCTCCCAAAACGGTGAAGGAGTTAACACAACAGAATGCACTATGACAGGCTCAACAGCGTTAACCCCGTATGGAGATGGATACTCCTCTACATAATCCATTGCAAAAACAGAATAAAAAATGTGGCAGGTGAGAAAACAATATGAAAAGAAGTAAGGAAATACAAAATCGCTGGAACGAGTTCAACCGAATGAAACTTCATAAATAATCCCCATTTGAGTCAGAAGTAAGCAAATTCGCGAAGAACATTCTTTTCGATAATTCTCGTCGAGCGTGTACAATTACGAAGCAAAATATTTTGGAGAGGATAAAGCCCGTAGAGGCCTCTACAGAGAGCAACCAACTCATTAACTGGGTAATATGAAAACTAAATCAATGATCTGATCAATCAGATTGTAGCATTAGGAAGCAGGTGATCAAGGCAGGTGAAGTTCAAGGCCAAGGCAATTTCAGAGCCTGTAGCAGTGTGCGCTGTTTGCACAGCTCTGGTTTTAGAACCTTGATAGCAATGGCTTCAGAAATGTTCAACAAATGTTTCTTAAGCTGTTTAGGTATCTTTTAGGGATAGTATAAACGACTCGAAACGACTGGTTCATCCGGACTTGATGTCCAGTATCAACCAAGCGTTGTACTACGGAAATGTTGATGGATTTTACATTGCCTTTTCGTAGTGAATGAATATTCAAATGTCGGACGGCGTTTTCTGGAGCAGGGTAACCAATTGCTGGCTGGAGTCTGGGATATTTGTCGGTGATCAATGACACGTAAGGGGTGTGTTAAATACCGTACAGTAAAGAATTTTGAGGCGACCGTACCCAACGAATACCTTGCAGGCTACAAAAATGGGAAGCGAATCAACCAAAGCGAGAAAAGTGCAATAAGTTACTCTTGAAGGCGATTTGTGTCAACGGATGTACCATACGTAACACGAGTGAATATTTTGAAGGTTAAAACAACCGTAAAATCCAATGTAGCAAAATACTGAAAGAACGTGTTTTCCTGTACACCATACAGGTGATAGTTTCCAATTGGATGTTCGTAAAAACAAAACAATGTCTGCTGGTGACTAAAAGTCCGTTGTAAGCATACATCTCAATATGAGTGCACCGTTTCATCGATTTGCACACTTTCCATTGCAAACCGTGTCACAAGTTGTTGGAATCTTGTAGGTTGTTGTAATAATGGGCCTCCCCAAGCAACATACCATGAGACCTTGCAGCTAATGGTTGCTGCGAACACAGCTTCTAGCACCACGTACAAAGTTGCAACCCACTCATTACATTCACCGAATCGAGTGTAATGTATTTAAGGAACTGTCTGAACTATGAATTAGGAGCCATCAACAACAACCTGACAATGGCTGCCGTTGAATCTGTGAACAAGGTTGCTGTGTATTCCGAGGTATTAGAACTTGCGGTAAGGAGCGGCACCTATAAGCAATGCGGCAAACAAAAGCAACGGAACAAGGCCGAAAGTGAACGGAGCAAACTTATGACTTCCTGTCACAGGGCCTACCCATTTGCAACTTTACCATGTATACATTAAGCCATAGTAAAGCTATCACGGCTGAAGCAAAGTGCCGAAGTCGCCAACGAGAATCGGTGGTGAAGATATTTCTATCTTGTAGCTAAAGATCAATCCATCTCAGAAGAACAGCTCCTACCCTATAAACAATAACTCTGCTGCCTATGAAGTTCTGCAAAGAAACCTCAGGAGCAAAGTTGTTTATTTTCTGACACCATTGAACTGGTCAACCAAACACAGCATGGCCTTATTTTAAGCCGTTCCTACGTTACTTGCCAGCTACAGTACGTGTACCATGTGAGAACCATGATTGACAGAGAAATGGCGCTAATCACAATTGAGTGACTTGGCAAACACGAGGTTCAAGTCAGATCTACAACAGAAGTACCTGACACTGGTTGGGCAGAAGTGCGTAACACAGCCTACGGAGCTTAAGCGGCGTTGTCTCACGATATCAGGTTTACAATAAACATCAACAGCGAGGCTTGCACTCTTTTGGACAAATGCGCTATCACGTCTAAACGGGGCCTAGTTAGATCGACCTACTGCAACACCTTGGTGGCCTGAAGCAACCGCATTGCCGAACAAATGAGTAAATCGGGCTGAGGCAAATCTATAAATACATCTAACACGTACTGTCTGTTTTTTCATCTGACCATGTTGCTTTCTTTTCTCTTGGCATTCATTCTACCCCAACGAAGTATTGGCACCATTACCCATCGCAACTATGTGCTACTGACATCAATCCTTACGCATTATACGTATATTTACATGAACTGTGTTTCAAGAGCTTGAAAATAATGAAGTAGATGTTCAAAATGACGGCCGTCGTTTTGCTTGCAGAGCAGCATTAGCCGGATGCTATTGCCTAGCACTTTCGGCAAAGTATCCACCGACATCCCGCGAAGTTAGTTGACGATGCTATGTTACAGTTCCTTCCGCCAAATGGGCCTGATTTTATACACTCAACATTTCAACTACCCCATAAGAAGAAATCCAGGGATTCAAATCCGGAGACCGTGCAGGCCAATCCATAGGTCCTCCACGACTTATCCAAGGATTACCGAAACTTTCTTTAGGGTACGCACGTACCTTTGTGCGGAATGTACAGGGGCACCATCCCGTTGCCACCAAACGATAATAACTCTTTGGCCTGAAGTTGTGGAATGACACAGGTCTGCAACATTTTTCTGATGGATGCCAAGCAATGTGAAGCATTAGTTCTGTTAACAATCTAGGTACCCGTCACCTTCTTAGAAAAGAAAACTAGTCCGGTAATTTTTCAGCCAGTCACCCCAGCCATGCCATGTGTTGTGTGCCCCGTTACACACGCGAAACGATACATTATCGTGAGTTATTGGATGCCCAAACATGCCGCTTATCTGCGCCATGCAGATGGAAAATTGCCTTATCCGTAAACGTGATGGCATGCACGTCTATGATATCCAGGTGCCAACAGGGAAATTCCAGATGCTTCTCCTAATCGCATGGCTTCATAACTTGGATCTGAAGTGCACGATACCTTCGGAATTTTCATTCCTTCCATATACGATGTACAGAAGGTTGTGGCACAGCGCTGCGTAATTCTCCGGATGCTCAGTTCACTATTTCGGCCTACCTCATCTTCAACAGCTCGAGCGGACACCTCATCCGTAGCGCTACGAGCTGGTCCGGTTTGCTTTGCCTTGCATGCGCTCAAGGTGTCGTCAAATTTCCTCACCAGTCGACGCACGTGCCGCGCGTTAACGGGCCTCAATGTGTAGTTAGTAGCGTTGCGGCGGCGAAGATTTTCGGCCGCGTTCTCAAGCACTGGTCCACAGGCACGTTACTAGACTGCGATTGCACAGGGTGCTCGCTCTCCATTGTTAATGCAGTGATGAGACAGCGACGGCTGTGGCTAGCTTATTAACCTGCGTTATATCCATCGACCGTGCGAAGCCCAATCAGTGCGGCGAATGCTTTGGTCAGTGACTTCCTGCAGCCTGTTCTGTCTGCCCTTGCAGCGTTGTAACGATGGACGAAACTGACATGTTGGCGTACATTTCGAGATCGGTGTGCAAGTGAGGTCGGTCGAGGTCTGTTTGATTAGTCATCGTCAGTACACCAGAACCGAGGATGTGGGCCCACTGGCCACGCATTCGGCCATCAATGCAGTCGTTCATACCCCTGTGACCGAGTGAGGACACTATGGGAGACCAACATCTACTATTGGATGATTGTCAATTTAGTGTGCTCTTATGTCGCACTTAAGCTTGATCCATGGTCACCGAGTGGCGGAGTAAAAAGGGATAGTTCTATTGCGACATGCCATATACGGGTCTTCGAACAGCTCTTTAACTTTACTAGTAGTATCTTTTTATCATTTACCGCGCCCACATCCATTTCATTCGACTGGCTGTGGTAGGCGCTAGTGTGATGACGCCGAAAGCTTGGAACTCGTCAGCAGTAAACCGCGCTCCTTTATCTGGTACTAATTCATCGGGGTTTCCATGTCGAGCAAAATGACAGCGCAGCTTGTTTATCACGGCATGTGCACTGGTGGAGGGCGTTGCGCCTATCTCAAAAAAGTCACTGAAGTAATCTACCGGGATTAGATAATCATTTCCATCATACTTGAATAAGTCCACTGTCACCTTTTACGATGGCCATTCGGAAACCTCTCGGAGAGCCATTGGTTCTTCCGTTTGTCCAACGTCATGTGTACGACAATTTGGACAGTTTGACCCGTAGTCCCGAATCTGACTAGCCATCCCTGACCAAAATATGAGCCCCTTCGCTCGTGCGACACGATTATGCACTCCCAAGTGTGCACCATGAATCATCACCAGCATGTTGCGTTGCATTGACTTTGGGACTAACACTCGATTTCCTTTGAAGTTCAAGCAGTCTTCCACGACGTGTGAATCAGGAAAAGGAAAATAACGGTGTCAGTTCCGCAGGCAAACTCTTCTTATCCTCTGGTCGTCCATCAGGTATGTTTCGTTCCAAACAGTTGCAAACTGCATCTTCGTCCATGCAGCGTCTCAGCTATGGTAAACGCTCTCCGGTGACGGCTTTTTGTTGTGTAGGGTGAATCATGTCGATGTTCTTTTGTACTGCGCCTGCTTCCAAATGATGGGATCTCGACAACGCGTCTGCGAAGTGCATTTGTGCTCCAGGCTGATAGACTATCTCTAAATCGTATTTAAGTGGTCAGCTGAGCATTTTCTGGAGACGATAATACACAACATAGAGTGGCTGTTTGATGATTGAAACCAATGGCTTGTGGTCCATATCTACCGCGGTCTTTCGCTCAAAAGTGTAGTCGTTGAAGTGTTTGACCGCAAACGAGATTGCGGGCATCTCGTTCTCGATTTTAATTAAAGACGCTCAGCCGGTGTCAGACTCTGACTTCGAAAATTCGAAGGTTTTCCGTTTTGCATTAACACCGATCCAATTCCATGCTGACTGCTATCGCGCTGTATCTCGAGAGGCAGAGATGGATCAAAGTAATCGCGTACTTGAGCAGCCGCAATCAGAGACCCTACTCTAGTTAAGGCCTTCTCTTGTTTGACGTTCCAGTGCCAGTCTACTCCTTTGTGCTTCAGTTTACCTATAGGCGTCATTATTTCTGCCAGTCTTGGTAAAAAGTGACTATGGTAGTTGACGATACTGTTCAATCGAATGATTCCTTTCAAGTCAGTAGGGGTGGCCTTTCTTTTATTACCCTGATCTTTGCTGGATCAGGTTTCAATCCATCGGAGCTCAAAACGTGTCAGTGAAATTCTACTTCTGGTTTACGAACTTTCAATTGTCACGCTATCATGTACCGTTTCTGTCAATGCAGCTTTGGAGAAACCGACCGAGACTACGTTCGTGCTCTTCAACAGTGGAGCCGAATACCAGCACGTTATCAGCCACAAAGATGGTTCCTGGCAAATCCTCTGGAACTTGTAGTAGAGGTTTTTGGAATATCTCACTAGAGATGTTCAAACCAAATAATACTCGTAGCCATTGAATCTCCCGAATGGTGTGACGAACGTCATCAGCTAGCTCGATTCGTCATCCAACACGACATTCCAAAATGCGGAGGCTCGCGCAACTTTTGTGAAAAACCTTGCTGTTGATAGAACTGGCAAGAAATCGTCCACTGTTGCTAGGCTGTGGTGCTTTCTTCCAAGGACAGCGTTGAGCGGTTTTGGAACGATACACAATCGCAGATCACCGGACTTCTTAGTAACAATTGCCACTTGACTGACCCAATCTGTGGGTTCGTCAACCTTTATTATGACGCTATGTGCAGCTTGTCGCCCCAACCCTTGGAAAAATCTTACGTGCAGCGCAACCAGCAGCCTTCTAGAAGGAAAAGCTAATGGAACAGCAGATTCATTTAGCGACTGATTTACGTAGCCATTGCACCACCTTAATCCTTTGTCAAATACTTTAGGATAACGAGGAACGATATCCATAGCTAACTGACAAGAATGCATAAGGCGCTCTCGATTACAAGAAACGAAACCAAGTCCCTGACTAGAAGCAGCACCCAAGATGGGCACAAAATATCCCTGTGCGATGACAAACTTGAATTGGTGACTGGCTCTAGTCTTCGGATTGAGGACATTCAACGTGACTATACCATTCGGATGGAATACTGTACCGTTCCACACTTTAAGACAGTTTTGTGGTTCTTCGCACTGCACTCCGGGGCAGTGTTTTATCCGGCGAGATCTTGACGGTGTCCGCTGTAGCCAACTGGAAACGTACGGGACCATTCACAACAATCAGCGTCGATTATGTGCTTTATTATCTCCTTGACGCTCCATGTCGCTGACGGCAAGTTCCTGGGTACTTGATCTTGCTTATGCGGACGATGTCGTCTTGCTGTTTAGCCAGGTTGGGGCGGCCCAACCGACCCTGAATAATGTCTCTCAAGTGATCCGCTTATTTGATGTGCGCTTCGCATCTTCAAAGTGCATTGTTACTGTAGGAACACCAGCCACTTTATGACCCCTTGACAGTTAACGATGAGGAACTAGTTAGTTGATCAATTCACTTCTGTTGGCAGCTGCAGCATCAAGGATGGGCGCAGAACGACTGAAGTAGATTCATCTACTGCAAAAGACAGAACTGACCTTTTGAATCTGCGACATTTGTGGCGTCAGAAAGGGGTTTCCTTTCGTCTAAAAAGTTATGTTTACAAAACCAGAGTGACTGTTGTCCTACTCTATGATAGTGGGACTTGAAGCCTTCAGTCTGGGGATCTGAGGTGCTTTCAACTCTTTGCTTATCACTGTCTACGAAGCATGGCATGTGTTAAATGGCACCAGCGTGTCCACAACGATGATGTTCATAAGCTAGTATTGGGCAGTGATAACCAGCCAAGTTCCTAAGACCGACAGGTGGCACATAATAATATGCGTTGCGTTTGGCATGAAGCACTATGACTGTCACCGATTGCCGAGGAAGGCGTTACTTTGTCCGGAAGATGTAGGGTAGCGTTAGGCACGAGGTGGACGTGGTTGACTTGGCAGTGGGAAATGAAGTTTCTGACTACAAAGTTGCGTGCTGTTTGTCCGTCTCGCCTTCCAGGATGGAATCCGCGTGATTCGCCTTGTGCTGGGCTCATGACGTTACAAGACATAGCTGGCAATTGACCACATTGGTGCGTCTACTGCCTTCTCCTGGTGGACTACATCACCGTTTAACAATTGCGGAACGAACGTTTAGTGGCAGGCTCTTAGCTGAAGTATCACAAAGCAAAGCACCTCAGGCACACGGAAGACAAAACGGTATTCTAAGCACCATGTCGTACAAAGCACTGGTCCACGATTCTAAACTAAGCCAATCGATGAGTGGGTGAGTGGGTTAATGGCACATGTCGGCGGATGAAACAACGAATAGGAAGCGTCCAGTAGATTGGCCGTGGGCTTGCCACATTCCTACTCCCATCAGTTTTGACCAGTTCAGCTAGCTTGATATCGGTCGACGGGTCGACATAGCCGAGTTAAACGGTGACATTGTTGAGCCTCCGGTTAGCCTGGTTTGAGAGTTCTGCTGGTATGTCAACTCAGTATGCTGGTATGACGACGCGTCATTTTGGGAGTTGAAACGGAACGATGACGGACGTGAGCCCTGCGCAGAGTAATTACCTTGCCATCAAATAAACCACCTCCGTACGTTGTTCTGCAAATTCGTGCAACACCCAGGGTGCCAAATCGTTTCGCTGGACAACTTGACGCAATACGGTTCATTCTCACAAAATCTTCGATCGGAATCCTTCTCGTCGTATACTGATAAGAATTAGGTTGCACACGCTCGACATGTAGCCTCTGGTCAGGAACCAGAAAAGCTAGTTGTGTAATCAACCTCAGGCAGAACAACATCTTGCCGGACCTCTTCCGAGTAGTTTCGTTTGTCCTGGTAAGTAGACAAAAAGAAATTTGGCCAAATACGTTCGCAGTGCATCCGAGACATAAGCGCTGTTTCATGCATAGATTCCGAGCTGCATCTGCACCCCACTGCCTTGTGGGTCAGGCTATTGAGCCAAAGGCTACGGGCGGAGTCTCTCAAGCAAACCTCCAAAACACAACCGCAAACCCGCGTGCAATTGCCCACCAATGCAATCATATGCCTGCTCGCAAAACACTCAGTATCGAGTGCTGGGATGTGCGCACACTACTAGACCGAAACTCGAGTGAGCGCCCCGAGCGACGCACTGCACTGGTCGAGATGGAACTGACGCGCTACCACATCGATATTGCAGCGCTCAGTGAGACTCGGCTCGCTGAGCAAGGTAAGTTGCATGAAGCAGGTGCTGGCTACACATTCTACTGGGTGGGCAACGCCGCCTCAGCACCACGTGAACATGGGGTCGGATTTGCAATATCCGATCGCTTCCATGGCCAGCTAGTGGTTGAACCAACAGGCATCAGCGCGCGACTGATGACTGTTCGCCTACGACTCGGAAGTGGTACGTTTGCCACTTTTATCAGCACGTACGGTCGACCATGTGTTATCCTGATGACACGCGTGATCAGTTCTACACTCATCTATCCTCCGTGATACGGTCTGGGCCGAGGAGCGACTGACTATTTCTGCATGGTGACTTAAACGCGCGCGTTGGGCGTGATGCATCGGTGCGGACAGACGTTATCGGTTCGCATGGCATTGGTTTAGCGAATGCGAACGGTGACAGGCTGCTCTCACTGTGTGCCACTCACGGCCTGACGATCACGAACCCTCGGTTCACACTAACTGCGAGTGATATAGCAAACTGGACGCACCTACGGAATGGTCACGCTCACCTGCTCGACTATGTCATCGTATGTCAGCGTGCCCTGCGTGAAGTGCGCATGACACGTGTACCGCGTGGAGCTGAGTGTGGCACTGAGCACAAATCGGTGCAGATCCAACTGTACATATATTGTCCTAAATCGACGTATTGCAATCCCACTGTGAACTGGCGTACATGTAATCTTCTCTCCCTCAGTACTCTGGAGAAACGTACTGAGCTGCAGAAGGCGATGGTTGCGCACCTGTGTGATGTGGACTGCATAGGCACATTGGGCAACCTGTGACAACACATTCGCGACCACGTGGCAGCTGCTGCCGAGGAGACCATGGGGCGCGCAAACCGTAAGTGGCCTGATTGCTTTGATGAGAACAATGCGACGGTTGGTGTATTGGTGTCGGAGAAGAATGCAGCATTTGCTGCGCATGTGGCAGACCTCAGTGACTTGGGGAAGAGTAGTCAGTTTCGCAAACTTCGACGGCGACTGACTAGAGCGCTCCGTCGTATTAAAATGCATGGTGGAGAGAGAAGGCGAGGCAGATGGTATGCTACTCCGAACGCTGCCTACACAATGAATTCTTTGGCACCTTGAACGCGGTGAATGGATCAAGATTAGAGCCGCTAAGGACTCTGATCGATGGTACTTCAGGAGCTGGGTTTACAGAGGTTGCAGACATAATGTAGATCTGGCAAAAACACTTTGACTGTACCTTGAACGACCGTTCAGAGATCGACTGGCCTAATTTGAATGGCCTCAAGCAGCACGATGTGAAGGCAAGTCTGGCGGACACGCCGACACTGGATGAGACGCAGAGAACACTTGCTCAGCTGGGAAACGGAAGTGTGCCGGTGCCGATGGGATCTCACCTGAAGTATTGTAACTCGGCGGACCTGCGTTGGTGACTGCGCTGCACAACTTGGTGCAAAGCGTGCTGATTGAGGAGGAGGTGCCAGTTGAGCTGAAGGATGCCATTGTGCTACCACTTTACAAGGGCAAAGAGAGCAAGCAATGTTGCACGAATTACCGCGGCATCAAATTGAGGAGTTGTGTGGGCACGGTGATGGCCCGCATCCTGCTCAACCGCCTCATCAGTCAGGTTTAAGAACCCAACGTGGCGGAAGAGCAATGTGGATTCCGTCCTGGATGATGCACCATCGATATGGTGTCTGCGGCTCGTCAGTTGCAAGAGAAGTGCAGAGAACGACACCAGCCATTGTACTCACTTTTCGTTGACTTCACCTAGGCATTTGATACGGTGAACCGCGAGGCCTTGTGGCTGGTGTTGGGTAAACTTGGCTATCCGGATAAGTTTGTAAGCTTAATGGAATGTCTGCACAATGGAATGCGGGCGAGTGTGCAGCTGCGTGGAGAGACCTCGGATGACTTTGCAGTTGTCGCTGGTGTGAAGCAAGGCTGTATCTTAGCTCCTGCCCTGTTTTCTATTCATCTTCACGCCATGATGTCTCGTGCTTTTGATGCGGCTTGTGATTGCGGTGTTCGTGTGGAGCACGATAATGATGGTGGGTTGCTTGACATCCGTCGTTTTGAGGCGTGTACCTTAGTTTGTGCGACAACTTTCCTTATGTTGCTGTTCGCTGACGACTGTGCGTTGTATGCACACAGCGCGGATGAGTTGCAGCACATGACTAGTGCTCTGGCTTCGGCAGCGGCCAAAGTTGGGCTCACCATCAACACAAGCAAAACTGTCTGCCTTTTTCAGCCTTCACCGGAAATGTAATCTGCAATTTTGCCACGTATCAGCATTGGTGCTGAAGTAGTAGAAACCACCTCCCGCTTCTGCTACCTTGGGAGTGTGATGTCGACTGACCAGCAGTTACACAGTGGACTTGGTATCCGCGTCTCGAACGCAGCGGGGGCATTCGGGAAGCTACAGTTCCGAGTGTGGAACAACCATCAGCTTACAGTTGGCACGAAGCTGATGGTGTACAAATCCATGGTGCTGTCCGTTCTTCTATACGGCAGTGAAACGTGGACGATGTACCGGCGGGATGTGCGATACATCGAGCGGTTCCATCAACAGTTTTGCGACCGATTTCGCGCATCGGTTGAGCGACGGTGTTGCGGACCCTACAGTGTTGTGTAGAGGTGGAATGTATGCAGTGGACTGCATACTTTTGCTCTGACACCTGAGGTGGCTCGGTCATGTGAGCCCTATGGATATGACGCGGATACCGAAACCACTATTAAATGTTCAGCTGAGTACTGGGAAGCAGCATGTGGGGAAATTGATGTTACGTTATTAAAACATGATCAAAGTGAGCCTCTCACTTTCTAATCTTGATTGCAGATCACGGGAATCGAAAGCGGTTGATCCGCGCACATGACGCGATCTGTTCATGGAGGCAGTTGCCGAGGTGCGGGAGAAAGCCCTTGTGCTTGCAGAGAAGATGAGGCAAGTGAGGAAGCGGCAAGCGCCGATGGGTTGTACTCCATCGACATCGAGCGTCTGGTGCTGTAGCACATGCGGTCACGGGTGGCTGCGTCAGGAAGGCCTAGTGAGCCAAAAGCGACGCCACTCGGGACTATCACCGAAGCGACGACGGGTCTTGCAGAGAACGTAGGCAGAACCGGCGCAGCGTTTTTAGGTACGCTGCATTCGATTTACTTACCACCTGCTTGCATGCTGAGTCTCTTTCTTTCAGATGGTGAGTTTTTAATTTCTACTAATGCTTTCCCTTCTCATAATAATGTCTACCTGAACCACCTTCTAAAAACTTGCACACCTCGTTGAAACTAATGGTAGTTAACATCGATGACATTTTCGAGTTTGTGGCATTTACTTAAAATATATTTCCTTACGCCTTAAGGTTATCTGGGATTCTTTACTAACCAATATATTTCATACGCTCATTTAGTGAAGAGTTATGTCGCCGCATCTGAATGCCTTACCCGATTTATTTTTCTTTTATATTGTCGTCCCAAGTGATCGGCTGATGCTTGATATCCCCAGTGTGGCTGCGCTTGATGGGCATGTTGCTGGGCGTGTCTATTATCCACTACCACGTACATACTCTCTCTAGGAGACAGATGGCCGTGGCTAGAGGGGACGGGGTGCACGGTTCTTGTGGTAGTGCTAGGCTCGAAAAGTGCTTCCACGCACTCAGTGTGGAGCGGACTACGGACCAGCCACCGCCTTGTGTGCGGTTAATTCCTAAATACAGCGTGCTTGTATTTGCCTGTGAAGGAGTGCGGGCCGGCTCGGTTGATGAAACATGGCTTACATCCGTATGCCACCCGGTTTTATTCCTTCAGCTTTTACACTGGATATGGGGTCTGTGGATGGAGCTGTGGTTGGTGCAGCGCGCAGCAACCATGGTCCCACTAAAGAGGCAGGTGGCCTGTGGCTGGCCACGGTGACAGGCAAATCCGAAACCGGATGCCGTCAACAAGATCACACGGAACATACGCGTGGAATCAATACAGTGTTTGTCGGTCAGGAGACGGTGGACACTGGATGACGCAGGGATCTTAAAAGTTTGGCCACTTGCGTTCTTTGGCTGCGTACGTTGTGTGATGGACGGAGCTAGGTTCGCAATATGGTTCCTGACCCACGCTGGGATATGATCCGCGATTCTTACCCGCAATTACATGTAAAGTTGTTAACCATGTGTGAATGGCTGGACAGAGGTAGCTGCGGTTTAACCGAAGGTGTGGGAATGCCCCTCGTTGTGTATACCAGTACGGTTTGCGCCGCGGGATACACTCGTGAAACCGCGGATTTTAAACGCCGTTAAAATATTTGGCCCACATCATCTCCTTTAAACGGTAGCTTCAGTGTAACTTTAAGCTTTGACACGGTGGGCACCTGCTCTTTCTCCCTCTTCTTACTGAAGTGTGCGATGCAAGAATTTGGATACGCGTTTTCTTTTAATTTGTTAGTGAGGAATCCCACCACTTTATCTAGCGTGTCTGGCGTGTAGATTTTTATTGCTCTGTCAAACAGGGTCTGCACCAATCCCTGTTTGTAGCGTTTGGGTACAAAACTATGGGAGTTCAGATACTGGCTCTTCCACATCGGCTTACGGTATCCCGATCAGTTCCGCGTTTGATCAATATGTCAAAGAACAGCATGCTGTCATTCTTCTCTCGCTCTGTTGTCACCTTGATGTTTTGGTGCAGCTTATTTAATCTGGTATTCAGTTGCGTTAGTTGTTCCTCTTGATCACTAATGGTCAATATATCATCCATGTATCGGCGAAATGACACGGATTGGTGGATTTCGTCCTTGACTTGATTTTCAAGGTGAGCAATGAAATTATCCGCTAAGAGCGGTCCGAGTGGACTACCCATTGCAACACCATCCACCTGCCGAAACCCTTGCTTTTGAAAATAGAACTTCACATTCGATGTACTTAGCAGCGGAAGTCGTTCTATTTCGGGCACTTGAATACCTAGTTCTAAGTAACTCTCAGTCACATTGTTGCAAATGATCTGGATAGTCTCTTTCAGTGGTACGTTGGTGAATAGTAGGACTATATCGATGCTAGCCATAGAATTTTCACTTAGCTGGACACCATCCAACAGTTACACTAGTTCGAACATGTCCTTTAAGCTGTGCCTAACCATTGACTTCTTAACTGGCTGCAGTACTGTCACTGGTCATTTAGCCAGCTTGTGTTGAGGTGCGTTGCTCATGGATAAGATTGTCCTTAGCGTAATTTTGGCAGCCCATAAAGCTGAGGTGTCCTTGCGCTTTTGGGTTTTAAGGATTTTGCGGTTGCAGCGGTAATGGAATTTCCTTCTAACGTAGTCTACAACTCCGTGTTTATCCTTCTCTCAAGTTCAACCGGGTTGTCAGGGTTATCGTCGTGTTCGAACTTTGTGTGGTCACTAAGTATCGTCATCATCTTCTCCACATATGCGGATTTGTCTAAAGTCATAGCACCCGATACCTTGTCTGTGTGAAGGATAACTACTTTTCCCTCGGATTTGAGCCGGTTTAAGGCATTTAAACGGGTGCACTGCAGGGGCCATCTTTGTCTGGAGGTAGTAACTCGAAATTGATGTTGTAGATCAATGAGTTTTGCTTACAGCCATTGCTCGTTATCCCTGGATGTTGGTGTGAGTTCTCGAGCTGATTCAATTAGCTCAAACAGTACCTCCCGATATACAACGTGAACAGCTCCAGATATGGCACATCCCGCCGGTACATCGTCCACGTTTCACTGCCGTATAGAAGAACGGACAGTACCATGGATTTGTGCACCATCAGCTTCGCGCCAACAGTAAGCTGAAAGTTGTTCCACACTCGGTACTCTAGTTTCCCGAATGCCCCCGCTGCGTTCTCGACGCGGATACCAAGCCCACTGTGTAAATGCTGGTCAGTCGACATCACACTCCCAAGGTAGCAGAAGCGGGAGGTGGTTTCTACTACTTCAGCACCAATGCTGATACGTGGCAAAATTTTAGATTAGTTTTCCGGTGAAGGCTGAAAAAGACAGACAGTTTTGTTTGTGTTGATGGTGAGCCCAACTTTGGCCGCTGTCGAAGCCAGAGCACTAGTCATGGGCAGCTACTCATCCGCGCTGTGTGTAAACAACGCACAGTCGTCAGCGAACAGTAACATTAGGATAGTTGTCACACAAACTAAAATACACGCCTCAAAACGACGGATGCAAGCCAACCCACCATCATTATCATGCTCCACACGAACACTGCAGTCACAAGCCGCATCAAAAGCACGAGACATCATGGCGTGAAGATGAATAGAAAACAGGGCAGGAGCTAAGACACAGCCTTGCTTCACACCAGCGACAACTGCAAAGTCATCCGTGGTCTCTCCACTCAGCTGCACCCTCGCCCGCATTCTATTGTGCAGACATGCAATCAAAGTTACAAAATTATGCGGGTAGCCAAACTTACCCAACACCAGCCACAGTGCCTCGCGCTCTACCGTATCGAATGCCTTGGTGATGTCAACAAACAGCGAGCCCATCGGCTGGTATATTTCACTTCACTTCTCTTACATCTGACGTGCCGCAAACACCATATCTATAGTGCTGCAACCAGAACAGAATCCACATTGCTCCAGCGCAATGAGGCTGGACCTTACCTTGGTTCGATGGATTGTGTGCATCTGCGATCCATTGAGCTATGCTTGGTGGTGCATTTTGTACCTTCAGAGCCACTCATACCAGATTTGTCAATGGTTAGATGCCTGGCAAACTCAGCCTACTTGTCCTCCAACTTGGGTGTTGGAATGCGGGTGGCACCTTATTACTTAAAACGTACTCCTTTTATCCCAACGCCAAACCCGCTGCCTTGCGGTAAGGTTTTTGAACCAAAGGCTTTGGTTGAGAATCCTAATCGTTCTCCTGTCTAGGCCTGGGCAACCTGACAGTATTCTGCCAACACAATGCAATTAATCTTTCCTCAAACAATTTCTTGATGCTCTGGCCACCGCAGAGGATAATCAACGGTGCCCTATCTACTGCATTGATCAGGGTGGATAGGGGTTTGGATGCTACTGCTCAAGCCTTCCCGTCTTCTTATTCCCCCTATTACGCTTTTTCCGCCTTATGGTCCCGTTTCAGCTTCACTTTTGTCCCCGTTTCAGTTTCCAACCGCCGATGCAGGGCCCTACCTCAAGATGCTTTGCTAGGCAATTATCTTCTAATTTCAACTCGCATGGTAATGCGGAGCTTCACTTCTCTCCTGTCGACAAGCGCATGTCCAAGCAAGCGGTAAATTCCAGTTCATCGGCTTCTATTTGGAACCCTCGATCCTCCTTTATATTGGCATGCCTCAATGTACGCAAATTGCTTCAGATCGGTCAACAGACAGCACTTGCCCGAACATTAGAGGCCATCTCGATCGATACCGCCTGATTATCGGAGACCTGCCTGTTAGACCCGAGCTCTGTGCTCACTCTGCGATCCCCTTCATGTGACACTAACAGCACTTTCTCATTGCGCCTATCCGGTGCCGATACAGCTTTGAGCACCTGCCAAGCAGGTGTTGGCATTGCCCTGAGTCCCCGGGCTGAAGCTGCTCTGGTTGACTGGATTCCAATCAGTAGCCGGATGTGTGCGGCCCCATTGGCTGGCTCGTTCAAAGCTTCGAAGTCGCGCGGGACTAATAGATGTCTATTCATCATCGCTGCCTACGCGCCCACAAAATGTAGCGATGATTCGGTAAAGAACGACTTCTACCGCCAACTGACCCAGCTCCTTCGCCACAGAAGAAGCACTGACACTGTTGTGCTGGCTGGGGATCTGAAAGCACAAGTTGAAAAGTTGTCCACTGATGAAATGCATCTGGGCGGTCAGCACGGTGTAGGCTCTCGTAATGATAACGGTGAGCGGTTACTTCATTCGTGTGAGGATGCTCACTTATTTCTTGCCAGCACTAATTTCCGATACAGCACTTGCCGGAGGGTGAATTGGTGGCCACTAGCCTCGAACCAGCTATGGACGCAAATCGATTACACTGCGATAAGTTACCGATGGAGAGGCTGCGTCCAGAACTGTCACTCGATTTGGAGCACATGTGTAGACGCAAACAATGCACTTGTATGTGCTGACATACCGATGCGTTTTGGCGGACGCCCACGACGACGCTGTGAGCGCATTGACACCAGCCAACTGACAAAACCAGCTGTTTGGAATGCGTATCGAAGTACGCCGACATGCGAGTTGAGTAAGCGCTCACTGAAGACAATTGATGGTCCGTGGTCACATGTTCACCAGACCTTACTAGCAGTAGGCAAAACCTCATGTGGTATATTTAATTGCCAACAGAGATATTGGGTCTCTTCGCGGTCTCTGGAACTTATCGACGCTCGCCGGAATATGCCGGCTGGAAGCGAACACAATGAATCTCGCAAAGCACTCCAGGCAAGACTCCGCACTAGCCTGTAGAGAGACCGCGAATCTTGGTGGTCTCATCGTGCGTCAGAGACGGAAGTGGCCTTTGCCCTTGATAGCCATGGTAAGTTATTCCGTCTGATACGGGAAACGCGCAGCAGGAGACCTGGAGTTGGTGAAACTATACTTAACGAGAGTGGACAGCCTATCCACAATTTGTCAAAAAGTTTAGAGCTTTGGGCTGGGCATTTTGAAAAGCAATTTAATCGGCAAGAATTGTTCGATTCTTAGCCTGCCAGTGATCGCCCTGCTCCGTGGGCTGTCCCTTTGGATCCACCCTCTCGCTCAGAAGTCGAACATGATATCAAACTGTTGAAGTTGAACAAAGCCGCAGGACCAGATGATCTTCCTCCATTTCTCTTCAAATTCGGAGGCTCTACTCTTGTTGATGTTTTACATGAATTACTAGTGAAACTGTAGGAACAGGAAAATGTCCCAACCTACTGGAGCCGCTCCGTTATTGTTGCCATATTCAAAAGAGGCTCGTTTTCGAAATGCGGCAAACATAAAGGAATCAGTCTGCTCTCCTCCGCCTCCAAATTACTCGCCTCCATAATTTTTCACGGACTGACTGGCGCTCGTGAAAACCAGATTCGTGGGGAGCAAGGCGGGTTTCGTCGGGGTCGTGGTTGTATCGACCACATCTTCACCTTGCGTCAGTCGTTGGAGCGCCATCACACATATTGGCGGCCCACCGTAGTCGTGTTCCTCGACAGCAAACGTGCCTTTGCTTCGTTTGCTCCATGTGCCCTTTGGAATTGTCTACTCAGGAAAGTTGCGCCCGAGAAATATGTAAATGTCATCTGAGCATTATACGCGCGTAGCACGGGCAGAGTGAGGGCTTACGGCAAGCTGTCGCCACCCTTCAATATCTCCAGCGGTGTGAGAAAAGGATGCCCGCTGTCACCTTTCCTCTTCAACTAAGTTATTGACGTAGTCATGGAGATTGCGTTTACAGGATATAACTTGGAAGTTGGGGAGCTACTCCGAGGAGAACGACTTCTTGACTTGGAGTATGCAGACGACATTGCCCTCATCTGTGACAGCTCCCAGATGTGGCAAACCGCGCTGGACTGATTAGCACTGGCTGTCAATCGCTTCGCGCTTTGCTTTGCACCATCGAAATGCAAAGCTTTCCGCCAAGATTGTCAGGGATCGCTTCCTGCGCTGACCCTTGGTGAGAAACAGCTAGAAGTCGTTCGGAAATTCAACTACCTGGGAAGTTGTAACAGCGCCCTTGGGATCGAAGACTAGATCACGAACCGTATAGCAAAAGCTCGAATTGCTTTTGTTAACCTTCGCCACTTATGGCGCAAGCGCGACGTCACTCTTACCCTGAAGGGTAGAGTGTACAGTGCAGCGGTACGTTCAAGCTTACTGTACACTTGCGAAACCTGGCCTCTACGATTGGCGGACATAAAGAGGCTAGTTACGTTCGACCACCGGTGCCTTCGCAATTTAGCTCACATCTGTTGGGAACACCAGGTGAACAACGAGTGTGTTCGACGCCTTGTTTAAGGCACAGGAAAAGGAAATGAACCGCTCAGCACCGTCATTTCACGCACCAGGCTCTGATACCTGGGCCACGTGTTGCGCATGCCAGCGCACCGACTTCTACGACCTGCGTTGTTTGCTCACCGGGGATGTGGATGCACGAAGAGGAGGGGTGGCCAAGCGATGACTTGGTCCAGAGGAACGAAGACTTTCACTTCGAAGCTGGCCTCGGTTGGAACGTCCCGGCTCCCTGGTTGGGGTCCGAAGGGCGACGAACAAGTTTGGCTAGATACACTTGCTGATATGGCAAGGAGTCGACCTCAGTAGCCACCATGCTGTGCGTTTCTTTGTCCCTCCGCGTAACCTTTAGCCTACCTCCCCATCTACGATCTCATTTCGTAGCGTAAAACCTAATAATTTTTCTTTTTGCCTAGTAGCCGGATGGTAGCTTACCGGAACCATGCTTACACGTGGCTGGTAGCGCAGCTGGCATGCAAACATTGTATTTGTTTTCCTTTTCATTTATGTATGGTGACACAATAGCTGAGATGTCTCCCACGTCCAGCTGAAGGGTATAACCATGATGATGATATCGCCTCATTCGATTCCACGAACTGTATTACTAGGTGTTTAAGCAGAATTCGGGCATTCAGCTTGCCCACACATTACAGCAAGTTGATGCCACGATAATTCGTGCAACATTGCTTGCTCTCTTTGCCCTTGTAAAGTGGTAGCACAATGGCATCCTTCAGCTCAACTGGCACCTCCTCCTCAATCAGCACGCTTTGCACCAAGTAGTACAGCACAGTCACCAACGCAGGTCCGCCGAGTTTCAATACTTCAGGTGAGATCCCATCGGCACCGGCACACTTCCGTTTCCCAGCTGAGCAAGTGTTCTCTGCGTCTCATCCAGTGTCGGCGTGTCCGCCAGACTTGCCTTCACATCGTGCTGCTTGAGGCCATTCAAATTAGGCCAGTCGATCTCTGAACGGTCGTTCAAGGTACAGTCAAAGTGTTTTTGCCAGATCTACATTATGTCTGCAACCTCTGTAAACCCAGCTCCTGAAGTACCATCGATCAGAGTCCTTAGCGGCTCTAATCTTGATCCATTCACCGCGTTCAAGGTGCCAAAGAATTCATTGTGTAGGCAGCGTTCGGAGTAGCATTCCATCTGCCTCGCCTTCTCCGTCCACCATGCATTTTAATGCGACGGAGCGCTCTAGTCAGTCGCCGTAGAATTTGCGAAACTGACACCTCTTTCCTAAGTCACTGAGGTCTGCCACATGCGCAGCAAATGCTGCATTCTTCTCCGACACCAATGCGCCAACCGTCGCATTGTTCTCATCAAAGCAATCAGGCCACTTACAGTTTGAGCGCCCCATGGTCTCCTCGGCAGCAGCTGCCACATGGTCGCGAATGTGTTGTCACAGGTCACCCAATGTGCCTATGCAGTCCACATCACACAGGCGTACAGACATCACCTTCTCCAGCTCAGTAAGTTTCGCCTAAGTATCGAGGGAGAGAATGTTAAATTTACGCCGGTTCACGGTGGGAGTGCAATACGTCGATTTAGGACAATATATTTACGGTTTGGTCTGCACCATTTTGTGATCAGTGCCACACTGAGCTCCACGCAGTACACGTGTCATGCGCACTTCACGCATGGCACGCTGACATACGATGACATAGTCGAGCAGGTGAGCGTGACCATTCCGTAGGTGCGTCCAGTTTGCTATATCACTCGCAGTTAATGTGAACCGAGGGTTCGTGATCGTCAGGCCGTGAGTGACACACGGTGAGAGCAGCCTGTCACTGTTTGCATTTGCTAAACCAATGCCATACGGGCGGATAACATCTGTCCACGCCGATGCACCACGCCCAACGCGCGCGTTGAAATCACTCAGCAGAAATAGGCAGTCGCTCCTCGACACAGACCGTATCACGGAGGATAGCTGAGTGTAGAACTGATCACGCGTGTCATCAGGATAAAACATGGTACGTGCTGATAAAAGTGGCAAACGTACCACTTCCGAGTCGTAAGCGAACTGTCATCAGTCGCGCGCTGATTTTTGTTGATTCACCCACGTGCTGGCCATGGAGGCGATCGGATCTTGCAAATCCGACCCCATGTTCACGTGGTGCTGAGGCGTAGTTGCCCACCCAGTAGTATGTGTAGCCAGCACTCGCTTCATGCAACTTACCTTGCTCAGCGAGCCGAGCCTCACTGAGCGCATCAATATCCATGTAGCAGCGCGCCAGTTCCATCTCGACCAGTGCAGTGCGTCGCTCGGGGCGCTCACTCGAGTTTCGGTCTAGTAGTGTGCGCACATCCCAGCACTCGATACTGAGTGTTTTGCGAGCAGGCATACGATTGCCTTGGTGGGCAATCGCACGCGAGTTTGCAGTTGTGCTTTGGAGGTTTGCTTGAGAGACTTCGCCCGTAGCCTTTGGCTCAATAGCCTGACCCACAAGGCAGTGGGGTGCAGATGCAGCTCGGAATCTATGCATGAAACAACAGTTATGTTTTGCGATCCGCGGACGCGGTCGCCATCAAACATTTGGACCATAGTCTGTGTGTGCAGACGAACGCGTTCGTCGCAATGGCTCTATGCTGACATTATTCCAATAGACAACTAATGGGTTGTCAAAGGCGTGTGTGCCCGTGTATATGGGTGTACCTTTGCTGGTGAATTTGCTATCTCTCTTAACTCTTCATGACGCTATTAATTTTCCCGTGTTACGTACCATGCACTTGAGAATATGCAGAGAGATGTGTATGGAATTAAATCGTGCAGTGCTTTGACGTTAAGGATTTTACTGAAAATTTCGTCCGGAACGAGTTGCTTCGATTACATAAAAGTTACGTTGATTGGTATGTCACCATGATAAGTAAAGTGTTTAAAGGACTGGGTGGTATAATTCCAGTGTCAAATTGCTTTATGCAGCTTGAGAATTGCGTGGCAAATTTACCGCTATCAAGTGATGTGTATAGACAATTTGTGGAAGTCATATTATTTTTTCTTTACTAAAATTTCACTTAACTCGCCGTACGTATTTATAGTGTAACTTGCCACCAACGCACCTTCCCGGGTGCGTAAGGTCTACTTTGATTTGACACTGTAATCGGCAAGTTCGCAATTTGCAGTTGTTCACTATTTCTTATTGCCATTTTTGCCTTTATTTTGCTCACCTCTAACCGATCATCCGGTGGGACATGTCAAGTTTCGGCTTTTTTATCCTCAATATACCATTGACCATTGACTACCTAGGGAACTCTCTCAGACTGATGAAGTTGATGCTGTAGTCCGTGTTTTTGACACCACTCATCCGGGCAAACTTCTCGAAATGTAGCAAAAGGCTGCCTACAGCAACGCATTTGAAAGCAATTGTGGTGGCCGTTGCCTCATTGTGGACCATCAAATTGGTGAATGTTTCCCTCACGGCTATTCGAAAAACTGCTATTGGCTGACCTCACAGCGGTCGGTGCAATCTCCATTCTTTGTTCAACATCCGTTTTCTCACTTTTGCTTACGGAGTAAATGCCACGCTTTTACCCTACCACTCAAAGCCTTAATAGTACGTTGGTCAACCCGTCATGGTAATGCTTCGGTCTCGAGATATACTCATGTTCACTGAAACGTGGTTGAGCTGTGAGATTGCCGACGTTGAGTTCACTCTACCCGGTATATCCCTTCCTCGGAATGACAGGACGGGTTAGGGATGAGGATCGCACATTTATTACCTAACAAACCTTTGCTGTTAACCCACACCCGATCTTCAAATGCCGGTCAACTGATCTTTTTTGGTGCAAGCTACAGTTGTTAGGTGACGACAAGTGTCATGTGTTCGTCGGTTCCGATCGCCAAAATGCACTCCGGAAATGGCCACGGATTGAAATCAGCTTCGCGTATTGTGATAAAGCAGAAATGCAGTCATAACCACATGACAGAAAATTTCCACCTTCATGATTTGGAGATTCAAGCAACCGACGGTGAGCCGTTCAAAGCAAATCTGCAAGAGCTAATGTTTAGTTCACCCCGGTACAATCAAGTCATCGTTTCCACCTGATTCAGAACAACGAAAAAGACACCAACGTTGGATCTAGTGCTCACCAGTGAGATGCTCGTTGTCGCTGGGCTAGATATGTGCAGTCTTTCGGGTCGGGACGATTGTGGGACGCAAGTGCTCGATTAAATTTTCTGCGCCCGAAAGAATGCAGTCTAGCAAGCATTAACGCGTACTGTCCACATTCGATATTACTGACTGAGATAACCTGGGAAACCTACTTAAAAGCTATACCTCACTAGTCACAAAAACATCAGAACCAAACGCTTTCAAGTGTTCCCTCAAAACAAATTCGTTTTTGAGTATTTGAACACGAAAACATATGGCCTGAAGGGATGCAACATGGCACGCTTACAAAAGCATTCGCAGCTCCGAAAAGTGGACATCATATATAGCTCAAGGTAACTATTGTGTATAGCTGGTTTGTGAGGAATTGACAAAAATACCAGCGACAGCCGCTTAAACGATTATTTTCTAATTATCAGTCCCTGTACAAAAAATGTGGGTACACACATATAGCAAGTTCAGGATTCATTTAACTTCTCGGGGTTACATGCCTCGAACGTTATTCTTACTTCTGTCACTCCACCGTCAGTGCAATTTAGCATCACATTCACTGCAGAACCGCTATTGTGAAAGCTGCTGTGCTTGGGTACATACAGTTCTCTTGAAGAGGATAACATTCACCTTAATGCACTGCAGGTAGCAGTCATCCACTTAACGGAACCACTAACGGAATTCTTTTGGCATTGTTTAGACTAGGACATAATTCTTTCAGAGTGGAAATGGGGTTTTATCACCCCTAGGCGCAGGGGAGAAAATTGTTCTGGACCTACCAATTACCGCCACGTAACGCTTCTCTCTGTGCTTGCCAAAGTCATGGAAGCGATCATCGCAGATGCACAAATGGGCTACCTGGAAGGTTAGGGCATTATTGCGCCGCAGCAGCACGGATTACGTCAACTTCGATCATGTACCATGAACCTACTGACATCAAGCGACAATTTGACTCCGGCATTGGACGAGGGGACAGGAATAGATGTTATGTACTTGGACATTTTATATGATTTCTATCAGTTGGTCCATCCTGCTTCACAACTTAATGCACTATGGCATCGAAAATGCAGTATTTAAATAAATCGGTAACTTTCTCCGCGAAAGGCAAATGGAGTTTAGAGTCAGAGCAATTTCGTCCGACCTGATCGCAATAGAGTGCGGCTTACCGCAGGGTTGGGTAATTGGACCTCTTCTGGTCTTAGTTTCCATTAAGGATCAGGCGAAATATTTCTTCACAATGTTGTTCTCTTCCAGATCAAGGTATTGCATGGTTACGAGATTCTCCAGCCTTACCTCTATAGGGCCTGTATTTGTTCTGCGAGATGCGTGTTGCCTTTCCAATGTGGACTAGTGCCGCGATTTCCAAACCTGCCATTGACACTCCAACACATGCGGAGCTGGGGGGGGGGCACAATTTGTAGCTCACCAAACAGAAACGTGACCTAGATGTGCTGGTGCAGGGCTACTTGGATTGTTCCAGATGGTCTGAGTCGGTCTCAGAAAAAGCAACCAACACATCGACCTGTTGCGGAGGGCACATAAGAGTTTGCATCCATCCATCTTCTCTCGGATGCTCAAATTTTACTTGTGTATCCAAGTAGAACGCGAAATCCAGGCTTAGAAAAATTGGGTTTAACGTGACCACGCAATGCCAAGCAATGAAATATGTTAGGCGTTTGCGCTGTCTTCCACATCAAGAAGGACTAACTATACTCGGAATGTTCAATATGCGATACCTGTGGCACTTCGAAACATCGTCATGGTATGTGAAATATTGAACGACCCCAATCACGTATGCGACCGGTTTTTGAAAATCGTCCCGAACACCAACCCGAGAAGAGTCTCCATGAAACCGAACCAACAATAAAACATTTGTCGATGAACATAACTTTCACTTTGTGTCTGCCAAGCCTGGAATTACCTTCCAAACGCAGTGGTCTGTGATCCCAATTAAGCCCTTTTCAAAGACGATTGGGCATAGCATTGAACCCCCTACATTTCGTTAAATTAACGAAAGGTCTTGGATACAGTCAGGTTAACTCATCAACAGTATCAATAACAGAAGTACACCAACCATTTGTAATGACTTTTGCTGCCATGCAACCATGATAACTATGGAATGAAGCTTAATAAGAGGAAGAGAAGGGGGACTTGACTGAAAACCTTAATGCCATAAGCAAACATTCAGAATCAAGATGCCTTCACCCTGTGTTAACAACATACCGTCAGAAACAGCTGGCCATCTTGCAAATCTAAGGCAGCGTCGGCGAGACAGCTTCATTGCGCCATTCACTGCCCCGCCTCATAATCAGCCATTACCCCCCAGATAACTCAGCACCAGACACACACTGTAAACATGCAATCCGACTGGGAGACAGGAGCAGACGCGCCACTGTTATCGGTTGTAAGCCATGTGCCGGGCACAAGCCAGGCACAAGGCGGGTCACGTGGACTCCAGCCAGGAAGGCAAGAGGGACCAATGTCATCCAGTTTGGTCGTCAGTGACTTTATTTCCCGCTGCCAAGTCAATTTCTGTCCACCACGAGCCTTGCGCCACCCTACACCTGGTAGGCTAAACAAGGCCCTCATAGGTAAGCGCTGACCAGGCATACGATGTAGGTGCCCAAGCCAACGCAACTTATTCCATGCTACCTGTTGTTCTAAGGAACCAGCTTGGTTATCACTGCCCAGTACTCGCCTACGCACATCATTGTTGCGTGTCACGCAGGTGCCATCCGACACCAACAATGCTACGCAGACAAGGATGATCAAAGATTTGAAGGCGCCTCAGATCTCCAGACTGAAGGAGTCAAGTCTCACTCTCATAGAGTAGGACAGCAATCACTTTGGCCTTGTGTACACAGCCACTGGGACGGAGGGGAACTCCCTTCTGTCGCCAAAGATGTCGCAGGTTCAAGGATGCAGTTCTGGCTTTTGCAGTGCGTGAACTGACTTCGGTTTCTATGCGCCCATCGTTGCTGATGTAGCTGCCAAGATAAGTGAATTGATCAACCAGCTCGAGCTCCTCGTTATCAAGGGTCACGGGTCATAAAGTGGCTGGTGGTCCTGCAGCAACACTTAGCACTTTGGAGGTGCGTAGGGCATACCAAATAATGGAACCGCTATCGAGAGGCTGTGCAGGGTTGATTGGGCCGCCCCAACATCGTTAAAAAGCAAGACGATATCGTCCGCTTTCACTAGGTAGGACCTCAACCCCCACGTCCTGAGATTCGGTAAGGGAACACTCCATGATGGAGTTCATGACGAAAATGAACAAAATGGGGAAAGCTGACAATGCTGACGCGCGACACTAGTGGTCGGGAAGCTAGTCGGTAGGTCACCGTAGACCCTGACGCGGTCTGTAGTGTTCAAGTATAGAGCACGTAAGTTGTTCATCTATTTTTTGGGTACACCTTTCCGCTCAACCATTTCGAACAGAACGTGTTGATCGACCAAGGTCGAGACCTTGTCAGCGTGTGCCTACTAATCTTGCAATCCTGTGCTCTGTGTTACTTTGGACCTGTCCCCCCGCAATCTTTTGCCACCGCTTCGGAAGTGGGTTCAATCGATTCAGATCACAGAGCTCTATCCAACGGGATCTAACTCTTCGAAGTAAGTCTAAAAGCACGCTTGAATACCACAAACGACGTCATCGGCAGTTGCTTCGTTAGGACAAACAAGTGAAACCTTGCCTTTTTGAGTTCTTCCAATGCCTTTGAGATACCATTCAACAGAGCTACTCTAAGCCTGCCAGACAAGTTATAACTTTGTACTGTGTACCACTCTTCAACGTAGCTACATCTTATTTTATCTTCGCACATTTACCACTGCATTTTTATGAGCATTTTACTGCACACTGCCTGGGTGAATTTTGTCCACCCGTGTGCCGGAGACGCATCGCTACTAAACCCGCCGTCACAATGACAATTCCGGTTGACCAACCTTCAACTGAGGCAGTCCAAACGGTATGATCAGCGTGACCTAAAAGTGGATACAAGCGAACGAACAATGGTTCGGAGAAGTTTGTCCACCGGAACGGCTTAACAAACCCAAGATCAATCGTAGTGCAGACTAGCTGACAACAGAAGGTATCAGGAGTCACGTGCTCATTCTGTGCCAGTTCCTGCGAGGCAACAAACGTGAACCTAAAATGTAGAGGAAAAAGCACTCTAGCGACAGATCTGTGGTTCTGTGACGCATGTTCAGCTAGCCCCATAGGATTGTTCAAACGCTTACCATGAGGTGTGAAACGCTGGCTGCTTCGTCAGTAGAGCAAAATGAACTGATGGCGGTATTGAGGGAAAATATCTGAACTCGAGTTGTAGGTTAATCTTACGTAGTCATAATCCAAGGTTTGTTAAAAGACCTACACTCTGCAGCAAAAATGCTACACAGTCCAGCATCGGTTGTAAACAGCAATGACGACAGGCCGGTTGAAGGGTTTGCAAAATCTTGCGAAATGCTGCAACGTAAGCAAAGCTATGCACAAATTGTGCGATCACCTCCAGTATTAGCTAAGCAACGACACTTGACTCCTAAGGATAGTGCGATTAACGGCGTTGCACCTAAACGGTCTTGCTGTAGCCTTGGTCTGCCTTCCACACCAGACGAGGTAACAATTCCCACACGAAAAATCCCCGTACACAAGGAACCGCAGAGCCAACGGTTACTACGTAACCAAAAGACGATGACAGTAATATGTTCTAAAGTCCCAGCACCTACTAGAGAATCGCTAAAAGGTAGACAAGCTGAGGAGCAAAACGGCTCGGCTGAAATAACTTGCGCACTCGGACTGGAAGTTCTCGCAACTAGTCTTACATGCCTTTCACGAAATCCATCATCCTCACAGGAACCTCCGTTACTGTGAGTGACGTTTGACAACACACGCGATCTGAAAGATGTTCTCTTAGAAAGCCACATTCTACTGAACTCTTTCGTCAGTGCCGGCATTTTCCTTGACAGGCCATGGGCAGAAAGACAGGAGCGGAAATTAAACCCTAGTGCGTCACTTCAAAATGATAAGAAGGAAGAGATACTGGTTCATGGTCTGTCAGAATTGAAGCATGACGATAATAGTGAAGGGCAAAAGCATGAAATCGACGAATAGAGGTACATCACTGAGCTCTACAACATGCAAAATGTCGTGGTTTTTGACATCACCCGTCTAGTAGTCTCCACAAACTACCAAAACAGAGAGCCGAAAATTTTGAGAGTTACTTTGAGTGCGCCCGAAATCGTATCATTTGCGCTCCAAGCGTGGTATGACAACAGGAAACTTGGGCCAACAGAACTACGGTTAAGACCATTCCTTCAATTAGTACAGAATTCAGATACAGATGAGCCAGTCTCCGTTGTACCAATCTTAGATCAGCCAAGTATGTAAACACCCATTTCAAAAAACTTCAGCAGACCGGCACTATTTGTACCGGTCACTCAAAGCGAACCGAGCTCCTAATGCATCAACAAGTACAATGCTGCTATACCAGCACTCAGAGGTTGTATTCGAAGCTATCGGAACGGCGCCATCGACATGAAACAATAAATTGGGACCTAATAGCAGTTACTGAAACAGCTTTCAAATGACATACTTGATCCATACACTGAACTCAGTGAGATGTCAGTCAATCGGAATGATTGTCCATCTCGCGTTGGCAGTGTTGCTCTCTACTATCGAGATTACTTGAAATGTGAGGCCCTTACCGAACATCCTCGTATTATTCTCGACGCACTATTTTGCCGACTACACCTAGCAGGTCGAGATGTTGGATCACAGAAGAAGATGCGTGATGCTTGCCTCTTAGCCGTTAGCTATAAGCCACCGAACTCATCAACAGGCAGAGATAACATTCTGTTAAAATCTCTCTGCTATGCTGTTTCTCAAATGTACTCACACTATATTATACTGGGTGACTTCAATGTACTTTCAATAGCATCAGTGCCCCCTAGTAGGTCGTCATTCAAATCAAAACTACTTGAATTCAGGGACATGGCGGTTTTGTACAACCATGTGTACCGACCAACCAGACACCGTGGTTCAAACAAGCCATCACTGCTGGACTTAATCCTGACTAATGAAGAGTTGATATTTGAGTCACTAGCATACGATCCTCCACTGGGCCGTGGCGACCATTCAGTCCTAACGTTTGGTTATGTGCGTTAAGCCATCATTGTAGAAAAAGAAAGAGGAATTCAACGACCTAGCGTTGACTTTGTAACCTGCACAAGTTAGCGGAACCGGTTGATTGGGACCTACAGCCGCGCTGTTCAGCGAATGATACATGGAATGAATTGAAAGATAAAATTAACTGGGTCAGACAATCAGCATCAAAAGTTGTACCACTACGTGCATCACACCGGACCACGTATGAGGATTAAAAAAGGAGATGAGATTTGAAGACAACGTTCGCTAAACTTTGTGATGCCGCATAGCATAATTACAAAGCTGGTAAAAGCTATTGCAGGTCGCTCATTAGAGTCCATAAATACGAATGGCAGGAGGCCATGATGCTGAAGTTTACGAGTATCACCAAACTGCGTGACATCTATGTGAATGACCAAAGAAAGGTTAACCCCGGGATACCACGCCACAAGACAGTCGGTGGCCTAACAACTACTGCTGTGGATGTCACGAATGCTCTACTCTTGCAGTTTGATTCAGTAGCTACAAATCTCATGGAACGTTCTCCCTGTCAACTCCCAACAAATGTCGTTGGCTTATCCAGAGTCACCTTTACCCCAGCAGCTGTTTCAAGCAAATTACAGTCACTTCAGGAATACAGTGCCCCTGGAATAGACATAAGCCGCACAAAGAACTTAAAACGCTTGCTCTCACCATAACAATACCAATTGCGGCCTTTCTCCAGGGTATGCTTAACTCCCATATACACTCATCTGAGTGGAAAAATGGAATTATCACTCCAATATACAAAGGAAGTAAGCGATCGGATCCTGCCAACTACCGACCTATTACTCTTCTTCCTGTTTTCTCAAAAGCCATGGAATCTGTAATCGCAGAAGTACTGACACCATACTTTAAACGTTTACAAATAATTTCTAATGCCAAACATGGCTTCCGACACACATGGTCTTGACACAGCAAATTACTGCTTACTCAGGACTCATGGACCATGGTGGTTGATGATGGAGTCCCCATAGACGTGATTTTCTTGGATCTTTCTAAAGTATTCGACAGGGTCAATCAATTCCTTCGCCTCCAAAAGCTTGCTGCCAGCGGTATCAACGGTTCCCTGCTCACCTGGTTGGAAGACTACTTACACGACAGAGCAATCAAGGTAAGAGTGGCCGACACTCACTCTGAAAGGCTATGCGTCTCCGGTGTTGTACCGCAAGGATCCATCCACGGTCCGCTAGTGTTTTTAGTCTACATTAATAACTTCCAACAAACATTCTATCCCCGATGTAAATATTTGCAGACGTTGCTAAAATATGGACAGTAACACGCGCAGCATCCGACCAAGTCTATCTTCAGGATGATCTAGCTCGGACTAACGAATGGGCAGAAAGGAACCAGCTCCCACTGAAATCTGCAAACTGCCACATGCTGACGGTGCGTAGCAACTTCATCAGCACCTATCTTTTGGAACAACACGTCCTGCACCACTTGACTAGTGAATGCGAGTTAGATATAATCGTGCAAGAAAGTCTTGGCAATTCGCTCCAGTGTTCGAAAGCAGCAAGTGTGGCGAACTTGAACTTCAGGCTTTTGAGGCGAGCTCCCGGCACTTTTGAGTGACGGCTAGTATCATTGCTGGTTAACTCGTATATTCGTCCTCACTTTGAATATGCAATGCAGGGCTGGTGTTCATGGTTAAAAGAAGACATTCGCTTTTTAGAGAATCCTAAAAGTAGAGCCACTAAGGCAATGCGTGGACCATCCGGTTTCAGTTATCAACTGCGCCTTCGTTTACTCGATGTGTGCACCTCAGAATACCGACCGCTTCGCAGAGATCTCATTCTCACATATCGGATACTAAATGAACACGAGCACCCGTTTACATCACTGTTGCTCCTATCCCCTTACAAACAAAGCCGAGGCAACCACCTGAAACCAATGACGCAACATTCCTGTTTGAAGTGTTGCAAGTATTTTTACTCACAGCATCTGTTCCCACTGGAATGCATTAACAACACATGTGGTGAAAGCACCAGACATCACGACCCTCGAAAGAATATTAGCCTGTCATCTTAGCGCTAAAAGATATACAACAGTTTGATAAAGTGCAATTGCTTGACCCTTGATAATTCGCTTTCCAACTTGGAACATTTTGCTTTTGATTTTCTTTTGCATATCTATCCCGTGCGTCTTGTAAAGTTACGCTTTATCTTCCATCATACACTATTGAACTATTGAATCAAACGCACCCTTAAAGTAAAAGAACAAAGATATTGCCGGTCTGCAGTATGCGAGGAACTACTCTAGCACCGGCCGCAGAGTAGACCTATGGTCTATACAGCCACGTCCTGGGCGAAATCCTGTCTGCTGTTCCCTACTCCGAGATTCACGTTCCGCAGTGAGGCAACAAATGTGAATTAAAGCCAGTATTTTAGTCACAAGTAGCGTTAGGCTAATACCCCTGTGGTTAGAACAGTCTGTGCGACTGAACTTCTTGTATAATGTCACTGCAATCTATTTTCTCCAGTTAGCCGGGACCGTCTCTTCCTTTCGGACATGTTCGAACAGGGTAGTCAGCGATTTGTAGAGAACCTCACCTCTATCCTTATATTGTGCATGTGGGAGGGAATCCGGGCCAGCCACGTGAAAGTGATTGAGGGCTGTGATCGCTTTTCGGACCTCAGCTTCCGATGGATCCTCTAAGCTAACCGTCCATGGCACCGCCTGCATACCCTGAGTAGGAAGAGGTCAAGGAGCAGGGGGCCAGCTGAATTGATCTTGAAAGTGCTCTGCCTAACGAGCCATACTGCACTCCTTATTGTAAATCCGTGTACCCTCGCTGTCCTTGATTGTCTCACTGGCGCCGGTTTTCATGAGACCAGTGGTGTGGATCAGCTGGAAGAGCTTGCGGCAATTGCCTACTGCTCTTGTCTCCTCCATTACTTCAGCCCAGCTGGTCCACTAGGCATTCTTGTCAGCACCTAGGCTTCGCTTTTGTTCGCGCCTAATGGCCTCTCTGGTCACAATGTGCTCAGAACCAGCCAGGAGGTTTCTTTTGGATTCCAACAGGTTCACCGTCCTCTCGGATATCCAGTGACTGGTGCGGTGAGCATTGATAGGGCCACAAGCAGATGCACCTGCGTCGTGTATGGCGGCCGAGATCCACTGAAGCTCATGTCATTAGGATGACAGCGAAAGTTCGTTGCCCAGTGCGTCTTGATGAGCTTTCTTTACCGAGTGCTGAGACAATTTCTCAGTTGCCAATCGGAGGAGACGCTTGGTGCGCCTCCCGGTAAAGTTCATGGAGAAACGACAGCGTACCAAGTCATGATAAGAGTGGACGCAGGTATTCCAGTACGAGCGGCAATCCAGGATGAAACCACGCCATCTGTAACTTATGTCTAAGTGGTCAATTTGGGTCCATCACTGGCCAGCTACAGGAGGACCCCAAGTGGCACTTCAGTGCCCAATGTGTCTTAAGGTCGTGCTACTAAGAAACTACTAGTGCTCCGCACACAGTCGCAGCAGGCGCTCGCCGTTGTCAGTCCGTTCGGAGTTAAGCCCACAATTACCACCCAGCTGAGCTTCTGAAGAGTTCAGACGACCTACTTGTGCGTTTATGCCCCTGCAATTATTATAATATCTGAACTAGTAGCACTGCGTAGTAGCGCCTTCAGTTCATGGTATCAAATAACCTTGGCAGAATCAGAACTGCAGTCGGTGACATCATAAGCGGAAATCACAAACAAACAGCGTTTGTTACTACTTCGTGAATCAACCTTAGCTGATGTCGTCAAACGGGCTGCACGTAAACGGCTATTCACCGGAATCCAAGCAACCAACGGTGGCTAAGCCTTGGAGCTTAGAATGATACCTACACCAGCTTGACCCGTGAGTGCTGGATCGGCGTCTCCGGATGCGTGTAACCAATAGAGAAAGGACAAGGCGGGTGCAGTTACTTCAACAACCCCATTAGTGTCATTGATGCTAGTTTCGGACACATAACACACATCAATACCCAGTGTGTCCAAGGGGCGTGCGAGTGCAACCAGTTGACCTACTTGTCTTAGAGTGCGAACGTTGAACGTCACCATGGAAACGGGACAGCGTGGCCTCATAAAGGACTTTTGCCGATGGGTGTCCAGTGAGTGTTGCGGGAAGGTGGCTGCAGATGGTTCTACTCTGGTGGCCCTTCGGTTGCTATCAATTAAACTGGGAATTATAGAAGGAAGATTAGTAATTGGGTCGGGATGGGGATAAGAGAAACAGGTGGGAAAGGAAGAAGGGAGGCGCCAGCAGTCGCATGTTTTCGCTTATCCTCCCCGCTGTATGCAGCAGATATGGCGACCCTTGATAATCCGCGCGACGGCTGATGCAGTATGTAGCTATACTGGAGTTAAAGTGGTGCGATGGTTTGTCTAACTCCTTGACCCATTGAGCTATACTGGCTGATGCCTCCGGGCCCCTTGAAGCTTACTTCTACCAGATTGGTCAATGGTTAGCGGTCAGACAAACTCCGTCTTCTACTCCTCCAGTCTGGGGGTTTGAAATGGCATGACGTCCATATCTGTAAAACTAAATCACTGTCACCTTCCCGCTTCCTTGCAGACAGGCCTTTGGGCCAAAGGCTTTGGTTGAGGACCATAATAGTCCTGCTGCCTAGGTCTGAACGCCCTGGCGGTATCTCAACCCATGTACAACCATGACAGTTTCCCCAAACTCTAACTACATTCAGGTTAGCTGGGTTCTATGGAACTAACATCCGCAGTGACGCACATAAACCTACGCAGACGGGTGAGCGATCCGCTAGATATTTGTTGTAAATATTAATCGTATAAACTAGTAACTCCTAATAGCGTGTTACCAGCACATTTCTACAAACGTATTTCTTAATGTTATTAGACTATGGCTTAATGGTTACGTATCTTATTTGGTCTAATTATGTAGTATTAGAATTTGCAATTCCGAATATTACCGACCTACTGCGTCTGTTGGTCCTATGCATTTTATCTGTCATAAAATATCGTCCCGTTGTCAGACTGCCAGTTTAAGGTTTGTTTGATGCAGAGATATCTGAGGACTAATGGTTGGCAGTGACGTGGGTCAATGAAAACTGTAAGAAAGAGGTCTTGCTGATGTCGTTTTACCATTGTGACGGTAGGTTGGTGACAAGAAGTAGACGCCTTGACCCTTGATATTTGCGTTAGGCTACAACGTTTTGCACCAGACCCCCAACATTACTCTCGTTTATCTTCGCTCTATAGGTCGTTGTGATTGTATGACAGGAAAGCCTGAGTTCAAATGGTCCATGTACTTTTGTTGCGATGTTGATAGCTTAACGCACCAAAGAACGTCCTAAATCCATCAAGATGCAATCGTACTGACCGAAGTAGTGCCTTCGGGAAACGTTCGCTCGAATACCTTGGCCCAACCAGCTTGTGTTCTCTGGCCCACAGAACCACACACAACCTACTGTCCCCATCGGACTGATAGTAATTATCAGCGTTCGCTCACACTGAGAACACAACATCGACCCACGTGGTGTGCTTGTATATTTTGCTGCATGCCAATGATTATGCTAGCCTGATACTAAAGCACCGAAAAATGTACGTCTATGGTGAATTTATCGTTTCAGTAAATGTCAAAGGTAATGAATTTGTTCCCGCAATAGGTTGTTCATAGATTTTAAACAACCACATCTCATTGCCTTGGGCCGCTACCTTGTGCAAGCAACACGACAATGATGCATTCTAAATTGGCTGAACTGTCGTACTACCGTTTCCCATGACAGTGGGCTTTCGGAACCGATTAGGAAATCATGAAAAAGGTGATTGACTTAACCATCGCAGGAGCAATCAGCCAGATAAATCAACTCAACTTACATGATCTACTCGGGGGACACATCGTGATCAAGTTGCTGCTCGATTGTGCGGTTCCGTATACAGTACGCAATTTGCAGAGCAACTACCGCTACCTATAGTATATCCACGAAGTAAACAAAAGTGTCGCAACCTAGTAGTATATTTATTATGTGAAGTTAACTCAGTATATCAAAGTGAAACATAAGACTTCATTTATAATTCAGTCATCGTCGGGAAAAATCTCGTGATAGCTGCCTCCTTCGCATACCACCTTGCAGAGCCCCTTTGATTCGAAATTATTCAGGTTGCCGAGACATCCGCCGTAAGTGAATTCCGTGCACTTTTGCTGTTCAGGATCATACCGGAAACGTAGCAAGGACGCGCGACATGGTCCGGAATCCTTGGGAAGTTTGCAAAAATCTGACATAGATTGGACAGTGTAAATTGCTTTAGGGATTGCGACTCACTTTTAATGTCTGCATGCGATGTATCAGGCTACACGAAAATGATATGATCTAATTAGTATTCATGCTTATGTTCAGAAAACATTGGCCATAGGGAATCACTGCGTTAATGATTACTCGACAGTCAGTCTGAAGTGTGAACCTTTTCTTAGCCAAATGAATCCACAGAGCTTTCATCTTCCTTCTTGCGAAAATCATATTCCTCCAAAGACCTTCCAGATGGTCCATAACAATTTCAACTTGAAACCAGCCGGCACATACACCCGTAAATACTACGGTCTATTGAGTGAGCAAATCCAACTTAGACGATATAATCCCACTTTGTGTGCTCATGTGCTATAATATCTGCCGATTTCAGTTTGGTCACTCCAAGAACAGAACGTAGTGTTTGGGTGTTTGCATCCCTTGGATCTAGCTTGAAAGCGATACGGACCATATTGAAAGATTTGGAGGAATATGATTTCCTTAAATAGGAACTTGAAAACGCTAGGCGTTCAGTTAGGTGAGAAAAGCTGTAGTGTCTAGGTGATGATTATGCTACGGGGCGTACGGTTTTTCGTCCCTCCCATATGGCGCATTATGCTAAATTTCCTCCTCACTTGCTCAACCGTGCAACAAGCGAGTGAAGCGTGAGACAGACGCCGTGGAATGCCCGAAATATGTATCACACGGTTAACTAGTTCGCCAATTGTATGATACTTTCCTTAGCAGTAGGGCTTTCCGACTTTGGTGGTTGTATTGGGTATTCGGCTGGCTAGCCGAACAACCTGCCCGTGGTGCCAATTGGGTGGTTCGGGTAAATCCTGTTCCAGCAAATGCTTCGGCAACAGTGTTCCAGGATGTGGTGGGATGTCGTCTGGCAAGCGTTCTCCCTATAAAAATCCACAGACATCCGCTCAAAAACACTGTGACGTGGCGGATGTGACACGCTACTAAATAAAGTCACTGCCTCTTCTCTTTTCCGGAGGATCATTCACACATCACGAACGTCATCCGATATGAAGCGGTCCATTGATTTCCCCCTTTGATGGCGAACCCAACGAACAAAACACACACAGGGTCACATTTACCTAATCACACAACATAACTACTTTCAAATACAGACATAAACATACTTTTACATGTCAACAGACACATACGTTCCCATGCTGTTTGTCAAAATATACTACTTTGTGCAATTGCCGATCATACATGTCTGTATTACCATGATCACGCCCTTGATGGTATGCCTCGCAATGATGAGAATAAACTATTTATTTATTTATTCATTTAATTGCATGCAGGTGAAGCATTAAACGAATTAGAAGGTGCAGGCACTGCTACAGAATGGACTTACTCGGGATCGCGGCCTCTATATGAATGCGAATTAAACAGAAAACAATAACCAGGGTGGGAACAGCACTCATTTAGAAATGTGTAGCGAACTGCCCTGTGCCTTGCTGAGCCAACCGCACCGTACATTATATAGTATATTTGTGTTTATCTACTGCAGGCAACCATTGCAGGACTATCGGCATTGGATTCAAAATTACATGTAAACACTATACACAAGTTAGAGGGAATGTCCATATCCAGTCCTTGGCAATCAAGTGGAAGAATTCGTCAGGTTTCTCATGAATTTCAATGGCCGGCCGTTGTCATTAACTTGTTTACCATAAATTTTTTCTATTGCAGCCGGCCGAAGCAAATAGAGTATACCGAGCTTTACTTAGCTGGTTTACTGTGCCAACTCTCTTTCCATTAATTGCACTCAATTCCGATGTGATCGACCGGTGAACTCTGTGTTTTGTGTTATTATTGTGCTTGTTTTGTATCGATAAACGTCCTACTTTTCTCCAGTGCTTCGTTCATACAACTGCTTTCCTCCCTTAACTATGACAGAGCTGTACGTTATCGGGTGAGTCCTCACGCTGCGGTGTGGGGAATGCCTTCCATGCGGAAATAACTACGAATAAGTCTAGTTTGCCCTGTAGCTGAGATGCGTACTCAGTCGCGGACAATCAGCAGCAGCTTCTCAGAGCGCGGGGAGTTCTTGGCTGGTCCCCTGGTTCCCCCTAGTTCCTCTCACCTGAGTGTGCTCAATCGAAAGCTGCTCTACTATTGGCCCCTTTCGGCGACCTAATGTGTCATGATCGCAGGTAATGGGGCTTAGAGCCGTCAGAACAAAGATACCCGTTGGAATGTGTATTGATTAGACGTCAAGTCAAAGGAAACCGGTAAGATAGCCAACAATACGGGGTAAGTTGAAAGGATATGTCAGACACAGTCTCTCATAGTCGAGGGTCTCATGCGTCTGAATCGCAGTGGAGCAGCTGGTGAGAGGAACGTTCACGATCCATGGTGTGGGAAGACGTTATACTTTGAATGCACCAGGTTGGCTAGCATAGCATAAACCACCGTGATTCGTTGACAAAAATAGCGCTAACGCGACGTCACAAGATCCAGCTGAGAGGGAATGTGTCCACCTTTCGTTCTATCTTCCAAAGCCGTATAAATGTGAAAAAATGGTGTTCGAGTCTGTATAATAACTATGTTTGTATTACTTCCATCCGTCCCGAAAGTCAAGTGTGCAATATACTGATAATTTTCGACACAGACTTTATGTGTCTACCTATAGGCACTTCAAATCCTCGCCTGAGATACCGTCTGTCTTTAGCGAGTGGTGCTAAGGCAAGATAAGGGCAATGTATTTCTGGGTAGATTTTGCGTGTGATTTTTTCAAATTGAGCATAAGCTTTATATAAGCCGACCCCCCACTACAGATATTGAAAACTGTCCAAAATTCCTCGGCTTATACACGGTAATATACGGTAATTCACAATCACAGCACCAGGTTGTGCAAAACACTGTGCATAGCAGTTCAACTAGTCATACTTGCCCTCGAGTTCCGAATTTCCTACCCATGGTGTTCCCTGATGTGTAAGCACTTCATTGTCAACTGACGTCCAGTTAACCTTTGAGCTTCGAGTTCTAAAACGTCACAAATCTTCCTGCTCCGACGAACTGCCACCTGTTCTTAAGGATGGATGCCCGTCACTCTTTTATGAACCGACCACCCTCCAAGCGATTTGGGCCACAGAAATCATTCCGTCCAACTGAGGCCTATCGGATTTCGTGCTATTCTTCAAGAGATCCGACCAAACAGATTACGCAAACAAATGGAAGATCAGCCTTCTATGCGTTCCGCCCAAACTGCTAGTCTTCCTGTTGTTGCGGACGCTCATTGGAGTACGTGGACAGCTCATACTTGAAGAACAGGCTGGGTTTTTCCAAGGTCGGGGCTGTATTGATCACATCTTTAAGAGCCGCCAGACGTTTGAGCAACATCGTGCTTTCAGCCGACCTACCATCTTTCCCTTCCTATATATACGCCCAGCATTTGACTCAGTTGACAGAGTTGCTCTCTGGAGTTGTCTGCTGAGAAGGGGAGTGCCTGTGAAGTACGTTAACATACTCCAAGCCCATTATTCTCGAACCTCGGATTCTGTGCGGTTGTATAGAGATTTCGTCCCTCCTTACTATCACGAATGGTGGGTGACAGGGTTGCACCGCATCACCCTTCTTGTTCAACTTCACTACGGATGACATCTTAGAGAGCTCTGAGAAAACCTGGGCCTGTTGGCATCGAGTTATTCCCAGATGAACGGCTCCGTGACTTGGAGTCTGGTGACGACAACGCTGTAATCGGTGACTTTTCGCAGGCTGTCGAAAACATGTTGTGCAGATTGGAGATGTTCGTATAACAGTTCGGCATTACCTAAGCTCATTCCAGGTGCAAAGTCTTGCTCTAGGACGGATTATAAGTTGCTACAACCCTCACTCTCTCCGGCTGTCCTTTGGAAGTGGTCGTAAAGTTCGTTTACCTCGGGAGTTGCATCAGCGTGAGAGCGCATTGACAGAGGAGATCCATTTGTGCATCACCAAAGCCACAGTAACCTTTGTCAACCTCCGAAATTTCAGCCGTCGGCGTGTTCTCAGTTTTTCTCTAAAACGTCCAGTCTACTACGTTGCAGTACGAGCAGTGCTCCTCTGTGGCTGCCCGACCTGACCTGTTTGAGCGAGTGATGTCCAAAGGCTGTCTGTTTTTCATCATTGTTGTCTCCGGAGTATCGCTGGTGCATGTTGCCAGCATCGTATTAGCAATGACGACGTTTGATGTCGGAACTTTAAGTCAGAAAGTCTCCACTAATAGCTGAGTGGCCTAATTTTCTTGTGCGCGCTCCGGTGGCTCGGGCACGTTCACCGTAAGCCCGCTCCTCGGTTGTCCGACCGCGATTTGTTTGCATGCGCCGGCGTTGATTGGAAGGAACGGAGAGGTGGCCAACTTGCAACCAGTGGTGTTAAGGTGCTGAAACAGTAGTTAGACACGGTAGGGCTTTCCAAACTCCCAGGTCCGGGGCTCAAGGACAGTGAACAAGCCTGGTCGGATACTCTATCGGATATTGACCAGAACGGTACCCAATGGCGAACGCGTTGTGCCACACTTTTCACCTGAGCGCTTTTGACCCTCTCTCTCTTTCTGTCTCGCTCTCTACGTATTTATTTATTTATTTATTTAATGTACCAACGGTCCATATTCATGCAACTGTTTATTACTCGAACCACTCTCATCTGGATGGGGTGGGTGTGGTTGTCCCATCAATCTCAACAGCATATTTTAGCTGGACGCTGTTTTCTTTCTGGCGGTTCTCTGCATACTATGCGTTGGCACAGAGGTAAAATAGTTAATGAATATATACAAACTATGGAGCAATTGAGGCTAAATGGAACACTGGCCATGACAGGGAAAACTGCCGTTCCTTACATCATTTTCAAAGGTTCTAGCAAGGAATATGTGGGGCTAGTAGTACACGATCATTTTGAGTACTTTGGTTCCGGTGCAGATCGGGGATACTGTGGAGGCGGCGGTTCCATAGAGTGGGAAGAAGCGTCTTAGTGATGGAGCAATTAGAGCCATCTGCCACCGGCAGACGCGGAATACACAACCATGCATAACAGTCTTGACTAACTCAAGTCAATTATTTGGAGTAGTCGAAAATTTATGCTTCATGCAAATTTACTCGGGTGCGAAAGGATGGAGAAGACTAGGTTTGATACATCAAAGTAGTTCCTTGGCGAAATTTCGATAATTGATCGTTGAGTAATAAAACCGCTTGGTTTGTGATGAATGTTGTAATTGAAGCGGTGAATTTTGTGCTCTACTGTCTAATCCTTGTGCACCTAAAACAGATTTTGTAAGCTCTGAAACTCGATGAATAATCACTTAAAATGCCCGTTTCCTCTGTCAAAACGGCAGTTTAAGGAAGAGACAGGAATTTGCTGAAGCGCTCGCAAACCTCCCTACTTATAGCCAATCCGTATGCACGGTATGAAAGAAAGGTTCATGTCCTAAGATCAGGCTAAAGCTGCAATTGCGCGTAAGAGTAAAAAGGCAACGAAAATATAATTCGCATGTTAATTCCTAGATAGAACATGTCGTATTTAATGTGGGATCGCCCTCTAAAGCGATTCAAATGATTGTTGTTTTTGAACTACAGCTGAAGGAATTGAAGGAAAGGTTTAAACCTATTTACCATATTCTAAAGCAAATACCTTCTCTTATGTATCTTTTTCTCACTCCGGATAAACCAAAACTCAACATCCATTCCGTTAGGAAGCTTATACACCATGTCGCATTTGTAGTTCGTGAGTGCATAAAACGCTCCAAAAATGTAATAGTATCTAATTTACCAAAAACAGTTGTCTCTTGCAACTCTCTTGGCTGCATTGGCTAACGATTGCCATATTGATAGACTACAATTTTCTTGCATGAGGCTTAGAGATCTCTAAACAGGTTTGTCCAATACTTTCTGGATTTGTAAACGAAACACTGTCTGATAAATACATTTGTAGTATATCTGTAGTAAATTTGTAGTAGGCGTAAGGTATCTCTTAGGAATGATTATAAATCTATGATACTGAAATTAGATTTGACAGCGCTACAAAGAGAATGCAAATAATCTTATTACCGACAAACAGCTTGTGACCAATTTGTCCCGGCACTCAGGGAAACACGAGCAGTTACCACCTGTTTGACCTAGATAACGCTTTGGTCATTAGTGAATCCAATCTAACGTTGAAAACAAATATTAACTGTTGTGAGAATATCGCTTCTGACTCCACACTGTGTTGCTTTACCTCACCAATACTGTGCGTCTCGTCTCTGAACATCCAAGAAAGCTCTACTGCGCAAACGCCTATTTCGGCTCACTCTCTGTCGATCATCAACCAGGAGCATAGACACTCTGAAAACGAACACTCATTTGTTACGAAACCGAGAACCCCTCGCCAAAAAGCAGTGCACTTCTAAAGGATAAACTGCTGAATAACAGCTTCATTATAAAGAGAACATAGTTAGCAAACCCTCATATAGCAAATGTGCTACTAGGCAAACTCACTGTTAATTCAAACGTTTCAGCAAACACTGTCACCACTGGAACCCTACAGTTAATCGGTATAACACCAACTTGAGTAAGCAAACTGTGCACTCCATAAACTGTGAACCACTCGCCAGCGAAATTCAGGTATCCGAGCGAAATTGGAAAGGTCAAAATCCTCGCAAGCTCCCTCAACATGTAAATAACCTTAACAGGCAGATAGGTTATATGCAACAGCCAGCAAACTGTTATTTCACCGTGGGTCAAATTTTTCCCCTTATTTCTCCTTTCCAACCTTGTTTTGTAGGTCCTGTGACACTTTCCACGCCGCCCCTGAAACTGGCACTAATTCCGCAAATTGTATGTCGACCACCACATCGCTGGGGTCCTCTACTTGGATTCCTGTAGGCACCTCAACGTATGACAAGACATTGCATTTAATCCGAAGAATTTCTCGTCCATTGTCAACTAAAATGCACTTCGTACTCAATATTCTTCAACTGTCTTCTTCTGCTGTATTATTAATGACAGAAACCTGATGTACAATGGAGATACCAGACACGCTGTTTGGGATGGGCAATGGAGCAATGATTTATGACGGGTAGAAAAGCGAATGCTTGACATGTCCCGTAGGATGCTGAGGGTGAAAATCGCCAAATTACAACACCGTGTCAGTAAAAGAACGTGTGAGATACATGACTCACCAAGGGGTTGGGAGTAGCACATGGGCGAGTATTCCCGCCTGGATTATAGGGTGGTTGTTGTGATGGTGGCTGAAACCTGGGACGAAGGGAATCGTCTGCTTCCGTACGATGGATCAGGCGCTCGATCGAGTTGGCGAGTGAGTTTGAAAATCACAGTTAGTTGTACATTACCTCAGACATGTGAATAGAATGTTTGGGTACAGAGACGGTGTGAGTTCTTTCTCTTGACGCGGTTGGGAGAACCAGGCACGCAATATGGTGACAGAGGAAAAGAAGAACCGGATGAGCAATCAGCAGATTTGGTTTAGTTGGCAGCCGTTCGTAACGATGTCTACTCCGTTACAGATGAGCGAGTGTTCGCTGCCCGAAAACCGGGGCCTGTGGAGAGCGAAGTGGATGAACTTCGTGACACTGATCGAGTTGGATGAATATCTTATACCGTATCAGTTAGGCATGTTCAGGTACGCCCATCGACCATGATATGATGCGGATACTAGACGTCTGGGATTTCCGCGATCACGACCAAGAACCGGATCTTGCAGAAACGCTCAGACAATTGTTGATTATTGTGAAGGCCGGTTAAACCATTACGCCCTTTGCTGTCGATCGACCAACGTTATGTCACTTGGCAGTGTAACACAGCAAGTAGCGCAAATGATTTCAGCAAATAACAAGTGTGATCACCGTGAGGAGGGATGCGCTAATGCAAAACTGGTGATTCAAGGACAATCAGTTCAACCGCTACTGATACTGGAGCCATCGTTCATTTGCAACCCGAAAAAATTTGCACTAATGGTCTGCAAGACCGTCTTCGAAAGCTTTCACGGCGGCGAAAGACAAGTCACAAATACGAACCCAGACAGCTTCATACTCTAGCGTCTGGAGATGAAATATGGTTTAAACAGATACCTAGCGTTGAAGGGCATTGGAACAGAAGCGCAGCTGATGGTGGGAAAAGAAAGAGAAACTATCTAATGCAGTTGTAAATGCGATGTGGTGAACAGGCAAGGCACTCGGACGAGAAGCCGCATCAGCAGAATAAGCTAAATAAGATCGTAGCCCAGGTTCGAAAGCTCTACCGCAGTGGAAGACAATACGGAACCTACAATACCAAGACAACGAAATCTGCGGGGGGGGGGGGAGGGAGGGAATCTTCTGCTTCCGTGCCATCAATCAGGCCATCAATCGAGTTTGCGGGTGAATTTTTTAAAATCACAGCTAGTTGTAGATTATCTGACTTGTGAAGAGAACGCTTGTGTGCAGAACCGGTGTGAGTTCTTTCCCTTGACGCGGCTGGGAGAACCAGGCACTCAACAGTTGTGATGCCGTCAACTGTTTGTTCTGCCCTAATGCCATCATCTGATGGTCGTGGATTAGATCACATGGTATAAATGTGTCAGCGTATCGTCAAAGCGTGTTTTGAAAAGAGCTAAAGTGGGAACATTAATTACATGTCCCGGGATGACGTTGCGAGGCTGTGACATTTGGAGGGAGAAAATGTTTCATCGACATTCAAGTCGGCTGTACTGTGTGACCAGTTTGAGCTGATGACCCCTTTTAATAACTAAGTAAATAAATAACTTGTATATTCCTCGACGATGCGAGAAACCGGTCCCTAAAACGAACAGAATAAATAATGGTACAGCCTTTCCATAACGTTGCATTAATACATTTTCAGACATGGGCGAAATTGTAAATTAGGTAACACAAAGTAAGCATTATCGTTCTGCTAATCTTTTCCCGCCATTTAACCAGGATTTTTCACAATCACGGGACAGACGTTTGGGCCGAGAAAACATATAGTGAAAGGGGCTGTTGTCCGACATGTTATATGTATGTCTTTCAAAGATTTATTCAGGCACCATGGATAGCGTTTTCGAATGCGTTATCTAGGGACTGTGATGTTCCGAACATATTTATCACGTCTTGGACGGTTAAATGCTTACTAATCGCAAGCTTGAAATTGCAAAGTGTATAGCATATTCTGATATCACTTGGAACTTTTTCCAAATCTTTGAGTATTGCGTTAGAAGGAAACGTTCGCTGATTCTCGTAGTAAATTTTGGAATCATGACCTTTACCTCTTTGTTACCTACTAGATATGTGCTGTTTAGAGATATGTGAACACCGTTATCAAGACTGCGTATATGACACCTTATGATTCTGTAAAGAAAACGCAGGTTCAGCTTCATTATCCGAAGCAAAACTGGGTCAAACCCAAGTTTATCACATCGCTCTCTGTATGTCAACTTTGAGGAATATCCACATAGCTTTTTCGTGAAGCTACTGTGCACCCTCTCAAGAGCTTGCTATTCAGATTTCCGCAGATTATACTGTACCGTTGAACAGTATTCCATACACGGCAATACATATGTTTTGAAAAGTCATATACGAGATTCCGTGACCTAAACATGATGGCAGGTGTAACCGATGGTCTTTATGGCACATAGGTCATCCTGAATGAGACGTACGTCTTCCTGAATATTTGTACGTGGTTTTGAGTAGACAACTTTAATGTCCTCAGCAAAGGTAAATGTAACACCATTTCTTATTCTGTGGAATATATCGTTAATCTAAATTAGAAAATGAAGTGGACCAAGAACACTCCCTTGAATCACTCCACTAGTGATTGCTTTCGGTTTATAGAAATGGTCCCCGATGCGCACCAACAATTAGATATGAAAACAGCCAAGAAAACATCGGTTCTCCAATATCTATAGTCTTCAGTTTGTTTAGTAACCTTCTATGGGGCACTCTATCGAAGGCATTTTGCATATCCAGGAACAGGATTACGACACTGTTTCCGTTGTCAATGGCAGCCGTTATGTGGTTTAAAAGTCATTCTGGTATGTTGCGCAGGATTGACCTTGCATTAAACCATGTTGCGAATTGCTGATGATGTTAGCCTTGGTCAAGAATATAAATAGTTCATCTTTCACTATCTTTTTCATTATTCTAGATATGATGTGGGTGTGATTCATGGGACCAAAATTTTTAACCTCATGGACAGTGCCGTTTTTATGTCGGCGATGTGTTTTGTCTGGGTTGCAAAAGTGGATGGCATGTGTGGTTGGGGTTTCTCAGGATCTGGTACACCATTAGGGGATAGCCACTTAGACGCCGCTCACGTCCGCTGGATATTTTAAGCGTTTGCAGCCTGATTGGGTAGGGAATGCGGGACAAACCTATGAAGTTCTTTGTCGCCCTGCAGTATGCAATATCGAGCGCGGTGAGGTGCTAATTTGCCAGGGTTGCCACGCTTGGATAGCGTATGCCATATGTGGCTTCACGTACGCGTCAAGCATTTTCGGCAAAATGGAGGCGTCAAAGTTCCCGAATGCTCTACGAAGAAGACCGAAGTGCTGGTTTAATTTCTTTGGGGTCATTTCCGTCTGCCTCAAGCACCAATGTCCTCATGCACACGTACGCCAAGATCACACACATGGGAAGCGCGCTGTAGAACTGCCGATCCTAAGCGGTAGTTGTAAGTACTGTGATGGTGTATGCTCAACATTTTGCAATTTGTGGTGTTGAAATGCAGCATTTTCTCTATGGAACATGTGGGCGCTTTGTCCAGGTCATCCTGCAGGTCTGTGTGATCCTGTACTGAGACGATAGCACCCCATATCTTTAGGTCATGTGCAAATAGCAGGCAGTTTGAAGACAGCACACTTGCAAGGTCACTTACGAAAAGCAGGAACAGGCGTAGCCCGAGTACCGAGACTTGAGGTACGCTGCACTGAACTTCGATTGGTTCCGACAGGCTGCTGCGAACCCTCATATTCAGGTGACGTTGAACGAGAAAGTCGCCTATCCATCGTAGAATGGGATTGCCGATACCATAATTCTAAAGATTTTGCAATAAAATGTGATGGTCTCGGCAGTCGAATGCCTTTGAGAAGTCCAGGTGGGCTGCATCTACTCCTACATCAGCCTTCACAGACTCCGTCCAGCTTCCAGGAGCTATCAATAGATAAGTGGTGCAGGACGGAATCTGGCGAAGTCCGTGCTGCTTCGGAACGAGGATTGCTTTTTCTAGATACTCCATGAGCGCCTCAGCTACAATGGAATCCATGACTTTGAAGATCAACGGAATAAGTGTTACCGGACGATAATTCGCTCGTTCTGCACGGCTACCACTTTTGTAGATTGATGTGATGATCCCGTGCTTCCATACCTTGGAGACTCGCATCTCATTAAGACATCACTGAGAGAGAATTGCTAGCTAATCGGTGGAAGCCGTCAACGCCTTCGAGCGAATGCTGTCCGCACCCAGGGAGGTGTACTCGAGCAACGACATCTGCCGCTTCAATACAGTTGCGGCTGCGAAAGATAGGTGGTTAAGCCCTGATGGCGGCATGAGTTGCGCAGGCATTATTACGGACACATACAACCTGTCAGTTAGATTACCTCGATTATGTGACCATAGCAAGAGACGCCGGAAGTGCCATCTTCGTAATATTTCTTGACATCCAAAAGGCTTTTGACCGTGTCCCACACAATTTATTGTTGCGGAAGCTTATGTCCTATGGTTTCACAAATTCGCTTCTAGCTTGGTTGTCTTCCTACCCCGAGGGTAGATAGCAAGTAGTCAAAATCGGTAACTATACATCTGAAGCCACCACAATCTCTAGTGGAGTGATCCAAGGCAGCGTGCTAGGCCCGCTTTTATTCTTACTCTATTTCAACGAGCACCTTGATGAAATCTCGTAGGGGAAGACGTTTCTTTTCTCTGATGATGTTAAAATTGTGTATTGTTCTGCCCCTAGGCAATCTAGTCCAAACTTAGCCTATATTCAGTCTGGCTTGTCCACACTGGAGCCCTGAAGTAACTCCTGGAAGTTGCACTTTGCCACTGACAAGAGTAATCTATTGTTCCACGGCTGTGGCCCCTCTCTGAACATCCTTACATTAAACGATGCCCCTATTCCTGTGTGTGGCGCAGTCCGAGACCTTGGTCTAAGATATTCTGCCTCATTTAATTTTTTAGAACATGTTTTACTCTTGCAGGCTTCTGCCAGAAAAGTGATCACCTACATAAGTCGAACTCTTAGCTTCAGGGATTCCAGGCTTCAAGCCTTTAAAATATGTGTTAGGTCGAAGCTTGAGTACTGTACGATAGTCTATAGTAATCTGAGAAAAGTGGACATCATAGCACTAGAGAACATTCAACAATCATTCACAAAGAGTTTTCCGAACATGCCTAATACTATGACATACCGTAAGCGTTGGGAGACGCTAAATCTGGAGCCGCTATAGCTACGCAGACTCAAACTATATCTGTGCCTCCTATATCGCTTTGTTTCATTGCTAGTCATGACTGGGCTGATCTCTTGTGGTGATGGATTACAGCTTCCAAAATGAAAAGTATAACCATGTAAATCATATTGCAACTGACTCGCTGGATTAAAACAAAATAGTGCCACACTTAATTGATCCGCATGACATAACGCGCTGAAGTTTCATTGCCTATAATGTCTGCATAAAACAGCCCTTAAAAAAGACATTCGAAACCCAGACTGATGGCCTATTTACTATTTTGCCACACCGGCATAGAGCCAAATGGAGCATGGAAGTGCGGGTGAAACCCATTGTGGGAATACCCTGCATGGAAGCAAGTCCCCTAGGAACAGTTCCCTGGATGACCGTATTAATTTACTTGCACTTTCCGTGAAATCTATATTTATTATTGTTCCCAGTTTCTTAATCTTTCTACTACTTACAAACTGCTAATCACATCAAAAACCCATACGGGAACCATTGAACAAAATACGTAAAATTAACTATATTATGCGATCACGTTGTATATGTCGATAAGACCATTCAATTGGTCTGTGCCTCGCAGTGTCGAGGAATAAAACGTTTATTTATTTCTTTATATAACGGATGCATCATGCTACACCCACTAACTACACGCGCCCAATCACATGACTATAGTGCATTCGCTGACTGGTCTCTGTTTTTCATTGGTTCGTTTGGTCCTATGTGTTTTCATTGGGCTCCGGTTAGGAGCAGATTACAGCTTCACGCGTATCATCCGGGGTTGGTGTTTTTCCGACGTCTAAACGGACTACGGGTCCATACACAGATTAGGAGTATACGATCGGTACGCAACAAAATAGCGACGGGCAATACGAACTCACTTGTTGGTCTTTCATTTCTCTGGCTAGTGGCATCAGAAACACCTTCCTTACAAGCAGGTATCCAAGGGAAAACTTCGTTCCAACATCAGATGTATCTTTTCCCTGTGTTGAATCCTTCCATCACACTGTCAGATACCCCACTATATTCTATAGCTCCGCCATACACTTGGTTCCGAAGAACAAACACATTTCGATGCAATGAAGCTGATGTTCAAATCTAGGATATCAAAAGTGATTCTGTTATTTGAGGAACTATGGGAATCCAGCAGAGCGCGTTTACCACTCGCTATCAGTTTTTGAAGTTACAGCAGCATCGCGAAGAAAGCCTAAACGATTTTATCACAAGCATTCACCAAACTACCCCAAAATGTATGACACAATCCCTTCGACGCGTTTTGAAGAAGTCATAAAAATTCAGTGCCTGATAGCTGGAATTATAGATAATGGAACAAGAGAAAGACTCTTATCCCAGGATGAAGAAACTGTTTCTTTGGAAACAGCTTGCAAGCTTGTTCGATTAAATCTCTGAACGAAAACGACGGTGAGCCATGTGATGTACAGTTAAACTTTATGAACCAGGTGTTTGCGAACTGTTCAAACATGACCAAAGTACCGCCGTATATGATCGCGCTTGTTGTTAATGGTCAGTCTGTTTTATTTGAATTAGACACCGGCTCAACAGTGACAATAATAAATCAGAATGCATTTTCATCATTACCTAATTTGGAACCGAGGGATACAGTTTTCAAAACTTATATGGGGGAAGTCATGGACCTACTGGGAAAATGTCAGGTGATAGTTCAACATCAGAGGAGATCGCACAACTTAACGCTTCAAGTTGTGCATCGACCAATCTACTGGGGCGTGATTGGATGAAACATTTACCTCAGGTGCTGAATGCAATCAACTCCGTGGGGGTGGAAACAGTAGACTCGGTTCTAAAGCGATACCCAAAGGTATTTGAGGAACACCAGTTGGGGAAGCTGAACAATTTTAAAGCCAAAATCCATATGACGGATGCTAGTACGCCAAAATTCCTCAAGGCTAGAACACTACCTTATTGGCTACGGCCAAAGGTTGAGGAAGAATTGAAACGGCTTCAGCACCAAGTTACAATTGTACCGGTTCAACAGTCCGAATGGGCAGCACCGATAGTCTCTGTGCTTAAGCCAGACGGCAGTGTGCGGATTTGCAGTGCCTAAAAACTAACAGTGATCGCTGCACTATCATGGACCGTTGTCCCTTACCAAAACTTGAAGATTTATATGCCACTTTAGCTGGTGGGTTAAGTTCCCTAAACTTGATTTAAGTCACGTTGATTCCCAAATGGAATTGGACGATGATTCTCGCCCGTTTATTGCGATTAGCACACATTTGGGTTTATTTGAATAAACTAAACTCCTGTTTGGAAGTAACTCTGCCCCAGGGATTTTCCAAAGGATAATCGACAACCTCTTACTGGATATACCGAATACCTGTGCATATTTTGACGACCTATCAATCACGGACAAGACAGAAGTAGACAATCTGGATAAGCTCTTACACAGGTTGTCCGAAAGGGGTTACGTTCGAAGCCTTTCAAATGTGCCTTCCTAGTTGATTCCATTGATTGTCTTGGATATCGACTAGACAAAGGTGGATTATATGCACGAAAAGACAAGCTAAAGCCCAGCATTGGTGCACCCAGTCCACACAACGAAGCACACTTACGTTCGTTCGTTGGGATGCTTTCACACTGTGATCGTATCTCCTCATGATTCGTTTAAGGGAGATGCCAAGTGATCATGGACAAGGAAAAAGAAACATGCATTTTTAAAGGCGAATAATCTATTTGGTCCTTCACCTGTACTAATGCATTATGATCCAAACAAACCTCTCGTCATACAATGTGATGCTCATCGTTTGGAGTTGGAGCAGTCCTAGGACGTCAGGTTCACGATGGAACGATCCATCCTATTGCTTTCGTATCTCGAACACTACAGACCACTGTGAAGCATTACGCATAGCTGGATAAAGAGACACTGGCCGCGATATTTGGAGTTAAGCGCTTCCATCAATACTTGTGGGGCAGTCAGTTTGAGATACAGAGAGATCATAAACTACTGAGTTTTCTGAATGGTGAGGGACGGCATAGAACAAATTAATGCACCCCGTATGATACGCTGGGCACTCATCCTTTGCACTTGCACCTGTCGAATTCGATGCGTCTCTGGTTCCCACAATAATGTATCCGATGTCCGCAGTAGGTTGCCACAGGAACTGCAAAGTAAGGAGCAAGGTGGAATGCTTTGCGAGTTCGTCCAGTTATTACGTCACTTAGACACCACTCCAATATCCAATAACATGGTTGGCAGAGCTACAGACCGAGACCCGGTCCTGTCTACTGTGAAATATATGATGTTACGCGGTTTGAATTCCAGATTCACTGTGGTCCTATGTCCGTTTTTCAAGTGCCGCTTGGAGCTCAGTCTGTATGAAGAATTTTTAATGCTTGGATCTCGTATCGTTATTCGGTTTGCTCTCAGATCAGCCGTATGGAGCGAATTACAACATGCTCATCCAGGAGTCGTCCGCATGATAGCTCTGGCCAGAGCCTGCTGTTAGTGGTCGGCAATTGATCGAGTTAACGAAGCTCTGTCGAACACATGTGCTATATGCCAACAATCCCAGAAAGACAAGCCAGCCTGTCCGATTCACCCTTGGGAGATACCTGATGGTCCATGGGAGCGCGTTCACGCAGACTATTGCGGCCTGATTGAAGGACAAATGCCACTACTTCTGATGGATGCGTACTCAATATGATTAGATGTACAAAGTGTCCCTAATGCTATCTCTGCAACTACAATTAATGAAGGACGCGCTAGCTTATCCATATATGGTATACCCTAAACTTTAGTTACAGATAAAGGTCCACAGTTTACGAGTGCCGCTTTCGAGGAGTATCTACAACGTTACGGCACCCATCATATGACTTCTACACCATCTAATGGTTTGACAAAGGAGCGGTACAAACCGTGAAGCTAAGCCAAGGATCTTTGCGCACCAGACTAGATCAACTCTAGTTCCCTTATCGTGTCACACCTTTGGAGTCCACCGGCAAAAGTCCTGGGGAGGCAATGTTTGGGTGTCGCCTACACACCAGGTTAGATGTATTATTTCCAGACCCCTGTCAAGCCAGGCGTCTTCAACAACGAATGCACCAGAGTGGACACATACTTGATAAAGCCCAGCGTCCGTTACCGAAACAGGATGTGTATACCAAACTCCCACAAGAGCCGATATGGTACTCCGGAACCGTACTGGTCAGTTCACGAACGGAAGCCGATATATAGCTGAAAAATAGAGAAACCGCACGCCCGCACAACGACTATATTCGGCCCCGTGCATCCGCCGTATCAGACCCCGAGGATGGAACCGTTGATGCAGAGCAGAACGTGACGACTGACAAAAGCAAAATGGATGCAGATGATCTGCCGATCGTTGTTCGAAGGCCATGACGTTCACCCAGACTAATAGAACGTTACGTTTTACAACCATGATTTTATCTGTCATGCGAAGGGATGTTACGGAATCCACAACCGATGCGTCATGCTACACCCACCAACCACACGCGCCCAATCACATGACTATAGTGCATTCACTGACTGGTCTCTGTTTTTCATTGGTTCGTTTGGTCCTATGTGTTTTCATTGGGCTCCGGTTAGGAGCAGATTACAGCTTCACGCGTATCATCCGGGGTTGGTGTTTTTCCCACGTCTAAACGGATTACGGGTCCATGCACAGATTAGGAATACACGATGGGTAGGTAACAGGCGTGGTGTAGGATGGTTGTGCCCCATGCTGAGACTGATGTTACATTCATGATGCTTCACCGCAGTTGGGCTAAAGAAACTTACGCTTAAACTAGTTCATTTTAAGCTAGATAACTTTCATTCTACCTTAATAAGTTTTTTCTCGGTACCTGAATAATCTTCTATTAACTTGCACACGTTGCTTACGAAAATTACGCTTATCTTCGTTAACTTTATTGCGGTTGTGGCGTTTTTCGCGGATTCATTGCCAACAAACTTACTTCATATGCTAATTTAGTGAAGAGTTATGGCTGCATATCCGTATGCTTTAACAGATATATTTTATTAGTTACTGTCATTTCAAGTGATTGCCTGTTTTTTGACGTCCCAGGTGTGGCTGCGTTTGATGTACATGTTGACAAGGTGCCTACCTGTCTATTACCCACTACCTCGTCCATACTGGCTCTAAGAGACAGTTGGCCGTTGCTGGAGGGGACGGAGTGCACGGTCTTTGTGGTCGTGCTAGGCTCGAAGAGCGGTTCCATACACTCAGTATGGAGCGGACTACGCTCCACCGCCTTGTGGGCGCTTGATTCCCCAAATACAGCGTGCTTGTATTGGCCCGTGAAGGAGTGTGGGCTGGCTCCGTTGATGAAACGTGGCTCCCATCCGCATGCCTCCCGGTCTTATTCCTTCCGGTTTACACTGGATAAGGGGTGTGTGGTTGGAGCTTCGCGTGCTACAGCGCACAGCACCCATGGTCCCAGCCTAGGCACAGGCGTACTTTTGCTGGCCATATTGACAGGCAAATCCGAAACCGCATGCCGCCAACCATGAAGATTGGTTGCACAAGTTGGAAGGTGCGCCAAAATTGTTGCCGAACCCGGTCCTTCAGGGACAAGCCTTAATTCGGCATACACGACTTAGCGAAAATTACAAGACCTTTGGCAAGTCAAACTCCTCGCGTTCATGTCCATAACTAACGACCCTTCTGAGGCAATGAGGTCCTTCCTTTGACTCAGTTAAACAAAAGATGAGTAACTCACACGAAGGTCGGCTAATCCATGTCCAGCAATCGAATCAGTTACACCCGCCTTTTCTTGGCTATTCGGCTCACTCGTTTGGCCTGTCCGTTCACTCTGGTAGGACGCTCCCATCACATCCTTCATTTTTCGTGTCCTTGTACCACCATATTGCTATACACCCCGTACACCTTATCACTCAGCGTCATAATCTTTTTATTTGCGACCATGCTCGCCTTAGCACACGCCATCGGGCGCTCCTCTCCCAGTCCACTTTGTGGTCTCCGGCGTAGTCGCTAATGCACTCGATTTCTTCTGAGCGTTTCCCCTCCAACATTTAGGTCATGTGACCTTGCACCGACCTTCGCAGTCACCACACCCTTTCTCCACCGCTCTTGACCATCGGGTGTTGGTTGAAGCCACACTCCCTCCCCACTGTTAGCTCAGGCAGCCTCCATGCACTGCAGTCGTAGTACCGTTTCTGTGTGGTATTTCGTCTTCTCAGATCGTTCTGTAACCTCTCATGCTGTGGTGAAACGGGGCGCAAAAGTGTGCTAGATTTCGGCATCATCGTTCTAGTCATCCGACTATATAGGCGCTGCATTGGGCTCAAACCGATATTCGTTGAAGGAGTGTTGCGATTCTTCAGTAGCATGAGGTACCGGTTTTCGCCAGTAGCTCTAGCCTTTAATAACAGTCGTTTGGCTTGCTTTACTGCTGGCTGTCTTTCCATTCGATTGGCTGTGATATGGCCTGGTTTTCTGGTGGCTAAATTCCCACTTGTTTACGATTTCCTGGAACCCAGCGCTATCGAACTGAGGATCATTGTCGGAGACCAGCTCTTCCGGTATTCGGTGCCGCGCGAATTGACATCTGAGCTTGTTGATTACTACTTCTTACTATTACTTTACTTTACTTAGGAAATAAACCGGCCGTCTTGGACATCGTTTTCAGCAATGAGGAAAAGATGATCGACGTAGTGACTATGTGCACTCCCTCGGGCCTCAACAAACATGCAACATTAGTGTTCCACTACTTTTGCCTTGCAGACTAGCGTCAAGCAAGTAATGAGGAATCTTACCTCATAGCCAACTATGTTAACTTCCCCAAACTCATTGGTGCAACAAGCTGGTCTTTCCTAGCTAAATGGTCGCTTGAAGTGGCCCGCGGCGAATTTCTCAATATATTTAGCGGGCTCGTCGCAAGCATTTCTGAAACCAAAATCCACCGGCCCACAAATATGAAGTCATTCCTAAGGTGCATGACTCAGATCCTCTTGCATTGTTCACCCAAATTCGCCGGGGTCCATAGACCATGCAGATAGAAGTCCACTACCAGGAGAACGTGGCTGTAAGATCGTTTCAGTAAATTTTTCATAGCGAAAGGTAGGGTTTTGTCCACTTCTAAAATGGGCATTGGTAAGCGGTATACAATAGCCAATAAGCACATATAGTACTGCCTTAGGTGCAGATAGCACAATAAGGCGTCCATGGTTTGAATCCCAGGGATGTACACGCGGTTGATGGGAATGTCGGAACTGTAGTAGAGAATTACACCGCCTCCCTTTGTGGGTCAGTGGTTGCGCAGTAATAACATACCAGGTAGTGTGATCTCGGCATCTGTAATCACGTCCTTCAGCCATGCTTCGGTGACCATGATGATGTCCCACCAACATGAGGTTTGACAAGTTAGAAGCTTGGCCAATTTACTGAGAAGACCTTGGGCTTTTGTAGACAGCAAACAGAGAGCAAGGGATGCCAGAAGCGTACCTAAACACATAAACGTTTCCCGAGAATTTGCGCCGACCCTTATGGGGCCGGCTGACAATCGTGTTTTGGATGTATTGCTTGTCAACAAATCGGTGCGGTTTCGGTCTGTTGCATACAGCACCCACTACCTTGTCCTTTAGAAGCGATCTGCAACGGGTTGTCTGTTCCTTCCCCTTCGCACGGCTGGGAACTTTGACTGCTTTCCTTTTCGAAGGTGCAGACCGCCGGGACCGCGACAACTTCTCGCTGGTTTCGTGTTCCCTCACCCAATAGTGACTTGGCTTCGACCGCCTTCAGACATATATCTGCTGGCAGTTTGGTGGGCGACTTGTGCCAACTTCCGCGCACCCTTTCAAGCGTTTGTTTGGAGTAGAGCATAACTTTCAGCACCAACTACTTCCTTTATAGTTGGGTGATATAGAACAGCCATTCTCAACTGAGGCCCTATATCCCCGCTGGGGGCCCTAGAGAAATCCCGGGGAGCCTGGGATGAGAGAATATGTTAGGAGGATCATGCGAGTCCATGGGGATCATGGGGGGCCATAGGGTGTTGAGCCATGACAAGGCCTAACACAAATACCAAAATTCATTTAAAAATAATTTTCTAATGATTTCTTTCCGCGCACTAAGCCCGGCTGGTAAATACAGGTCAGTGAAATGAATTACGCGCGCACGTAACTTTTTACGAAGGTGTGTAAGCCAGGCTGAGCCGAATTTCTGTTGTGGAGCTGGCATAGCCCGGCCAAACTTGCTCAGATTTCATCGGGCTCATCTTAAAGTTACAAGCACCACATGGCGACTTAGACAGCGCAACTAACCCCCGATTCTTCTTCAGCACTTTGAAGCCTATCCACCGTGAACCCACTGAGCTTTACGCAGAACACTGATGCATCTATTGGGCAGGCTGCAGTGAATCTAGCGAACTCTCGTCAGTACACTGCGGCAGTTGCAGCACAAAACCACAGTGATACTAACTGAGTTTTCCTCAGGACATTACCACTGTGTGACACTCATGTGCCAGTCAGTCTTCTTTGTTCCGGTCCTACTGCGGTAGCGTTAGGTTACCCGATTTTAGTCTCCAACCTCAGCTGGCAGTGTTTCACCAGTCTGTATTTATAATAGTTATAAGGAAGGGGTTTTATAAAATTATTGACGCGAAAACCTATTTAACTGACATTTGAAACGGTGGAACACTACAATCACAGCTCGCGTGTAAGTCTGGCGGCTGTCACGTTAGCCAGCAACTTTCTGAATCCAAGTGGCTAATCTGCGTGCGTTAGGTACTATCTTACGCGAGGTATCCAGTTGCTTTAGTGAGTAAATATATCATAATGCGTACATAAGGATGATTCTCCTTATAATTAGAATAATCAAATGCCTTGCCAGCACGCATTTTGCGCCATGTTTGGTGATAGCTGACGTACGTTATTCGTTTCCTTGTTGACACTTGCATGCCGGTTCTTCGAACTATCCGGTATTTTCTTTCGTGGATGTCTCTTCTGTACTTCATTTTACCTGGTAACACTATTTGTAACAAGTTTCCTGTAACGTAACTGTGTCCAGTGAGTATTGTCATTTTCTGAGTCCCATTTGTTTTCATCACCTGCTTTTGTCAATTAGTTTTCTGTCATTTTCCCCATCCACGGTACTTTCAATGCTATCTTCAGAAACCAACTTTGGGTGACTTCTAACAGGGTTTCTACACTTATACTTTGCAAAATTCTATCCATCAACAGCTGTCACAAATGTGCTTGCCAAACATCTATTCCTATATTTCCACGGCCAAGCAAGAAGAAATTTAGCGCCACCAATGCTTCATACTACCGGAGTGTTTCGGCTCCTCAAAGGATGTTATTTAATACCCGTGAGATAACTGTGTAAGAAAAATAAGACAACAGCAGGATTGGTATGGTATATATTAAAAATTTACAATGACATATTTCATAAATGATCTCCTCGGCAACGAATGAGTTTTGGTAGTACTCTATCAGTGTGTTTAATTCGCCAAAACTCAAATGAAAGTATGCCATCACATAAACTGGAAAATCATTTGGCAAGTATTGATAAGAGCAAAAGCGAAACCTTTTAGAAAGCTGCAAGATAAATTCGGAACCATCCCAACTTTAAAGACAACAGTTTCTGACAGGGCAGTAATAGCAAATGGACTTACGGCGTCTTCTAAAATCAGCAAACTGATGGCCAAAGTTGCAGTCCACATAATGTTGGAGAAAATATTACCCTGTCTTCAGTATCACTAATATTGCCTGATTTAATGTATTTGAATCCACAGGAAGTAGTTTAAGCCATTCTGATCAGCAACTCAACTGTATATAGGCCAATAGATGAGATGGCTCATGACATACAAAGTACAAATACGGTTTTCCATTACTACAAGTCGTCCAGTAGTTTGTTTTTAGTAGTCTTTGACTCAGGCACACTAAAGCATATTATCTTCAACGAGTTTTGCGTCTTTTTAGAATCCGTAATTTTGGATAAGATAGTGCTTCTTTTTACTGACGGCATAGTGGGCGATCTGCTTGGAGGTGCATTGATATTCGTGTCACCTCTAACACTCATTGTAGTTGTTTCAGATATGCCCCGCTAACCTTGCCCTGCATGCAACGACGACGGGTGCATAAGTTGTTAGACTTTCGGCATAGATAAACCCGATTCCAATAGAATATGATGTGAGATAGACAACCCCGCTGGGGAAAACACTCTCTGCAAAATGGGGATTGCTAGATTTGACAGACCCTTGCTACAGGCCGTACGCTGTTAACCATACACAGATTTTGGATATTCTGTTCGAAATTTGAACATATATTTTGGCAACGAGAATCCAGTTCCGATGCAGCTGGTTTCGATGTGACTTCTAGACCAGCCGCCGCACGTTGCACAATAGCTGACAGTTCATCAACTTTCTAAGCCAACACGGCGATGAACTTTACTAGTGGATTAACCATACACTGTAGAGAACCAAATGGAGTCTGATGTGCACTGCAGTGCTTGCCCTTACACTACACTTAAATTTAATCACCTAGGATGGTATTTCTTACTGTAGTTACTGACTTTCACACCAATTGGAATAGTTTTGCTGCACGATTCCGAAGCGCAAAGCACCTTTATCTGCAGCTGAGTGGATCGCGTACACATGGCTTTCCTTGTTCCTATGTTGCGAGGCATTGCGCAGCTTGCGATCACCGGGCGTGTTTGACAGGCACACGAGGTCGGTCAACGATATTCTGCGAGTGCGACCACAGTTGCAAACAAAACCAGTTGAGATCGGTGCGCGAAAACTTTCTGGTGTGGGATGTGGCCGACTAGACATCGATCAGGTCTTGCTTAGGCCTGGTGGACAGCTTTGATGAGCGTGGTAGAATTCACGTTAGTTTAACGAGTGGTAGGATGATGGCTGCTAAATGTGTTGCCATACGAAACGGAGTGTCCGATCCTTGTAGTAAAGCAATCACTGAATAGCGCTAAGAGCACTCTATCGAATGAGGTTAAAATGATGGTATGCACTCGAAAATGCGGTTGTTGAGCGACTGGATAGCTGTATAAATCCCGTTGAAATTGTAATAACGGGTGCAATGATGTTGTTCTCTTAGACAATCCTGCAGTGGTAGGTCCACTGGATAGCGCTGGTAAATCCGAGTTGGATAAGCGTAAACACAGTAAGTTCGCCAAGAATTGCGATTGGTAGATCCAAAATCGTGGAGCGTCGATTCAGCACTACCACGCGGCGTGAGACACACAAGTATCGAGTTATAACGTCTTTCGTAATGACCGCTTTTCTGGTGTAGGTGATGATTGTCTAATCTATGTCAAAGACACACCTGGTTCTGCCTCTGGATGAACCACTCCTTCGAAAAATTCCTGATTCGGTGCGGACTACGGTTTCTAGTTATCCAACACACCTTTTGATAGACTGCATTTACAGACTCCCCTCATCTTCAGTCACTTATCTCTCATTGGCCAACCTTTCATTCACTAATATAAGTAGAACTGAGGATTTTCGGGTTATGGAGCACACGCCTTGTGTCTTGGATTGCGACATACAATATAATTTGCGGCCTCGGTTGAACTTGAACTCAGCCTCTGGCAAAATAATCAATGGAATGATATCTCAATTGGCTGATCGTATAAGTATAGAAAAGCTGTCACAGCTAATGCTTGTGAAGTTCCGATACTCACCAACTGGACTTGCAGATACATGGGATGAGGTAATATATATACATACATATTTATATATTCAACAATATACTAATTACAATATAATTGGCTGAGTGCCACAACACATAAGAAGAAAAAGAGAGCATGAAAAGAAAGAGAACTGTTAGTGTAGAAGAGTCTCACAGCAAGTGCGCCATTGCGTACGGTCCTTGGCCATATCTTCCAGCTTTTGCAACAAGGTGTGCTTGGGGTTCTTTGGTCCCCAACCCGGGAGTCGGGAACGCCCGACAACAGCCAGCTTCAACGTTTGCGCCTTAACCAAGTTTGGATCCAAGTTTTACAATGCCCTCCTTTTCGTCGCTTCCAAGTCACGCCTGTGCTCGCAAATAGGGCTCGTCGTGGTAGCCGCTGGGTAGGCATGCGAAGCACATGGCCAAGCCAGCGAAGCCTCCGAATTGAGATGCTGCTATCAATCGATCGGCCGAGTTCGTTAGATCTGAAGACTCGCCAACGGATTTCTTCATTACTTATGTGGTGCTGCCATCAAACACCAGCAATGCTTCGCAGGCAGCGGTGATCAAAGATGGATAGCCGCTGAACCTCGCTTTTGCGAACGGGCCAAGTGTCACAGCCCTCCAGCAGAATCGCTCCTACCGTAGCATTGTAGACTCATCTCTTGAGAGTAAGGCTGAGATCACGACGAAGCCACAGGTGACGAAGGTTAGCGAAAGCGGCTCTAGCCTTGGAGACACGCAGAGAGATCTCATCCGTCAAACTAATACTAAGACCATACCCAAGATAAATGAATTTGTCGACCACTTCCAACGGATGCCCCGAAAGCGTGAGAGAAGGACATGCGCTTGACCAGTCCTGTAATAGGACCTTATATTTGGCGGGGGCAAAACTAAACACATATTAGCCGGCGGACATCTCCAGTCTGAGCAGCACATGCTGAGCTGCTTGGGAGGACTCGCAAATCACAGCGATGTCATCGGCATACTCTAAGTCCCGAGGACCGTCACCAGGGAGCATTTCAACACCTCAGGACTCAGAGTTATCCTGAGCAGTATCCAGGATCTCGTCCATGGCGAAGTTAAACAAGAATGGAGAGACTGGGCAACCCTGTCTAACACCGCTAATGATATTGAAAGGGGGCGAAATTTCTCCGTATGCTCTCACGCTGCCCGAAGTTTGATGGCAAATAGCACGAAGAATGCTGATGTACTTTTCAGGTACTCCTCTCTTCAATAAGCAGTCCCAAAGAGCCACTCTGTCAAGAGAGTCAAAAGCGGCTCGAATATCCAAGAATATGACTATAGTCGGTCTACTGAAGGTATGGCGATGTTTAAGTATCTGGCGGATTGTAAAGATGTGATAGACGCAACTGCGACCCGGGCGAAATCCAGCTTGTTGTTCATGCAGGTGCTGTTCCCGTACGCAACTGAGCCTCCGTAGTAGTAGAGCAGCGAGCAGTTTGGATGCGACACAAATGAGACTGGTGCCACGATGTTTGGTGCAAATGCTCCGGTCTCCTTTTTTGGGAACAGGTACAACCGGCTAAATTCCAGTCAGATGGAATGGTTTCAGTAGTCCAAATCTGTTGGAATAGAGATGATAGTTCACGAATGAGAGCTGGACTTCCATATTTGAACAGGGCAGAAGGAAGTTCATCTGGGCCAGGTGACATGTGGCGCTTTAGTGGTCGAAGCTCATTGGAAACCTCAGCCTCTGTCGGTGGAGAAACATCCAGGCACCAGGGAGCATTATGAACCCCGGAAGATAGACTCGATTGCGCTGCTGGCGAGTGGAATTGATCTTCAAAGTGCTCTGCCCATCGTACCAGACGACGGTGATGACTGTGAATTAGTTCACCGTTATTTCACGCAAAACCTCACTCACTGTTGGTCTTCTGCCTCCCGTGGAGCGAATAAGCTGGAAACGTTTGCGGGAGTTTCCTGATGAGATTGCCAGCTCCAACTGGATGACGCACTGTGTTCACAACACCTCGCGATCCTTCCTGTGGATCTGTCTGAGCTCAGCATCTGTGTTTTTGCGTAGTGCGTTGTACTCAACTCCGGCTGGAATTGTTCGACGACTTTCCCTTAATTGGAGTGAGTGTGCGGAGATCCAAGGACCAACAGCTCGTGTAGTGAAGTCACAGACCAGGGCAGCGAACTTTCGTAAGGCGCTCTGGATCTGTACCCAGTGTGTCTCAACGTCGGAGGATAGAGAACGTAGACTGGAGGCTAAAGTGTTTTGAAATGCGCCGAGAACATTTGGAACCGCGAGCTTGTCTGTGTCAAACCGTTTCCGATGACGCTGTTGGGTGCCTCCAAAGTGCAGAACGAACTTAGCACACACGAGCGCATGATCCGAAGTCAGTTAAGTGTTCCATATTGACTTGCAGTTCGTTATGCAGCCTCGCCAACGGTGACTAACAGAGATGTAGTCAATTTGTGTCGAAGATTGACCAGGCGCCGGAGGTCGCCAAGTGGCTCGTTGGCGCCAGGAACGTCGAAAATTGGTGCTGGAGAGGAACAAGCCGTGGTTAGCGCACAGTTGAAGGAGTCGATCGCCGTTGTCCATCCAGCGAGTACCATGGCTGTTTTGACCCGCAATTTCGCGCCCATGAACCTCTAGTCTATCGGCATGCGCATTAAGGTCACCGGCGAGTATTACGATGTCCGTTCGGCGTTTCTTGCAGTGGAGGTCGGTGAATTGGCGGTATAACTGGTCTTTAGCTTCCTCCCGGCTGCAGACAGTTAGAGCGTACGCCGCCCCAATGAATAAGCGGCGCCTACTGGTCCCGTGGCTGCAAGATCGCACTGAGCTTTACAAGCGGACTGCACAAAGATGACTGTTGAATGGGAACCAGTCAATGAGAGCTGCCTCAGCAAGCGCGCTTAACGCAACGCCTACGCCGGCGCAACCAGAGGCCGCCTCTGTCGCATGTCCAGATAAGCGCAAGCTGAACGTGCAACTGGAACTTGGGGAGAGTGAGAGCAACCGCAGCGTTGCGCAGGAGTCTTGTAAACGGGTTTCGGTTAGGCAGCAAACGTCGATTGAGATTGTTTTCCAAGGTTCGCGCAAGAGCAGCATGTCAACCAATCTGCATGAGCGTTCGAACATTGAACGTCGCTAGCTTGTAGAGCGAGCGGGGTGCAATAAAAGCCTTGCTGTTGGTATCGGAATGTGTGCGATCGGTTTTGAGCGGTTCATTGAAGAGGCTAGAGGTACGGATTTTATTTGCAATGCACTTTTGGTGACTCGAAATTGAAGGCGGGTTGCCAAGAACAGGAGGATTGTATAAACGTGTAACGCAGACCGTGGTTTGCGGTGCTGTAGAGTGAGGTATAGCCTGTCCAGCCGCCAGCAACCAGGCCAAGGGAGAGAGAGTTCACAGAGTGAGAAACGTGAGCAGAGAGTTGTAAATCCACCATTTCATGTGTTGTGTGGGCATACGGCTTCCCGGTTGCGCAGGCCGAGGAAGGGGGTTAACTTAGGGACCCCACCCTGAGCCTTTGAGCATAGGGACCTTACCCACAATGCAGCGGGGCGAATTCAGGGAATTGCGCCCATTGGGAGCCGGTGTCCGATTGTTCGGTTCATACGCCTTTCGTTTGGCTGGCTATCAAACAGGGACCCAATACTCCCAGTTATTCAGCGTCAAGCTGAATGATTACAATGCTCCAACGAGGTGAAGCAAGGGGCAGTGACTATATTTAGTGGCGAGTCACGTCCGCCACGTCGCAGTGTTGTTAAACGGACATATGTGGCTTTTTATAGGGAGAACGCTTGCCAGGCGAAAACCCACCACGTCCTGGAACACTGCCGCCGAACCTTTCGCTGGAACGGGATTATCCCCATCCACCCAGCTGGCACCACGAGGACGTAGTTCGGCAAGCGGAAATGAGAGATGAACTAACTTGTAGTTACTGCCGGGTATGTCATTTAAGCTGGCGACAGCATCCGAGATGTCAGGCGTAAAATTAAGTCGTGTGTGTTCCAGAACGCATTCGGAACATGGATATGTTGGACCCAGTTTAAACTGTTTCGGAATACTGGTAGCTCGGGTTGATGATTCAATAGTTCATTTGTTCTCTGAGGTTGGCGGTTTTGTCGCAAACCTTTCACCACCATGGTAGGTGGCATCCTCAGTGCAGTGGGATGCGGCGTGCAATCTTACTGAATGAATCGTCCATCCGTGATCGACCTGCAGGTTTCTTTTGAAAGTGGCAGTGTCGATTTGCTTCCCGTGACCTCTACCTACTTGCCCCAAGACTGAAGCCGGCACCCGACTTGTTCTGCATTAAACCGTGTGGCAAAATGTTGTTTATTTCTTTCTGTCAAAGTGGTTGGTATATTGAATTGATATCAACGCGCGTGTTGATTGAGCTTTTCGTTGAAAACCAAGGAATTCTCTTTCATTCCTTGCTCTGCCCCGTGCCTGGACTTCTGCTTTGTTCCAATCGAAGCTGTGTCCTTCTTCATCTACGTGCGATGAAACTAGCGACGATGCATAATGCTGTACACAGGCTCTTTTATGTTATTGTGTCATTGTTACTAGTTTTCTTCTCGTCTGGCCAACATAATCCCTTTCGCAATCTCGACAACGTATTTTGTATACCACATTACGTTATTCCTACGCCTGCAGCTTTTCTCTTGGTTTTAGAAGTGTTTTTCTCAACGTGGCATTTGGTTTGTGTGCTACCATGAGATGATGCTGTTTAAATATTCTGGCTGTCATTTCCGATAGGTTCTTCATATAAAGCAGAACAACCCGTTTCTCCGTTGTTGTTGTTGTTGTTGCTGCTGCTGCTGCTGCTGTTGTTGCTTTTGTTGTTGTAGGCTGTCTGTTTACGTTGTTGTGATGCAGGCACCTTCGGATGAAGCTTCGTGGGTATCCGTTGAGTAGAAGATATTTAACTAGGTACTTTTCTTCCTTTTGCTTTGCTTCTGTGGTGCTACAGTGTGTTTGCACTCTGTGAAACCTTGTCCGCACACAGCTTACTTTGTGGCTTTTTGAGTGTTTGCTGCTAAAGTTCAGAATTTGGTCTGTGTGTGTACCTTTTCTATAGACCGATGTTTGCAGCTCGCGTTCCATAGTTCCTGTTACTACTACTTCCAAGAAAGGGAGCTGGCTTTGCTTTTCTGGTTCCATTGTAAGTTGGATGCCTTCAATGGCGTTATTCAATAGCTGTTGTGCGACTTATTTGGTTGCGCCTGATTATCACAAAAGTGTCGTCCACATACCGAAACCACAGTTTCGGATTGATGAGTGGTAGTACATCCTCCTCCAATTTCTGTATAACCATCTCTGCAATGAGTCCTGTCACAGTTAATCCCACTGGTGCGCCTTTAAATTGCTCATAAATCTTCCCATTGAATGAGAAGTGGGTCGACAGACACAAGTGGAGTAGTTTGCAGACATTTTCGGTCGTCATTTTTTCGATTTGTGGTTCACTGTCGTTCAACCGTTCTGTGATGATCGCTATTGTTATCTGCAAATTAACATACGTGAAGACGGCAGTCACATCGAATGATATCATTGTTTCATCATTATCTACTCGCAGGTCTTTGGTCTTTTGCAGAAGCTACCGGGCATTGGCTATGAAATATTGCGATCCACAGGTCAAATGTTTGAGGGGTCTCCACATTTCTTTCGCCAGGGTATAGGTGGGTGTTCCCAGGAGAGACACGATAGATCGCAACGGTGCATCATCTTTGTGCACCTTTGGCAGTTCGTAGAATTGCGCGATATTCGAGTCGCGGACTCTGATCCTGCAGCGCTCCACTTTCGTGAGTTGCTTCAATTCCTGAAGCTGCTTCAATTTTCTGTTTACTTTGTTTGTCAGCTGCGAAGTTCGATCGGTGTCAATGCACCTGTAGGTTGTTGTGTCATTCAAGAGGCGTGTGGTTTTCTCAATGTAATCCTTCCTATCTATTTCGACAGTCATTCGTCTCTTGTCAGCCGGTAGGATAATGATTGTTTTGTCAGACTTCAGGGTATTCATTGCCACTTTTCTTGTCTGCTTAAGGTGTTGTAATGCTTGTCGTGCATTATAGCAGGAACAATAATGTGTCGATCACAGATGGACGATTCATTCAGTAAGAGTGTACGTCGCATCTCACTGCATTGAGGATGCCACCTCGCGTGGTGGTGAAACATTTGCGGCATAACAGCCAAGCTCGAAGAACAAACGAACAATTGAATGTTGGACCCGGTTGTTCGCATATGTGGTGTCAGCATAGCTCCTGTATCTGAGGGTTGCAATCCGGTCATTCCAAGAGATATATGATTTATTATAGTCACCACCCACTATCTTTTGGCGTGGAGACATTTTGGAACCATCAGCAAAGAGCTTCATTAGTTCGGTAATCTTGGCACTAGACTTATGCGGGGGTTGTACGTGTAACCATTTAGGAGGGCAAGTTTATCCCCATTCGTCTGGATCCAGATTGAATCCTCAGGGTTTCTAATTGGTAGCAGCTCAAAACCTGACGAACCGAAATCCTCCCTTGCGTGAATAAGGCATTCACCTCCGCGTTGGTTGGCGACTCCAATGCAGAACATGGTGTACCCGGGAATATGTAGAAACATGTCAGGGGCGCTTGAGGAGTAAAAGCTTTCTGTGATCCGAACTACTTGTGGACAAGAGAGAATAACCATTGGGTCAATGTAGTGCATTTTATGATCAATGGATCTTGCGTTGATCAGGTACATACTGTAGGTTCCACTGCATGTGTCTTAAGCGAGAGCGAAGTCGGGGTCGTGTGTAATATCTCTGAGTGAATCTAAGATGGAGTCAGTAAAAGGTTCAGTGGAAGTTTCATGTACAGGTAAGACACATGTTTTGGTTTTTTTCTCACCGCGGTCTGGGGAGGTGCATAGAAACGTCTGGCCGCATAAGTTATTGTGAGCCACTGTGTCGACCGGTGGCGAACTTTTAGACGAATGCAAGATAGGGGCTGGGTGGCATAATGCGTCTAATGGCTCATTACTATGCGCAGAAAGTTTTAGACTGCCACATGGGAAGGTCGGTGTTGTGTCTGGCAGTGGATCATTCTCAGCTCCTCTGCAGGGTTGGTTTGATGGCGAGAAGGTGTAGGAACGGGGGCTTTCGAGATCATTAGGGTAGACTGAGTGTGGATATACGGAACAACTCAAGGGGAAACGTCTGGTTGATCGATGTACTTTGGCCGCAAAGGCAGATCGCTATATGGCGGTATCAAAGGCGGTTTGATGTGGGCACAGTGCACTTTTGTGGAAGAGGTGAGAGTCACCGTGGAGTTACGAGGATAGAATTGCTTTGCATAAGTGAAATGTTCGCAGGTTTTTATTCCTGGTGTGGTAGAGTTTGCTGCTAATGAAGACTTGGCATCGACATGCCGAAAGTAGCATTGCAGTCTGCAGAAACTACACGAAGGGCTGAACATAGCCTTTGGCTGATGGCTGTAGTGAACATGGTACCCCACGCGCTTATAACCAACTGAATTTCGATCGGCGCGGCGTAAGCGACCCAACCATTAGAGATGTATACGCTAACTAAAATTGCAGACCAAGCGCGTAACTTCACAAGACCACGCCGAGATCCTGGAAAGGAAGACTATCCTATAGCAAGAGTCCGTTTACTGATTCGGCCAAAGGTGTAACATACTATGTACACGCTTGTATTAATAACCCGTAAGCGTAGCATCGCAACGCATAATATGTACAGGAAGTTGATTGTTATTACGACAAGTGTTTTAACGTGTGGCAATGCGAGCTCAGTGGGGATCAACGCATTTTCAGACGGTAGGTACAGCTGCGCGGCTCGGGACAGTTTATGTGCAGTCTGTCATTTTTGAGTCCCCGGTTGGTGAGAGTGCTGCTGAGGCGAGCTGAATAAAGCACTACGTCTGTTTCGCGATACTATGAGAGCTTTTTAACACAACTGCTACCGGCAGTCGTAATGGTCAACATTTAGTCCCACTACCGTGATTGCTATTGGATAAAAGCCAATAGTGTCTTTACTAGCTTAATTTAGCCCAAGATATGGCGAGCATTCCATATTTCCACATCAAAATTGCTGCGCGTCCGTTTACAGCAATCGGGTTGCGATCCTCAATGTCACCATACATTTCCATGGGGGTACGGATGGCCCCCATCAGTGCGGTTCACAAATGCACCAAAAACACCGGAAACTAAGGCTCCAAAGCCAAAACCAGTAGCCACCAGGCGCAACCATGGTGCCCTAAGCCTTGTTTTCACAAATGCCTCCGAATCCAAATCTAATGCAATTAAAGGTAAGTTGATGAACGATCGAAATCAGTGGGGTTCCATCTGTACGTCGATCGGTGTCCATGCTGATCCCACGATATTAAAAAGAATCTTGCGTCACCCAAACGCGTTGCACTACGGTGAACCCCGGTTACTTCGGGTAACACTGAACTCGGCGGTTGAGACAGCGGTCGTTCTGCTGTCTGCGAACCATCGCAACGACTCAAGTGGAGTGCGCATACTACCTGAAATCCAGTGGAAAGAACGTTTAGCGGATCCCGCTAACAGAGTGAGGTGCAGAAAAAGTTAAGATAAGAAACCTGATTGCTCTCGGTGTTCCTGAGCCTATTGATTCCTCTTCCGAAGCACGGAATCATCACGCCAATCTACCAAAGTGGCAGCCATGCTGAACCAACAAATTATCGTCTGATAACACTACTTCCTGTGGTCTCCAAGGTTGTAGAATCCATTGTAGCTGAGGCTTTGATGAGGTACCTAGAGAACAACAAAATTCTCGTTCCGGAGCAGCACGAATTTAGCAAAAATCGGTCCAGTACCACTAACCTGTTGATTGCTCGCGCAACTGGACGGAATCTGTGGACGCTGGTGTAGGAGTCGACGCGGCCTACTTGGATTTCTCAAAGGCATTCGACCGTATAGACCATCGCATTCTCCTACACAAACTCCAGAAATATGGAATTGCGTTCCTGTTCTGGGCTGGATAGGAGACTCTCTCGTGCAACGTCATCTGTATGTGAGGGTTCGAAGCAACCTATCGGAATCCATCGAAGTGCAGTGCGGCGTACCTCAAGGCTCGGTACTTGGACCCCGCCTGTTCCTGGTTTTCATAAATGATCTCGCGAGCATGCTATCTTCTAACAGTTTGTTATTTGCTGCAGTGGAGAATCACACAGCGTTACAAGAGGACCTGGACAAAGCGTAAACATGGTCCATCGAGAACATGCTGCATTTCAAAGTCAGCAAGTGAAAAGTTCTCAGTATACGGCACAGGAGTACGCACAAATACCGCCTATGACCACAAATGCTACAGCGGGATTCTTACGAGTGAGATCTCGGAGTGCTAGTTCAAGATGACGTCGGTTGTTTGAGGCAGACTGAAAAGGCATTTAAGGAAACGAACCAGTACCTCGGCCTTCTTAGCAGAGCCTTCGGGAAGTATGACCCTTCAGTCTTTCCAAAAATGCTTAATGCGTACGTGAGACCACACGCGGAATACGCAATTCAAGCGTGGCAACCCTGGCTCAAGCTCCTTCTCACCGCGCTCGATACTGCACAACGTAGGACAACGAAGAGCGTCAGAGGTTTTACCAGCCTCCTCTACACACTCAGGCTGAAGACTCTCAAAACATACAGTGGACGTTATCAGCGTCTAAGGGGCGATCTCATAATGTTGTACCAGATCCTGAGAAACCCCAACCACCCATGCCATTTCCTTTTAATACTCAGTCAAAACACCTCGCTAAGAGGTCATCAGTTTAAGCTGGTAACGCAGTACAACCAACTGGACTGTCGGCGAAACGTTTTCTCCCTTTGAGTGTCACAGCCTTGGAACGCCCTTCCGGAATATGTAATTAATGCTCCCACCATATCCCTTTTCAAAAAACACCTTGATGAAACTCTGTCACATCTACACTACGTGCTATAGCCCATGACCGCCAGATGCTGGCACTAATGCACAACAGAGTGGACGGTGCCATAAACCTACTCGAGAATGAGTCGCTCCAAACCCCTTGCACACAAGTTAATAAATGCTGTTACTGTAGAAACTGCATTTCTGTATCCCATCGACCCGAGATAGATGCATACGAGTAAGCGTATTCCTTGCTATATTTTATATTTTCTTGCTTATTATGCGATCAATAACCACTCCCGATATTGCTTTGTGTGCGCAAATTCAAACTTCAAACTCCCTTTATACGGCAGTGCAGTTAAATCTGTAATCGCCCGAATCGGCGATTCCATTACATCTTGCTCTATCTTTTCTCACTCTAACCACCCTACAGCAAATGTTAAGCACCTGCTTCTTCGCCCGTTATATTCATTGCCATATAAACCTACAAACAGGGTGCTCTATTTGCGACCTCTTAATACTAGACGCGATTAAACATAGTGTTTGCTAGATTTGATGATAGTTGAAATTGCGTTGTCTATACAGACGAAGCATTTAAACTGGGGCAGCGAAACAATGCTTAATGAGAAATTAAAAAGCTTTCTTAAAAGTCTCCATGGGTTCATCAGTGAGCGAAAAACGAAAGCAAAAGCTATAATAAAGCGTGGCGCTCATTCCCTATATATCAGATTCGCGGTGGCAAACGGACATCATGGTCTCTCACCGCTGGAGATGTTAAAGGACGACGACAGCTTGCTGTAAGCTCTCACTCTGCCTAGGCTACGCGCGTATAAGGATCGGATAATATTGACGTAGTTCTCAGGTACACATTTTTTGAAAAGACATTCCCAAATTGCACTTATATCCACCGAACCGAATGCGCCGTTGATAGCAAGGAACAGGACAACGGGGGGCCGCCCGTATATGTGACGGTGCTCCAACAACTGACGCAAAGTGAATATGTGGTCAATGCGGCCATGACGTCCACGAAACCCGGCTTGCTCTGTACGAATATGGCTTTCACGAGTGACAGTCATTCTGTGATGCATGTCAGTGGCAAGAAATTTGGAGGCGATGAAAACAGACTGTTTCCTCTATGGCTGCAGCTTTGCGATGGTGCGTCTCCCTTGGAAATTGGAACTACGACAGAGCGGCTCCAGTGGTCGGTACAGTTCTCTGGCCTGCATTTTCACTAGCTAATCTTATAAACTATCCACAGGAGCATGTCAATCGAGTTGGAGGAGGGTTGGAGGAAGAGCATTTGGTCCCGCGGCCTTATTTAACGTTAACCGTGCGATCACACGTTCGACTTGTGAGCGAAAGGGTGGTCCAAAAGGGACAGCCCACAAGGCTGGGCGACCAGCAGCATTCAGAATAGTTGGCTTCTCCAGTTAGTTGGTGTCAATGCACTCACATTGTCCTCTTGTGCGTCCTCCAAAACGCGTCCACAGGTCCGCACATACAAGTGGATAGTCGGTGTATGCACATGTGCTCCAAATCGAGCGACCTGGACGCAGTCACTCCATCGTTAGGTTATGGCAATGTGATCGATTTGCTTTCATATCTGGTTCGAAGCTGATGGGCGCCAAGTCACCCACCGGCGGGTTCTGTGTCGGAAATTATCGCTTGCAAGAAATAAGCGAGCATCCTCACACGAATGAAGTAACCACTTACCCTTATTAATACGGGAGCCTACACCAGGTTGGCCGCCCAGATGCCGTTCGTTAGTGGATAAGATTCCAAACTTCAGCTTTCAGATCCCCAGCAGACACTACAGTACCCGAGCTCGTTCTGCGGCGATGTACCTCACTTATTTGACGACAAAAGTCGTGTTTTACCGTGTCATTGCTACAGTCTGTGGGTGCATAGGCAGCGATAACGAATAGACACCTGTTATGCCCACGCGACTTCGAAGCTTTGAACGAGCCAGCTTAGCGGGCCGCACACATCTGGCTACTAATTGGGATGCAAGCAACCGGAGTAGCTTCAGCCCTGGGACTCAGGTCAATACCAACACCGGCTTGGACGATACTCGAAGCTACCTCGTCACCGGACAGGCGATTAGAAGGCGCGCATACCCCTTCGTATGCAAGATTGCTCTGGCGGTCCTGTCGCATGTAGACTACGGCAGAATGCCATGCGCCTATTCACCGCGGCATAGTTTTATACCCAAGGTGTTTGCATGTAACCATTCTTTTTAACAAAATTATATATTTATGCTGCCTTACGCGCTCTTTTATCCCATGTCCAGTTTACATTGATTTTGAACCGTCATCGTGGCCCCTTATGAGGCTGGCGAAACCATTTCTCAGTGTCCACCCTTGGTGTGTTCCGAGCTAGGTACATGCTCACGCAACTAGTGGTGAATATTTCTAAATGGTTCAAACATTGGTTACGTTTATTGCATCTGCTTTCCCTATGTCCAGAACCATTTCTATCCACCACTACTTATCCGCTAGCATGTTACCATGTATCTTTTTTGCCTTAGCAATTAGCGCTAATACATGACAACTGCCACGTCGGGTAATCCATTGCAGATTTGCAAACTAATGAACGTCAACGCAGTAACCGATATTTATATGCATTGCATCTACCGCCTGTCCGCCAAGCAGTGTGCAGCACCGTGACAAATGGATACCATCACATTTTCAAAAACATCGTACAGCACATGTGAGTTCCCATGAGCACAGCACCGCTGCATGCTATCTGCCCTAAAACCGGGAACCCCGGAATATTCCCCCCCGTTGTCCAGTAAAGCGATTTAGCAGTCCTGATGAATCTCTGCAGTAATCAACCGCTGCTTTCGGTTCAAGCCTCCATTAAATATTTATGTCCCGAAATCTCTACCATTAATAACTGCATGTGCACCGCTTCGCTTTCTTTTAGTTTTATTTGTATAAACCACTGTGTTTTATGTATGCATATTGTTCCCTATAGGTATTATTGTCGCACACTTCATGGGACGTCATTGTGGTAATTAACGACCGCCCATGGAAGCTCGTGCAGCCCAATGACATACGTTTTAATCCCGTCAATAATAACGTCTCCATATGGGACATGGACACCCTCCTTAACCTCCCAGCATATGCTGAGGGCTGTAGGATGAATTGCTGTATTTTCATCAGCCTACGGCCCTACACCCCATCGTCATATAATCGTCCATTCGTTCTAAAGCGCGCTCGGGTGACGTTACGAATTTCTGACGATGGTCGGTGCCAATCATCACGTTGGTCACCTGACCGCGTTAAGCAGATGATTAGGGAATCAGCCGGTGCTGAACCAGATGATGGAGGAAGCAGTTGATTCATTCACGTGATTGTGGTTCTTCCCCTTCCCGGAGGCGCCGTACGCTTCCCAACGGGTACACCAAACCTGGTCGCAAGCTTCAAGGTGGAAAACTGTATCCTGCCTCGGTGCCGCTTACTGTTATTACATTGCGCACAAACCTTGCAGGCAGTTGTAAACCCGCGAGCAGGACATAAACCTCATCTACATAGAAAACTGTTTTACTGTTCACTTAGACTGGGTTCTGACGTTCGCAGATACCAGTTTATGTTCACATGCTGACAGGCAGGCAACAATAAATAGTCCCTCGGATCTGACAATGATTTGCGAGACCGCGAATCAGGACCGAATAGCCGCATTGAAGATGTTGCCTAGTTTGGTAACGAAACGTCTGCAAGCGAAACTCCCTGTTTAGAGATATTTTCTCGTTATAGTGTCCCCCACATGTTGGTTTCGGACAATGGTACACAATTTACCTAATCTGAATTTGTCGTCTTCTGTCGCAGAAACGTGATCGTCCACGTAAGGTCTCCACCTTTTCACCCACAATCGAACGGGCAACCGGAACGCTTTGTGGATGCACTCAAAAGAGCTTTGCTAAAGATGAAGGGGGAGGTACCATGGAGGAGCTTCTCGACACATTTCTTCTGACGTATTGCACAATTCCGAATCCGCAGACAGCGAACGCCCTATCTCGGGCTGAAACTTTTTTCCGGAGGAAAACCCGTGTGCCGCATGATGCGCTCAGACCAAGGAAGGATCAGTTACTGTCCTGCAACTATCAGATGCAGCGTCAGTTCAACATCCGACACGGTGCTCAGATGCGAACCTTTAATGTTGGTCAACAAGTTCTGGCGAGAGATTATCGCATCTACTATCCTTAATGGGCTATGGGCCATGGGCTATACAAACGTGGTAACGTGACCTACGGTATCCAGGTTGGGACGGCAATTTGGATAAGACATGCCAATCAGCTGCTAGAGGCACGGACTGGCGAACAACTGCAATACCAAGTACCAGCAGCGCAGTTACCTCTGGACATACTGGCCGAAACGGGTGAAGGGAAGACTGTCCAACATGCCCCAGCACAGCAAGCACAACATTCGCCCGAAACTTAGCAGCACAGAGGCCGAAGCGGCGACGCAAATTCATGTCACCCATGCAAGTTAACCCTAAGCTGAAATCGTACAACACAACTCAAAGGGGGAGGTGTTGGGAAGGAATACGTGAGTCGAACAATCCAGGACCCCATTGCCACGGCCGGCGATCCAAAATCCGCTCTGATTGGGGCGAACAGAAAGCCAACCTGGAGAAGCGGCAAATGAACACTAGGTCGAAATTACTTTATTGGTTGTAATTTAATCTTTCCAGAGGTTTTCACGGTCGCTTTAAATACTATTCATGAGCTTTCCATTTTACCTTTATGATGAACGGTGTGATTTGATAATTCATTCCTGTTGCTTTGCTCGTCCGCTCCTGTCTTCTCTCTGTCCTATGGGGGGCCAGCGACTTCGGGTTTTACTGGGAATCAAGCGTCCATTCAGGCGAGGAACGAACACTTCATCACCCATGAGCATCATTTTGTCGTTCAACTCCCTCAACCGTAGATTCCTTGATAAAAATTTCTGGAAGTATGTTTCAGCGCTTGTTGACTCGGCCTGACAGCCGAATTTCCGTCCTACTCCGATAGAATCACGCTTCGCCCAGCTTCATGGAATGACCGCGGAGAACAGACAACCTAGCTGAACTGGATAGCGAAGATAAATCTAAGCCAAACTTCCCAGTTAAGATAGGGAAGTTCAAAATTAGTTCTCCGCTAAGCCTTCAATAATACATTGTTGAAGTCCCAAGCTAAGCAGGCGATCGTACTACGTCTGTTCCCGTAACCACTCATCCAACCTAGTACTCATCCGTGATACTCTAGCTCTATTTTGTCCCAGACGATGCATGGCGGGTAAGTCTCGACGCAGTATTCCAGCTGATGCCGAAAGAAACTTAAGAACAACCTCACAAAGCTTTCGCCCATCGGGGTTCCGACGGAAGGGCGTACTAACCATAGCATACGGAGCCCACTGCTTGCAGTCTTATTTCAGTTGTCGTTCAAGTGTAATGTCGAAGTGTGTACGATGTGTAGATCAACCTGGCTGGATACACGACGAAGTTCGACCCCACCGAATAAGTAATTGGAGGGAAAACATGCTGCTGCAATTTGCTGCAACAACAGACTGTTTAACACCGCCTAGCTGGGCTTCGTTTAGGAGCTTGGTAAGTCTGTCGGACAAACCTGTTCTATTCAGAACAACGGCTTTGACTACTTCATAACCTTTCTGCTCCTCTGGAAAGTCCGGAATGTCGCCGATGTCGTGGGCAACAGATAACAGGAGTGCAGTTACTAGGTAGTGAAACATAGTCCATTCGAACTTGACACTGATTAACAAAAACTGAGGTTCTAGTTGGACGAAGCAGGACTTAGGATTATTCACGCCTAAGGGGGTCAGGTAGGTTGAGTTTGCTAAACTGGTCGCTAGATTTAGCCTGAATGAACTACAAAGTGAAAACTACCGACGCAGTGAAACATAACGCAATAATAAAATACATTGGATGGCAATCTCACCGAGGCTAATCTACGCTACTGCACGAAACTCAACTACGCACTGATGATGTCAACACGACCGCTGACGCACCGTTTGCAACAAAGTTACCAAGCTCAGCGAACAGTTCAACCGATATCAGAACATTAGATGAGGAGGCGGACAAAGTTATTAGCAGATAAAAACACTTTACTAATAAAAAAGGTTGCGGGGACGCCAATTATAGCGTGTCGCTCGTGCGCTACATATCACGTTCGCGGTTAAAGAACCAACAGAGAGCACACGCGAGAACAAACAAAGATAAGCCAGTAGAGATCTATTGGACGGTCGTTAAAGTGGCCAAAGCTAACAATAGGGCACCAGTGGACAACTAGCTATGGAGGACATGGACGTGTGTTGAGTGCGAGGACGAGCGCCAGTCCGAAGGTCGCCACCGATCGTTGGCAAAAGTGAATGAGCGCGTGTTGCGCGTGTGACTCTAACAAATGGGAGCAAAATACAAACAGGCAAACTACCTAATTCCCTAATAAAAGAAAGACTATAAGTCTAGAATATTTTCGAATAATTTACGCAGTCATGTGAGAGAGCTTCTAGGTCACTACACAGCCCTCTCCTAGAAGGGAAACGGCGGTGCAACTTGGACAATAAATGCGTTGTGCCTGAACTATGAAGCTTCTAACATTAGTCTTATTCGCTTCCTCTTATTGTAGCCTGTACAATATACGTTGGGTTCAGTCGCCTTCGACTTCTATACTGTCGTATTTGACACGTCTTACCTGTCATTGCTTACCGACTAGTATTCCAGGCTCCGCCCAACGATATATAGGGCACGAGCGACACGCGATAATTGGTGTCGCAGCAACCTTTTTATTAGTAAACTATTTTAATCTGCTGCTAACTTTTCCGCCTGCTCATCTAATATTCATATATCGGTTAACCTGTTCGCTGAGCTTGGTAACTGTTGCAATCGGTGCGTCAGCATTCGTGTTGAACTCGTCATTGCGTATTTGCGTTTCGTGCAGTAGCGTAGGTAGCCGCGGTGAGAGTACCATCAAATGTTTTTTTATTGCGTTATGTTTCACTGCGTCGGTAGTTTTCACTTTGTATTTCATTCAGCCCAAATCTAGCGACCAGTTTAGCAAAGGCAACCTACCTGACCCAATAAGGCGTGAATAATCCTAAGTCCTGTTTCGTCCAACTAGAACCTCAGTTTTTGTTAATCACTGTCAAGTTCGAATGGACTATGTTTCACTACCTAGTAACTGCACTCGTGTTATCTGTTGTCCACGACATCGGCGACATTCCGGACTTTCCAGAGGAGCAGAAAGGTTACGAAGTAGTCAAAGCCGTTGTTCTGAATAGAACAGGTTTGTCCGACAGACTTACGAAGCTCCTGAACGAAGCCCAGCTAGGCGATGTTAAACAGTCTGCTGTTGCAGCAAATTGCAGCAGGATGTTTTCCCTCGAATTACTTATTCGGCGGGGTCGAACTTTGTCGTGTATCCAGCCAGGTTGATCTACACGTCGTACACTCTTCGACATTACACTTGAACGACAACTGAAATAAGACCGCAAGCAGTGGGCTCCGCATGTTATGGTTAGTACGCCCTTCCGTAGGAACCCCGACGGGCGAAATCTTTGTGAGGTTGTTCTTAGCGTTCTTTCGGCATCATCTGGAATACTGCGTCCAGACTTACTCGCCATGCATAGTCTGGGACAAAATAGAGCTAGAGTATCACGGATGAGTACTAGGTTGGCTGGGTGGTTACGGGGACAGACCTAGTACGATTGCCTGCTTAGTTTGGGACTTCAACAATGTATTATTGAAGGCTTAGCGGAGAACTAATCTTGAACTTCCGTATCTTAACTGGGAAGTTTGACTTAGATTTATCTTCGTTATCCAGTCCCGCTAGCTTGTCTGTTCTCCGCGGTCACTCCATGAAGCTGGGCGAAGCGTGATTCTATCGGAGTAGGACGGAAATTCGGCTGTCAGGCCGAGTCAACAAGCGCTGGAACATACTTCCAGAAATTTTTATCAAGGAATCTGCGGTTAAGGGAGTTGAACGACAAAACGATGCTCTTGGGGGATGAAGTGTTCGTTCCTCGCCTGAATGGACGCTTGCTTCCCAGTCCAATGCGAAATGGCTGGCCCCCCACAGGCCAGAGAGAAGACAGGATCGGACGAGCAGACCAACAGGAATGAATTAGCAAATCACACCGTTCATCATAAAGCTAAAATGGAAATTTCATGAATAGTATTTAAAGCGACCGTGGAAAGCTCTGGTAAGGTTAACTTACAACCAATAAAGTAATTTCGACCTAGCGTTCATTTACCGCTTTAGCCGGTTGGCTCTCTGCTCGCCCCAATCAGGGTGGATGATTTTGGATCGCCGGCCGCGGCAATGGGGTCCTAGATTGTTCGACTCACTTATTCCTTCCTAACACCTCCCCCTTTGAGTTGTGTTGCATGATTTCTGCTTAGGGCTAACTTGCCTGAGTGACACGAATTTGCGTCGCTACTTCGGCTTCTGTGCTGCTAAGTTCCGGGGCGAATGTTGTGCTTGCTGTGTTGGGGCATGTTGGGGAGTCTTCGCTTCACTCGTTTCGGCCAGTATTTTCAGAGGTAACTGCGCTGTTGGTACTTGTTGTTGCAGTTGTTCGCCAGTCCGTGCCCATAGCACCTGATTGGCATGTCTTACTCAAATTGCCGTCCCAACCTGGATACCGTAGGTCACGTTACCACGTTTGTATAGCACATGGCCCATAGCTCATTTAGGATAGTGGATGCGATAATCTCCCACCAGAACTTGTTGACCAACATTAAAGGTTCGCTTCTGAGCACCGTGTCGGATGTTGGATTGACGCTCTAGCTGATAGTTGCAGGAAAGTAACTGATCCTTCCTGGGTCTGAGCGCATCATGCGGCACACGGATTTTCCTTTGGAACAAAGTTTCAGCCGGACACAGGGCGTTCGCTGTCTGCGGATTCGGAATTGTGCGATACGTCAGAACAATTGTGGCGAGAAGCTCCTCCAAGGTACTTTCCTCCTTCAACTTTAGCAAACCTCTTTTGAGCACATCCACAAATCGTTCCGGTTGCCCGTTCTATTGTGGGTGGAAAGGTGGAGACCTTACGTGGACGATCGCGTTTCTGCGACAGAATAAGACAAATCCAGATGAGGTAAATTGCGTACCATTGTCCGAAACCAACATATGGGGAACACGGAAACGAGAAAATATCTCCGAGCCGGGCATTTCGCTTGCGGACGTTTCGTTACCAAATTAGGCAACATCTTCAGTGCGACTATTCAGTCCTGATTCGCGGTCTCGCAAATCAATGTCAGATCCAAGTGACTATTGTTTGTTGCCTGCCTGTCAGCATGTGAACATAAACTGGTATTTGCGAACGTCCGAACCCAGTCTAGGTGAACAGTAAAACAGTTTTCCATGTAGACGAGGTTTATGTCCTGCTCGCGGGTTTACAACTGCTTGCAAGATCTGTGCGCGTTGTAATAACAGTAAGCGGCACCGACGCAGGATACAGTTTTCCACCTTGAAGCTTGCGACCAGGTTCGGTGTACCCGTAGGGAAGTGTACGGAGCTTCCGGGAAGGGGAAGCACCGCAACCGCGTGAAGGAATCAGCTACTTCCTCCATCATCTTGTTCAGCACCGGCTGATTCCCTAATCATCTGCTTAACGTGGTCAGGTGACCAGCGTGATGATTGGCACCGACCATCGTCAGAAATTCGTAACGTCACCCGAGCGCGCTTTAGAACGAATGGACGATTATATGACGATGGGGTGCAGGGCCGTAGGCTGATGAAAATACAGCAGTTCATTCTACAGCCCTCAGCATATGCTGGGAGGTTAAGGAGGGGGGCCTTGTTCCATATGGAGACCTTAATGTGAACGGTATTAAAATGTATGTCATTGGGCTGCACGAGCTTCCATGGACGGTCGTTAATTACCACAATGACGTCCCATGAAGGGTGCGACAATATTACCTATAGGGAACAATATGCATACATGAAACACGGTGGTTTATACAAATAAAACCAAAAGAAAGCGAAGCGATGCACATGCAGTTATTACTGGTAGAGATTTCGGGACATAAATATTTATTGGAAGCTTGAACCGAAAGCAGCGGTTGATTTCTGCAGAGATTCGTCGGAACTGCTGAACCCTTATACTGGACAACGGGGGGGGGAATATTCCGGGGTTCCCGGTTTTAGAGCAGACAGCATGCGGCGGTACTGTGCTCATGGGAACTCACATGTGCTGTACGATGTTTTTGAAAATGTGGTGGTATCCATTTTTCACGGTGCTGCACACTACTTGGCGGACAGGCGGTAGATGCAATGCATATAAATATCGGTTACTGCGTTGACGTTCATTAGTTTGCAAAGCTGCATTGGATTTCCCGACGTGGCAGTTGTCATGTATTAACGCTAATTGCTAAGGCAAAAGGCTACATGGTAACATGCTAGCGGATAAGCAGGGGTGGATGGAACTAGTTCCGGACATAGGGAAAGCAGATGCAATAAACGTAAGCAAAGTTTGAACCATTTAGAAATATTCACCACTAGTTACGTGAGCGTGTACGTAGCTCGGAACCCACCAAGGGTGGACACTGCGAAATGGTTTCGCCAGCCTCCTAAGGGGCCACGATGACAGTTCAAAATCAATGTAAACTGGACATGGGATAAAAGAGCGCGTAAGGCAGCATAAATATATAATTTTGTTAAAGAGAAAGGTTACATGCAAACACCTTGGGTATAAAACTATGCGGTGGTGAATAGGCGCATGATATTCTGCCGTAGTCTACATGCGACAGGACCGCCAGAGCAATCTTGCATACGAAGGGGTATGCGCGCCTTCTAATCGCCTGTCCGGTGACGAGGTAGCTTCGAGTATCGTCCAAGCCGGTGTTGGTATTGACCTGAGTCCCAGGGCTGAAGCTACTCCGGTTGCTTGCATCCCAATTAGTAGCCAGATGTGTGCGGTCCGCTTAGCTGGCTCGTTCAAAGCTTCGAAGTCGCGTGGGAATAACAGGTGTCTATTCGTTATCGCTGCCTATGCACCCACAGACTGTAGCAATGACACGGTAAAACACGACTTTTGTCGTCAAATAAGTGAGGTACATCGCCGCAGAACGAGCTCGGGTACTGTAGTGCTTGCTGGGGATCTGAACGCTGAAGTTTGGAATCTTATCCACTAACGAACGGCATCTGGGCGGCCAACCTGGTGTAGGCTCCCGTATTAATAAGGGTAAGTGGTTACTTCATTTGTGTGAGGATGCTCGCTTATTTCTTGCGAGCAATAATTTCAGACACAGCACCCGCCGGAGGGTGACTTGGCGCCCATCAGCTTCGAACCACCTATGAAAGCAAATCGATCACATTGCCATAACCTAACGATGGAGAGACTGCGTCCAGAAAGGTCGCTCGATTTGGAGCACATGTGCATACACCGACTATGCACTTGTATGTGCTGACCTGTGGACGCGTTTTGGAGGACGCACAAGAGGACAATGTGAGTGCATTGACACCAACTAACTGGAGAAGCCAACTATTCTGAATGCTGCTGGTCGCCCAGCCTTGTGGGCTGTCCCTTTTGGACCACCCTTTCGCTCACAAGTCGAACGTGTGATCGCACGGTTAAAGTTAAATAAGGCCGCGGGACCAAATGCTCTTCCTCCAACCCTCCTCCAACTCGATTGACATGCTCCTGTGGATAGTTTATAAGATTAGCTAGTGAAACTGTGGGCCAGAAAACTGTACCGACCACTGGAGCCGTTCCGTCGTAGTTCCAATTTCCAAGGGAGACGCACCATCGTAATGCTGCAGCCATAGAGGAAACAGTCTGCTCTCCATCGCCTCCAAATTTCTTGCCACTGACATGCATCACAGAATGACTGTCACTCGTGAAAGCCATATTCGTGCAGAGGAAGCCGGGTTTCGTGGACGTCATGGCTGCATTGACCACATATTCACTTTGCGTTAGTTGTTGGAGCACCGTCACATATACGGGCGGCCCCCCGTTATCCTGTTCCTTGCTGTCAACGGCACATTCGGTTCGGTGGATATAACCGCAAATTGGGAATGTCTTTTCAAGAACTGTGTACCTGAGAAATACGTAAATATTATCCGGTCTTTATACGCGCATAGCTTAGGCAGGGTGAGAGCTTACGGCAAGCAGTCGTTGCCCTTTAACATCTCCATCGGTGTGAGACAAGGATGTCCGTTGCCACTGTTCCGCTACAACATTGTTACTGACGAATTAATGGAAATCGCATTCACAGGACACGACTTAGAAGGTGTAGATCTGCTCCCAGGAGAACCACTTCTTGAGTTATGGTATGCTGATGATATTGCCCGAACCTGTGACAGCTGACCTACGTGCCAAGCGGCACTGGACAGAGTAGCACTGGTTGTCCGTCACTTCTGGCTTTGCTTCGCACCCACGTAGTGCAATGTGTTCCTCAAAGCTTGAGCTGGACCGCCTCCTACGTTGACCCTTGGCGGGGAGCAGCTAGAAGTCATTCAACAATTCAACTACCTAGGATGTTTTATATGTGTCCGTGGGATCGAAGATGAGACCACGAACCGTATAGAAAAAGCTCGGGGCGCTTTTGTTAAACTTCGTCACTTATGGCGCCGGCGCGATATCACTCTCGCCCTGAAGAGTAGAGTGTACAATGCAGCGGTGCGATCCACCCTACTGTACGGTGTTGAAACCTGGCCCCTTAGATCAGTGGACATAAAGAGGCTAATTACGTTCGATTATTGATGCCTTCGCAATTTAGCTCACGTCTGGTGGGAACACCGCGTAAGTAACGTCCTTGTTAGACACCTTGTTTACAGCACAGGAAAAGGAAATGAACCGCTCAGCACCGTTATAGTACGCAGCAGGCCCCGATGGTTCGCCCACGTATTACGCATATCTGCCCACAGACTGTCGCGACGTGCGTTGGAATGTGCGCCAAAGGTGTAGATGGAAGGATAAGAGAGGTAGTAAAGCGATGACTTGGTCCAGAGGAATGAAAGCCCTCACTTCAAAGCTGCAATCGGTCGGAGCGTCTCGGCTCCATGTTTGGGGTCCGAAAGACGATGAACACGTTTGACCGGATACACTTGCTGACATGGCTACAAGCTTACCTCAGTGGCGTTCGTGCTGAGTTCCTTTGTCCCACTCCATCCCTCTTAGCCTCACTCTCCAAACACAATCTCACTATATAGCCATATATAATTTCGTATAGTAATTTTTCGCTGAATATTCGCCGGCTGGTATCTTACCGGAACGATGCCATCCGTTACCATCAGCTAGCTTGCAAGCGTTGTACATTTTCTCCGCTGTTTTATTCCTTGTATTGCGGCGCAGTGGCTGCTGTGTTATCCACCTCCAACTAACGTGTACAATGATGATGAAGGATGTTCAGATCACTCTTTCAGTTGTATAACAGAGCAGGCCGCAGCAGGATAAACCTGCGAACCTCATACCGTTTTGCGAGCATAAGCGCATATGCTGCTGCAACTGCTGCCTTAATACACAAACGCAAGGGAAGTTGACATTAACTCACTGCACAGGAACTGGTTGTTTTCATGAAAACAAGGAACGTACCGACAGTGTGATGCACCTTGGCGAATATTGTGCAACGCGTTCACTTCTGTAAATGGCTTTCATTTGCCAACGCTTGTACTATCGTCTCCCGGTCACCTGCAACGGGTTTGGTGAGTACACGGAGTACCGGAAAATTCCATACTGCAGAAAACATAAGCATAAGTATCCTCAGCATGATACGATGCGCAGTTTTGATAGAACCACCTTGAGCAGCTGTCACACGACACCCATCAGACATCGCTTCGGCGAATTCCAACGTCCTCCTGCAGACACAATTCACAATCGCTGTTGGAACCTGGCCAGCTTCAGTCTTATGTGCACCACGTTTGCTCTGCGTTCTGCGTGTAGCGGCCGTAGTCGTCGGCAGCCGGCGAACTTGCGTAACGCACGTTGCGCTGGTACCTAGAGCCGGATTTACAACACGATGGATCAAGGTTTCCTTGCGAGCACGTTTACGGTGCCCTTGATCCTCCACAGAGACCAATGTAGCGGAGGTTGATGGGCCTGGGATGGATTCCTGACTGCCATCCATCATAACGCGCTCCTCAAATTTTGTTGATATTTCAACGCAGCCCGCCGTAATAACTTGCACCTCATTCTCACACTGACCTCCCAATAAACATGGTAGGTTTCCCGTGCACAGCGGGATACTTTCTGAACCGTTTGACGTATCGCAGAGAAGGTTGTAATCCAAGTTAGCGGAGGTAACATTCCCGAAAGCACGCAACATATCTTGCGCCTTCAGTTATCCGTCTGAGCCAAGACTTTGGACTTTCACATCAATTTCCGTAAGCACCCATTGCAATCCTCCAATATTTATGCGCCTGTCTATCAAACTGTGTACATGTCCGCCTGCGGAGACCGTTTCACCTGACCGCAATTCAAGTTCTCCGCCGTTTCAGCTTGTACCGCTGGACCAATCAACCATCAACATCGTTGAAAGAGATCGTAGGCGTACCGGTTCTCCTGCGCCGCCATGTACAATATGTGACCGCAAGGCATACGCCAAGGACGATTGAAAAACATCCACAGTTACTGTCTTGGTCTATGCAAACGCAGTAAGCAGCGGACCCGAATGCTGAGACCACCCGGTACCGCTCAGCTGGCACGACACCGACCTTAGTCGTTCGCTGAAAATGTCTCGTCAGCCTTTCGCGAGCATATGCAGTCAAGCTGCTTACAAGTTCTGACTCCACAAATCCATCACCGCGTGCTGGATTACTTCGCATGCACACCGTCGCTACCTGAGTGCTATGACGATCAGCCACGTCTTTCGCATGATTAACCATCAATTCGAAAAGCGCCAGTAAGGAGGAACGCGCGCTCAAAGTCCGTTTATGGTGCATATTTTCATTCACCACACGGTCAGTGGAATTGCATCCGAACCTCATGACATGCCGTAATTGATGCGCCGCCCAGCATCTCCACCATGACAACCAAGTGTTACGTAAATACTGAAAGCATTCCGTATTTCTCTGCCGAATGACTCCCAGAATTCCGTGCCAACGCGTCACCTCAGGCGTGAATATCAGGTTCCTTGGCAAATGGATCAGAAAAGCCTTTTCCGCTCGATCCGCAACTGGCACCTGACTGCACCGTCTGTTTATGTCCCGTAGCATGTGGACACGGCACAACACCGTGCACGCCTCCGGATACCCCTCCCTGTAAGCCTTGCTTTGTTGCCCGCATTTGTCTACCACAATAGTTCACAAGGATACTGTGCTTGGAACCATTACACGCATAGCTGTTACCATTTCCAAATAGCGCTCCGTCGTCTCATTTGGTAACAAGGTGTAAACAAATGACCTCCCCACCACCTTGACGTCAAGGCACATGCAATGCCATAGAATGTAGTTGCCGAATTAATCTGATGCGTCGAAGTCGCCTTTATGACTTCGCCGTAGCGTGCAACCGACCTCCGAATACACGCAGGTACAAAGAAAAGGAAGCGCAACGCCAACTGCTTCCTCACAACCGTACATGAAACTTCATTTTCTTAAAATGGCTGGCCAGCCGAACCATCTTCTCGTGGTGTCAGCTAGGTGGTTCGGTTTTACTCCCTTCCAGCAAATGGTTCGGAGGCAGTGCTCCAGGACGTGGTGGGTTTTCGCCTGGCCAGAGTTCTCTCTATAGGAAGCCACAAACGTCCGTTTAGCCACTTTGTGATGTGGCGGTTTGACTCGCCACCAACTAAAGTCACCCACTACTTTGCCGGACCACAGCTACCAGTCCACAGCCATCGAGCATCCATTTAACACTGGCGATGCTCTCAAACACGAGCAAACGGGCAGAAAGGCTTTTATAGATACCGCAAACACAGCCTAACACATCCACATGCACACTTACATACCTTCATATAACAACGTATGCGGTCATTCCACTGTTCCTTTGTACATAAACTAATCACATTTTGTACTCGTAACATGATAAATAAATAATTAAATAGGTATATTTCTAGCTTGGCTAGATGCTGCACCCTCAAGGGTTCAGAGAAATCTTTACATTAATCCTATACTCGTGCATGGAAGTAGACAAGCTACGAGTATATGTTGCTAGTTGGCAATTACGAATGCATAGACATTGTTTGGTGTACAGCTGACGGGGTCGTAGGCGCCCACCTTGAAATTCTGTTGGTTCCTTCGGGCGATATTGAGCTCCTTGTTCTTTTGTTGTGAAAGTTGCGCAGAGCTGAAGTTGTGTCGTTTGTCTTTGGAACAGGATCAAATTCACTACAACTTCACATCAAAGTTATTGGACTTCTTTGGCCCGTTCAGTCGCCACAAATATTAGTGCGCACATAGAAGAAACGAGAGTGGGGGACTTATAAGAGATACGAAAAGTTAAAAAATACGTTCGAGAAATGCAGATGAAACTAAAAGGGATTTGTTAAGGGACATACTAAGGCGGCGTACTACACTGGGAAAACACACGTTAACAAACAAATATAGGCACTTTTCTTGCCCTGATATTGGTTTCCGGCGCCAAATTTTAACATGAGTAAACCGCACAAAAAATGAAAACGTTTTCTAAGGCTAGAATACTGCATAAGGTAGCACAAAATAGGCTGCTCAGGGCAAGTTTTAACCGCTGATTACGTTGAAAGCAAATGTAATGCAATGCGTGCAGTAGCGTGCGAGAGAGTGGCTAATTTTTGACATGAAAAATAGGCCTGGTGGTGCTTAGTTTTCCGGTACACCTGGCTAAATGGTGATACTTTCATAACTGGATTAGAAATAGATATGTATAGGTCACTTTGTGCTTAAGTATGTACAAAAAGTGGTAGTTACTAAGATATATTAGTTGGGAATTTCGCTTTCAATCATCGCGTTTTTAAAATATACAAAAAATACAATAATCGGACAAGAGATGTGAATACCCCTTATCCAAGCAAGTAACTTATCGCAAGCGTAAACTTTACATGCATGAAACAATTATACTTACACTTATTTGCTTCATAAATCAGCCATTTACACTACACTTTTATTTAGCCTTTGCCTGCTTTCCATGTTGCCGTGTACTTCAACGACGCGTGTAGTCATCACTTTAATTTATTATAACCGCTTTCACATAGCAAATCCCTATAGCATTATTTTCTATTTCCCCGCACCTTAATACCACCAAAATTAAGAATATATTCTGCAGCCACTCAAACAAAGTTGGCTGTTACCGAGGACAACGCTAACAAAACCCTTTCCCGCCATGACAAAAATTAGCCCTTCCCAGCGTGCGAGTTATTCGCAATTGAATTGTGGTCTACGAATAACGCCATTATTCCTTTTTGCTAAAATGGCTTTCCACTTTGCTAGCAGATAGCAGAAAAAAGAAAAGGTAAAAAGTAGCGAAGTGGTATACGTTTCAAATAGGCATAGCTATCTAGCATTGCGCCATTAGCGTGTAATACCCAGCAACATCTAGGGACTTCGTAGGTGGCTGAAAAGCACGCTTTGCAGGCAAACATTGCAAATATAGGCAAATAGGCTACCTTTTTGCGCGAAAACACTAGAAACCCAGTGAGGAATATTATGTGTGCATGGGAATTCAGGAGAGCTTATAATTAACCAACAGCTAGAAGGTCACAGCGTACCATCTTTCAGTGGAGACTGGGCCACATAAACCACTAAGAATATAGAGTTTAGTATTTTACATGCCGCTAAGTGTTTCTGAAGTTTATACCAACGCTGCATGAATAAGTCTACCTGAATAACACATGAGACCTTTCGGGTTAGTTGACACATTTTGGCCTGGAAAATACACATATTTCTTAGCTAAACAGCGCAAGTTTTATCGCTTAGAGCCGATTTTCTATATTCATGTGGCTAGAGGAGCTTGTCACTAATAAAAAGGAAATGAGTATGGAAACTTTAGTAAAATTTAGCAAAATCCTTTGGGGCGTGAAATCCAGTTGGTCCTGCGTTTGTGTGGCATTACCAACTACTTCTGGGTATTGAGCTTGCTTGAACATGAGGGCTTATTGTGCCTTATGTGTTGGTGCACACTACTGTGCAGCTCTTCGATTAATTTCAAGCTATTTCTGTCCAATGTTAAGTTCCGAAGCAAGTACCAGCGGTGTTCGTCCAGGTGGCAATGATAAGTAGTACTATACTGTCGCACCGCCCATTTCCTTTATGGTTTTCCTGGCACGAGCTGTTCTAGCACCCTAAGCAAAGAGTGATAACGTAAATCAAGAGTAAGATGGCGACAAGAACTAGTGGGAGATGGTCGTTTACCGCCATTACGTAAAACGCATGGCAGGCTTTGGAGCCAGCTAAAAGATAAATAACACACGGGCGGCCAAGATAAAAAAATTGTGGTGGAAAGCTTCTGGTGGTCCAGCCATCCAGTGTGACAGGGGCTTTCGTGCCAGTGAATGGAATCTGGAAATGCGAGTGTTTTACTAGCAAAAGCACTTAAAGAAGAGGATCTGGTTTTCAGTATGTCTGTCTACCAGTGTTGCCAATAGTGCAAGGCATATGTATACCAGATAAAGCCAAGTATATTGGTCAAAGAGAGGATAAGTGAAAAGCGAAATGTTTGCTTCTTTGGCCTAGAACTTTTAAGGTGCTCTATTTGTCTACAATGTGATACATATATTATTTTACTGTATACATACTGATAGTAGTTGGAAACGGCGGAGTACCGTAGCTAGTGCTCAGGCTTAATGAAAACGCATCAACCATCCGCTCAAGAAGGAACGCTCAAGGGATTTTCCTATCGTTCCAGTCCAGCTGAATCTGAATTTTATCCCGTCGTTTATTAGTGCGCGCGCTGTATGCGCCGCAAAACAAGGAGCAACGAAATACGGCGAGTCTAGTATGTGGTTTATAATATAGTTGGCTGTTTACTCCAGTTCTCGAGACACTGATCGCAGTGCTCGTGTCAATATTTCTGGGGATGGCCTTTATCTAACGGTGCTAACCTTCCATCTGTCCCACAACGATCTATGCAACAGCTTCCTTTTCGAAAGCACCCTCTAAACCGGCGACTTACGAAGGTGGAATGCAATCAGCCCGCTGACTGATTTCGATACAACACCCGTACGAGCGACAAAGCAATATATCGAGAAGGCATTCGATAAACGTCACAAGCGACGACGTCCATAATGTACGCCACAGGGTGCGCTCGACCACGTCATGTAGGTGAAATGTCATATTATTGCTAGTCAATTGGCGGCAGGCTCTTCAGGGCATGGAACAGGATGGTTTCGTGCAAACCATTCCTGCAAAAGGCTGACTTACGCATTGTTCTTTGCTCGTAATCAGCACGTTTAAATGTTTTTGGCGATTTCCACACATTGTGTGCGTGGACGCAACGCCTGGTACAAACCGCCTTGGGTACGTATGATATCCGTCGTTAAATTTCGCTACGGTTTCAAGTTGTACCAGTAATTGGTAACAGGCGGCATGGGTTAAGACCGACCAGTTTTCTATGGGTTTGTGTGTAGAAAAACGTTCAACTCGTCAGTGAAATTATTTGGTTTTTTTCGAGGTGCCACGGGCCATGATTTCGTTGTACGAATTTTCGTTATGGATAGAATGGCTGCTCAAATGCGCACAGCACAAGCAACATACCATTGTGACATTCTGCTGTGCTAATTTCAAATCCGCGAGACCGTTTGAAAGCACATGAGTTAAGCGGATTGTTTTATTCCGTTCTGTAGAGTAATGGCTTCCGCACAAGTTATTTATTTCATTGAATAGCTACCGCTGTTACGGAGACAGGGTATGCTACTTTTCCGACATTCGTACTGTTCTGGGTTCCAGCAGGATCTACGCCTACTTCAGAAGACGGATCCTCAGTTTGTACGGTATCTAACAGCCCACGGAATGTTCAGCAAGCGGTCGTGGGCGAACTACGTTCAAGCGGGATTGGTGCATTTTGGGAACACTACCAACAACCGTGTCGAGAAGGCCAAACGTAGATTGAAGAAAATAACGCATGATTCCGACCACCTTGCTGTGGCTGTGTGCAAAGTGTGGAATCTGTCTGAGGTTCCACTGAGAATTTCAGATGCAGTGTACGTACTTCTGTGACAGACACCAGGTATTTGAAGATGAAGCTAACGTCTACGTGCAGATGCTGGTAGGCAGTCTGACAACGTACGCTGGCGCTGCTTATATGTCGGCTGGTAACCAAGTCCCGTGGAGGCGGGACTGGTATGCCATCTTGTATGTTTCTCCTTCCACAGTTTGTTGTTCAAGATCAACACCATCGATATGATCTTGACTGCGCATATGGCACGTGCACCTGCGAATTTTACGGGCAAATGTGGCTACCGTGCATCCATTTACTGAGGTTATATAAGGAAAGCAACATCCGGCGCATAAAACAGCGAATATTTTCATTCCTTTTTAGACGACATATCTATCCGTAGTCGATGGTTAGCGAAGTACAGCATGCTCCGTAATCTTCTCAGGCGTGACCCAATTGTTGTTTAACTGGGCCTCGAATCCAACGTTTTCCTTGTTCCTACTGCTTCTCCTGAGGTACATTACTTTTACCCCACTCCTTAGGGAGCCGCTGTGTTGGCGTGACGCATATGACGTGTCCGGCACATTTGCGTGAGCACTTTGAATGGGTCTGAACGATAAGGTACCCGGAAATTTTATCTGTGCCCATACGTTTCTTGACAGTTCGGTTATCAGATGCATGGAATCATATCCGCATCGTCCCGGTGCTGTTAAACAGCTAGCTATAAATGCCTCCTGACGTACATTTTTGGTGCTCTTGCAATGAGTGTTTTGGCCCACTGAACAGGTAAACGATGATCAGTGACTGAAATTACTAGGGCTAGTACAATGACACCTTTGAATCCCTCAGCATCACCGTTACACGAGGTCTGTGTACGGATGCTCCGTGACCGCAATTTGTGGTGCATTTGCAATAACAAACATAGGTGGGACAATGCAGGCGCCGGCACAGGATGCCAGCATCACTATTTATAGAGCATACGTGACGGAAAATTTTTCGTTAATCTAATGAGACCTAGAAAAAGCGTGCACATGCACAAGGTGCATGTGTTTTTCTGAATGAATGTTTGATAACTGACATTAACAGTGCCTTTGCAGAGTCCTATGTAGGCTACTGTATCACTAGTATACCAGGTCTGTGATGATACGTATAGAGGCTCCGAGACCTACATCATTTCTGCTAGTGCTAAGAGACCTTTGTGGGCTACTGTATCACCAATCCAACAGGTCAGTGCTGATATGTATAGAAACTCCGAGAACTACAATCTGGGTGATAGTGCTAGGAGACCCATGTGGGCTACTATACTACCAGTGCAGCAGTAACGTGCTGATACGTATAGAGGCTCCGAGACCTACATCATTGCTGTTAATGCCAAGAGACGTATGTAGGCTACCTTATCACAAGTGTAGCGGGTCGATGCTTATACGTATAGTGGCTCCTAGACCTGCCTTCTTGGTGATAGTGTTACGAGATCTATGTATTTTGTAAACCCGTAGTGCCCTGATTCTCCCGAATTTCCGTTTCCATCCTGACCTCTGGCCCATCCGCGTCATCCGAAATGCCATCCACTATGCATGTGGTGCTCCATGGCTAAAAGCCATTTAATTTGCCAACATATTCATTCCTTCCTCACATGCTTGAGGTGACGGTGGGCTTGTATTGTTGTCATTACACTCAGCGTGTGCACATAGGTCAGCTTTGCAAAACCAGTGGGGCCCTGCGGACTGCGTTGTGCACTTCCTCTAATCAGTTTACATTTGTAGTGGCATATCGAAGTCCTGGAAGTATCTCCCGGGAGGGCATTGAGTATATGCTTACTCAGGCTGCCAACAGGCGTCTATTTAATACCTGGTGCCCTTGGCCTGCCTGGAGTTTGCTACGCTGAGCACATTAAGCTACGGAGGACACGAGCGCAGCCTCATTGGCTAGATTGTACCGGTAAGTACCTGCTCAGAAAGCGCTCCAAGTGCTACTGAATTTACCAAACGGCTTCATCAAACAACACCTACGAAAGCTACCAAGCGGTTAGAAATAAATATACGCTATATATCAGGACTGCTCGTCTTTAAGTACGATCAAAATCGTACGGGATACCTGGAGTCTAGCAATCGCTTTGATGCCAGTGCTTAGTCCTGTGGTACCGTGTTGCATTCATTGGCATCATTTAATGAAGGATGTTCATTAAACCCACTTTTCCCACAGTGTGTATCAATTTCAGTAGCCACAACCTCTATTGACTTACCTCCCGTACAGCAGCCATTACCTATACATTTACAGATAGCTCGATGGATTGGGCTCACGATGACGGTTAATTTTCTAACTGTTAGTGCAATTAATCCCTGAGTTCACTGAGTAGTATAGAGCAGAGGAGAGCAGCTTGCCAGTTCCTTCACTTCATCACGAACCAATATATCTATTTGTGGCTAGAAAGCTGCTGTATTACTTTCATTCCTTGACATTTCACTTTTACCTGGCACCCTCTATTACCCTTCTATGTATCATAATACGGCCACAGAAATTTCCAGAATATCGATCAGCATCTTCCTTTTCATGCGAAAAGGATACTACTGGTATGCTTCAAGGAATGGACAAGCATTTTGAGTGTCAATAACCTACACGCAGCTGCCATAAATTACCAGCATATTGCTTCGGCTTTTAATAAAGGAACAAGGAATTTGCGTAGTTTTTACCAACCAGATAGTAACGCATCATCCTGCCCATTTATTAACGTCGCTCATTTTGGGGCCAACGGTTACCACTGTTAAGCATCATATTGGTGCATTCAAACGCCAACTTTCAGGTTAAGCGGACTAGAAAGTGCACATACACACCCAAATCGAGTCACGTCCATGCAGCCAATCGGATAGCTTCACCATCTTGCATTCACACTGTTTGGCGTGCCATTATTTGCCAGCCTTACTTTTTGAAGGTTGCTCCGCCGAATGCGTACCTATTTGTCCGAGGTGGCCGCACGCGATCATAGGCCAACCATTGTATGTTGGAAAGCAGGAGGAAGGTCCCTATCGGCTCCGTCGCTTCTGAGTTATTGCGGACATTGCTGTGGTCATAGTAAAAATAGGGTTCCCAGTGAACCTTAAATCTATGTTGTGAAGCAATATACAAGCACAGTTAGCAAGTGGGAGTCCAACATTTTCTTGAAAATTTCCTCGGACTGCGCAGCAACGACGAGCTTTGGAAGGCGATTTCAGTCAATAACCACGCGTGTTGATAGAGCTATATCTGACCGCACATGGAATCTCCAGTTTCCATCTGTGACCACGTGTCGAACGTTCAATGTTCAGATGAAAGAACTGCTGTAACTCGCTTCCTAGCTCTCCTCTTAGGATACGTCGAGTGTAGATCAGCTAGCCGCGACGACGACGGTAATCCAGAGAGAAATGGTTTAATCGCTGGAGGCGTAGAGAATAAGATGGACACCGCAGCTCTGGCACACATTTAGATCCAGGGCGTTGGACCTTCTCAATCATATCGCCTTCGGTCTTCGTGTGAGTCTAGGCAGCCGGCAAGCCGTACGCGAGAACCAGGCACACAAGTGAGGCAAGTAGGAGCCTGTCGAGTTCTGGAGTAAGATGGGAGAAAGCTCTTCTTAAGACATGAAACATCCTGTAAGCGGCGGCGACCCCTTGCTAGGTGTCCTCCGTTGTTTTGAAGTAAGGAGACACGATGGCTCGGAGGTCCCTTTCTTGAGCGACATTTCTAAGCAGGAAGCCTCCAATGTGGTACACCCTGAAAGGTTCACGAGCACCAATCGGGAGTACGGAACATTTATCCCGGTTGATAGGTAACTGTCATTTTACCGACCAGTTGTGGAGCATGTTGAGTGTTTCTTGGAGCCTGCCTGCATCCCCATGATTGGATACTTCAATCCAAAGTTTCAATTCGTTTGCATAAATAAAACATACCGTCTGAAGCTAGGACGGGAGGTTATTAATAAAGATATGAAGACTACAGGGTAAACAATAGAACCCTGTGGGATACCACTCCTCATAAGAAAAGGATCAGAAAGCGTATCATTCACACTTACCTGCGCAGAGCGAATGCACAGGAAATCGGAGATCCAGGAGAGAACATTACCAGCAACGGCAATTCCGCGAAGTTTAAAAAGCAGCCGCTTATGCAGAACCTTGTCAAAGGCCTTGCTAAACTCCACAAACAAAACATCCAAATATTTACCAACATCTAGTGATCTCAACCATTTCTCCCTTGCCACAAGCAAGTTTGTAATGCATGAGTGAGCTCTTCGAAATCCATGCTGGGCAGAGGATATAAAATTTACCTTCGAGATGGAGGCATAGTGCGCGTTTTGTTGTCTGTTCCATAATATTGCAGACTACGGATGTCAAACAAATAGGACGCTAATTCGCTGGACCTTTTCGGGTTCCTTCTTTGTAACTAGGCTTGATGATGCCCGATTTCCAGACAGCCCGAAAACGTCCAGTATCAACAGACAGACGGAATATCTGACAGATAGGTGCGGTGATGTGCTCGGCTACAGTTTTAAGGAACAATGGATGTGGACCACCAAGGACAGGCGAGGAATATGGGTTTGAGTTATGAAACAGTTTCAGCACAAAATCAACGTTAATATCCAAGTGCCGTAGCTAAGAAGGATAAATGACAAGAAGCTATCAGGGGGAGACGTTTCTGTGGAGTACACAGCGGAATATTGCTTAACTAAATGGTTGGCCTTTTGTGTGTCTTCCTAAACTAAAGCATCGTGCTCAATGGAACAGAAGGCAGGATGCTACTGCCGGCTCTTGCACTTCGCTTGATGTACGAGAAAAGCAAGTTGGATGGGGTCCTGGAAACATTAACCAAAAACATTCGTATAGTTAACCTTTCTCCCGTTTCTGAGAAGTACAAATCTTCCTGATATTTTTATAGCGGGAATACTCGGGGTCTGATCGTGTTAACTTATACCGGCTCCACAGTTTACGCTCTTTGTTCATACGGGATCTTAGTTGACGATCTATCCAAAGTGCGCCTTTAGGAAACGGCCTTCTCTTGGAGACAGCGACTATCTGTTCGATGAGCGACATCAGCCTGCACAAAAGATTCCACGCATCATCAACTCTGAGATGCTCATGGATACTGCAATCCCCAAAGCTTGCAGCCGTTTTCGAACGAAGTGCATTTACAAGCCAGAAATTCCGACGGTTGGCACATGGTCTGTGGACACCAAAGCGGCGAGTCCACTGAAAAGAAACAGCACAGCGATCTACCAATGGGCTCGATAACAGCTAAGTTTGTGACGTCTGATGGCGCTAAAGAAAGCACAAGGTCTAGAATGCGCGGTGTGTGATCTAGAGAAATAGGAGGTGGCTTCATGACATGTTGAAAAAGGTTGCAATCCAGGACGGTTTCGAGTAAGACGGCATCGAAGTGGTCGGATAGACCATCACAAAGAAGCAATTCCAATAGATACCTGGTGCATTGAACTCCCCCGCGATAAGGCAGTCCATGTCTCCGCTGTGCGCCCTGATCGAGTCCAACAAACTAGCCCCGGATCTTGATGGCGCCCTGTAGTTGACACCAATCAAGAGAGACCTGTATCCGTCATGCACACGGCACCAGAGAACTTCAAAATTGTTAGCATGGTCGCTAATGGCTACAACCACATGTGCTTTGAGCTCCGCCTTCCAACAGAGCATTAAGCTACCAAAAGACCTTCTGACGTGGCGAACGGACCTTGTGCGGCCTTACCCAGGAATAAACAATTCTGAGACTGTGATTTCTGGGAATAACCACGTTTCAGTGAAGGCCAGCAGGTCTGTATGAGTCTCTGAGGTAAGCAAATGGATCTCCTCCAGCTTGTGCTTTCATTCATTTATTATACACGTTAGCTAGATGTGGGAAACACCTTAGCTACTGTGCCGCAATACTAAAGGGAAAGGAAACTAAATACTACAGTTGCATGCCAGCTGAGCTACCAGCAATGGACAGGCCCCGTTTCCGTAAGCTAATAGCCGTCTACTAGGCAAAAAGAAAAAAATTATTATGTTTTACCCTACGAAATGAGATCGTAGGTAAGGGGTTGGCTAAAAGGGATGGGGAGGGACAGAGAAACTCACAGCAGGTACGCCATTGAGGTCGGCTCCTTGCCATGTTAGCAAGTGTATCCAGCCAAACGTAGTCACAGTCGTTTTGACTCAACCAGGGTATCGTGCTGTTCCAACCGAGGCGAGATCCGACGTGAGGGCTTTCGTTCTTCTGGACGGAATCATTGCCTGGCCACCCCTCCGCTCCTTCCTTCCACATCCCGGTGAGCAAACAACGCAAGTCGCGGAAGCCGGTGGGCTGGCATGCGCAACACGTGGCCGAGTCATCGGAGCCTGGTGGGTGAACTAACGGTGCTGAGCGGTTCACTTTCCTTTCCTGTGCCGCAAACAAGGCGCCGAACACGCTCGTTACTCACGCGGTGTTCCCACCAGATGCAAGCCAAACGACGACGGCACGGCTGATAGAAGGTAACTAGCCTGTTCATGTCCACCGACCTTAGAGGCCAGGTTTCACAACCGTACATTAGGATCGAACGTGCCGCTCCATTGTACACTCTACCCTTCAGGGCGAGAGTAATGTCGCACCGCCGCCATGGGTGGCGAAGATCGGCAAAAGCACTTCGAGACTTGCTATGCGGTTCGTGATCCATCCTTCGATCCCACGGTCGCTGATACAACATCCCAGGTAATTGAATATTCGAAAGACTTCTAGCCGATCCCCACCATGGGTCAGCTTATTCTTTAGACTGGGCTCGTTAGCGTCTAAAACGCGCAGTCCGTTCTTATAACTTACTGCACGGGGGCGTGGACAATGGCCCTCCAACAGTCTTTCGATATATACCAAACTATCCGAAAATCCACAATATGGAAGTCCGTTTCACTACTTTCCCGCCTAGCACGTAGTTCTTCTACAGCTTTTTTCCTGTTGATTCGATTATCCGAACAGGGGTCACGAAATACTAGAATGGCTCACATCTGAGACGAGAGGTCCTTCGCAGGATGCGTCGGCATTCCTCCTCATCCCGGCAAACGATTTTAAGGGAGCGAGTCTCCTAGGTATCTTCTTGTTTTTTTACCATGACGGAAGGCAGGTACAATATTGATCCCCTGTTCGCCTTCATCCAATAGCAACGAGATCAACCGCTCAAGCAGTGTTCGGTCATCTAGTATTCTTTCCGCAGAGATTACTGTTTCCGATTCCGCTGCATTCATGATGATGAGATAACGGTCGCTAGATGGCTGGGTGCGCTCAGGAACTTGTGGTTTGATAAGGGACGGATTTGCCTTGACCACTTTCTCCAGCTCGGATAGTCTGTCGATAACTAGCTACATTGGAGACTGGGATGATAGCTTAGGTTTGGGTTTCTCGACGGGCTAAGGCGTAGTCCTGTCACCACTTGTAGATGGGCTTTTGAAAATAAGAGCGGAGAAGGCACTTACCCTCACAACCGCCGCATAAGATCTTGTTGTGGGCTCAATGGGCAGGACTTGTGTAGATGGATCCGAATGAGTAGTGGATCGGGTTCGGCTTCGCTCACCCATGAAAGTGAGCCAAGCGGAGGTAGGTGGTGATGGTGAGCACGATGGAACAGATGAATCGAGATTAGCTTCAAGCTTCATCGGAGATGAAGAACCAAGGCTCAACGCAAATAGTCTGATGCAAAGACGCTTGCTATTCAGTACATCCTGAATTTCCTCAGTGACTGTACCAGTACTACGCGGTAACTCAACATTTTGGCGTGCCATACTGATCGAGCTTTTCAACTGAAATGACGTGGAAAACAGTGTTTGAATAAACACTTGAATCGAAAGGTGACTATTGTCAAATTGCATCTGATCCAAGATATCTTGGATCGATTAACGTGGTACTAGCCAAAACGTCTTGACGATTTTTCATTGGATCGTTTGATGATAGAGAGAAAAAGGAAGTTCCTTTGTCAGCTCCGTCACTTCCCGATCGTTGCGGAGATAGTCTTAGTCATTGCGGAACAAGATCCCACACAGAACCACTAAGGCTGCATTGGAAACAGCTGGATCACCGTAAACTAAAATGAGAATCCAATATATGCTTGAAACCTTCCTCGGTTTCGGCATCGACGATGGGCTGTGGAAGGCGGTTTCAGTCCTTCACAACGCGAGTGGATAAAGCCAGGCTGGATCGCTCTCGATGACTTCTCGGTTTGAACAATTTCAAACTGTGGCCTATTGTCGAACTCTCTGTGTTGAGACAAAGAGTTTCTGTAATTCTCACTCCAACTCTCTAAGAATACGTCGTGTGAAGATCGTCTCCGCGATGACGACGGTAATCCAGGAATAAGAGGTTAAGTTGTTTGAGTCGAAGAGAACAGGACAGGTCCCGCAGCTCAGGCACAGATTTGGATTCACGCCGTTGAGCTTCCTCAACCATATCACGTTCGAATTTCGCAAGATTGTAGGCGGCAGGTAGCCCTTATTCGAGAAGCCGGCGTACATGTGAAGTAAACAGGAGTCGGAAGAGCCACGGGGTCAGGCGAGGGAAGGCTCGACGTGTAGAGTGACACATCCTGTAGGCCGCAGCGACCTTTTTCGTTGCATTTTTATTCGCTTTGAAGTCAGGCAAAACTATCACCCCGGTTCCTTTTCCTGAGTGGCGTTTCTGAGCAAGGAACCACCAATATGCTAGATTACAAATGGGTTAGACGCACCAACTGGAAGAACCGAACAATTCTCATGATTCATTGGCAACTGCCACTTAACTGGCCACTCATGTAGCAGGTCGTGTTGATGTTAACCTGTCAGCAACTTCCATATTGGATACCTCCATCCACAGCTTCAGGTCGTCGGTGTAGAGTAGGTAATCCACCTGGATTGTGGACAGTAGGTCATTGGTGAAGACGTTGCAAAGCACGGGGCCGAAGACAGAATCCTGTGGAACTCCCCTCGTCATGATAACAGGAGTGGAAAATGTTTACTTGCACCTACATCGTACGGTCGCGAAGGAAAGCAGAGATCCAAGACAGAAGGTTCCCGGCGATACCGATTCCCCGAGTTTAAGCAAAAGTCCTTCGTGCGGGACCCTGTCGAAAGCTTTTCTGAAATAAACAAACAACGTCTAGGCGTTTACCGGCATGTAATGCCTTCGCCCATTTCTCCTTAGCAACCAGTAATTTCGAGGTACATGAGCGTGCTCTTCGAAAACCATGCTGTGCGCAAAAGAAGAGCTTCAGTTCTTCGAGATGGAGATAAATGCCCTGCTTTAAGATCCGCTTCATAACTTTACACAATATCGACGTTAAGCAGACAGGACAATATCTGGCTGAATCTTGCCCGAAACTGTCCCACACTTTAAATAAATTAATAGGTATATTTCTAGACTGGCTAGAGCCTGCACCCTTAAGGGTTCAGATCAGTCTTTACATTAATCCTATGCTCTTGCATGGAAGTAGGCTAAATGTGAGTATATGGTTCTTGTTGGCAATTACGAAGGCATCGGCATTGTTTGGTGTACAGCTGATGGGGCCGTTGGCGCCCACCTTGAAATTCCTCTGGTCACTTCGGGCAATATTGAGAATCTAGTTCTTTTGTTGTGAAAGTTGCGCAGAGCTGAAGTTGTGCCGTTTTTCTTTGGAAAAGGATCCATTTCACCACAACATCACTTTAAATTCATTGGACTTTTAAACCCGCACCGTCGCTACAAGTATTGGTGCGTTCAGTAGAGGTCGCATTTCATTGCCAATCCATGGTGGAGCTTTCTTGAATGATTTTCTACGGGAGAAAGGAGTGACCTGCTCAATTAGGGAACTCATTTTGGGGAGCACAAGTTTCCACGCATCATCAAGAGAAATGAGGTCGGTAATACTCCAGTCCATAACGCTTGCGGCTGTTCTCAGACGGAGTGCGTCCGCATGCGAAAAGTTCCGACGACAACCACCTTGGCTATGGATCGTGAGGTGACGTGTCCACTGGAATGAACCGACACTGTGATCACTTTTGCCGGTTGGTAGAAGAACCGTTAGATTCGTGACACCTGACTGAGCAGGGATGAGCACAGGGTCCAGAAGGTTTGGCGTTTGGTCGGCAACAATGCGGGTTGGTATGGTGACGTGCTGAAACAAATTACAATCGATAACAGTATTAATAAAGGTAGCATCAAAGCAATCAGGTAGACGACCACAAAATGTAAATCTCAATCGATATTAGGGGCATTAACATCCCCACGATAAGATGGTACTTTTCTGCACCATGTTTCTTGACCGAATCGAGCAACTGAATTCCGGATTCCGATGGCCCTCTGTAGACAACCCCAATAGTAAGGGATCTGCATCCATAATGACTACAGCACGAAAGGGCATCAACATCACCATCGTCGTCACTAGTAGCTGCCACCAAATGGGCCTTGAGTTCGGCCTTTCAGTAAAGTATGACGCCGCCACTGTGCCTAACTCCAAAGCGGTCGGCTCGACAGACTTATTCAGGGATAGGAACCCCTGAATCTATGATATCCGCAAAAGCCAAGCTTCGGTGAAAGCCATCAAGTCTGGCCGAGTATCTGACGCAGGCATCTAGCCCATCAAGTTTATTTCTCAGACTGAGTACATTGGCAAAGATTACACGCAGTCCGTTCTCATGCTCTACCGTCCTGGGTTGAGGAGTATTGACCTTCAACGGGTTCCCAGGTTTCTCCAGATTACGCGAGAATCCACGATGTGGAGGTCTGTCTCACCATTCGCTCGACGGGACCGGAGCTCATCAACGGCTGTTTTCATTCTAATACGATCTTCCGGAGAAAGATCTCTCGGGACCTAATATGGCTCACCTTACAAACGTGGGGTTCGCCGGAGGATGCATCGGCATTCCTCTTCGCCTTGGCATGCGATCTTGACGGGCATAACTTAGAAGGATCCTGTTGCTTCCTGTCCAGGCGGAAGGCAGAGATAATGTTTATACCCGGTTCACTTTCATCAAATAAAATGGAAATCATTCGCTCAAGAAACCCTTGGTCATCCAGCATCTTTTCTGCAGAGGTGTCTTAGGTGGGTTCCGCCGCGTTCACAATGATATCGTTCACGAGAGGGTGGTAGAGCGCGGCCAGAGATCTGCGGCTCTTGTGACGCACTGTCATTGATCAACTTTTCCAGCTTTTGGACTTTGTCGCGCACAGATTTCGTTTGGGACTGGGAAGCAGTTAACTTGGGTATGGACAGACTTTGCCAGAACATTCCACATAGTTTGACCCCGACCAATTGGGACATTGAAAGGTTTACGCACCACGGCGGCGTATTTCTCAGTCGTGGGCTCACCGAGTAACTTGTGTGCCAAAGGCTGCGATTGAGAAGCGGATGGAACACGGCTTCGTTTACCCGTGACTGTAAATGAGCGGAATTAGTTGCGGACGAACAATGTATTGAAACAAGAGAGTCTAGTGCATTGGAAGCTTTCAACGTCGTTGGAGTAGAATAATGGTTCAGGCGTGGCAGTCTGGCGTGAAGGCGTTGACTGTTTAATGAAGTACAGCAGCGACTACAGGAAACAGTGATAGCCGAAGTAGTGTGCCGTTGCAGATATTCACAGAGTTCAAGAAAAATGTTGCAGCATGCAATACCCAGCCATCCGTCACACACAGAGCACTGTAAGGCCTTAGAACGCAAGGTCACACCCTTACTGCAGCTCAGGCATTTTGACGTCAGCTAACAACCCGGATAGCTCTTCCCACTCGATAAACCGAAGGCAAATACCACAAAATCCGAGAGCTTGGAAAAGACGACGCTATTCGCTTATTGGCAATCTTTCCCGTTTTTCTCAGTTTTAATCCCGTTTTCCACCCTGTTTTTGACTCTTTTATTGCGGTCATTTTACTATTGTATCTGTGTTATAATTCTGCTCTGTTTTTCACATGAGCATGGCTGTCTCGCTGAACACCGAGGCGGATGGACCCCTGGGATCCTCGTTTGATGGGTATAGTGCAGCTTGCGGACAGTCCAACTGTTCAGAGTCAGTAACAGATTTATCTGGCGGTATGCAGTGTGATGTCTGCTGCCTCTGGTAGCACGAAAGCTGTACGGCCTACAAACAGACCAGTACAAAATACTATCATCCAGCGTTTACATCCTTCGCAGCTGTGCCGAATGATGCGCTCAGAGATCGACGCCACCGACTATCACTGGTGCTAATCTTTCAGCGCTGGCTTCAAGGTTGGCAGGTGCTGAGAAGTCGATAGCCACACTCGCCTCTATTGCCTCGCTTTATGCGAACATGGAGCTGGTTTAAATGTCCCTGAATATTGCGACTGAGAACACTGCCATAAACGGCAACATTGTTGACGATTCATCCGTTGGGTCTATCGCTCGGTCAAGAAGTCGCACGACCTACAGGACACTCCAGGTGGTATTGCTGACTATCATCATGAGCCCGTTAAAGTGAAGAAAACTAGCGTGCGGAAATACCAGAACCCATGCTAAGCACAGAGAATTAGTTGCCACGACAAGCGAAAACCGCCCTCTTTGACAGTCGCAACCTCACCTAAGGGTTGTGCAAGGAGAACATTCCGAAGATGCTGACCGTCTCGTCTGCCACTGAACCAGGCCGTTCTGAAGAAGTGTTGGTAAATGCTCAATGCAACACAAGTCAACGGCCCCTGCTCTCCTGAGCCAAAAGCAGAAGCGGACTACACTTGCCCGTAATAATTCAAAGGAACTTGAAGACGTAGGAACTAGTAAGACGCCGGAAATAGAGCGGAAAGCCTACTCTAACGTTGCTTCGATGTCGTTTGCGAACTCGGGGATAGTCCCACCGCCAGTGATAAAAACAGCTGGCATGAGTGTCGAATCCAAGGCACATGGAGTAAACGTCACTTCGAGCCGAATCTTTCACGCATACTAGAGTTATATTCCGTAACGTACCTAAAACTGCGGCTGCTCTCATAAGGGACTCATTTTGGATGACTTCAAGGGGCTCAAGCTGTGCGTCAGCAAACTGCTTCCACCTGGCTTCCCTGATATCACTGTCAGAAAGCTGAACAGCTTGGGGAACCTCCCCAGCGGTAAGCCAAATCCGCGACCCCGACCCATTCAATCATCTTTATACATATCAGCTAGAGGTGGAAAACACCTCCGCTATTGTGCCGCATTACATGAAAAAAATACATACATACATACATATAATACAATGCACAAAGGAAAAATAGATACAACGGTTGCATGCCAGCTGAGCTACCAGTAAGGGATAGGCATCGTCCCGGTAAGCTACCAGCTAGCTACTAGGCAAAAGATATTATGTTTTACCCTAGGAGATGAGGTCGTAGATGGAGGGGAGACTAAAAGGGATGGGAGGGACAAAGAAACTCACATCAGGAAAGCCACTGAGGTCGGTTCCTTGCCAAGTCAGCAAGTGTATCCAGCCAAACGTGTTCACCGTTTAGGGCCGTGAAGTTCCAACCGAGGCTAGCTCAGAAATGCGGGACTTCATTCCTCTGGACCAAGTCATTGCTTGGCCACCGCGCCTCTTCTTCCACCCACATCCCCGGTGAGCAAACAACGCCCGTCTCGGGAGTCGGTGGGCTGGCATGCGTAACACGTGACCGAGCCATCGCAGCCTGGTCCGTGAAATGACGATGCTGAGTGGTTAATTTCCTTTTCCTGTACCGTAAACAAGACGTCGAACACGCTCATTACTCACGCGGTGTTCCCACCAGATGTGAGCCAAACTGCGAAGGAACCGATGGTGGAACGTAGCTAGCCTCTTCAAGTCCGCCGACCTTAGGGGCCAGGTTTCGCAACCGTACTGTAAGGTCGAACGTACCGCTGCAATGTACACTCTACCCTTCAGGGCGAGAGTGATGTCGCGCCGCCGCCATAGGTGGCGAAGGTTAGCAAAAGCACTCCGAGCTTTCGCTATACGGTTCGTGATCTCGTCTTCGATTCCAAGAGCGCAGGTACAACTTCGCAGGTAATTGAATTTCTGAACGACTTCTAGCTGATACCCACCAAGGGTCAGCGCAGGATGCGATCCCTGCCAATCTTGGATTAAGGCTTTGCACTTCAATGGTGCAAATCAAAGCCCAAAGCGACTGACAGCCAGTGCTAATCTGTCCAGCGCGGCCTGACTCGTCTGGGAGCTGTCACAGATGAGGGCAATGTCGTCTGCATACTGCAAGTCAAGAAGTCGTTCTCCTGGGAGTAGCTCCACACCTTCCAAGTCATGTATTGTAAATGCAAACTCCATGACTTCGTCAATAGCGAAGTTGAAGAGGAAAGGTGACAGCAGGCCTCCTTGTCTCACACCGCTGGAGATATTAAATGGTGGCGACAGCTTGCCGTAAGCCCTCACTCTGCCCGTGCTACGTGCATATAATGCTTGGATAATATTTACATATTTCTCAAACAAACCTTTCCTGTGTAAACAATTCCAAAGGGCACATCGATCAACCGAATCGAAGGCACCTTTGATGTAGGGAACACGACTACGGTGGGCCGCCAATATGTGTGATGGTGCTCTAACAACTGACGCAAGGTGAAGATATGGTCGATGCAGCCACGACCCCGAGGAAACCCGGCTTGCTCCTCACGCATCTGGCTTTTACGAGTGCCAGTCAGTCTGTGAATAGTTATGGAGCCTAGTTATTTGGAAACGATGGAGATCAGACTGCTTCCTCTATGGTTGCCGCATTCCGCCCGCGAGCCGCCTTTGAAGCTGGGAACAATAACGGAGCGGCTCCAGTTGGTTGGGACAGTCTCCTGCTCCTACAGTTTCACTGGTAATTCATGTAAAGCATCAACAAGCGCAGAGCCTCCGAATTTGACGAGAAATGGAGGAAGATCATTTGGTCCTGCGGCTTTGTTCAAATTCAACAGTCCGATTTCATGTTCGACTTCTGAGCGAGAGGGTGGATCCAAAGGGACAGCCCACGGAGCAGGGCGACCACTCGCCGGCGAATAATCAAACAATTCTTGTTGATTAAATTGATTTTCAAAATGCTCAGCCCAACGCTCCAAACGTTTTGACAAATTGTGAATAGACTCTCCGCTCTCATCACAAATGGTTTCACTATATCCAGGTCTCCTGCTGCCCGGTTCCCGTATCAGACGGAATAACTTACGATGGTTGCAAAGGGCGGCGACCATTTCCATCTCTGACGCACGATGAGACCACCAAGATTCGCGGTCTCTCTTCAGGCTGGCGCGGTTGTCCGGAATTCTTTGCGAGTTTCATTGTGCTCGCTTCCAGTTGGGATTTGCCGGCGAGCGTCGATAATTTCCAGAGCATGTGAAGAGACCCAACATCCATGTTGGCTTTTAGACATTCCACATGAGGATTTGCCCGCTGCTACTAAGGTCTGGCAGA
>OX104067.1:54629377-54651041 GCA_944474145.2 Dicrocoelium dendriticum
GGGAGAAAGCCCTCATGTATGCAGAGAAGAAGCGGCAGATGCGGAGGCGGCAAGCACCGATGAATTGTACCCCCCGACATCCAGCGATTGGTGCTGCAGAACATGCGGTCGCGAGTGAATTAGTCAGGCAGGCCTAGTGAGCCATGAGTGAGGTCACTCGGGACCACTGCCGAAGAGATGATGGCTCAGGAATGAAAGTAGGCAGCACCGGCGCAGCGATTGTAGGCAAGATGAATTCGATTTGCTAACCGCGTGCTTGCATGCTAAGTCTCTTTATTTCAGGTGGTGGGTTTTCGGTTCTCTCCTAATGCCTTTCTTTCTCATATAAATGTCTAGTGGGCCATGAGCTATGCCATTTGGGGCCACTACAGAAGCGACGACGGGTCCTACAGAGAATTACGGCGAGCCGGCACAGCGTTTGTAGGCACGCTGAATTCGATTTACTAACCGCGTGCTTGCATGCTAAGTCTCTTTATTTCAGGTGGTGGGTTTACAGTTTTTACCTTAATGCTTTTCTTTCTCATATAAATATCTCCCTGTACTCTATTTCATTAACTTGCACACATCGCCTAAGCCAATTGTATTCGATTTCCATAACATTTTTGTGTTCGTGACATTCCGTGAACTATACTTTCTGACCTCGTGCACTTAGCTAGGATTTGTTTGTAATCAACTTATTACATATGCTATTTAATTAAGGTTTAAATCACCGTTTCCTTATGCATTAATCGGGTTTTTCTCTTTTCTCTTTTTCTTTCTCTCTTTCAAGTGTTTGGCTGTTATTTGATATCCCCGGTGTGGCTGCGCTTGATGTGCATGTTGACAAGGTGCCTACCTGTCTATTACCCACTACCTCGTCCATACTGGCTCCAGGAGACAGTTGGTCGTTGCTGGAGGGGACCGGGTGCACGGTCCTTGTGGCCGTGTTAGGATCAAAGAGTGGTTCCATGCACTCAGTGTGGAGCGGACTACGGTCCAGCCACCGCCTTGTATGCGGTTGATTCCCAAATACAGTGTGCTTGTGTTTGTCTGTGAAGGAGTGTGGGCCGGCTCCGTTGATGAAACCTGGTTCCCATCCACATGCCTCCCGGTCTTATTCCTTCGGGTTTACACTGGATATGGGGTGTGTGGTTGGAGCTGTGGGTGGTACAGCGCAAGCCATCCATGGTCCCTCTGTAGGCGCAGGCGTCCCTGTGGCTTGCCACAGTGACAGGCAAATCCGAAACCGGATGCCGCCAACCAATATATATATATATGAAAATTCGGTTGTCTAAATGGACAGAGAGCCGCCTAAAACCATGGCAATCAACAGAGGATGGCAGGAGCAGTTGTTTCAAAAATACGGCAACTCCTCTGAAGTTACTTACCGACAGCAGTTTGATCTACTTTTCAAAGTGTCAGTCCACTCGTCTAACAACTTTTTTGAAACTTGACCGAGAGAGACCGAATATTTTTGATCCATTCACTTTCTTGTTAACAACATTAACTGGGACGGAAGTGTGGCCGCTGCGGGCAGTTCACTTAATCCGAAGTTTCGAGACTTATCAATTCAATTCACGGAGGAGCTTTATGCATCCGGTGGTGGTGGATATTCAGCGGTTATACACACGCCTTCAGCATTGTAAAAAGCATACACAAAAAGGTAATATGCAGCGGAGACAGTAATATTGTTACAGTGTAAATTTTCTTGTAAGCTCTATAACGACGCACATCTGGTTTTCACAAAAAACACACCAAATATGAGATTACGGATGCGTGATAAGCGCTTGTACGAGATTAAATGGATCTGTACTTTTGTCTTGTTGTGGAAGTTGATAAACAGTCAGACAGTGCACCAAAAATAGCGTGACTTGCATCAGCGAGTATTTTTTAAGCAAGCAGAAATGAATAGACCCAACAATCTCAACAAAGATAGGTTTTGGAATACCGGTTTTGTCAATGACCCATCTAGGATTTTGCAACGCATCCGTAGAAAACCGGGGAATGTCACAGGGGAGCAATATGTCCAGTAAGACGCAAGCGGTGATAAATCGAAGTATTATAGGTAGCGGGGGACAGAGGAGGATCTCAAGCGAGGGGCGTAAAATGAAAGCCTCCTCACTTTTTTAAAAACATCATTCACATGCGGTGACCATAATAGATCACGGCTGAGTGTAACACCTAGGTACTTCACAGACTCGATGGAGTGCAACCACTCACCATATATGTGAACTTCAGGGCGGTCCACTAGACGTTGCTGATAACGACGGTCATTTTGAAGGGAAAATGAATGTCACTGCATTTTACGCTAAAAAGTGAGCTCTGGACCATAACGCAAGCTCGTCCTGATAGGCTTCTAGCTTGATTGATGAGGTTGAGGTTCGGTGCCGGCTACCTAAGACCACGTCATCTGCATATCTCAGCGATACCGCTTCGTCAGCAGTGGGTAATGAGGCGACATAAGTGGAAAAAAGGTATTGTGACAATATGGCTCCTTGAAGAACCCTGGTAGCTGTGTTGAGTAGCGAGAAACTTTCACCCCTAAGTCGAGTAAACTTGGCACGTCCAGATAAATAGCCCCTCAGCAGGTGGACTAGAAGGTTGCATTCCGATATCACACAGAACTCTCAAAAGAAGCTCACGGTTTACACTGCCGAAAGCATTACTCTAGTCGAGATAACATACTCGCACGGATTTGATCTTGTTGTCCAGTGATACCAGCACTGAATCTACCAGATAGGCTAGTGCATTTTCAGTAGACCACAGTCTACAGTAAGCAAACTGAAGCGGAGCATCTGGAAGAGTTTGAGTCATCATCCTTTCAAGAATAATCTTCTCGAAGACCTTCAAGTTTACTGCGGTGCAAGCAATTGGCCGGTATTTATGTGAGCCTTTATTTGGCACTGGCGTGATTTTAGCTTTTCTTCAACAGTCGACAACTTTACATTCTTGTATGCACAACGTGTACAGATCAGCAAGAGGCTGACCACGAAATCAGCACACACCTTGAGGACAAGGGGAGATAATCCGTCGGGGCCACTTACTTTGTTGGGATTTAACTTCAGCAGTTGCTTGAGCACTGTATTCATGTCAGTGGCAAATGAAGGGGTTGTGGGACTCTGTACTGGACGTCGATGTTTACCTTGATCTCGGATTCCGTCTCTGCTGACCCCGGTGAGTTACTACAATTACATTTGTTCCCTAGACTTGGAGTATTTCAAGCACCTTCAACTCCATGGTCATCCAGAGTACATTACCCATGTTTGTTTGCACCATCGTAATCACATTGATGAAGCGTGCGGGCATCACAGAGCACTATTTTGCGACTGTCTTGCCTCCTAAGCTGAGCTTCACACGTTGCATCCTGTGCTTAATTCGAGCTATTACCTAATACTGCGCGCAGCTGATGTCACTGGCATGTTTGCGTTCGTTAAGTGATCTAAACTGTCTGTTGAGCATGTTTGGTTATAACCTGAGGCATTGAAACCCAAAGAGACTGTCCTACTATTGCCGTCATCCTCTCATACAACAACTGGCTGTGTGTGTCGGGATGGTGTTGGCAAGCTGCGGCCGTTCTAATCCTGATTGCGCAGGATTTCTGGGTTTCGCATCGGGTGTCCTTTTGTTCCAACCTTTCCTACACCAATGACATTACATGGCCGAGTGACAGCGAAGTGCCAGAGCAAAGTGCTTACGTACCACTGCTGATGCTGGTGCTGCTGATGATGATGGCAGGACAGTGGGATGTGAGTCTGACACCCTGCTTGCTTTCTTGACTTTTACTGTTGCCGATTCGACGAGTCCTGCTTGTTTTGTCCGACCTTTTTTACTTAGTCATTTCGACGTGAAGCCGTCGTCAGCTTTCTGCCATACTGACCGTCGATTCTCCCCATCCAGAATTGGTTTCTTTCTCTCCTTATAGACACACATTTCGTTACCATTGTACTTTATATCTAGTGCGATAGCGCTATCGCTTGCGCATCCTCAATTTCACCTACCCTTTTCCTCTCACCTCTACCGACACTCGAGATCTCCTCCACTCGATTGCAACTCACAGGTAGAATCGAACCGAACTTTCTGTCTTAGTGAACCCACTGAAGCTCTCCAATTGATTGCAAGCTCGGTTTACCGAAACAGTCGTTCTGTGTGGATTCGGCTAAGTTGCTTGCCTTATGGACGCTACATCATCGTTCCTACCACATTCTACCCGAATTGCTACACCGACTTCCTGTTACGTGTGGTCGGGCCTCCACCCATTGTGATGTTGTAAGTCGCATACTTTGTTTGCTGTTCACAGGTAGTTAATCTTTGGAGCCAGTATTTTTCTGCTGCTGGTGCGTTTTTTGTTCTGGCTCCTCCGGCTCTATCTTGCCAATGTGTCAGTTTATTCAAACAAACGGATAGTTTATTAATGGCATTTCTCCAGTGATGCACTAAATATTGGTGTCTTCTTAAGTTGTAAGAATCGCCACTAATTTTCCTTTTCTCTTTCAAACACAAGTCGTGGCTATTCTTTCAAGTTTAGTTACTAAGAGAACATTGTGGTTCCCGCACGTGCGAGTGCTGCTGAAATTCTTCTTAGAGCTTACCACTTCTCAGGTCAAAGTGTACTGCACGGTACACTTCTTTCATTTGCGTTATTCACGCACTTACTTGACGTGGGTAGTGTGGCGCAGTGCCACCGTGGCCACCTTGTGACTGAAAGTGAGAAAGTCACGGTTGGGGAAGCCGTCGCTCTTCTACTCTGCACAGTTTAACTTTTCCACTCAAGGCATCACATTGCTATTGGTTTGTATAGCACCGCTGCTGGATGGAACCACGACTAGTCGTACGTGTAAAGCCACATTGCACTTCTCTGCTCACCTATTCCCTGTAGTCTTCGTCCCTGTCAAATTTGGGGAAACAGTCTTACTGCAGAGCAGTTGAATATGCAAGTCAACGGCAAACTAATTCGAACACGCTGCTCCCATGCGTCATAATGCGTTGACGTGTGTATCATTTTTGCGGAACTTTTCAGCCATCGAGACATAAGATTGTTTAAGGCTTGCGAGCGTACAAATGCATGTCACTCAAATGCACTCTTCGCCCTTGTCCGTCGACATTTCGCCGTCTTGCACGCATTCACTGAGCTCGCTGGCGTTTTTGATTAGTGACAGTGTTCGGTTACAGATTTTGTACAGCTAGTAATTGCCAAGCAACCATCGACAGCTGCGTGACGTTAAGATCGTTCTTGCATTACCAACTATAGGGAGTTGGGATTAGCATCTTAATCGGTTCAGCTAATCAACCCTAAATCCAGAACCAGACCACTTCGGCTCGGATTGTACCGGGGATAACAATTAGTCTGGATGAACAAAATGACTAAGAGGTGGACTGGAATGTGGCAGAAAGATTGTTGCGATTGTCAGATAAGTGTTTGAAGTTTCGAACAAAGTTTCAAATGCCTCACATCCGTTTCTCGGTTACTTCCTGAATTCTGTATTGTGTGAGCAAGTAGCAATTTAAATCTGTACAACTCCATCAGAATATAATCAACGATGTCATAAGATGTATGTACCACTTGTTGCTACCCTAATCTCTCTCCAATTCCTTGTGTATCATTTCAAAATGTCTGACTTGGCTCACATATTGTGTGATGTCATGGTCGGTGTGCAATCGTTTCCTGAACCGAATGGTGGTGAAATATAAATCCAGCAACGTTTTACGCTGCTGCACCGAATTGGCTTCCACGATAGGTTTTGGCAGACCGATCCGAACATTTACCACTCTTCGTTCGAATCATAGGCGGTGGGGAAATCGCCTTATATCCGGCACCGCAAGCTTCTACCCGGATCCGCATATGCTGAATGGCGTTCGCAAGGGAATCATTATCCCCAAACTGGGGAACTCACCGAGGTGTGATAACAGTAGGTCACGATGTTGTCGCCTTGCAGCTGACGATAGAACAAGGTGTAGAGGCTTCGTTTCTTGCATCGGTTTTCTAACGGTAATCCTAGTAGACTCGGAGTAAGCCTAGTAGCGACTTGTTGGACCCGTTCAATTTTCTGTGCCTCATCGGGTACTTGGGCAGTAGGTAGCCGAGCCGTGCTCTAGTATCGCTCTTATGATTGAGGAATAGTGGTGAGTGGCGACCTCTTCAGACCAAGTGCAGAATCTGCGTCTGATCGCTCAAAGCATGCACAGTTGTTACGATATAGTCTATTCGTGTTATCAATGGACTTCAACTCGCAGCGCGAAAGTATGCCTAACTCCTACATGGAAGTTGTGGGATGTAGTGGTTGGTCGTCAATACTGTAAATTCTTTCGTCATCATTCTTCCCCAGGCTCATACTTACCGACTTGCTTATGTTGATCGGTTGGCGGACTCTCCGCAAATCACATGCAGAGATCTTTGGTGTCTTTCTGAAGTAGTCGGCATCGTCTGGGGTGCTAGTCATTCTCCACATCTTCAGGTCATCCGCAAACAGGGCACACGGTGACCGAAGAAGCTGAGGTAGAAGGTTGATGTGGACTACGAACAGAGTGGGCACCAGCACCGTGCCTTGGGGTACTCCACTAGTAGAGACTCCAGTCAGTTAGATGGTCGTCGACCTGTACCCTCCAATTTCGTCCAACAAGAAATACCTGGATCCACAGGTGCAGTGATCCACCAGCACCGCACATTTTCAGCTTGTAGAGGAGAACCTCATGATTTATCTTGTCAAACGCTTTACTGAAATCGATGTACATTATGTCTATAGTCTTTCCCTGATTCACTGCCTGCAACCATTCATGCCTCGTCACCAGCAGGTTGTTACTGCCTATGCGGCCTAGCATAAAACGGTGCTGTGCGGGTGTCAGTAGATCTTTTGATTGGAGCAGCTGTATTGGACCTTCTTCACAATCTCGGAAACCTTGGCCGAAATAGGTGTCAGACAACTCCACTTGTCCACTTTGCTGGGTTTTCCGCCCTTCGGTATCGGCCTTTTCACCGAGCATTTCCAATCAATCGACAGCGAACCTTCGGACAGTGACCTGTTGAACGAGTCTGTCACGGCAGTCAAGATGATGACCAATGAGACATAAGCAGTACGCCATTACGCAGTACCGACACTTCGCTGCCGCGCAACCACCACCAGTCGCACGTGTTCTAAGGAGACCGCGACGGTCCGCCGGTCCCTACACAGACTCGAACCCGCGCCCTCGGATTACAAAGCAGGCTTGTGCTTTTTAAGGCTACGGGCCGGCAAATGATGGCCGATATGGATTTAAGAATCAGTAGGTAGCTTCCGTCAGGGCCAGCAAGTTTGATTTCGTTAACACCGCAAACTAGACTAGAAAATAGTGTACACTTCAAGAAATAATTAGTAACAGAAATTAAGTAAATCTGAAAACTGTCCACTTATAACATTCAGCTGTCAGCCTCCAATTAGACAAAATATTTCGATGAAGTTTCGCGAGTGCATTCTGATAATGTACAAGCTACTCGTTAATTGTCCTTAGAAGAGTTCACTGTCGTGAATTTGGAATTCACAGTCACAATGGGGATCGGTTCTGTTTTTGTGCTTAACGCACCCCCTTTTGAGTTTGTTTTCTTTTTAAATCTGAACATTGCTTGAAAAAAATGGCAGAGCAGTTTTGACGCCATTGATTTCTATGGCGAGCCATGACATCCAAAACTTCTAACCACTGGTGGTCCGCATCACTTAGTTCCCAACTATGGGATAGACAAAACCAACCGACGCTAGGCTTGAAGCAATATTCCTAATGATCCTTTTCCACTTCCTCGGTTGTCTGCCGCGGCACCTTTTCCATTCGCATCCAGAAAGTGCAAACAGTGAACGACGACAAAACTATGGACAGACATGCGCAATGCGTGACTGAGCTGACGCAAACGGTGTTGGAGAACAGTACATGCTAGACACGGGTGCTAGACTTCTAACATCCCTATTGCCTACATTGTGCTGTTGTCACATGCGAGTGTCTAAATAGCTTGCGTCTGTCGTTCTTCACAGACTGACTGGCACTCGTGCAAGTCAGAATTGTGAGCACAAATTCCGGGTTTCTTCAAAATCGAGGCTGCATCGACCACATCTTCAGTTTGCGTCAATTGTTGAAGCACTGCCATATTTATTGGCGACCCACCGTAGTGGTGTTTCTCGACATCAAACATGCCTTCGAATCGGTGGATCGACGTGCCCTTTAGGACTGTCTACTCAGGAATGGTGTGCCCGAAGATTATATAAACATTACCAGAATGCTGTACGCGCATAAATCGGGCAGAGTGCGGGTTTATGACAATCTGTCTCCACCATTCGTTATCTTCTGTGGTGTGAGACAGTGTCCACTGTCGCGTTCTCAGTTTAATCTGAACATCGACCAGGTCACCGAAACAGCATTCATGAGACACGATATGGAAGGAGTGGAGCTGCTTTCAGGTGACCGACTTCTTGACTTGGATTATATTAACGAGATTGCTTTAATCTGTGACAGCTGCCACACCTTCCAAGCAGCACTGGTTGTCTATCGTTTTGGGCTTGGCTTTGCACTCTCGAGATGCAAACTCCTTCTCTAAGATTGGCATGGACCCATACCTACGCTTACCCTTGGTAATGATCAGCTAGAAATCTTTCAGGAATTCAGGTACCTGGGCAGCTATATTAGCGCCCGTGGGATCGATTATGAGGTCACAAATCGTATAGCAAAAGCTCGAGGTAGTTTTGCCAATCTCCGCCAGCTGTGGCGCAGACGCGAAATCACTCTCTCCCTGAAGAAAAGAGTTTACAATGCGGCCATCCCTTCAGCCCTCTTATACGGTTGTGAAACCTGACCAATTGGGTCGACAGACATAAAGTGGTTAACAACGTTGAACCATCGCTGCCTTCTCAGTATAGCTCACATCTAGTGGGAACACCGCGTGAGCAACTAATGTGTTCGGCGTTTCGTGTTTTAGCAGGAAGAGCGAGTGAACCGCTCCCGTGGCGGAGCTGTACGCTATGGAGCGCGTCCCCAGGTTGCGGATCGGGAAATGCCTTCCTTGTGAAGGTAACTGCGAATAACTCTCATTTGCCTTGCAGGCGAGATGAATAGGCAGTCGCGGACAATTAGCTGCAACGCCTCAGAGCGTGGGGAGTTCTGGGCTGGTCACCTGCTTCTCCATTAAATACCACAAGTGCTTGTACGGCGCTGTGTCAAAGCCAATGTGACCGGCTATAGGGTCACTGACCACTCACTCCTGTAACTGGGGGTGAGTATCTAACGGAGGGCGGATGAACAACCTCGCTGGTCACCGGCTTCTCTGTGGATTACTTCCGAACACAAAGAAGGCGAATGAGCCATTTGGCTGTTAACGGTCTTCGTGAATCACCCCTCTGCCTTACGGGTCAGGTCTTTAGACCAAAGGCTGGGGGTGGGGTCCCTTAACTCAACTCTCTTCCTCGGCCTGGTCAACCGGGAAGCTCATTGCCCACACAACACATGGAACTTTGCTTCCATTCCTCTGACTCATTCTCTTCCTCCTTTTTGTTATTGTTACTCATGTGTTGTGGCACTCTGCCAAATGTTTATTGGGCAAGTGTTAAATAAATATACATAATCAGCACTATCATGTCGCGCATTATGCTCCGATGGCTGAGCCGCGTTTTGTGCGTACTAGCACACCGACTCCTGCGTCGTGCGTTGTTTGCGCACCCGCGGTCCGCATGAAAGAGGCTTAGGGGAGGCTAACTGATGGCTTGGTCGAGAGGAATGAAAACCTTCACTACTGGCTTGGCGTCGGGCTGGGACTCGAAGACAATGAACACGTTTTTTTGCATACACTTGCTGATATCAGCCGACGTTAGTGAAGTTTGGGGTTGTGTTTCTTGGTCCACCCCCTATTATATTCACCCTCCAATTACAATATTTTACCCAACGTATAATATGATATTTAATGTTACACTACTTGCTCTTTGAACCATTTTTGTTGCCTGTAATTTTTAGTCTCTTGTCTGCTATATTCGCAATATTCGGTGCACCAAGATGAGGTTCACTCGGAACCGACGATACGGCAGGGTGTTCAGCCTTGGTCGTCTTCATCGGTCTTCATACAACGTACCCCGTAAATTGGAGATGAGCCTGATAGCTATATGCTGAACCCTTTCCGGTCCGTGCACCTTGCCATAGATACTCGGTCAATAGGCGGGTGATCCGTACTCGAGCATTGGTTTTATGATGAAAGAGAAAAGGCGCGTGGCAATCCCTTCAGACTAAATGCAGGAGCTACGTTTGAGCACCCAAATTATTCGCAGTCCATATAGCCTGTTTGTGTTATCTACGGACTTCAAATCGCAGTAAGTGAGTACGCTGAGATCATTCACGGAAAGTGGGATGTAGCGTTTGGCCGGTCATTCGCAACGACGCTGCAATTGCTTTAGATTAATGGATCCAACGTGAGCTTTAGAAATTCGCCATGAAATATCATTTCCAACATGGCCAGCAAATGTGATGCAACTCCAGAGATAAGTAAAGCTGTTGTCTTGCCCCGACTCTCACCTGCGATAGTGAATGCAAACACAGACACTTGCTAATCCTGAAGCAAACGTTACACTTGAATGGAATAAAATGTAAACCTTATTTACATGACTCGCCGAGTGATCCAAAATGTTTTTACGCTCTATGGGTTGACCCCCAACAAGGCGAATTCATCAGCTTATTTCAGGTGCACAACTCTATCCTCGAGATGAAGCTCAACCCGTGCCTCTGGATTTCTTTTAGTGCTCAGTAGAGTACATTTTCAATGGCAATATCAAACAGAAATGGTTGGGTAGAGGAGCCTTGATGTACTTCGCTGGTAATACTACACCAAGAAGAAAGCCTTTCGTAAGCTCTAACCTTCCTGGATGTGGGACTATACGGCTCTCTCAGGATTACGACGGGCTGGTCGGCTACTCTGTTCCTCGGAAAATAGCTGTATAGTAATGATCTATCTACGGAGTCAAAAGCGATCCGAATGTTCGGTTGACGTTGACGTTACGGAATTTGACACAGCCTGAAATCTGGTCGGTGCAACCATGACCCGCACAAAGGCCAACCCACTCCTAGCGAGACGAACGCTCTTGGTGATAGAGATCTTGATCGCCTCAAACAATCGCTCAGCTCGCGCGCTTTCTACTTACTTCAGCACTTCAATGAAAAGGCAAGGTTTTTCACCCGGGAAAACATGGGGAACGACTACCTTCATTCTGTACTTGGAAGCATCTGCTGCAGCCACATTGTCATTTTCGGATCGTAATGTGTCAGCAGTGGTGTTTCAGCCGAGCTTGACATATGAAGCGTCTCATTCCGCGGACCAGACTCATTTTGCCTCTGTCTGGTCTGTCGTAGCTAAAGCGTGGCCTCAGTACGGTTGCAGAGACGAAGACTCCCAATTGAGAAAATTGGAGCATTGACGGTGGTCTGTTCTGTCAGGTTCGAGCGCACGGCGTTGAACTACAGACAGAATGAATAAACAATTGGCTCATGCCAGTCAAGTCCGAAGGGGTTGATATCAAAATGGGAAGTGCAGCAGGTATCGTCGAAAGTGTTTCTGCGGAGGGACACTGAGCAGTGCAGTCCTCCAGTTACCTGTACCGAGCCACCGCAAGCGCTGGTGGTTGTTTGGCTGGCTGATTGAACCGTAGGGCCATCAAGAGAGCGCCAGAGCCTTCTCGAGATGAGGGTAATATCAAGTGCTTTGTCAAACTGAAAGCGGGCTGGGCGCCCATTGATATGGGCCAATCATACCTCCGGTTGTGGGCAGCATTGACTTGAAAGCTGTCGAACAGACAGGGTAATCTATCAGTCGTCTTTAGAAATCGGATATCTACGATGCTTGGGAGCTTGAGCTTGCCTGTACTTACTAGACGGCGCCGACTGGCAGAAGCTTTATTATGTTCGTGTTATAATCTCACTAGCCGCGATTACGAAATTGGCACTTTACTGCTCCACAAAAATTCTAGCCCAACCGAAGGAGAAAGCAGAACACCAATGGCCTTGACGAATTAACGTTTTCACCGCCGTCAACAAACACTGTACAACTACCGCGGCTGTATTTTTGGCTGTATTCATAGGTCTCTTACTGACCTTCGACTTATGGAATTGGAAGATCAACTACCAAGGTTAGCGGTTCCCTATAGCTTTGGTCGAGATGTCAGGTGGTTGGTAGTCACGTGCAGAACTTAGAACATTCAAGAACGTTCGAAATCGATGCGATAATCGTTAATAATCGATTAATCGCTAAAATAATGGATTTTCCAAGTAATTCTTACTTTCTCCCGGACAGTCCGGCTTTGTGACATCGTCCGCAACGGTGCGTTCTGAACGGGCGAAACTTGTTATAGTATTAATTGTGTATGGGGCATCTTATGAATTGTCATAACTGGCAGTGGCTGATCGAGACAGACTTTGGTGGTGGTAACCATGAGATTAGATTGTGTTACCGCACACATCTTGTATCAGTTGCGCCCGTGTGATATCGAGGTCCAAACCGATATTATCCACTAGTCTGGTTCTTAGATCTGCAATACGTGGTGACTGGAGGCCACAAATGAAAACCATGCATTGAGACGGATCCAAACTTGAAGCGATTACACTCACAAGTGATGACGCCAGTATACTGGCTAATGCTATCGGCGTCACTTTCGACTATTGGTAGCTATTGGAATCAATTTTTGAACAAAGATGATTTATCCAAGAAAATTGACATCAACATCTATACCATCTCTTTGACGGCGCGTGATCGTTTAACGGCTGTGAGGATGAATTTCAAATAATGGACATGTTCCACTGTACCCACTCCATGGAGAAGTAAACGGACTTTCGTCAGGTCATCTCAGTTGGCCGATTCCATCGAGAAGATATCTTCGTGCCGCTTGTACCAGCACTCCAACGTCACACCGGCTTACAGGTTCTGCTGGAAACTAGCGATGCTTTTGGCGATGGTAGATATCAGGGGAAGTAGGTGACTCCAAAGTGGCAAACTTCGAGACCAGCATTTTCATTATCTTTAGCTAGGCCTGCATCCTCTGCTGCAAGTCAGCACGGTAGACATGGCCTGACAGAGAAAACCAAGACCTCCATCGCCAGATATGATAGCATCGGATTCGCCTCAAGTAATCGCTTGGGTCTCACGCTTCCTACTTGCTTCAATGCCTCAAGGAAAAAAAGGCTTTACGTAATAACTGTACTTGTGGTCAGACCGATGGATGACAGCCACTCAGCGGGAAGCATTACTGTTTAAAACGTTTGCAAACTACAGCGGCTAAGAAGGACAACTTCATAATCAACCGGAAATGAAAATAAACTAGTCTTTCCGCGGTGAAGAAAATGGCACCAGTATGTGCGTAAGTACGCGTCAGTGCAAAATCATTAATGGAGTACTCAGTGTTTTAATTCCGGCAATCTTCAAAAATTACTCATCTTAGAGAAGCTGACTTCTTTTATATCTGGGTACCTTGAAGACTGCAAAACAAGCTGGACCCAAAACTTTGAAAGCGACAGAAATGAAATTTCTCGGTAGTTGGTGTATTCGCTGAGGGAGCTTTTCTTGGCAATCGGGATCACGGCAGATTCGCTCCATGAACTGGGGACCTTCTCATCATCAGTTGATTGGTTCCCGCAGCTTGATAAAATGGTCGCAGACGTTTCGCCACTATGCTAGGTGGTGTCATCAGTGCAGCAATGTGCAGCCTTGCTGTTTGAATTGTCTATCGGCGATCGACGGGCCGGTGAGTTTTGCGCCTCGTGATCTTTGTCCATGTTCACCCGCGGTTGAAGTGGTCATTTGAGTCGTTCGTCGCCTACCTCGTTTCAAATTTTGCCTTTCGATTCGCCTGACATCTTTTTTCTGTATTCTTAGTACATGGGGTCGAAATCATGGCACATATTGATCGGATTATTAGTGGATAACCACGCTTTTTGGTTCTGCTTAAACCAGCATCTCCGTTTTGTGCCAGACGAAGCTAGGTCCCTCCTCAACCACCTGCGCATCGACGCGTTGACTAGTATTATTTACAGTCCGGAATACTGCTGCGCCACCGGTGGCTTATGACGATGTGATCCGTCTTCGACCAACACTGGGATAATGGTGTGGCACACCAGGTTGCGTAGTGAAACTAAGGTTGGCAAAGTTGGTTCTTGTAAAGTAAAGTTAGTGGTCGGCACGCAGTCTGAGCAGTCCTACTCTGTTATCCGGGCGAACTTCATAGTTTACATGTAGACCTTCTGGATGACACTCGCTAGGTAGCAAATGACCACGTAACTTGAGATCTCCCTTCAAAACAATTATGTGTATTTTGAAGACCTTTAGCAACAGATGACTATGGTTCTGGTAGAATTGACTGTGTCTTGCCCACTGTCAGTGGGATATATGCCAAGAGTACAAAAGGAAAACTGTTGTCTTCTTGACACCTGCTAACCATGGGGCTTCAAGGCACAGCGACAACTATTGATAGGAATCCATTCTAGAAAGGTGGCTTCGGCTCTGCTAGTAAGGGCTATCCCAACGCTAGCTTGTTTAGGTTCAGTGTTTTCACAAAGACGTAGATGGAAACGAGTGTAAAAGTGAATCAGGGACGACAATCGGTACTGGGATCCTGAAGTCGTGTTTCGGACAAGCATTTGACATCTAAGTTAGAGTTTCAGGGTGTGTACAAGACCTGCTTGCTGTCCAATCTGCTCTATGGTGCACACATTGCATGTTGCTAAGTTGCAGTGTTTTGTTTTACATTAACGAAGATGGGACAGTTTAAGACTTGCTAATCCAGGTTAAGTGTTGGGCACTTGAGTCAGAGGGTGGTAAGGCAACACTTTCATCAGAATGCGCAGTGCTGTTCACCGCTGAGGGCTAAACGACACAGAAGGTGGGCAGACAAGTAGGGGCACTTGACTTGAAACATAACCTAACTAGTAGCAGGAGAGCGAGCCATCATTGGAGCTATGGAGCGTAACTCAGTTCAGTTACGTGGTTCATCATTAGGTGAGATATTACCCGGTTGTCTAGGCCGAAGTAGGTTGTCATAAGGTACCACCACCACAAGCCTGACCATCAGGGCGTCAGAGCGAGATGAGTAGCTCGCACCTGTTGGGAGCCGGTGACTGAAAATCAGCACCTATTCCTTTCGGATGACTATAAGCCATACAGGGGTGCTCAACACTCCCAGTGACTTTATTTAGAGGCCAGTTATATCCGTTCCTTCACGGTGTTTTCATGCAACTTACGTTGCTTTTAATGGGTGAGAACCCACCATGCCAGTATACGACTTATCCGCAATTACTTTCACAAGGAAAACGTCACCCGATCCGCAATCTGGCGACGAGCCCCGTAGCATACAGCTCGGCTAAAACCGAAGAACTACTTTTGTGGTGCTCACACGCCTAGGCACTCCTCATACGTTCGTTTTTATGCTTGGGGAAGATCATCTCAATGGTTTATGTCCACTCTATTCACCTGACTTGCTAAACCGGTTGGATAGATTGATGTACAGACAATCGATCAGAACTGCTTGTATGTTTTCATCATTTTACTGGTCCTACACTTCCTGTCTAGTGCCATTCGGAAATATTCCATTAACCGCATATGATTACGCGGTAGCCTGTGTTTTTTATTCTTGAAGGCCAGGAAAATCATAATCGCAGGGCTGCATTGGCTTTTGACTATTTATCCACTAACCGTGCACGAGTACATTACGCCATGGGAAGCTCATTGGTTCCCACCTAGATGCGCGTCTACGCATTCCCATGCAGCAGTTATTGGATCAGGAAGTTGTGGGGCATGGGAGCGTGCTGAATGACTAAACTAACTGTGGAAACAAACATCTTAACATTTACTGACTTCGCTTTATTCACCGAGACAACCTATTGCCCGTAGTCTAAAGGTAACGAGCTTGTCTTGTACTCTTACGGTGGCCTCGATCCTGCATATGAGCAGTGCGACCCTCGCAGTATCCTTAGCCCAAGTGTGAACGGCGGTGGTTGCGCGGCATGGAAACCTCGATACTGCGTACGGGCGTACTGTTGGTGTTTTACATTGTGACACCTTTGTGTAGATTCGGCATCTAGCCGTTGCCACATGTAATTCATGCTTCTTAAGTTCCTGCTTGTAAATCACCTCGGACTTACTGATCTGGTTCGCGTCTTTCCTGCCGGTAAGGCCGATGAACTTTTTTCAAACAGCAGACGGCGTGGTGCATGTAATGCATGTTCCAAGTTCGCGTTACCGTGTCCATTACTTTGAGCTGTCTTTTGTTTACTTCAATGAGATTGCTTCGCCAGTTCGGTACTCACACCGTGTTCCCACAGCACAATCCGAACCGCAGACCCATCGTGACTGAATTCGCTTGACCTCTGCATGTTAATTTGTGGCTAAAATTTCCGCAACCACTCAGCGACATCGTACACACAGTGCTGACCGGATTCAACCGGTCTATCTGCATCGGATCTGTAACAGCTTAGGGGTGACACTCTGATATTTCTAATCCCGTTTTATGACATTGTCAGACGTCGCTACTGCAAGCGATAATGCGATCTCGGCATGTGTTCCTCTGAACTGCTCGGTTTTGCGTTGGATCCCCAATTAGATTGCTTTGTGTGTGATAGGTTGGCGAAAAGGCTGATTGCCAACGCGCGCGTGTTCGCCACAAAGCCTGCTTGGGACAGACCCCACGAGCGTGTTGCCACGGCCCAACCGAAAGCTGATGAAATCGCACATCAGACATCATGCGTGTTGCTAAGGCCTGACTGGGAGCTGGTGAAATCGCGCGTCAGACATTAGGTACATTGCCATGCCCCGGGTAGGCGGATGAAGACTGGCGTGCCCGAGCAAGACGGTGAACTGGCCAGACGGAGCGCATAGTCAAGTGTAGAGCGTGAAGGTATGAGGAAGACAGGTAGCCAAATCCGCCAGGCGGTGTTTAGAGGATTGTTGCGACTGACCTATAAATATGAGCCTTCTCAGTTCTAATACAACTCTGGTCGGCTGAGTCTTCTGTTTTCCTTCCTGTCGGGTTGGCCAAGGCATCAAGCAGAGCAGGCGTAAGGGCGCAGATTTACCAACAGGCGTGAACCAACCGGTCGATTGCGGGTACAGCGTTATAATAGTGTGTGACATTTCACATAATTAGGACTGTCGTTGTTTTCTGATTACACGCAATTTTACGCCACGTACGTCTGTCACCACTTCAAATTCTTTTATGATATTACATCAGGCTCGCTGCCCTGCCATAGGTTGTCTACAATGAGAGGTTGGTTCCGGCCCGACTTTTGGCGATACTGTACATGGTTATTGCTCCCGTCGTGACATTTGCAGTTATTTTACTCCGAATACTGGACCGTTTGACAGAAATTTTTAAGCGCATAGCTGTCTTGATTATTTTTGTCATCATAATGTGGCTACCTCAGAACTCACGAATATCACACTTTATGTGTTATCCCGCCTGTTCCATCATTCTTATTCTTGCACTTTTTGCTTCGTTCTATTACATCTACTTCTTCCCAGTAAACTGGCGCGCTTACAACCACCGTGCCATAGGGACACTCGCTTGTCCAGATCCCGATCCGTCCTTCAACTGGAGCGCGAAAAACCTCGCTTCGATAGCGTACGTCACCGGCTACGCGATTGGATCCATGCGGTCTGTCCATTGCATCCAACGACGAACTGTCTGCATCTTATGTCGTCTTTCATTAGTCGACCTGTGCGCGTCACAGTTGTGCAAGCAACGATTTGGCCTTCATCCACTGCTTTTGTGGCTCTGCATGATGATCGTGGTGGCCTCTCCTCATTCCATTACTACTACTACATCCGCATTTTATTCCGCTCTTCGAAGACCCTTTCAGTACCGGTCTCCTTGTGCAGTGGCGTACACCGGATGACTGTGCTCAGGGGACCAAGGCCAACTGGATTAATCCGGTTCGAAGAGGTGTTTCTCTTTCCACCTCATTCGCTCAAGGAAGAAATCACTAGTCTGGAAGCAGCGGTACGTCGTGTTCCGCTTCACTTAGTTTCTGCTGCTGAAACCTTTGGGAGCGTCAATCAGTTTCTTTTGCTTCTCTGTATAAATAACTATATACACAAATTAATAAGCATACAGTCATTGTAATATCTTTCCTGTAGGTCGTCTAACTTTGACTAGTCGGTACTCCAACACCACACTAATGGCGTTGATAGATTGGACTCCATCGGCACCCGACGTTTTTTCCCCGGATTCAGTAGTCGTGAATCTGGACAAGGGTGTTTTGATGTGGTCAAGCCATTGACTATGATCCAGTGCCATTTTCTCCCAACAAATACAGTCAACATCATTTCGTTATAATCTCACCTTGATCATGTACAGGTAACGTAACTGGTTGTTCGGAAAGTAATTTTGTTTTCTCGATGAAAATGAAAAGCAGTTTTCTTATAGTGAATGAATATACCTATATACATATTGTCCATTCTGATCCAATGCCTTTTGCCATCTTTCTGGCAGTAACATGATTCCACGCTCATAGACTTGTTTTTCTTTGCTGGCAAAAAACTCATGCAGGTGATTTTTGACCTCCTCATTTGAGGTAAAGGTTTTACTGTGTAAAATATTTTGTAGAGGCGGGAACAAATAATAATCAGAAGGCGCCAGGTCTGGAGCATACATGGTGTATGGTAGTACATCCCATCCAAACTGTAAATGCTTTTGGCGAGTTCGCAAACTTATGTGAGGTCTCGCATTATCTTGATGGAACACTACACCTTTTCTATTGATCATTTCTGTTTGAACCGAATTTCTCCAGCTGATAACACTACACTTCAGAATTGATCGTTGTGTTGTCCGGTAGAAGCACAAAAAACGTTTCCTTTAAAATCCCTCTAAAGAGGTAGCATCATCTTTATTATTGAACATCGGTTGGCGGCATCCGGTTTCAGATTTGCCTGTCACTGTGGCCAGCCACAGGACGCCTGCGCCTACCGAGGGACCATGGGTAGCTTCCGCTGCACCACTCACGGCACTAACCACACCCCCCATATCCAATGTGAACCCGAAGGAATAAGACCGGGAGACATGTGGATGGGAGCCGGCTCACACTCCTTCACACTCAAACACCAGCACGCTGTAGTTGGGATCCAGTCGCACACAAGTCGGTGGCTGGACCGTAGTCCACTCCACAATGATTACATGGGACCACTCTTGGAGGCTATCACGTCCACAAGGACCGTGCACCCCGTCCCCTCTAGCAACGACCAACTGTCGCCTAGAGTCAATATGGATGAGGAGGTAGTGGGTACTAGACAGGTAGGCACTTTGTCAACATGCACATCAAGCGCAGCCACACCGGGGATGTCAAACAACAGCCAATCACTTGAAATGACATTATCAAATAAAATATATCTGTTAAAGAATACGGCTATACAGACATAACTCTTCCCTGTATTAGCATATGAAGTAAGTTGGTTAGTAACGAATCCGCGATAAGTAAAAAATGTCCAGCAGCTACTCAAAAAATGCTACAAACGCAATAACATTAACAAAGATAAACGCAATTAGCCTAAGCAACGTGGCCATTTAATAGAAGATTATTCATGTAGGCAGGACAGACCACACAAAGTAGAATGAAATTTATCCAGCTTAAGCGATATATGCATATGTATATTTTCCTGTCTGTTAACGGTTTGTGCCATCCTTCAACACATCTCCATACATGCCCAATAATCTTTTTCATGCTTGAACAGCATTTTTACCTTTTCGATAGTAAAAGAGTAAAATATGCCGAAAGTGATGCTTTTCTCTCTTCATATTTGAAAATGCGCCGAAAAAGTACTGCGTGGAACCAATCGAACATTTTTTACATGCAAGCCTTACTATGTCGGCTGTCAAAATGTATAAAAAATGTGATTTAAGTGTGAAGTTGGCTATGAAAAACTACAATCTGTTTATGTTTGAAAGAAACGAAATTATTTTCCGAACAACCAGATAGCTTCGATTTGTATAGCTTCCGATTCCCTTGGCGGAGTTGACCATACAGGGTAGGTAGAGATTCATCACATCTGAACAGCAATAACCAAGTCGGGTGTATGGTGAACTGCGCTATCTCACATCTAGCAAATTAGTCACAATGGTCGATGCCGTCCCCCGTTGCTCAGTGGTTTCAACCACAGACTTACAACAGTCTAGTTGCGGGTTCTTCCTCCACATTATTCATATGTAATACGCACTGCTGGCGATTCCCGAAACAATGAGACCGCCGTACAGTGCTTTTTCTGGCATGTGATGGCTGTCTGACTGAGTTTAGATGTGATGAATCTCTACCTATGACATTTGACTGTCGTTTGTTTATTCCTCAATTTTTGGAGCATCGTCTGACAGTGTCTCTAGACTGTGTTTGCCTTGAAATCTTATGTGGCACGGAATTCACCGGTTGTTGACTCTCACTGATTTCTCTGTTTTCTCTTCTTCCACTCTCCTTCGTAGCTCTTCATTTACAATCCTGCATTTGATGAGCTCCATAGCCACTGTACTGTTGCGGTCGATACGCATCTCAAAAGTGGCTCCATGAAGCATATTCTCTTATCGCCACATCTTGGTCGCAGTGCGGTATTCGCTTGGAAGCGTTCGAACCATCATCCGTCATCCATGCGGGTTTTCACCCGAATCCTCGAACCGAAGAATCCACTTCATCGGGATAAAAATCACTCATTTCGGGCTGCTTTTCGACTTAGTGAGGATCTTCTGTCCATTGAGGATGCAACACAAATGAGGTTGGGCACAGACTCGCCTTTTGGACTTTCGAATGGAAAAATCACTCCCAGTGAATCGCATAATACTTCTACTGCGTACAAAAGCAGTTGTGGTGTTTTGACACTTTTCTTTGAGTAGTGATAACCCGCGCTTAAACTATCCCTACCCTTTCTCTGTGCGTCTTTGTTTTGTAGTGCTTGCATATGCAAGTAACCGGCTGAGCAGTATATATCTTTTGATGCGTGAATTCACTTTCTGTCTGATGCAACAGTGATTGGTTTTGCCGCCTTGTTTCCAATATTGTGGACATTAGAGCTTACAACCATTCGGTTTGTGAGGTGCACTGCAGTCGTTTCGTTTTTTCTACTTGTATGCAACTTGCACTCCACTCCATCGTGTGGGTTCCGAAATACCAGCTCGAGGTTTACCAGTACGCCGCGCTGCACTAAGGTGCTTGTCGGTTGTTTCAGTCATATCTTCCGTAATCAGATCTATGCTCATTGACTTCGACAGATCACGATACAATGTGGCTTCACATAGGAAAATTCATCGAACATACCACAATGAATCCGATGGCACAATTTCTGTGTCACACATCGTGCTTCATGCTGAGACTGCTGTTGCATTCATGATGCTTCTTCACCGCAGTTGGGCTTAACCAACTTACACTTAAACCAGGTCTTTTTAAGCTGGATAAATTTCATTCTACTTTATGTGGCTTGTTTTCCCCAACTCAGTAACCATCTATTAACTGGACACGCTGCTTACGCTAACTGCGCTTATCTTTGCTAACTTTTGTATCATTTTGTATCATTTGTATCGTTTGTATCATTTTTAAGCAACTGCTGGACATTTGGTAATTATCACGAATATGTTGCTAACCAACGTACTTTATTTGCTAATGTAGGGAAGAGTTATGTCTGCATAGCCGTATTCTTTAACAGATATATTTTATTTGATAATGTCATTTCAAGTGATTGACT
>OX104067.1:54651523-54682105 GCA_944474145.2 Dicrocoelium dendriticum
ATCGAACTTTCTGCACATCATCGTTGCGGCCACGCTGGTGCCATCCGACACCAGCAATGCTTCGCAAACAACGATGATCAAAGACTTGAAGGCGCCTCAGATCTTCAGACCGAAGGGGCCAAGTCTCACTACCATAGAGCAGAACGGCCCTCACTGTGGCTTGTATACCCGGCCTTTCAGAAGGAGGGAAACTCCCTTCTGTCCCCAAAGATGACGCAGGTTCAAGAAGGCAGCTCTGGCCTTTGCAATGCGTGAGCTCACGTCAGTTTCTATGCGCCCATCATTGCTGATGCAGCTGCCAAGATAATGATCAACCACCTCGAGTTCCTCGTTAGCAAGCGTCAAGGGGTCAACCAAGTGGCTGGTGGTCCTGCAGCAACACTTTGCACTTTGAAGGTGCGAAGTGCATACCAAATACCCATACCAAATGGTATACGACTCATGAAATCTGTTTAATCGATGTAAATTGCGTGATAAAATTATACTTAACCTGAGAAGAAATTATCGACAACATATCGTTCGCTAAACTCTTTGTTGTAAAACAATCGACCGGAATATATCTATGCCTAGTTTGATTACTGTATGACTATCAATAACAAAACTCATAATCACCTGTGCAAACTGGGAACCGAATATCTAACTGCACAATCCGGAAAAAGTAGCAGGCGTATTGTGTTATCCAAATGAGCAAGCTTATTTTTATCTATAGGGCTGATGGGCTTGAGATCTCTACAGGCGCAGTGACGGCCTGTGCGGCAGAAAGTCAAATCGGAACTCACTCGAAATATGCTGAAACCCAATGAGATGCAAGCCAGTTGTGAGGCTTCGAGACAGTTCACAAATCCACGAAATAGTTTTCTGATAAGATAATTGCGCGATCGAAGTATGTGTTCTTGTGGCTTAAACATCAAGCGCAACTGAAACAAAACATGAAAGAAACGAGTTCTACAAGCTTGCATTATCTATGTAGGTACAAATAATCGCAGCGCAGACGTTAGATAGACAAACAAGGCATGTGCTTCGAACTTAATTGGAGGGTAAGTAAGAAAAGGGTGTAGGTACTTACTGCGTGAAAGCCAATGGAACCAATAACACCATAGTGGTCTTGGGGAAATACAATGTTGTGTACACACCATGCCTCGAATGGGCACCCAAAAACTGTTCCTAGTTCTTGTTAAATCGCTATGTACTATCGGTTTCTGTTTGCAAGTCTTTGCGATCAGATCCCCACTCCTCCAAGCTAACTTCTTACCACTGAGGATTGTGCTGCTTCTGTTTATGTTCCTTACCATACTCACTACGAGGTCGAGACCGGTACTTCATGGTGATTCATGAGCAAGAGTTGGATTGCAATACGAGGGAGAATGACCCAGCACATCTATACATAGTAATACCACACGGGACAGAGGCTTCCCAATCACATGCCATGTGGCCCAATGCCGTCTCGCCATGCAAGATGAGCTTCCATACTATAGAAAATAAAAGTAACGGATAATTCCAAAAACATGAGAATAATAGCGCTTACACCGACTTAAGTCAGTGGATGCTGCTATCCGTCTGAGGTGCATTGTGTCATGTTACCTCAAAAGCTGATTATGACCAACTGTGGTTATTTGGGCGTGGAAAAGTTTGATGCTGGTAAGAAGAAATACATTTACCGCTGAGGTTATGAAAAAAGGTATTTGTACAAATTCATGAAGCCTCTCGCTAGCGCATGAGTCCCCTAACAGCCGCATTTCTTTAGGTCAACTCCGTCACAGGTCACTCCAACATAGGTAGCACTGTAAAAAAATCCATGGTAACACAACTGCGCTACGCTGAGTTGATCTGTCTGCTTGATTTGAGAAAAACAGGAGAAATCTTGCGGGGAAATCGGAACCATGAACCATCTCCAAGTGGCGCCGTGGTCGGCACAAAATGATGTATCAAAATTTGTTCAAAAATTCTTTTTCAAAATGGCATCCAGAATTGACCCCGCCTCTCATCCCAAAAGCACGGAAATCGGATGAAAGCTCCGAAAAGTTGGATTCTACAGTATCCCAGTCTCAGGGGCAACGGGACGGAAGAGAAGGCATCGCGAGTACACATTTTAACAGGATTATCGAAATGCTGTTGTACATCGTTACTGAAAGATTAACAGACGGAAATTGCATGCAGATTTCAACAAAATAAAACAAGTAACCGAAAAGTAGAGATTGAAGTTAGAAATGAAAAGCGCAAGTGAGACTGAGGCAGGGTATGGACGGCTTTGAGCGCATCCAAATCTTGCAGCGCGGAGCCGTGCGAAACCTCAAGCTTAAAGGTTTAAGCGTTTTGATTCCAAACTAAGCACCACTCAACGCGAAGCAAAACCTCAAACTTGTAAATATGTATAGAACTGAAAAGGAGGGACAAAAACCATAGCATTTTAAACATCAGCAAACAATAGGTATAGTCATAGTATTGTAATTGATGTCTCGATGTTGTACCAGACCATGGTGATCTACGAAACCGAATATAATAATATTAATACATCGAATTTCAATCACGATATATAATAATTATAAGGCGGGAGAGAAGAGGGGGCCTAGCGAAAAATACCACAATTCCATGACTAAACATTCAGGATCAAGGTTGCTACACGTTATCAACAACAATACCATCTAAAACTAAACTGGTGGTATCTCTAAGAGACAGTTTCCTTGTGCTTTCACCGCCCCGCGTCATAATCAGCCATCACCCCGCAGACAACTCAGCGGACCAAGAACGACAGCAGACGCGCTTGATACGACTGCCAAACAACGCCTTGTAAGGCTCCAAGCTAAGCACAATGGACGGGCACGTGGACTCCAAGTTGAAGGCGAAACTGGAATAACGGTACCCAGTTTCGCCGTCAGTAACTTCATTTCCAGCTACTGTCGTAACGAGATTGGACCTTAATATGGTGCAACGTGAGCCTATACTGGGTATGCCTTCCGGGCCCCTTGTGAGGCTACACTCTACCATGTTGGTCACTATGAGTTAGAAATCTGACGATACTCAGTTCTCATGGTCTCAGTTGCGGGGTGTTTGAAATGGGAAAAGTGTCCACTTATGTGGAAAATCTACATCATTGCTACCACCCGTTGTCTTGCGGACAGGCTTTTGTGCCAAAGGCTTGGCTGCGGACCCTAATCGTTTTGTTGCTAGGTCAGGGCGCCCGACAGTATCTCAACTACTACAACCGTGACCTATTTACTATAACTTCATAAGCACACAAAAACTAAACAAGATTACACCGTTATTAGTGGTAACAGTGAAATTCGTCGAAATGATGAACTTTTATAGTGCGCAGAAAGCGAAAATGGAGAACCGGTTGGAAAGCGCCACAGTCACTGTGTTTTTTTTTTTTTAATTTACAAAACATGACAGTAATAATACCTTATTCACATAGTCTGCGAAACAGTCACAATGTGCTATCACAAACCCATGGACTGCAATGGCATGGAAAGTGCATCTGTCCAAAAAAAGGCGAAACGCTTTTTCTCTATTTCTTTTTAGTGTAGTTATCTGTTTTAGTGTTCCACACACGCGTTTGGATGGTTCTTGTTTCTTTAAAATGCAAATTTGGATGAACGGAAAATGTTAAAACAGCCTTGACGCCATTGCTTTCAGTTGTGGACTATGGCCTTCGAAAAGTCCAACAAGTTGTATTCCCCATCGCCTGATCCCCAACCTGGAACACGGACAGATCCTGATGATACCAAACATGAGGTCGCACATTCCTGATGTTCCTCTTCAACGTCATCAGTTGTCCGCCCCGTCATTTGCTCCACTCACGCCCAGGAATTGCGAATAACGCTCGGCGAGGAAGTAGATTGGTTGGCAGGCGCAAAACATGGTCAAACCAATGCAAACGAGGTTAGAGAATAGTACCCTGGAGAGTAGGATTGTTCGCTCCGAGTACTCTTTTTCTAACTTCCGAGTTGCTTACATGTTGTTGCCACCACACACGAGCGATTGTTTGCAAGCAGTTGTTGTGGATAGGTGCTAGTCGTTTCAGATCTACTACACGGACAGACCAGATGTCGCAACCTTACAGCAGGACGGCACGGACAGTGGTCCTGTACACTCTGACTTTGAGCCTGAGTGATGTCGCGGCGGCGCCACAAGTGCCTCAGGTTAGTGAACGCCAGGCGAGATTTAGCGATTCGCTGTGACACTTCATCCCCAACACCAACACCTGCCGTGATGCAACTCGCAAGATAAGCGAAGCGATTCACATGCTCCAGGCAACCAGCTGCAATTGTGAGTGTTTGCACCGGCACTTGTCAATCTTGGAGTAGGGTTTTACACTTGGATAGGGCAAAGTACAAACCATAATTAGATGCCTCGATCGCTAATCGGTTCAAAACGTTTTGGATGACTTATGGATCGTCCCCCAGCAAAGCTAAATCATCAGCATAATCCAGGTCCGAAGTTCTGTCCCCAAGGAGGAGCTGAACGTTGCAGCTCTCAGCTCCTTCCAGAGTGCAGTGGAGAACATCAACGACTGCAAAGGTGAATAAGAATGGTGAGATCGGGCAACCTTGGCGTACTTCGCTGGTAAAAGCAAAAGGCGAAGAAAGCCTTCCAAAAGTTATAACTTGGACCGATGTGTGACGATAGATTTCTTACAGGATTGCGACAAATTTGTCGGACACACCGCTTCCTAGTGGACAGTTCTAAAGATATGTTCTATCTATGGAGTCAAAGGTACGAATATCCAAAAACACCCCTATTGTTGATCTTCGGTGGCTGTGACGATGTTCAAGAATTTGACGCAGCGTGAAGATCTGGTCGATGCAACCTCGACTGCTGCGAAAACCGGCTTGTTCTTCGCGAGACAAAGTCTATCGAGCAGCCGAAAGACTGCGGAACAATATGGACACAAAAGTTTTAGGCGCGACCTATAAGTGGTATTCCTCGTTAGTTGGTGCCATCGCTGCGGCACCACGATAGACTCGCCCTAAGAGTTGGGAATCTTCTCATCGTGAAAAGCGAGAGCAGTTCGCTAATAACCATATGCTATCCATTTTTGAAGAGGACCGGAAGAAGAAGGCTGTCAGGGTCTGGGACTTTGAATCATTTCAAAGTGTAGATTTCTCTCCGAATCACAGCTTCGGTGGATCTGTGCACACGGGCCATAAACAGGATGGCAAGCGGGATGGTGAGATAAAATAAGCTGCGTGTGTTTGCAGTAGTGGCAGCAGCTTCCAGTTAAGTGACTTGATTGGACCACCAGGATTCACGAGTGCGGCGCAGACTTGCTTTTAATTGTTGTGAAATCATTCATTGAGTTCAATGCGTTCCACACTGACGGAAATAGACCGTCGACGGTCAAGTATTTCCCAAGATATCAATGAAGCCCAACTTTTAGCTCTTGAGCGAGCAAGACCACAGGTATAGAGACCCGCAGAAAGCATGACCTGTTGTAAACGTGGCAAATACTGGTCAACGTCCAGTGGAGGGAAACAAGTGAGACTGTCAAGAAGCAGGCGTTGATATTCCAATTGAGCAGCGGATCCTTCCAATTTACCAATGTTAAGACGAGTTTGTTTGATCTTAGACGAGCCACCTAAACGCATGCATACTGTCGCACGTACCAGCGCGTAATCAAATTCGATGCAAGTTGACCAATAAGGTCTGCAGTCTCGAAGACTGCTGCATCAGCGACGACTTAAGGCGATGGGGTCAATCTGCGACCAATGTCTTGATCGATGAATATGGTAGGTTTCTGTCAGACGCAAGCAATAAGAGAAGAGCAAGTCGGGGTCATAGAGCGGAGCGCTGGTTACCCTATAAATAATAAGTTGCCTTATGATCCAAATAGATTATGATCACCGCCCAGTTTTTGCCTTTGATTCTCGGAGGGCGATACACGACATGTAGCACGCCAGGTAGCGTCGTGGTGTCTCGGGTGGCCAAAGTTCAGGTTGGATAGGTAAAGTTGGTGGGCGGAGCATAGGCTGAGCAGTCTTTCTCCTTTATCCGAGCGAAGGTTATTGTATGTATACCTATCACAGAAGTAGCGTTCGCTTGGCAGTAAACAGCCAACAAGCGCGTGGAAATCCCACGCCATAACAATGATGTCCGTTTCGGGGGCCTTAGAAGCAGGTCATGTTCTGATAGAATAGGTTTTGACTGTATTCGGGCTACAATCAGTGGACGCATAGGCGAAGACAACAAAAAGAGCGCGTTTTACTCCTGGACACTTGGACGAGCCTTGGAGCCGCATAGCGCAGAGGCAACTGCTTATGGGGATCCACCCAAGAAAGGTGGCTTCGATTCTGAAACTCAGGGCAACTTCAACACCAGCTTGCCCAGCTGCAGTGGACTAGGCGTCACCGCAAAGGTAAAGAAGGAAACGGGTGTATGGGCGAATGGGTGAAGACAGTTGGTAGATCGTGTTGAGGTCCTGACGTCCGATTTCAGACAAGCAGCATATATCTATTGTAACAGATTCCAAGGTGCGTGCGAGACCGGCTTGTTGTGCTATCTACATTAGGGTACGCACATTGAATGCTCCAACTTGAATTGTGTTTTGGGTTGAAGAAGCGGAGAGGGGGAGCATGGAATTGTCTTATACCGGTTTGTAGGTATCTGGTTGGTAAAGCAGCAGTTTCGTCAGAGCGCGCGATGTCGTACAGCGATGAGGGATGAGAGGGAAAGCGGGAGGGGATGATACAGAGGAATGGTAGATAAGTAGATGGTGTGTGACTAAAAAGTAATAGTAGCAGTAGCAGAAGAGCAATCCACTAGCAGAGCGAGTGTAGTTCAATGCAGTTCTTTAGTAAGGTGAAATACTGCTCGGTTGCATACGCCGAAGTAGGGGGTTTTCTTGGGGAACCGCCACCAGCAGTCTGCGGCCAAAGGACCTAACACACAAGGCAGTGAGGCGATATGAGGGACTCGCGCCCGTTAAGAGCCGGTGACCGATTTATCGGTTCATACGCCTTTCGTTTGGTAAGCCACCAAACAGGGGCCTAATACCCCCATATTTTCAGCACAGTATTGGTAACATACAATGCTCCATCGGGGTAAAGCAAGAGGCAGTTACTTTTCTAGTGGTGGGTCATATCCGCCACACCGCAACGTTGTTAGACAGATATATGTGGCTTTTTATAGAGAGAATAGTTTCCAGGCGAAGACCCATCAAGTCATGGAACACTGCCGCCGAACTAATTGCTAGAATAGAGTAAACCCGCACCATCCAGCTGGCATCACGAGGACATCGTTCGGCCAGAGCCTGGGATGAAAGTAATACGAGCAACTGCACTTATACACACACGGGGGTGCGTGAAAACTCACTTTTGAATCTCGCGAAAAGGCTCCGCTCCAGGTCTCATGCCCCCACGGGTTCGCCAAGCAAACAAGAAGAAGGTGGCGTCTCTCCAAAGATGGTGAAAGTGAAGGGAAGTCAGTGATCTGAACAGTGCATAACCGAATGACGGCGTACGCGTGACCGACAACCAACCCTAGACGGGTCTCTCGTTCTTGTTCAAGAAGACTTTGGGGCTAAAAGTATAATGAAGGAAATGGGAAGCATATGCTTTTGACGGCGAATTGCGGTAAAATTTGCAGTAAAACTTTTTAGTCACATACCAATGCAGACAAATTCAACTTCGAGTCACGAGGGTGGGCAACTAACTTGTGCAGCAAAGAGCATAAATTCACGCACATCATAGAAAACAACACTGACTATGAGTCAAGTCTAGCTTCATTATGTTGTACATCACCTAGAGCACCATAAATGTGAAGAATGAGAAACGGTGATCAATGTGAGACCTAGTCCAAAGACCAAACATCTCATATTCGGAACGTTTTGGCATCCTGATACTATGGGACCGGAGAAACTTGAATTGAATATTGCTAGCTAATTACACAAAAGATAAGACAGAAGGCACATATTAGAAGACCGTTTTTTAGTGGCCAGATACGTTGAGCCGCGTACAGGACGCTGAGACAGTTATAGTCATATTTGACAAAAAGAAAATTTCCCTGAATAGATCAGTAACTGGATTTGGATACGGATTCACACTAGCAAAGTAAAAGACGTTGTAATGGCACTGTACAAAAAACACCCAGAAGTACAGTTAAGGTGGTCAGGGTGGATAAATTAATCGATATCGGTGATCATAACATCTCGCGACTTTCCTCCTTTTGAACAGTAGGTGGCGTTAAAATCACGCCAGACACTGTGTGAATAGTACCGTTAAGTGAATTTGGTACAGTCATTTCAAACCAAGAATGATATATCACCAATAGCCAAGGAGCAATACGGAAAATGTATCAGTGGCGTGTAAGTGATGTCTATTCAAGGCAACATGAGCCCGAACAGTGGACGGAGATAGCAGCGAAGTAATTCGAACCCATTAGCTCACTCCGTCATGCCCGAGTGCTGATCGAGTCAAGAGTGAACCAGAGAGAGCCGCAATGAAGATCAGAGGGACATTGTTCGTGTGTGTTTAGTGCTGAGCATGGGGGATGCCAAATGCAAAGACGCTGGCGCCGTCATCCCAGCCTGACGGGTAGTTGAAACAAGATGTGCTCATGGCTGCAGTTCTCAATAGATGAGCTTCGTTGCCGCTAAAATAAGGCGGTTATCGCAACGTCTTGACAAGATGATCGCCTGTAAGGCTGTACAAGTAAATTGATTCAAGTAGAAACAGCTATACAAAAAGTGAAACTCTGATTACTAACGCAACGTTAAGTCGAGGCACCCAGGAGGTGCCAATGCCTCGGAGTCCACTGGAAGTAGAACGCTGATAGTTGTGGCAGTCAAGCGGAGCGAGCATTGGAAGTCTGCGTCAACACCCATATAGACATGAGAATGAAGCAATGACATCCATCTGGTAAGCGGTACGCGGTGTCAGTGCCGAGTTGAACTGCTGAGGAGGCGGAACAGTTGCCATGTGTGAAAGGGACAACAATTGAGCGTAGCGGTGATTTTGGAGGTCGAGGTTCAATGGATTAAGTAGCTGAGTCGTAAAACGAAAGCCATGGGTAAGGGTACAGCAAGACAGAAGTGTGTATCGACGAACCTACGTGAGAAGAAATGGCCCATCTAGTGCTGTTAAGTCTCCCGTGGTAAGAACCGGACGACTTCCTAGGGTATGGGCCTGGAATGCACAGAATAGAACGCCGCCGAACAAGATATACTGGCAAAAAGAACACAAAACAGGACAAAAGGGAGAACCACACAACTGTCACAGACAGTCACGGGAGAAGACATGTTTGCTGATACAGGACAGCGGAAACCAAAGTATTGTCAGTTGTTACAACTATAAGCGACAAGAACGTTTGCGTACAACAGAGACACGGAAGCCAGACGTGCTGTACTGATGCAGGTGTGTGACTAGTGTAGTCAAGAGCGCACTTACTTTTTCAGCAACAGGTTTCACTCTGTTTTCCTGTGCACAATCACAACCCACAAGAGCTCCGAAGCACGGATACCAGTTCAGTCAGATATAAGCTCACCTTAATAAGAACTTTATTGGATGTGCAGTGGTTGTCTGCCAGAAGCTAAATGCGATGAAGCTCTGCAAAATATATTCTGTATCAAGGCCCCTCTAAGAGTGCATTCGCAACCAGCCGTAGGAAATGAGTTTGAGCCCAAAACAACGGGGGATTTTTAGTGAGATACCAAAAAGTTAATTGAACAGAATCTTGTAACCTGTATCAGCATTAATACGGACTTCGACCGAAACATAGAAGCAGGTGTCCTTTGGTATGAAGGAAATTAATGTAGCAAAACATAAGGAGGCAAATAGTTTTGAGACACCGATCAACAAAACAGTACTGGAAGTCGAAATCAAGTGAAGTCCAAAATGGCTCACTGATATTGCAGCCGCGATCATACTCCCGGCGATGTGGTAACGATAAAGCAATTTGTACGCGGAATCGCATAGAATAGAATCCTTCCAAGGTGAGAGAAAGGAGGAATTCAATGACTGCGGGGGCACCAAGATGTTATCGAACGTTCCGTAAGCCGGTAGGGGACCGGGAGTTTTGAAGGTTGGTAACGGCCGCAACCCAAAATCGAGACATTCAGTGTATCCACCTGTAAAGTCGATCAGGGCATCGGCTAATTCGCCGCCTTCTAATGCCTCATAACTCCCTAATAACCTGGAATAACAGCAAAGACAGCAAGTAACTGCCGAAATTTTAAACCAGATGAAACCGTCAACGGCATATGGAAACTACTTTGCATATGCCTTCTCCAGCAGCGCACACCAATACTCGTTCGGATCAGACGAATGACAATACAGAAGCTCTCCGTTCAGTGTCGGTAGGAGATCGTCAACAACAACGGTCACCCAGACCCCAAACCGCCAGAAACGAAAAACGAAGAGGCCATGGTATTTAGACCATGTCTGAAGCCGAGGAAGTGCAACGACCTGCAAAAATAAGGATGAGGAAAACCGGTTCTTCACCTTTCGCCATGCGCTTTCATGTTGAACGAGGCATGCACATGCAGCAACGAACCAACAATTGCCCAAGCGGCCTTGACGAATCGCTGATGGCCTCAATATGGTGTAAAGGGAGGGATGAGCCGATAACTCGGTGGGCCGCTGCCACGAAATTGGCAAATTTCTAACTGCATCAGATTTAGGGGAAAGACTGGATAGATCCGCTGGAAACTCCTGGTCTACGAACGATGTGTTGGATCTCCGCACAAATTCCAGCAGTTGCTCCGTGTTCTGATCTTTAAAGTACATTGAAAAGCACCATCTTTCAAAGACTAAAAGTGCCGAGAGAAGAAAGTCTTTGATACATAGTGATGCCATGTAGGCAGATGCGTAAACAGTGCCACTAAATCAGGCGATCTTAAGGCAAACATTTGGATACCCCGCCAAGTCTCATTTCAATCCAAAATGCTGCTCGACTAAACTACCCTTTCTAACAATCAGCTGGTTTCCCTTTGTATGCATTGACACCTTTCTCATCACGCTGCAGACATAAAAACCTAAAAGTTATTCAGACAGCAAGTGTATCTACAACCCATAGTCAGCACAATAGGTTAGGTGACTGAAAGAACATAAAACTCGATGCGTCCAAGTATGCATTTGACTACATTAGGCGCCAATACCAAACAGAGAGAGAATTCCGCCACAGTGCTTGTACAAGGGGGAAAACCCGATGAAATGAAGTAATGAACAAATTCTGCCAGTTTGGAGTAAAAGGCAACAACGCTATCTAAATGTGTGAGTTTTAGATCGTTTGCTGATTGAGTGCACTAGATTTATGAGAGTAAATACGGATGGGTTCACTATTAGTGAAGAATATATCAAATGACCTAAAATTACTGCTTGAAGTGCTTGACTTAAGACATCGGATATAACTCACCAGTGACGTTAGAACTTAGTATCACATCACTTTGCAGTCTGAAGGACAAACGAAAGAGGATTGAAGTAGGCAGCATCCAACATTTTGGTTGGCGGCGTTATGGATACCAAGGAGATTGGCTGAGAGGTACTCATACAAATGTGTAGCAAATCTTACCTAAAAAAGCGGTTTATAGCTGCCAACGAAAGAGCTCAACAAGGGCGTTGTTAGCAGCATGATAAGACAATATATGATTCCGGGCATAGAAGAGAGTAAGCTAAAGTGAAACTCACTATCAGTCGTCAGTGGTTGGTGACTCATAAGCCACATGTTAGTAAGCCGAACAAAAAGTCCAAGATTCAAAAAGCACAAGCATCAGTAAAGTAATATCACGAAAAGGAATCGCCGACTCGTGACCTGAAGAATCACAAGCCTGTCTTGTAATGCGGAGGTCGTGGGTCCAGTCTGCGTAGAGTACGCGATGTTTGCGCAGCAGCGAAGCGGGATCTCGCTACAGCACGTTTGGTAGAGAACTACTTGTCAGCTACATAGCTATTTATCACCTCCGACAAATATAAGAAGGTCGAGCTTTCACGGTCTACACTGATCACAAGCCTCTCATTTTCGTCTATAACTCAGGATCTGACAAATATCCGCCACGAGAAGCCAGACACCTGGACTTTGTCACACAATTCACTGCCGACATACGTTATATCTCAGGTGTTGCCAACCCCGTAGCTAGCGCTCTCTCGCGTTAATCTCACTCTTCACCATTTGCTTAATATCGATCTTGCCGCATTGGCATCGCATGAGGCCCAAGACGAAGACCACCAACGCATCCTGCAGTACACTTCGCTAGATGTGCAACCCGTTCCTCTCCAAACCAGGGACGGAACTATCTTATGTGATACATACACAGTTCGTCCTAGACCCGTCGTGTCCGCCTCTTTCAGACGCACAGTCGTCGACACCCTCCACTCACTGGCTCACGCGCGTATTCGCACATCTTTGAAATTGGTCATCGAGCGTTTTGTTTAGCCAAGCGTGAACAAAGATGTTCGTAACTAGGCTTGACCTTGTCTTCACAGCCAGTGCTCAAGGTACTCCGAGACATCCGCAGTCCTTTTGGCTCATTCCCTGCTCCGGATTCGCGGTTCTCACACATACACAGACTTGGTAGGACCCTTACCTCCTCGCGTATGCGTATACATACTGACATGTACCGACCACTTCACTAGATTGCCAGAAGCCATCCTTGTACCAGACTGCTAGGGCGAAACTGTCATCCGTGCTTTCTTGGACCGGTGGGTGTCCCACTACGGATGCCTATCCACCATCACAACGGACCGTGAGACGAGTTTCGATTCCTCATAATTCGATGGGGTCTGTAAATTCTTAGGCTGCCGCCGTATTCACACGACGGCATCATCATCAATACACGTTAGTTGAGCGTGAGAAATACACCCCAGCTAATGTGCCGCAATACAAAAACGTAAGATACAAAAAGGTTGTACTGTAAAAAAAATTCAGAGGCAGGTGATATAACACTAACTATTATAGTATGTCATTCGTAGGAGATCGGAATTAAAGTGGAATCTAAAACGGAGGGCGATGGACAAAGAAAAGCACTACACAAACGCCACTGGGGCCAGCTCTTGGCCATATCAGCAAATGGGTCCAACCAAACGTGTTCATGGTCCTTAGGACCCCAGCCAGGCAGTCGGGATGCACCAACCTACGGCAATTACGAAGTGTGGGCTTTTCCTTATCTAGACCAGGTAATCACTTGGCCTTCCCTTCTCTTCCAACCGCACTCCGGCACTCAAACAATGCACGTCGCGGGAGTCGGTATGCTGGCATACGCAACACGTGGTCCGGATATCGGAGCCTGGTGCGTGATACAATGGTGCTGAGCGGTTCGCTAGCTCTTCCTGCACTAAACACGCGGCGCCAAACTCGCTCACTGCTCACGCAGTACTACCACCAGACATGAGCTAAGCTGCGAAGTTAGCGATGGTCGAACGTGATTAGCCTCTTTGTCTGTCGAGCTGATGGGTCAGGATTCACAACCTTATAAGAGAGTTGAACGGACGGCTGCATTATAAACTCTGCCCTTCAGGGCGAGAGTGATGTCGTGTCTGCGCCACAGGTGGAGATTGGCAAAAGCACATCGAGGTTTTGCTGTACGGTTCGTAATATCATTTTCGAATCCACGAGCGCTACTATAGCTGCCCAAGTACTTGAATTCCTGATTACCACTAAGGCTCAGCGCAGGGATGGGTCTGCCAATTTTGAAGAAGTACATTGCATTTCGATGGAGCAAAGCATAACCCAGCCAGCGCTAATTGATCCAGTGCTGTTTGCCACGTCTGAGAGCTGTCAGAGTAGGCAATGTAGTCTGCATACTCTAATCAAGAAGTCGCTCACGAGGAAGTAGCTCCATGCCTTGTTGGTCGTGTCCATCGAACACTGTTACCATGATTTCGTCAACAGCGAAGTTAAATATGAAAGGTGACAGCGGGCAACCTTGTCCCACCCGTTGGAGATATAAAAGGGCGGTGACAGTTTGCCATGAGCTCTCACTCTGCCCGAACGATGCGTGCACCTCTCTACGTATTTTACGTAGTTAGCAGGCACACCTTTCCTCAGCAGACAGTCCCAAAGCGCACATCCATCAACCGAGTCGGAAGCACCTTTGATGTCAAGAAACACGACTACAGTAGGTCCACAATAAACATGGCGATGCTCCAACAATTGACACAAAGTGAAGTTGTGGTCGATGCAGCCGCGACCTCGATCAAACCCGGCTTGCTCCTCGCGGATCTGGCTTTCAAGAGCGCCAGTTAATCTGTGGAGAACAACAGACACAATCAATTTAGAGGCAATTGTGATCAGACCAATCTCTTGATAATTGCCGCATTCCGAACAGGAGCCTCCCCTGAAAATTAGGACTATGACGGGGCTGCTCCACTCTGTCGGGACAGTTCCTTGCTCCCAACGTTCCACTACAACACGTGTACCTCGTCTACAAGAGCAGGTCCCTCGAATCTGAATATAATTGGGGAAATTCTACCTGCCCCTGGGGCCTTAAGCAATTTCAACAATCTGATCTCAAGTTCGACTTCTGCGCGTGAGGGAGGATTTAAGGAGACGGCCCATGGAGAAAGGTATTCAGTGCCTAGAAAAAAATTGATAACTCAGATTCGTTAATCTGACTTGAAAAGTGTCCGGCCCAAAGCTACAAGCATTTTGATAGGCTGTGGATCGGTTGTCCACAATCGTCGCGTACTGTCTCGCTAACATCAGGTCTCCAACTGTTTGTATCTCGTATCAGACGGCAGTGGCCCTTTCCATCTCGGATACACGATGAGACCACCAGGCTTCGCGGTCCCTTCGCCCTGCAACTACGAACGCCCGACATCCTGCTGGCACAGTCTGCGCATTTCAAACTGGCCGATAATCCGGCGCAAGGGAAATGTTCAGGAGTTCAGTAGTAAAATAAAGCATATATTCGCAAAACTGCGCGTGCACACTAATACGACGCTGCATCCCGTGCATAGGGGTTAAACAGCGACAATCAAACTTGTTTAAACCACTCAATTTCTAGCACCTAATCAAACGTGACTCGAATAACCCGACATTTCCGTCTTTACCACAGTGTCTGTTAAGACCGACATCCAGCAGAAATCTCGAACTGGTTGCTCTAGGTCCACTGTACAACGCATGATACGAAGAAGTAATGAGGAGCTCACGAAATTGGTACGCTCTTCGCGTGAGTTTAAAGACTAAACTATATTTCGTTAGCAACTTCATCATGCAGCAACAGTTTGTAGCGGGTGTTCAGTGTTGAAGAGCCTGTCTATCCCAGCATCAGTGTCTTAATCTCCCAAGTTGCACCGTCCCTTCCGACTACAATCGTTACCTCAACCGTCATCGGTAAGGAGATTAGGAAAGGACACGTAAGAAGGAAGAAACAGTTATTTTCGTTGTTATATTTTCCCTAACAGCGGTTTCTGTAGCCAGCGTTCCACCAACTTCAGAGGATGTTACATTCAGAGAACTTTTCCGTGATAGCGCTTTGGTGGCCAACCTCGCAGCGATGCAGATTAACATCTTACTGCACCATTACAGGCGCGTACATCCTGATTTGCCGGCTTCCTTGCGCCCCATTTTGCACACCCCGCATGACTGCCCTGAACACCTCATCCAGGGTGGACTGTACGTGCATCTTAGACTGCAAGCAGCAATACGACGCATTTTCTTACACCTGCTGTGCACTCTCCATCAACATTGAAGTTGCAGTTACATGTCGATGGGATGTCACGGTTCCGCAGTTCCTGAATGTAAGTCTGGCCCATATTTGGCATACTGATGGAGCCACATGCAGACATATTTGTCATTGGCGTTTACAGCGGTTTAACCAAGCCGGCAGACGTGCACGAGTTCCTTCAGCCGACCAACAAGGAGTTGCGGGAAGGCGTGCTGCCGCAAGCTTGTCGTGAACGCATCAAAGTGGACCAAAAGTGTGTCGTCGCTGATGCGCCAGCAAGAGCCTACTTGAAGCAGGTTAAACAACACTCGGGATTCCTTTCATGCGAGAAATGTACCGCCGTCGGTAAGTTACACTTCTGTACCGTTATATACCGTTGCAGATTTATATCGAGATCATCGAATGACCTTTCCGTTATACCGGAGGATATCCTGAGGACGCACGATGATTTTCGCAGGCGGCGACAAAGCGAGCATCACGTCGGTGATTCGCCTTTCGAAGCACTGAGAATAGACATGACCTCCAGCTCCCCATCGATTACATGCACATACTGTGCTTAGATGTAATGAAGAGGCTGCTCACATTGTGGCGTTGCGGTCCGACTGCCGGTGGAATTCGTTTGTCGTCGAAACATGTTGATTGCATCAACCAACGCTTGCAGCTTTGCGCTAGCTGTCTAACTGGAATTGCTAAGCAAATGCCGCACGCTGAAAGGTGTAGAGAAATGGAAGGTCACGGAGTTCAGGCAGTTCCTACTGTACCTCGGGCCAGTTGTTCTGAACGGCATTGTGCCGGACCACGTGTACGAAAATTTTCGCTACCTGTCAATCGCAGCTTACGTGCTCTGCAGCAACAAATGACACTGCCGGAAATAAATAGAGCATAATTGGTGCGAACTTCTTGCGCTTTCCACCACGCTGCATGCAGCTGATCGCGTCGCTGGACGGCGCCCCGGATACTTACAGTAAAACTGCCTCCAGCCTTTTTGCTTTCGCATAGTCATCTGAGGAGTGGTTAAATCGTGAAACTTCCGACATTTATGGATAGCCTTGTGAACTCGAACATTGTACAGTGGCGCGGACAATGGTTGCGGACTGTTGTTCAGTAACATTGCTTCCATTTGCTTTGAAGACAGTTTCGGCCACCGAACTTGGTCCGTGCCAACCATCCAACTGACATGAGCGACAGCCACGCTGGTATCCTCAAATTCAATGACATGATACATCTAAAAGAGCGCTCTCATTAACCATACATGTAAGGAAAGAAAGCCGAAATGGAGACGAGGTTGATGCAATGATGTGTTGCACGCATTCTAAACATACCTTCACTTCTCAATACTCGGCATTTCTCAGTCAGGTAATATCTGGTATACCTTGCAAAAGTAGGAATGAAATTTGAAAACCATTACATTCCTTTTATTACTGCATCATCGCGCAATCAGTATCCACTGCTTTTTCATGCAAGTAGGTACTATACCATGGTAATGTGGGGTGATACCAAGAGAGGACAGGATCTGGGGACCACGCACAATAACTGAAACGGAAGTATGATACACGGACATGTTTTGCATTTAGCACAAAAGCCAGGGCCGTACTTAGCGGATGGTTTGTGGCGACAGAAGGTTCTCAGTTATCACTTTGATCCGTAGTACAAGTCTACCAGCACTTCCGTTCCTGTGTGTGTATGATTGCTACCTATAACGCCGCTGTCGAAGCAAAAGTATATAACTGGTGCACAACACGCACTTAAAGATGCGGAGATCCGCAGTGGGGATTACTTGGTGGGAAAGCTCTTCGCGGTTCGTATAGGACTGCATGTACACCTAGGAGTACTGAACTTCCAGCATGATGGGTGGCACATCGCGTGTAACGACGGCGTGCTTGTGGTGCGTGAGCAGCATCGTCGTGACACCTGCAATGAAAGACGTTATGAATTCACTGAAGGTATTAGTTACCACAATAAGCTTCAGCAAATGCATCCTTAACGCCAAGTATGCACAACTGAGTAGCAAACGATGTCACCATCAAGGGGAAGGGCACGATACTTGCAGCGGATCTGGCGCTGAGGAAACCACTTCGGTGACGTTAGTGTACCCGAGCACTTGAAGATGCGTAGATCTGCAGTGGGAGTAAATCGGTCCAAAAGCGCTTTGTGGTTCACATAAGACTGAACGCACACCTCGGAATTCCGAACGTCAAACACGATGGATGGCGCATCGCGTACAATAACGGCGTTTTTGGGCCCCGTAGTCGTAACAAACGCCCTATGCTGCATAAACTCGACAGCATTGTTCATACTACACCTAACCCTCACGGAACCGGCGTCATCTACACACAACGACGCGTCCGTGAGAGATGGTGAAGAACGCTCAGCAGTGCGACGGAAAACTTGAGACATTAGTATATGCGTGCCACGCACCATGTGCCGCAAACGCTACAGATATGATTCAAACTGAAAAGAGGGAAACGTATCCAACGATCCAAACCTGCACGCGTCCGCACATAGGTAGCGAAAATTTTCGTACACGTGGTCCGGCACAATGCCGTTCAGAACAACTGGCCCGAGGTACAGTAGGAACTGCCTGAACTCCGTGACCTTCCATTTCTCTACACCTTTCAGCGTGCGGCATTTGCTTAGCAATTCCAGTTAGACAGCCAGCGCAAAGCTGCAAGCGTTGGTTGATGCAATCAACATGTTTCGACGACAAACGAATTCCACCGGCAGTCGGACCGCAACGCCACAATGTGAGCAGCCTCTTCATTACATCTAAGCACAGCATGTGCATGTAATCGATGGGGAGCTGGAGGTCATGTCTATTCTCAGTGCTTCGAAAGGCGAATCACCGACGTGATGCTCGCTTTGTCGCCGCTTGCGAAAATCATCGTGCGTCCTCAGGATATCCTCCGATATAACGGAAAGGTCATTCGATGATCTCGATATGAACCTGCAACGGTATATACTGGTGCAGAAGTGTAACTTACCGACGGCGGTACATTTCTCGCACGAAAATTATCCCGAGTGCTGTTTAACCTGCTTCAAGTAGGCTCTTGCTGGCGCATCAGCGACGACACACTTGAGGTCCACTTTGATGCGTTCACCACAAGCTTGCAGCAGCACGCCTTCCCGCAATTCCTTGATGGTCGGCTGAAGGAACTCATGCACGTCTGCCGGCTTGGTTAAACCGCTGTAAACGCCAATGACAAATATGTCTGCATGTGGCTCCATCAGTATGCCAAATATGGGCCAGACTTACATTCAGGAACTGCGGAACCGTGACATCTCATCGACATGTAACTGCAACTTCAATGTTGATGGAGAGTGCACAGGAGGTGTAAGAAAAATGCGTCGTATTGCTGCTTGCAGTCTAAGATGCACGTACAGTCTACCCTGGATGACTTGTTCAGGACAGTCATGTGGGGTGTGCAAACGGGTGCGCAAGGAAGCCGGCAAATCAGGATGTACGCGCCTGTAATGGCGCAGTAAGATGTTAATCTGCACCGCTGCGAGGTTGGCCTCCAAAGCGCTATCACGGAAAAGTTCTTTGAATGTAACATCCTCTGAAGTTGGTGGAACGCTGGCTACAGAAACCGCTGTTAGGGAAAATATAACAATGAAAATAACTGTTTCTTCCTTCTTTCGTGTCCTTTCATAATCTCCTTACCGATGACGGTTGAGGTAACGATTGTAGTCGGAAGGGACGGTGCAACTTGGGAGATTAAGACACTGATGCTGGGATAGACAGGCTCCTCAACACTGAACACACGCTACAAACTGTTGCTGCATGATGAAGTTGCTAACGAAATATAGTTTAGTCTTTAAACTCACGCGAAGAGCGTACCAATTTCGTGAGCTCCTCATTACTTCTACGTATCATGCGTTGTACAGTGGACCTAGAGCAACCAGTTCGAGATATATGCTGGATATCTGTCTTGACAGGCACTGTGGTAAAGACGAAAATGTCGGGTGATTCGAGTCACGTTTTTTTAGGTGCTAGAAATTGATTTGTTGAAATAAGTTTGGTTGTCGCGGTTTAACCTCTGTGCACTTTATGAAATGTCGAATTAGTGTGCACGCGCACTTTTGCGAATAAATGCGTTATTTTGCTACTGAACTCCTGAACATTTCCCTTGCGCCGGATTATCGGCCAGTTTGAAATGCGCAGACTGTGCTAGCAGGATGTCGGGCGTTTGTATTTGCAGTGCGAAGGGACCGCGAAGCCTGGTGGTCTCATCGTGTATCCGGGATGGAAAGAGCCACTGCCGTCTGATGCGAGATACAAACAGTTGGAAACATGATGTTAGCGAGACAATACGCGACTATTGTGGACAGCCGATCCACAGCCTATCAAAACGCTTGTAGCTTTGGGCCGAACACTTTTCAAGGCAGTTTAGACAATCTGAGTTATCACTTTCTTTTCCAGACATTGAATACCTTTCTCCATGGGCAGTCTCCTTAGATCCGCCCTCACGCGCAAAAGTCGAACGTGAGATCAGATTGTTGAAATTGCTTAAGACCCCAGGGGCAGGTAGAATTTCCCCAATTATATTCAGATTCGAGGGACCTGCTCTTGTAGACAAGGTACTCGTGTTGTAGTGGAACGTTGGGAGGAAGGAACTGTCCCGACAGAGTGGAGCAGCTCCGTGATAGTCCCGATTTTCAGGGGAGGCTCCTGTTCGGAATGCGGCAATTATCAAGAGATCGGTCTGATCACAATTGCCTCTAAATTGACTGTGTCCGTTGTTCTCCACAGACTAACTGGCGCTTTTGAAAGCCAGATCCGCGAGGAGCAAGCCGGGTTTTATCGACGTCGCGGCTGCATCGACCACAACTTCACTTTGTGTCAATTGTTGGAGCATCGCCATGTTTATTGTAGACCCACCGTAGTCGTGTTTCTCGACATCAAAGGTGCTTTCGACTCGGTTGATGGATGTGCGCTTTGGGACTGTCTGCTGAGGAAAGGTATGCCTGCTAAATACGTACAATACGTAGAGCGGTGCGCGCATCGTTCGGACAGAGTGAGAGCCTATGGCAAACTGTCGCCGCCCTTTTATATCTCCAACGGGGTGGGACAAGGTTGCCCGCTGTCACCTTTCATATTTAACTTCGCTATTGACGAAACCATGGTAACAATGTTCGATGGACACGACCAACAAGGCATGGAGCTACTTCCTCGTGAGCGACTTTTTGATTGGAGTATGCAGACGGCATTGCCTACTCTGACAGCTCTCAGACGTGCCAAACAGCACTGGATCGATTGGCGCTGGGTGGGTTATGCTTTGCTCCATCGAAATGCGATGCACTTCTCCAAAATTGGCAGACCCATCCCTGCGCTGAGCCTTAGTGGTAATCAGGAATTCAGGAATTCAAGTACCTGGGCAGCTATAGTAGCGCTCGTGGGTTCGAACATGATATTACGAACCGTACAGCAAGACCTCGATGTGCTTTTGCCAATCTCCTCCACCTGTGGCGCAGACACTACATCACTCTCGCTCTGAAGGGCAGAGTTTATAATGCAGCCGTCCTTTCAACTCTCTTATACGGTTGTGAAACCTGACCCATCAGCTCGAGAGACAAAGAGGCTAATCACGTTCGACCATCGCTACCTTCGCAGCTTAGCTCATGTCTGGTGGTAGTACTGCGTGAGCAGTAAGCGAGTTTGGCGCCGCGTGTTTAGTGCAGGAAGAGCTAGTGAACCGCTCAGCACCATTGTATCACGCACCAGGCTCCGATAGCCGGACCACGTGTTGCGTATGCCAGCATACCGACTCCCGCGACGTGCATTATTTGAGTGCCGGGGTGCGGTTGGAAGAGAAGGGAAGGCCAAGTGATTACTTGGTCTAGATAAGGGAAAGCCCACACTTGGTAATTGCCGTAGGTTGGTGCATCCCGACTGCCTGGCTGGGGTCCCAAGGACCATGAACACGTTTGATTGGACCCATTTGCTGATATGGCCAAGAGCTGGCCCCAGTGGCGTTTGTGTAGTGCTTTTCTTTGTCCATCGCCCTCCGTTTTAGATTCCATTTTAATCGATCTACGAATGACATACTATAATATTTAGTGTTAAATCACCTGCTTTTGAATTTTTATAGTGCAACCTTTTTGTATCTTACGTTTTTGTATTGCGGCACATCAGCTGGGGTGTGTTTCGCACGTTCAACTAACGTGTATTGATGGTGGTGCCGTCGTGTGAATACGGCGGCAGCCTAAGAATTTACAGAACCCATCGAATTGTGAAGAATCGAAACTCGTCTTACGGTCCGTTGTGATGGTGGATGGGCATCCGTAGTGGGACACCCACCGGTCCAAGAAAGCACGGATGACAGTTTCGCCCTAGCAGTCTGGTACAAGGATGGCTTCTGGCAATCTAGTGAAGCGGTCGGTACATGTCAGTATGTATACGCATACGCGAGGAGGTAAGGGTCCTACCAAGTCTGTGTATGTGTGAGAACCGCGAATCCGGAGCAGGGAATGAGCCCAATGGACTGCGGATGTCTCGGAGTACCTTGGGCACTGGCTGTGAAGACAAGGTCAAGCCTAGTTACGGACATCTTTGTTCACGTTTGGCCAAACAAAACGCTCGATGACCAATTTCAACGATGTGCGAATACCCGGGTGAGCCAGTGAGTGGAGGGCGTCGACGACTGTGCGTCTGAAAGAGGCGGACACGACGGGTCTAGGACGAACTGTGGATGTATCACATAAGATAGTTCCGTCCGTGGTTTGGAGAAGAACGGGTTGCACAAGTAGCGAAGTGTACTGCAGGATGCGTTGGTGGTCTTCGTCTTGGGCCTCATGCGATGCCATGGCGGCAAGATCGATATTAGGCAAATAGTGAAGAGTGAGATTAACGCGAGAGAGCGCCAGTTACGGGGTTGGCAACACCTGAGATATAACGTATGTCGGCAGTGAATTGTGTGACAAAGTCCAGGTGTCTGGCTTCTCGTGGCGGATATTTGTCAGATCCTAAGTTATAGACGAAAATGAGAGGCTTGTGATCAGTGTTGACCGTGAAAGCTCGACCTTCTTATATTTGTCGGAGGTGATAAATAGCTAAGTAGCTGACAAGCAGTTCTCTATCAAACGTGCTGTAGCGAGACTTTGCTGGTTACAGGCGTTTCGAGCAGAAACGGAGTAGTTGCCACTGCCCACCGCCGTGTTGTTGAAGAACAACTACCGCAGCGTCTGAAGCGGATTTGTGCACCGATATTTACATCGGGCATAATATGCGGGCGGACACACGGCCGTGTGCTGAACATTCCGTTTGAAAGCATTGAGGTGCAGTGACACACCATTGCTGTCTCTGGAACTTTCTCACTTCCTGAAGCACACTTCAGCATGTTCACCTTAATATTTTTCGACAGCCATCTCCGTTAGCTAGTTTCAGTTCACTCTGGATGTGTGCTGATCACTCCCTTTCTCGATCACGTGCGGTTCCCTTAAAAGGCAACAGAAGTACGCTGCTACGCAGTACTGACGCTTCGCTGCTGCGCAAACATCGCGTACTCTACGCAGACTGGACCCACGACCTCCGCATTACAAGACAGGCTTGTGATTCTTCAGGTCACAAGCCGGCGATTCCTTTTCGTGATACTACTTTGGCAACTGATGCTTGTGCTTTTTGAATCCTGGACTTTTTGTTCGGCTTACCAACGTGTGGCATATGAGTCACCAACCACTGACGACTGATAGTGAGTTTCAGTTTAGCTTACCCTCTTCTATACCCGGAATCATATATTGTCTTATCATGCTGCTAACAACTCCCTTGTTGAGCTCTTTCGTTGGCAGCTATAAACCGCTTTTTTAAGGTAAGACTTGCTACACATTTGTATGAGTAGCTCCCAGCCAATCTCCTTCGTATCCAAAACGCCGCCAACCAAAATGTTGGATGCTGCCTACTTCAATCATCTTTCGTTTGTCCTTCAGACTGCAAAGTGAAGTGACACTAAGTTCTAACGTCGCTGGTGGGTTATATCCGATGTCTTAAGTCAAGCATTTCAAGCAGTAATTTTAGGTCATTTGATATATTCTTCACTAATAGCGAATCCATCTGTATTTACTCTCATAAATCTAGTGCACTCAATCAGCAAACGATCTAAAACTCACACATTTAGGTAGCGTTGTTGCCTTTTACTCCAAACTGACGGAATTTGTTCATTACTTCATTTCATCGGGTTTTCCCCTTTGTACAAGCACTGGGGCGGAATTCTCTTTCTGTTTGGTATTGGCGCGTAATGTAGTCAAATGCATACTTGGGCCTCATGCGATGCCATGGCGGCAAGATCGATATTAGGCAAATAGTGGAGTGAGATTAACGCGAGAGAACGCCAGCTACGGGGTTGGTAACACCTGAGATATAACGTATGTCAGCAGTGAATTGTGTGACAAAGTCCAGATGTCTGACTTCTCGTGGCGGATATTTGTCAGATCCTGAGTTATAAACGAAAATGAGAGGCTTGTGATCAGTGTAGACCGTGAAAGCTCGACTTTTATGTTCTTTCAGTCACCTAACCTATTGTGCTGACTATGGGTTGTAGCTACACTTGCTATCTGAATAACTTTTAGGTTTTTATGTCTGCAGCGTGATGAGAAAGATGTCAATGTAAATAAAGTGAAACCAGCTGATTGTTAGAAAGGGTAAGTTTAGTCGAGGAGCATTTTGGATTGAAATGAGACTTGGGGGGGTATCCAAATGTTTACCGTAAGATCGCCTGATTTAGTGGTACTGTTTACGCATCTGCCTACATGGCATCAATATGTATCAAAGACTTTCTTCTCTTGGCACTTTTAGTCTTTGAAAGATGGTGCTTTTCAATGTACTTTAAAGATCAGAACACGGAGCAACTGCTGGAATTTGTGCGGAGATCCAACACATCGTTCGTAGACCAGGAGTTTCCAGCGGATCTATCCAGTCTTTCCCCTAAATCTGATGCAGTTAGAAATTTGCCAATTGCGTGGCAGCGGCCCACCGAGTTATCGGCTCATCCCTCCCTTTACACCATATTGAGGCCATCAGCTATTCGTCAAGGCCGCTTGGGCAATTGTTGGTTCGTTGCTGCATGTGCATGCCTCGTTCAACATGAAAGCGCATGGCGAAAGGTGAAGAACCGGTTTTCCTCATCATTATTTTTGCAGGTCGTTGCACTTCCTCGGCTTCAGACATGGTCTAAATACCATGGCCTCTTCGTTTTTCGATTCTGGCGGTTTGGGGTCTGGGTGACCGTTGTTGTTGACGATCTCCTACCGACACTGAACGGAGAGCTTCTGTATTGTCATTCCTCTGATCCGAACGAGTATTGGTGTGCACTGCTGGAGAAGGCATATGCAAAGTAGTTTCCATAAGCCGTTGACGGTTTCATCTGGTTTAAAATTTCGGCAGTACTTGCTGTCTTTGCTGTTATTCCAGGTTATTAGGCAGTTATGAGGCATTAGAAGGCGGCGAATTAGCCGATGCCCTGATCGACTTTACAGGTGGATACACTGAATGTCTCGATTTTGGGTTGCGGCCGTTACCAACCTTCAAAACTCCCGGACCGCTACCGGCTTACGGAACGTTCGATAACATCTTGGTGCCCCCGCAATCATTGAATTGCTCCTTTCTCTCACCTTGGAAAGATTCTATGCTATGCGATTCCGCGTACAAATTGCTTTATCGTTACCACATCGCCGGGAGTATGATCGCGGCTGCAATATCAGTGAGCCATTTTGGACTTCACTTGATTTCGACTTCCAGTACTGTTTTGTTGATCGGTGTCTCAAAACTATTTACCTCATTATGTTTTGCTACATTAATTTCCTTGTTACCAAAGGACACCTGCTTTTGTGTTTCGGTCGAAGTCCGTATTAATGCTGATACAGGTTACAAGATTCTGTTCAATTATCTTTTTAGGTATCTCACTGAAAGTCCCCCGTTGTTTTGTGCTCAAACCCATTTCCTGCGGCTGGTTGCGAATGCACTCTTAGAGGGGACTTAATACAGAATATATTTTGCAGAGCTTCGTCGCATTTAGCTTCTTGCAGACAACCACTGCACATCCAATAAAGTTCTTATTAAGGTGAGATTATATCTGACTGAACTGTATGCGTGCTTCGGAGCTTTTGTGGGTTGTAATTGTGCACAGGAAAACGGAGTGAAATCTGTTGCTGAAAAAGTAAGTGCGCTCTTGACTACACTAGTCACACACATGCATCAGTACAGCACGTCTGGCTTCCGTGTCTCTGTTGTACGCAAACGTCCTTGTCGCTTATAGCTGTAACAACTGACAATACTTTGGTTTTCGCTGTCCTATATTAGCAAACATGTCTTCACCCGTGACTTTCTGTGATAGTTGTGTGGTTCTCTCTTTTGTCCTGTTTTGTGTTCTTTTTGCCAGTATATCTTGTTCAGCGGCGTTCGATTCGGTGCATTCCAGGCCCATACCCTAGGAAGTCGTTCTGTTCTTACAACAGGAGACTTAACAGCACTAGATGGGCCATTTCTTCTCACGGGGGTTCGTCGATACACACTTCTGTCTTGCTGTACACTTACCCATGGCTTTCGTTTTACGACTCAGCTACTTAATCCATTGAACCTCGACCTTCTCCAAAATTACCGCTACGCTCAATTGTTGTCCCTTTCACACATGGCAACTGTTCCGCCTCCTCAGCAGTTCAACCCGGCACTGATACCGCGTACCGCTTACCAGATGGATGACATTGCTTCATTCTCATGTCTATACGGGGTTGACCCAGACTTCCAATGCCCGCTTCGCTTGACTGCCACAACTATCAGCGTTCTACTTACAGTGGACTTCGAGACATTGGCACCTCCTGGGTGCCTCGAGTTAACGTTGCGTTAGTAATCAGAGTTTCACTTTTGTATAGCTGTTTCTACTGGAATCAATTTACTTGTACAGCCTTACAGGCGATCATTTTGTCAAGACGTTGCGATAAGCGCCTTATTTTAGCGGCAACGAAGCTTATCTGTTAAGAACTGCAGCCATGAGCACATCTTGTTTCAACTACCCTTCAGGCTGGGATGACGGCACCAGCGTCTTTACATTTGGCATCCCCCATGCTCAGCACTAAACACACACGAACAATGTCCCTCTGATCTTCATTGCGGCTCTCTCTGGTTCACTCTGGACTCGATCAGCACTCGGGCATGACGGAGTGAGCTAATGGATTCGAATTACTTCGCTGCTATCTCCGTTCACTGTTCGGACTCATGTTGCATTGAATAGACATCACTTACACGCCACTGATTACATTTTCCTTATTGCTCCTTGGCTATTGGTGATATATCATTCTTGGTTTGAAATAACTGTACCAAATTCACTTAACGGTACTATTCACACAGAGTGTCTGGCGTGATTTTAACGCCACCTACTGTCCAAAAGAAGAAAAGTCGCGAGATGTTATGATCACCGATATCGATTAATTTATCCACCTTGACAACCTTAACTGTACGTCTGGGTGTCCTTTGCACAGTGCCATTACAACGTCTTTTACTTTGCTAGTGTGAATCCGTATCCAAATCCAGTTACTGATCTATTCAGAGAATTTTCTTTTTGTCAAATATGACTATAACTGTCTCAGCGTCCTGTACACGGCTCAACGTATCTGGCCACTAAAAAAACGATCTTCTGATGTGTGCCTTCTGTCTTATCTTTTGTGTAATTAGCTAGCAATATTCAATTCAAGTTTCTCCGGTCCCATAGTATCAGGATGCCAGAACGTTCCGAATATGAGATGTTTGGTCTTTGGACTAGGTCTCACGTTGATCACCGTTTCTCATTCTTCACATTTATGGTGCGGTAGGTGATGTACAACATAATGAAGCTAGACTTGACTCATAGTCAGTGTTGTTTCTATGATGTGCGTGAATTTATGCTCTTTGCTGCACAAGTTAGTTGCCCACCCTCGTGACCCGAAGTTCAATTTATCTGCATTGGTATGTGACTAAAAAGTTTTACTGCACGTTTTACCGCAATTCGCCGTCAAAAGCATATGCTTCCCATTTCCTTCATTATACTTTTAGCCCCAAAGTCTTCTTGAACAAGAACGAGAGACCCGTCTAGGGTTGGTTGTCGGTCACGCGTACGCCGTCATTCGGTTATGCACTGTTCAGATCACTGACGTCCCTTCACTTTCACCATCTTTGGAGAGACGCCACCTTCTTCTTGTTTGCTTGGCGAACCCGTGGGGGCATGAGACCTGGAGCGGAGCCTTTTCGCGAGATTCAAAAGTGAGTTTTCACGCACCCCCGTGTGTGTATAAGTGCAGTTGCTCGTATTACTTTCATCCCAGGCTCTGGCCGAACGATGTCCTCGTGATGCCAGCTGGATGGTGCGGGTTTACTCTATTCTAGCAATTAGTTCGGCGGCAGTGTTCCATGACTTGATGGGTCTTCGCCTGGAAACTATTCTCTCTATAAAAAGCCACATATATCTGTCTAACAACGTTGCGGTGTGGGGGATATGACCCACCACTAGAAAAGTAACTGCCTCTTGCTTTACCCCGATGGAGCATTGTATGTTACCAATACTGTGCTGAAAATATGGGGGTATTAGGCCCCTGTTTGGTGGCTTACCAAACGAAAGGCGTATGAACCGATAAATCGGTCACCGGCTCTTAACGGGCGCGAGTCCCTCATATCGCCTCACTGCCTTGTGTGTTAGGTCCTTTGGCCGCAGACTGCTGGTGGCGGTTCCCCAAGAAAACCCCCTACTTCGGCGTATGCAACCGAGCAGTATTTCACCTACTAAAGAACTGCATTGAACTACACTCGCTCTGCTAGTGGATTGCTCTTCTGCTACTGCTACTATTACTTTACAATCACACGCCATCTACTTATCTACCATTCCTCTGTATCATCCCCTCCCGCTTTCCTCTCACCCCTCATCGCTGAACGACATCGCGCGCTCTGACGAAACTGCTGCTTTACCAACCAGATACCTACAAACCGGTATAAGACAATTCCATGCTCCCCCTCTCCGCTTCTTCAACCCAAAACACAATTCAAGTTGGAGCATTCAATGTGCGTACCCTAATGTAGATAGCACAACAAGCCGGTCTCGCACGCACCTTGGAATCTGTTACAATAGATATATGCTGCTTGTCTGAAATCGGACGTCAGGACCTCAACACGATCTACCAACTGTCTTCACCCATTCGCCCATACACCCGTTTCCTTCTTTACCTTTGCGGTGATGCCTAGTCCACTGCAGCTGGGCAAGCTGGTGTTGAAGTTGCCCTGAGTTTCAGAATCGAAGCCACCTTTCTTGGGTGGATCCCCATAAGCAGTTGCCTCTGCGCTATGCGGCTCCAAGGCTCGTCCAAGTGTCCATGAGTAAAACGCGCTCTTTTTGTTGTCTTCGCCTATGCGTCCACTGATTGTAGCCCGAATACAGTCAAAACCTATTCTATCAGAACATTACCTGCTTCTAAGGCCCCCGAAACGGACATCATTGTTATGGCGTGGGATTTCCACGCGCTTGTTGGCTGTTTACTGCCAAGCGAACGCTACTTCTGTGGTAGGTATAGATACAATAACCTTCGCTCGGATAAAGGAGAAAGACTGCTCAGCCTATGCTCCGCCCACCAACTTTACCTATCCAACCTGAACTTTGGCCACCCGAGACACCACGACGCTACCTGGCGTGCTACATGTCGTGTATCGCCCTCCGAGAATCAAAGGCAAAAACTGGGCGGTGATCATAATCTATTTGGATCATAAGGCAACTTATTATTTATATGGTAACCAGCGCTCCGCTCTATGACCCCGACTTGCTCTTCTCTTATTGCTTGCGTCTGACAGAAACCTACCGTATTCATCAATCAAGGCATTGGTCGCAGATTGACCCCATCGCCTTAAGTCGTCGCTGATGCAGCAGTCTTCGAGACTGCAGATCTTATTTGTCAACTTGCATCGAATTTGATTATGCGCTAGTACGTGCGACGGTATACATGCGCTTTGGTGGCTCGCCTAAGATCAGACAAACTCGTCTGAACATTGGTAACTTGTAAGGATCCGCTGCTCAAGTGGAATATCAACGCCTGCTTCTTGACAGTCTCACTTGTTTCCCTCCACTGGACGTTGACCAGTATTTGCCACGTTTACAACAGGTCATGCTTTCTGCGGGTCTCTATACCTGTGGTCTTGCTCGCTCAAGAGCTAAAAGTTGGGCCTCATTGATATCTTGGGAAATACTTGACCGTCGACGGTCTATTTCCGTCATTGTGGAACGCATTGAACTCAATGAACGATTTCACAACAATTAAAAGCAAGTCTGCGCCGCACTCGTGAATCCTGGTGGTCCAATCAAGCCACTTAACTGGAAGCTGCTGCCACTACTGGAAACACACGCAGCTTATTTTATCTCACCATCCCGCTTGCCATCCTGTTTATGGCCCGTGTGCACAGATCCACCGAAGCTGTGATTCGGAGAGAAATCTACACTTTGAAATGATTCAAAGTCCCAGACCCTGACAGCCTTCTTCTTCCGGTCCTCTTCAAAAATGGATAGCATATGGTTATTAGCGAACTGCTCTCGCTTTTCACGATGAGAAGATTCCCAACTCTTAGGGCGAGTCTATCGTGGTGCCGCAGCGATGGCACCAACTAACGAGGAATACCACTTATAGGTCGCGCCTAAAACTTTTGTGTCCATATTGTTCCGCAGTCTTTCGGCTGCTCGAGAGACTTTGTCTCGCGAAGAACAAGCGGGTTTTCGCAGCAGTCGATGTTGCATCAACCAGATCATCACGCTGCGTCAAATTCTTGAACATCGTCACAGCCACCGAAGATCAACAATAGGGGTGTTTTTGGGTATTCGTACCTTTGACTCCATAGATAGAACATATCTTTAGAACTGTCCACTAGGAAGCGGTGTGTCCGACAAATTTGTCGCAATCCTGTAAGAAATCTATCGTCACACATCGGTCCAAGTTATAACTTTTGGAAGGCTTTCTTCGCCTTTTGCTTTTACCAGCGAAGTACGCCAAGGTTG
>OX104067.1:54682602-54772159 GCA_944474145.2 Dicrocoelium dendriticum
AACACTGTCCTCTAACTCTGAGGCAAAAGTTCCACTTGGCCGTGTTTGAAAACGCATTCGTCGCTCGCCCCCCCCCCCCGATCGAATTGCCTGATCGACCGCACGGGGTAGGCGATTCCCTTCCGTCCAGCTTTCAATCACCATTATATACTTTCCCTTTTTTCTTTTATGTTTTTATCTGATTCCTGGATACCTCTCATCCTGCAGCTGTTGCCGTTCTGTATGAAGCTAGCCGGGGGTTTATCTGAAGCCACCTGGAAGGGATTCTTCGCCTACCGGTGCAACGCGTTGGCTGTATTGTTCTGGATTCGAATTCCGTGCTCTGCGGTCTGGTACAATTCGTCTGATGACAGGGTTCTTCTACTGGCTCTGTGGACAAGTTGAAGCTGTCTGTCAACAGGTTAAATGAAGGCTTGGCGGATTCTGTTGCTTGTGGCTGACACATTGTTGTTCGCAGTTGGTTTGCATTGCGTACCCATCCCTGCGTTCCAACCAGCACGTCGTATATGACGCTTCCGCGCTTACGCTGGATCGTGTGTGGCGTCGATTTCGTGTGTCCAACCCGATAATCATGCACAAGTACTGGCTGACCCAGTCTAAACGAGCGTTGCTTGGCACTAAACCGCCGATTAAAATCACGTTCTATCTTTAGGTTTCTTTCACCAGGTATGGACTCTGAGGATGGCCGAACTGCATCATATGGCATGCGAAGTTTTCTCTTCATCATTGCCTCTGCTGGTGATATTCCACCCGGTGTTTGTAAATTTTGTGTAGATAGATACAGAAATAGGAAGCAGTCGATCACCTTTCCTATGTCTCCCTCCCTCCTTGATTTGAGGAGAACGCGTTTAAATGTATTCACAAACCTCTCCGCTTGGCCATTCGATTGTGGGTGGAATGGTGGAGACCGCACGTGTCTGATGGCGCAACCTTGGCAGAATTCCGTGAATGTGGCCGAAGTAAACTGTGCTCCATTGTCCGTCACCAATGTTTCAGGGCAGCCGAACATGCTGAAGATTAAATAAATAAATAAATAAACGTTTATTCTCGACAATGCGAGACACACCAGTACAGGCATGATCATGATTAGCTAACATATGTGGTGATCAAAAATGTTACAGAGTACATGTTTGGCATAACAGTGAATGTAAGTGTATGGGTGTATATATGTATGTAATTGTCTATGAATGTAGCTTGTATTTTTGAAGGTGCCGCAGAATGCTTGAATGTTCGTTATCGGTAGGAATGTGAGAATAAGCGATCGAGGTCCGTGAGTTGGATGCCATTTTCCGGATGTCTACGGCCCAGTGATTTTATTTTGTGGAGGGTCACATCCGCCACGTCACAGTGTTGATAAGCAGACATTTGTGGCTTTTTATAGGGAGAACGCTTGCCGGGCGAAAACCCACCACGTCGCAACCTAGAGACGGTTGCGCTGGTTTTCGAGCTTCTCATGAGGAACACTTCGGGCCACTTGCTATTAGCGTCGACCACTATGAGAATGCTCTGGCCATTGATTGGGCCTGCAAAGTCTACATGAACACGACTCCAAGGTTTGGTTGGTTTAGGTCATGAGCGGAGTTCAGTCCTTGGCGGTGCCCTTGAGGCGATGGCGCAGTCGCCACAACTTTTAGCTAGCTGCTCCAGCTGCCTGTCCGTAAACGGCCAATACACATACCTTCTGGCAAGCGCTTTCATTCGGTTGAGCCCTGGATGTCCTGCATGGAACTGTCGCAGCACTCTTTGTTGCAACGCCTGCGGGATGAATACTCTGTTTGAGAACATGATGCAATCATCCACAATGGAAAGCGAATGTCCTCGCTGATAGAACTGCTGCATTTCGGCAGATGAACACGAACGTGGCCAGGTAGTTCTGTGGAAGTGTGTCACCTTCTTCAGGATTAGGTCTCGAAGCGTTTCGGCCCGCACAGCATCGGCCGTAACTGGCATACCATGTAGTGCCTTGTTCACCAGGAATTTGATATCAGGTTCGATCTCAACTGAGGCAATGATAGTGTCCTCGTGTTCTTTCTGCTGGGAATCAATGAGGCGTGACAACGCGTCTGCTTGGCCCAGCGAATTAGCTGACTGATAACGGATTTCAAAATCATAGCCCAGCAATGTAAGTGCCCATCGTTGGAGTCGATTGGCTATATAGGCAGGAATTTCCTTCTTCGAGTCGAAACTGGCCAGCAGCGGCTTGTGATCCGTCAAGAGTTTGAAGCGGCAACCATACAGCATCTTGTGAAATTTCTTCACAGCAAACACTATTGTCAATGCCTCCTTCTCGATATGACTGTAGTTTCTTTCAGCATTCGTTAGCGTCCTGGCGGCATGTGCGATCGCCTTCTGAGATCCATCTGGGAACGTGTGGGAAACTACTGCACCGATCCCTAGACTCGATGCGTCTGTGGCAAGGACAATTTCCCGGGAAGGATCAAAATGAGTAGGGAGTAAGTCTGAAGCCAACAATGACTTGACCCGCTCAAACACAGTCTGGCATTCTGGTGTCCAATTCCAGGTTTGGACCTTGCTCAGCAACGTATTCAAAGGAGCACGCAGGCGACGTAGTTCGGGCAGAAAAGCGCTGTAATGACTGATTAGGCCACATAATGAACGCAGCGACTGCAAGTCCACAGGTGGGGGCATCTTTTGAACAGCTCGGACATTTTCTGGATCAGAGCGACGACCGTCTTTTGAGAAGATAAAACCGAGAAACTTGATGGTTGGTGTAAAAAATGTACACTTATCTTCGCGGATACGGAAACCATATGACTGGATACGTACAAGCACTTCAGCGAGCCGCGGAAATAGTTCTTCTGACATCCGACCCATTAAAATGATATCATCCAGGTACGCCGCGGCTCCAGAAACTCCTGCGAGCATGGTGTCCATCAGCTGCTGGAAAATGGATGGCGCTGTTTTCACGCCAAAAGGGAGGTGGTTGTATTGGTACAAGCCACGATGAGTGTTGATGGTCAGCAATTCTCTTGAGCTTTCATCAACCTCAACCTGGAGGTAGGCATCGGACAAGTCGAGCTTGGCGAAACACTTCCCACCATTCAGCTTGGCAAAGATATCTTCTGGCATCGGAAGGGGGTATTGACGGTCGTTCAATGCGGCATTTAGGCCAGTCGAAAAATCGGCGCAGACACGCACTTTACCGTTCGGCTTTTTCACAGCAACAATCGGCGCAGCCCATGAAGAGTAGTTCACTGGTGTGATGACACCAGCTCGTTCCAGTCGGTCGAGCTCCTGATCAACTGCTGTCATGGCTGCATACAGTACCGGTCTTTTTGCTCTAAAGACTGGCTTGGTTCCTTCACGAAGACACAACTTTGCTTTGAACTTAGTGCAGTGGCCGAGACCATCTTCGAACAAGATGACAAACTGCTGCATTAGCTTTCTGGTCATCTCATCTATCGACAATGATGAATGTACTGGGTTGGTTTGTACTGTATTGTAAATCTGACTCATTGGAGCATCAAACAGTTGTAATTTTTCCATCCAGTCAAGTCCAAGGAGGTTCAAGTTTGGTCTATCAGACAAGTAGCCGGTTCCGGCCTTTTCCACTCCGTTGAATGCAATTTTGCATTTTATTTCTCCGACCAACTTCAGCACTCCACCGGAGGCATTGTGAGCGATTTTGTTGGAATCAATCATATCCGGCTTCGTTATGTGCTTACAAGTGTTCTTGGATATGATCGTTATATCTGATGCCGTATCAAACTGCAGCCGAATTGGGATTCCGTTGATAAGCACAGTGATAAATCGGCGGCGTGTTTTAGAATCGCTGTGAAACTTAGCAATCACCGATAGTGATTCTGCGTCAGGTTTTCTGAAATTCTTCCTTCGGTAGGACAGCTTCACATTTCTTGGCCGGGACTGATGGCAAACGTCTTCCTTGTGGCCGCGTTTATGGCGCTTATCACAAATATAACGCTTGAATGGACAGTATCGTGCGAACTGCCATTCACCACATGACCAACAAGGTGTAGGCGGCTTGTTCGGCTTTCTGTTGAACGACTTATTCGAGCCACGTTTTCTTGCTTTTTGCACAGCATGAACAGTATCGGCAATGGTGGGGCAACTCTGCTCAATCATAGCCGTGTCGTGTTTCAAGGTAATTAACCGTTTGCATTCGCCTACAAGAGACTTCAATGTCAAATCTGGATCTTAATCCAACTTAGCAAGGAGCTGAGTGCGGATTTCCGCGTCTCTTGGAGACTGTGAAGTACTGACAAATATAAGACACTTAAACTGGTCATCCGTCAAGCAGCGTAATTTGAAAAGTTCACATTCACGGTTAACCATGTCTGCTAGTGCCCCATAATCGTCTGTATCACGCTTTACAATTTTTAGACATTGATAGCGAATGCTAAACAATGATGTTGACTCACCAAAAATTTCTTTGAGTGTTGCCACTGCTTCGTTGAAAGTGATGTCCTTCGGCTCTTTGGGCAATATGTGGTCAAGGAATCTTGTATGTTCATTAGTTCCGAGCTTGCGGAGCAAAAGGCGCACTTACCATGAATCATCTTGACGGCTGAAATCTGTCTGGAACATATCCTCCCAACGTTTGAACTACGCTTCGAAAGTGGATTCGGAATCTGCATCATACTAAAATTCAGTGATTGAATTCGTAAGAAAATCAAGTGAATCAGCCTGCGTGTCCCGTGTAGCTGCTCCGTTTGATTGCACGTTTAAGCACTGCGATAAACTTTCAATCAGTTTCATTTGTGCTTCCATCTGGGATTGTTGCTGAAGAAGCATCTTTTGAAAATGTTCGGCAGAAAAATTTGTAACATTTCCGTGCTTGTCCGTCGCCATTGTTAGATCACTTTTTTTCGCTATTCCGAATTAACCACCCAGAAATTTCTCCGCAAAAATTCTAGCCCAGCCGAAGAAAAATCAAAATTCCAACAGCCTTTACCATGTAAAACGTGTTAACAAAAACTCTGCTAACGTAGCCAGATAAATGCCGCCGAAAAAACACTGTCCTCTTAACTCTGAGGCAAAAGTCCACTTGGCCGTGTTTGAAAACGCATTCGTCCGCTCGATCGATTGCCTGATCGACCGCACGGGGTAGGCGATTCCCTTCCGTCCAGCTTTCAATCACCATTATATACCTTCCCTTTTATCTTTTAAGTTTTTATCTGATTCCCGGCTAGTTTGAGCGTTATCTGGACGCCCTGGGTGGAAACACGAAATCTTTTCTTTTTCCCGACTAATTCCCATCTTCCTACTTCGATCCTATTTTCCTTGCTTTTCCTCGCCATTGGTACAATTCTCTGTTAACTGATTTCTCTTACTCGCTTACCTGCAAGTTTGATTCCTGTCTTACTTACTTCACGTAACTGACATAGCTGGGGCAGCTAGTGTAAGGAGTGCGGGTATTAAATTGGTGGACCAGGGTGTTATTCGGGTGTTTCCGTTTTAGCCCTATCAAGGAGTCGGAGCACCCCTATCAACTCCTGGATCGACGACCAGCTCCAGAATGAAAACTTACGGGATTCATCCTATCGTTACAGTCCCACTTAAACTACCGGAACACAAAGCCCTTCTAGGCCAATTTCTCAGTACAAAAATTAGCTACTCTCTCATGTACAATTTAATTTTGACTGCTTGTACGTTATTCCTTCTTGTTTTAAGCTTCCTTACAACTCTGCTCACGTGTTCGCTCTTGTCTTGCTTCATCCGTCAGCGTCTTCTTGTAGCCTATGGAATGCAGTCCGCTGTGTCCGACTCCAATTGCTTTCTGCTGTTCAAACATTCTGGACGTTGTGCTCACCTCAGCTCAGTCAGTTGTCACGAATCTAACATTTCTTCAACCCATCGGCAAAAGCGATCATTGGGTCGATTCATGCCAATAGACACGTCGCTGCACAACCCATAGCCAAGGTGGTTGTCATCGAAACTTTTGGAATGCGGATCCACTCCGTCTAAGAAGAGCCGCAAGCGCTATGGACTAGAGTATTTCTGCTCCCATCCCTCTTAAAGAAGTGTGGAACCTTATGCTCACCGTAATGACTTCTCTAATTAAGCAACCCCTTCCTTTCTCCTCTAGAAAGTTCTTCAAGCAGGATCCACCTTGCAGTAACAGTGAATTGAGATTTCTGATGAACAGAAGACCCAAATTGGGGGACCATTTCAGGCAAACCTACAGGGTCCAATTATTCTTCCTACAAGACTACCAGGAATGTTTGTGTCACCTTGAAGCGTCAGAAACGGTAGCAATATGAACCATCATTAGAAGTACACTCCAGAACGACACCCAAAAAGCTTTTCTCTTATCTGAAAAGAAGCACCAGGGCTAGCAGTGACATCCCCACCCTTACGTTTTTGAAAGCCGAAGTTTACTTTACAAAGACGCTGATAAAGCGCCTTTTGGCCCAGCAGTACCCCACTGTCTTCGCAAAAGAAACTCCTGCCTACGACAACGCTGTGTCCAGTTTTCCCTATCTGTTGGGTCAACCAGACATTCACGTCAATTCTGTGGTTAAACTTCTCCTTGATTTAGATCAGCGTTCTTCCCCCGGCCCGGATGGGTTGCACCCCTGTTCCTAAGGACTGTTACGCAGCACATCGCCCCACCTATCTGTCAGGTTTTCCGTCGTTCCTTTGAAGCTGGGCGTCTCCCGTCGGCTTGGAAAATGGGCATGGTCAAAAGTATATACAAAGGAGGGAACAGGCTAGATCCAGCCAACTATTGTTCTAGCTGGTTAAAGTCGAGGTTCTGTAAAATTATGGAGCAGATCTTTAAGCAGGCTCTTCATCTCTACCTCGAGGACCTGAATCTCTTCACTTGTGTACGGAATGGCTTTCGAATAGCACGCTCATTTACCTCGAACGTACTAGTTGCTAAGGAGAACCGCGTGAAATACTTAGGTTCCGAAAACGCCTGAACGTTGTGTTTGTGGATTTCAGCAAAGCTTCCGACAGGGTCCCGCACGAACGACTGTTGCTTGAACTCAGAGAAATCGATGTCGCCGGGAATCTTCTCTCTTAGATCCTTGGCTTCCTTCGCGACCGTACGATGCAGGTGCAAATAAACGAAAAATTTTCAGCATCTGTTCGCATGACTATTGGATTCTCACAGGATTCTTTCCTCGGCCCCGTGCTTTTCAACGTCTTCATCAATGACTTACCGTCCACACTCCGGGCGTATTGCCTAATCTACGCCGACAACCGACAGCTGTGGATGGAGGTAACCAGTATGGAAGGTGTTGACAGGTTACAATCGACATTCTACCCGCTACATATTTGGTCAATTAAGTGACATTTGCCAAAGAATCGTAAGAACTGTTCGGTTCTTAGAGTCGGTGCGTCTGACCCATTTGGAATCTACCATATTGGTATTTCCTTGCCCAAAAACGTCACTCAGGAGAGGGATTTGGGAGTAATATTTTCGCCTGACTTCAAATGTAATGAAGCTACCAAGAAAAGGGTCGCTGCGGCCTACAGGTTGTTTCACTATACCCACAGCCTTCTCTCGGATGACCCCGGTGATCTTCCGACTCATGTTTACTTCACACGTACGCCCGCATCTTGAACACGGGATACCTGCTGCTTACCGTCCTAGGAACGTTGAATGTGATATGACTGAAAAGTTTCAACAGCGTGGAGCCAAATCTCTTCTTGAGCTGCGGGACTTGTTCTATTCTATATATAAATATATAAATAAATATTTTATTCTCGACAAAGCGAGACACGCATTTTGGGCATGATCAGCATATTGCATTATTTTACATGATAGCGGAATAAGCAGCACCAACAGTGGGAGTAGTACAGTTGGAGACAGTAGTGTGGGCCCATAGAGCCCAAATGTTGTGTGTAGTCTATGTACACAGAATGCGAGAGGTAAATATAGTAATCAGATCACTTATATGGTATGTCGATGAGGAACTAGTCAGATGAGGTCCCGTAAGCAATGTAGGTCAGTGAGTGAAGTATGAGGAAACGGGAGAAAAATACTTAAGAATAGTGGTATGTCACTAATCAGATATGTAGGCGTGTTCGTGCGGGAGCCGATATATACACAGAACTTGTAAATGTGGTGTCGGTCAACTTGCCAATGTGTTAGGGGCGTTGACTTTATTGAGTGGCGAGTCACACCCGCCACGTCGCAGTGTTGTTAAACAGACATTTGTGGCTTTTTATAGGGAAAACGCTTGCCAAACGGAGACCCACCACGTCCTGGAACACTGCCGGCTGTTGATATAACATTGACAAGATTGTATCTGACCGAGTACCCTCGCGGATATTGGCAGTCAAGTAACGCCAATTTGTTTCCTATGACTGTGTAGTCGCCTTCGGAGTCCAGTACAAGTGGTTGGAGCTGTTGAAGTCGGATGACTCAGGTGACTTGTATTGGATTGATCAGTTTCCTAGGTTCTTTCGTGTGCGGGTTTTTCTTTGTTCTTTATTGAATCCGTGCCCATGGGAGCGTCGCAGGTACGTCTTCAGCGATGTTCGGTGCAGGTAATGTTATCCTGTAGAACAAGGGTGAGAAGAAAAACGGACCGACCAAACTGCCAACAAAATTGAACAGGACTATATTATTGTATAAATATAAAATTTATGGTGAAGTGGTGCTGGCTGAAATTAATGGAGTGACCCATGAGCTGAGGCTAGTAGTACCTATACCGCCAATGAATAGTTGCGATATGAACGAAGAGAGACACCAAACAAGCGAGGAAGACGTTAATGTAAGCTGAGATGCATGATAGTTGAGCCGAGAGCCAAACTCAATCAGAGACCGGAAATTCGGATTTCGGTAGGCGTTACCAAGCATAGAGATAATGATTCCGACAAAAAAGAGTATCATAAGGTTGTAACTTATACCGATGAGAACTTGAGTCGATGGCAGCTGGTGCTCAAAATAAGATAGGCCTTGGCTTGAGACCTATAGGCATTTGGAGCCTCAAAGGACTGACTTGGCCAAAGTGTTTTGGATTGAGACGCACAGAAGGAAAGATAACCAAAAGAGACCTGGGATGTTGCGCTGACGCTAGTGATAACTATACCGCCACTGAACTGTTGCGATATAGACCAAAAGAGAGGCAAAACAAGAGAGGGGGCGTAATTGTGTGCTGAGGAGCATGAGAATAGAGCCGAGAGGCAAACCTCAACCAGGGACCTGAGATTGCAATTTCCGTAGAACGACCAAGCATGCAGATAATGTATCAAACGGAGGCAAGCACACAAGGCAGTTAATTATACCAATGAGAACCTTAATCGGTGGCAGTCGATCCTCAAAAGAAGAGAGGCCTTGGCTTGCTGCCTATGGGCATTTGGGGACTGAGAGGCCGGACTAGGCGAAGAGGTTTAAAACTGAGTACCACAGTAGCAAAGGGAATCAAAGGAAGCCTAGGATGTTGGGCTGACGCTAGTGCTACCTATACCGCACAAACAAATTAACCTCTTTTCCCTGGAGTACCGTCGTTACCTCTTAGACTGGATCTTCACCCGATGTGTTTTAGAGGATTTGGGGAGTAAATTGCAGAATTCTTTCATCTCAACGCAGAAGTTCAAAAAGAGGCCACAGTCTGAAGCTGTTCAAACTGAAGTTTTTTGTTCAGCTTGCGAAACTAAAGTATCAAATGGATTTTGGTCTAGCAGCGGACGTAGGTGTTAACCACCAAGCAATAAAAGCCATAGCTACGGAGCTAAACAAATAACTGAATAAAAAGTATATTCTGGATAAAAGAAGACACACGTGTAAAAGCGCGATCAACTATGCATACAAGCATAGCTTTGTTGGAACAGTGAAACGTTTCATTTTAATGAAATGTATAACCGAAAAGATGTAGTCCATACGAGTGAGCATTTTGTCAGGTTTTAGTCAGGCCAAGGAACATGCTGGTGCTGGGGCGCGTAAAAATCAGTCATGATGGTTGTGTCAAGGTCCAAGTTGTGCTTGGTTTCGTCCTGTCGTAATCCATGAGCATAGGAGCCCAACCAAGCTTTTAATGCAAGCAATGCCCAATATGAAACCGGAAGGTTCTGTGCTTCAGCAAAGCACTCCTCATATTAAAATCAGTTGCACACGTTGTAGGTATTAGTCTGAGGACTGCGTCAGTGTGAAATGTTCAGGTGTGACTACACTCAGTGGCTAGTCACATCCGCCACGTTGCAGTATTGTTTAGTGGCCATTTGTGGCATTTTATAGGGAGAGCGCTTGTCATGTGAAAACCCACCACCTCCTGGAACAATGCCATAGCAGCAGTTGAACCGTAGTGCTAGCCGGCTACGCATCCTACAGATCGATTTTGCACTCTATTAGTCGCAGTCGTTTGACGGCCAAAATTCTTCCTTGGTTGACCGATTGGCTTGGTTGTGATCAGACAGTAGTTGTTGAAACCGATCAGTAATGCAAAAGAGTCGCAAAGTCGAATGATAAATGGTGCAGGTGGGTGAAAGCCTTAATAATAGAGGCTGGCTTTCTTTGTTATATACTTGTCCAGTTCGCAAACCATGTCCAGGTATCCACGCTGGACATGTCACGCGGATAGTGTGTGCAGTTGTTCCTTGTGGCTGAATACTTCCATAACAGGATAAGTATCATTCCTTTGTCCACTGCGGGATCGCTAAAAGTTTCTTACTACAAATTGGAATCGGAATTTCTTCAAATGTAAGTAACTTTACTTGTGTCCATGGGCAAGTGAAAACACCAAGCAAGGCCAACGGAAAAACCACTTATACGAGCGAAAAGCTTTCCGTGAACTGACATCGGAAAAGCTCTAGGTGTATGATGAATCGGAGTTTTCTTCCGGAAATGTAAGGCACCGAAACCAATTTTTTGAACGCCGGTGAGAATAAGTGGAGCTAACCGAGACGGTGTAGGTACGCCCGCCAGAATTATTTGGCTTCTGTTGTTGTACAGGGGATCAATGTAAATATATTCCAGGTGAGTAAATTTTGATACTGTGGGTAAGAGACGAGCTAAACCCATTCGTTTAGACCCCGCGAAAGTGGTGTCTTTAGGATTGCGGAAAGAGCTCCAGTGGGAACGACGAGTGGGTGCTTCATCTCCCGGAGGAAGGATCTAGTATTTAAGCCAGCTGGCTAATAAGAATGGTTCTGCCAGTCGCATTTGCTAACCCTTCCTGTTTTGACCAAGGTAACTGGTAACCTCGGGAAGAAACAGGCAATGAACAACAGGCAGTCAAGCAGAGAGACAGCAGTGAATCAAGAAGCACTATCGCAACACTGGTGACGCGTAACGATGCCTATGATACAGTAAAACCTATGTAATTTTGCTTAGTACACATGGTTTGCAAGCGCGTTCTTTACCTCACGTCGCTGGTGTAGTTCAGGCTAGTACTACTATGTAGGAAAAAGGTTCTGCACGCGCAAGGTCCAGCGACCGATATAACGAAGCGTGTTTACAAAATTAAGCGAATAATGCCATTTTTGGAGAGAAACGGATAAACCGAGGCTGATGACAGCCGCCCGAATGCGAGAAACACCTTAGGTGAAACAAAGGCCAACTAGGCTGAGACCGAATGCGACAGCAACCGTACCTAAAGCAACTTTCCAAGAGGAAATAGAAATTCGAAAAATCGGCGAGGAGCGGATGGATGCGGACGGCAGTGCGAAGAGTAATTCTTGAGGTTAATTACGCTAAAGAGCGCATAATGCCATAGTCCAAAACCGTCAGAATCTAGCGAAAAGTGTCACAGATGTCCAAACTGCCATGCTTTGAAAGTCGTTATAACGCAGAAGGTCACACTACTAGGCAACTGTGAAGGTGGGACAGAGCCGAGACATAAGAAGAGAGGTAAGTTGAGCATACTAAGGGAAGTAATTGTCAAGCAACCCTTAGCAATGATCCGAGTGCCGCCAGTAAGCAGGAGCGAGGTCGGAGCGGAAGAGACCCTACCGAGTGTAAGCCGTGGGAATAAAAATGGAGCGCAATAACCGAGAAGGCCATAGATAAGAGGGCAATAAAGGCAACAAGGGTCTAGACGTAAGTGGAGGAGAGCGATGTCGCTGTCCCATCCTTTTCGGAAACGGCACGGACATCTAGGAGTAGTAGAGGCAGTTCATATAAGAATAGTTTGGTCGGCGAACTGAGATTGGGTTGTACTATCGTGGTAAGGACAACGGTGGGGTAAGTCAGCGGAAATAGACAATAAATGTCAGAGAAGCTATATTATACAGGGGTGATGATATCAGGCAGCCTCTTGAAGTGAGGGAGGCTGATCAGACAACATTTGATTAGGCGGTGCATTGAAATTGAGTTGTACGGATAAAATAGAAAGCAAATAGGGAGGAGCAGCAGTAAAGGCTAGGAAAGAAAGGGAAGTGGCGGTTTTGATATTGGAGGAGCAAGTTCAGTAGATCATTGAGGAAATAAAAGCAGTATTGAGTCTGCAGAATATAAACGGTTAACAGCCCGTGGGACTGGAAGGGGTCACAGAGAAGCAGACTAGTCAGCTGCGGCTAGGTTAAGGAACAGCACTGATATTTGGCTGCCCGATTGAAGGATTAAAACAAAGAGCGCAGCAAGGAGATGTCACTCTGGATGAAACTGGTTTACTGCTAAAGCAATAAGAAGCCAACGAGGCTCTCGTGCAAAGGAGTATGAATCTTTCAGTTATGAACAGTCGCCGGTAATGTCCCAGTAGTGTGAGAAAATTCGGTAAGCAGAAGACCGATCAGGCGAGACTGGATTAGTCGGCACATTGAGATTACATACAGTTAATTTGGGAAGACAAATAAAGAGTCAGCAAAGATGGACAGGTTAGGGAAGGAAGAGGCTCTATATGGGATAAGCCACTACAAGTCAAGCAGGCACCCAATGTGTGAGAAGTTATGCGTTGGGTATGCAGAGCCTAAACCGGTTACAGTTCGTTAGGCTAGAGGCAGTCAAAAGGAGAATAAGGCAGGGCCCTGAGTGCTAGCTTTCCAGTTGAGGGAAGAATAAAGGCAGGGAACGCGAGAAAGAGAAAACAGATTAGAGAAATAAAAACCTTACAGATCAGAAATTAGAAAGTTAACGTGGCTCTTGAAGTAATGGGGACAGAGCGTTTATGCTTCCGAGCAATGGCTGGCAACGTCAAAAGTCGGAGAGAAAAAGACCGCTCAGACGAGGCTAGATTAGTCGGCGCGTTGTGATTAAGCCTTTTGGTTTATGTTGGAAGATACTTGGAGTGAGGCAGTAGGGCCGGACAGGTCAGAAATAGAAGTGGATCCATTGGCATAGGGCGAACAAGTCCAGCAGACTGTCAAAGTGAGGGCGACATTGCGTTGAATGTACAGAGCTTGGACCGTTAATATCCCGGTGGTCTGGAAGAACTCAAAGAAGCAGACTGCTCGGATGAGACTAGGGTAGTGCAGGGCACTGAGATGCGGCTGGCAGATCGAAGAGGGATCTAGAAAAGAAACCGCAGCAAAGAAACCACAGGATCGGAATGAAAAGGTTTACTGCTATGGTGTGGAGAAGCAAAGGAGGCTTTCGTGTGATGACTTATCGAGCGTTTAGCCTTCCAAAAAATGGCCGGTAAAGTCACAGTCGTCTGCGAAAATTACGTGAGCGGCAACCGATCGGATAAGCCTGGATTGTTTGACACTGTGAGCTTGAGTTTTACAGCTAATTTTGGAGGACAAATGAGGTGGGTCAAGAAACTGACAGGTTGGAGATGAAAGTGTCTATATAATTAAAGTGTGAACAAATCCAGAAGACAGTCAACATGAGGGAGGTTTAGCTCTGAGTCTACACTGCGAAGGCTGTGTGTACTTCGGTGGTTTAGAAGAAGACGAAGCAAGTCATGCAGGCCAAATAAGAGTAGGTTAGGGCAGAGCACTAAGCGTTTGTTGTCCGATCGAAGAAGGATTGAAAGCAGAGCGTTTAGTCTTTAGTAAAATGGCCGGTTATGTCACAATAGCCGGACAGCGGGAGGTCGATAAAACCGAACCGGATTGGTCAGCACACTGAGATTGAGTCGTACAGGTAAGGTTGGCGGACGGTGTAGGTCGGGGAATGGACAGTTGAGAGAGGGAAGTGGCTATATTAATATATGGTGCACCAGTCCAGCAGGCTGACAAAGTGAGGAAGACATGGTTTTGAGTCTACAAGTCCTAGAACACTTATATCTCGGCAGTCTCGAAGAAGTCAAGGAAAAGCAGACTGATCAGATTAGACTAGGGCAGGTCACTGCGAGCTGGCTCTCCGCCTAAGGGAGAAATAAAGACAGAGTGCTATAAGGGAAGGACAGAGTCGAGATAGAAAATATTTACAGAAAGAGATGGGAAAGTCAAGGTAGCTCTACCGGTAACGGGTTCAGAGCTTTAGATCTTCCGAAAATGGCTACACACGTAACAACCGTCGGAGGGAACGAGACAGAGCAGTCGAGGCTGGAGTAGTCGACACGCTGAGAATAAGTCGTACAGTTAAGGTAGGAAGAAAAATAAAGGGTCAGCAGTGATGTATTGGTTTGGATGGAGGATGCTATATGAATATAAGGTAGGCATGTCAGGCAGATTCACAATGTGAGAAAAATGGTGTGTTGGGTATGCGGAGCCTAAAACTACACTTCGATAATCAGCAAGCCATCAAACAGGAGAATATGTCAGGGCACTGAGAGCTTGCTCTCAGGCTGAAGAACAAATAAAGACAGCGAGAACGGTAAGAAGAGGACACAGTCGGGAGTAAACCTTTACAGATAAGAACTGCGATGGCTAGCGAGGCTTTTGAGGTAATGGTGACAGAGCGTTGAGTCTTCTGGGTGCTGGCCGGCAACGTCACAAAAGTAGAGAGAAAAAGAACGATCAGACGAGAATGGACTATTCGGCGCAATGTGATTACGTCGTATGGTTTATGTGGAAAGATACCTGGAGTGAGACAGTGCGGCCGGACAGGTCAGAACTAGAAGTGGATACATTGACATAGGGCGAACAAGTCCAGCAGGCTATCGAGGTGAGAAGGACCCTGATTTGAATCGACCGAGGCTAGACCGTTAACATCCCGGTAGCCTGGCACTAGTCCCAGAGAATTTGGCTGATCAGAGGCTGCTAAATTAGTGCAGGGGACTGAGAGCTAGCAGTTCAATTAAAGAAAGTTTAAAAACAGAGGACGCAGCAGCCAATGACAGGATCGGGATGTAACGCTTTTCAGCTGCGGTTTGGAGAAGCCAAAGACGCCCGCGTTTTAAGAGCAAAGAGAGCGCTTAGGAGAGGAAAAACGTTGGGATAGGAGGAATTTTACTGATATGTTGTGGGAAAGACATTGAGGCATTTGTGTTAAGGGGTATAGGTGTTCGGTGTACCAAGTCTTGACCTGTAAAGTCACGGCAGTCGTAGTGCGGAGGAGTGATCAGATAAGACGGAGTCAGTCGGCGCGTTGAGGATGAAGCGCATAGTTAAGTTGGGAAGGTAAATGGGGAGGGACAGCGGCAATATACAGGAATGTATTACACTAATGAAGTGTAAGCAATTCCAGCAGGCTTTCCAGGTGTGGTAGACTTAGCATAAACTACAGATCGCAGACGGTTTGCAACTCGGTATTCATGGATGCAGTCAGATACTGGTCAAATGAGACTAGGTCATGCTGAGCACTGAGTTTGCCGTCCGATTGCAAATGAAAGGAAAGCAACGAGCATGATAAGGAGCGGACAGATTCGGGATGCACAGAGCTTTATTGATACTGGTTGAAGAATCTAACAAGGCTGTACGCACATTAAGATTATAACGCATAATATGGTGGGTTTGTATAAAAGTCTGTACCTGATCAGGGCCGTTCTCCCAGAGCTCGTCTTCGAGGATGCAGACGCCCAGGATTTCAGCTACTTTGGGGACACTTAATAGTCTATGTAGGACCGCGGAGAATCGCGTGCTACTATCCGATGCTCTGACGGCTTCCGGTGGATTGTTTCATACGTGCGCATATCTATAGAGGATGGGTGAACCTAGGAATTATTCCCCAGACGTTGGCTCGCCCAAGGATTACAATCCTGAAATGGTAGAGAGACTGTAATAGTCCTCGGAATAATACAATGCATTGAACCTGATTTCAGAAACGAACTATCTTCATGTATGGAGCTTGATGCATGTAAAGTGCACGGGGTGACTTGCCTGGCGGTAAATGCATTTTGCCGAGTCCAGCCCTAAGTGGTGGAAGTGCACTGGCTTTCAATGCGCATCAGCAGTTACCCAGTCCTTAGTAGGCTAAGGTCAGTTGACCAACTCACGTTGTGCATTCAATTGCCAGTAGTGAGCCTGTTGGTCTAGCCACCGCTTTAAACAGAATTAGGTGCCCACAGCAAACTAACGTTTATTAAGGATCTATTGAGGCTGAGCACTCCGTACCTCAATGACGTCGATGCAGACGACTGAATTATTTTACCAGCAGCTCAACATGGCTCAAAGATGCACCACTGTAACAACATGCGGTTTCAAACAAGTGTTGGATGCCAAAAGCAGACGCTTGGTCAACACCCTAAAAAACGTGCCTGAAACCACAGTGCACTGCATTTCCAATTTGCAGGTGATGTTCGCGGAGCCACCTCCGGCATTCGCAACTGTGGAGCGCGAAGGAAGGCATAACACACTTGTGCTTTACATCTTCCACGAAGTCTCCACTGAGGCGTCTTTACTGACGGTAGCCGTGTTCTGCGGAAGCCTGCCGCTAGCGCTGAACCCCAACCAGCCGCTAAAGCGCATCAGCCGTTAACCAGCACTGAAATAGGCTTAGTTCCGTGGATCAAAACACGCAGCGCACTGCGTGGACTATATGAATAAATTCGCCTTGCCCACTATATTAAACATGTCTACTTTGCGCCACCAAGTACATGGTTGATCAAGGATCGGTAATTGTCAAACGTTGCTCACCCAACGTATGTTGGGGTAAATGGCCGGAAACCTATGAATAGTTCTTACCAACAGCTTAACGAGCCTCAAAGTTGCACAACTGCCACCTCATGAGGTGTCAGAAGGTTGCGAATGCTAAACGAAGACGTTCATACATCACTCCACATAACTCGCCTGAAACTGCAGTGCTCTGCCCTTCGAGTTCGCAGTCGCCATGTGCGGTGTCATCCCTGGCATTCGCAACTGTGCTGCTCAACGCGAGACACAGCACACTTCTCTTTAACATCCCCGACAAAATCACCATTGTGACCTTCAAACAGACGGTAGCCGCACTCTGCGGAATCGCGCCACAGCAGCTGATGTCGAACCGGCTTCCAAAGCATATCAATCGTTAACGAGCCCCCATTGGGCTATGCCCAGTTGACCAACGCACGCTGCGCACGGCGGTAACCAGTTATAAGCGAATTCTTCAAGCCACCATTTTCAAACAGCTTTCTTTTTCTTCCCCAATTACGGGAGTTTCACCTGACTCAGATATCCGTGTTAACTCTACTGCTTTACTTGAGCTGGTGGATTTCGTATCTATCCTGTCCCATCTCTCTCCGGACATTTCTGCTTACGGCGTTTCTTCACATTATTCGCTATCCAGTTTCGATCCATTTGCGGAGCAGTTTTTATCCCCCTGTGAGGTGTGTCGAGACTAGCCCACTCCGATATAAATGTTGTGGCCCCTTATCAGCTTTCAGTCCCTGCCTTTGCTTACTGCTCTCCTACACATAAAGATATATCTATATACAGTGCACTTTTAGCTTTTGCATGGAGTCTTAAAGACCCTAGTTGCACATCTTCACTCATAAATGGTATATTCTCGGTAAAGCGTGACACATCTGTAAAGGCGTGATCAAATATGCATAAAGCATAGCTTCTTTGGAATGTTAAAGCATTTCGTTTTAATGAAAGGTATGAAAGAAAATATGTAGTCCATATGAGTAAGCATATTGTCAAGTAACAGTCAGACCAAGGAACAGTATGGCACTGTGGAGCGCAAAAATCCGTCAAGACACAAATTGGGGTAATTTTGCCAGGTAGTGATCCCTGAGCACAGGAGACCAAACAAGGTTTTGTTGCAACCAACGCCCATTACGAAATAGGGATAATCTGTGCTCCAGCAAAGCATTCTCCATAGTAGAATTAGTTGCACAGGTTGGACGTAGAAGGCTGAGGACTGCGTCAGTGGGAATTGTTTAACTGTGCCTTTATTTTGTGGCGAGGCACATCCGCCACGTTACAGTGTTGTTAAGCGGATATTTGTGGCTTTTTATAGGAACGCTTGCGAGGCGAAAACCCACCACGTCCGGGAAAACCGCCGTAGCTTTCATTGAACAGTAGTGCAAGTCGGCTATGCATAGTGTAGACCGATTTTGCACTCTGTTATTTTCAGTTGGTTGACAGCCAAAATGCTTCGTTGGTTAGCCGAATGGCTTAGTACTGATCCGGCAGCAGTCGTTGAAGACGGTCAATGCTGCAAAAGCTTCGAAGAGTCGAATGACAATTATGCCAGTGAGTAAACACATTATTAATAGCAGCCAGCTTTTCTAATATATTCTTGTTCGGCTCGCAAACCCTGTCCAGCTGTCCACGCTGGACTTGTCATGGGGTCGGTAAGTGAAGGTAAAAATGCCATTCTCCGCAAAGTGGATTCGACATTCCTTCAAATGTAAGTAAGTGTAACTGTCGCCATAGCCAAGTAAAAAGTTCATGCAAGGCCATCGGAAAAGCCACGTATACGAGCGCACCGCTGTTCGTGAAATGACATCAGAATAGCTCCAGGTGACTGGCGAATATGTATGTTTGTGGCGGTGAAGGTAATCACGCCAGGGTTGTTTGCCTTCGATTATGAAACAGGGCATTTATGTAAAGATATTATTCCAGGTGAGTAAACTGTTTTGTCTGAGTACGAGGCAAGCTAAACTTATTTGTCTAGGCCCCGTGAAGGTAGCGTCTCCAGATTGGCGGAAAGAGCTCCATTTGAAACAATGTGTGGGTTCTTCATTTCCCGGAAAAAGGACCAAGCGTTTGAGGATGGGTCGAGCAGTCCCAGTGGATACACCTGCTTGTGTTGGCGGATGTAACTGTAAGAATCTCGGGAAAAGCGGGCAACGGACAAGTGGCAGCCAAACAGAGAGACAGCAATGAAGCAAGAAGCACTAACACAGACTGGTGGCGCTCATCGGTGCCTATGATACATTAAAACTTATGTAGCTTTGTTTAGTATACATGATTTGCAAGCGCGTTCTATACCTTACGTCGCTGGTGTGACTCAGACTACAGCTACTAGGTATTACTGCTGGCTCGCTAACTAACAAGATGCATATCCTTCGTGCGCTGGTATACGTGTCCATACTTGATACGATTTTCACCACCGAAACCTGGTTTACACCACATCATTGTGACGAGTCTTCTCTTTATGCCTACCGTCTCGTTTCGCAATGTTACACACACAAGAGAGGTGGCGCGCGCGTTATATATGAAAAGGTTTTTTAGCTATTGCCCCACAGTCTCAATACTTTTATGCAGTGGAAGGTCTAGGTGGAGGTTCTGCCAAAGTTCATGGGTTATCTTGGTTTCTGAGCTTCTATAGGGCGCTCGATAGTTCATTTACTAATACTAATGCTCTTTTAAAGGAATTCGAACAAGCCTTGCACCTCGCCTAGGATTATAAACTGAAGGATGAGGATTTAAACCTACAAGACGTCAACTGGTTTGAACCAGCCGCACTAGCAAGGTAGGCTAACCTACCTGGCTGTATAAGCTTGGGTGGACGGATTCAGCATGTTTCTTTACCGACTAGAGAGGAACCTTTTCTGGATGCGGTTTTCAGTTTGAATATCCCAGGCGTAAAAGCGGTAGTGGCCGATGAGGTCCCTGAAAGTGATTACTGGGTAGTTCATTGCAATGCGGTTATATTGCCGACCTACACGGAATGTTAAGCCAAAGTAGCTAGTGCTCCGTGTACGTAGCACCCTATAACTTGGACTGCATTTTTAACGCTTGTACAAGCAAAAAGCTGGAATTAATTCTTGCTTACGAATGCCATAGATAAAAGAATCGAAATATTTTGCTATGTGTTAGCTGTTTGTGCATTGACAGCTCATGTACTACGCGCAACTGAGAAGCTTTTAAGGTGCCGGTTATCCAGTCGAGCACTAAAGAAATTACGAAGTTTCGGATTAAATACTGGTACCCTAAATTTCACCCATGTAATGCGGGGGAATGATTTGTCCTTAGAGCACTCAAACGAAAGTTGGATGCAACAGGTCAGTCAAGAACACTGTGCAGCAGACCGCTGGAGCAAATATCGCGCGCTCAGTGGTTTACTACGCTGTAGAACCTCGCTGGACGCTCCTAACGTATGTAGTATAAACACTGGAGGCAAGCGTATTATCACCGATCCGCGAATAATGCTTTTGCTGATTAACATGTAGTTTAAAGTGTCACTTTGTATAGATATTGAACCTGTGACAAAAAAGCCAGTAAGGATGACTAAGCGACCAATGAACATTATTCAGTTCGACCTTCAAAGTATACGGTCAATAATAGCAGCAATCAGGCAGTTCTTAAACCCAGGTCCAGCTGAAATACCACGTATTTTAATAAAAATGCTGCTGAAGGTATTGTGTAGGCCTAGTAAATACTAGTCCGAGGTGGTGCGCAAAATAAGCACTGTTATCCGAAGGCAATTGAAGTCGGACACAGCGGACTGTGTCCGATGGGCTACAAGAAGACGCGGATGGATGAAGCTAGACACGAGGTACACGTTAGCGCAGGAACCTACAAGGCGGTCGGGTGTCGAGCCGGTTGTAAATGATCTTAAAGCAAAAGCATAATTTACAATCAGTCAAACATTAAATTGTAGAAGCAAGATAGCAGTTATCATTTTGGGCGCTCCAGAGCTCCCCTAGAAGGCTGAACATAAAAAAGCCTGATATGGAAAATAACAGGTGAATCGAGGTTCGAAGGGCACTCGTGCAGCACAAGGATGAGTGAACGTTCCTGGCAAGTAGGGATTGCCGGAAGTTGGAGTCCGCTGTGCTGTTTGTTTTATTGTTTGTTTATTTATTTGTTTATTTATTGATTGCAGGGTGGAATGCACTTCGGCAAGCCGTTGGAGCGGGCTTTCGGACTACAAGCAACTGTCTGGCCCGGGAAATGGCCAATGGGACCTCAACCCATTTTGCTTCCAAAAGGTGCGCTTGGGGGTGGTCGCACCCCCAGCTGCACCTCGCTCCGCACCACGAATAACCTTGTCCTACGGAGAACGGACCGCCGTCCCACGAAGAAACGACCATCGTCCCTCAAAGAAGCGACACACGTACTGAGGAAAACTACCAGATTCAGGGTCCTCGAAAACATTTCTCGTGTCAGCCAGTCAATCGAATGGGAGGGTTGGGGCACGTCGAGACGACAGAATAGCAAAACATGCGCAGCAAACGCCAGAAAGAACGGACGATTATTTTGCGTGTTTTTGAATAATATTGTAGAAAAAGGCGTCAAGGGGATGTCTCATGTTTATTTGGCTGTTGTTAAACGTTAATCGCCTAAAACGGGGCAACTATATACAATATCTAACTACCTAAATGTATTTAAGCTGTGCATAGTCGGAGAAACGAACTGGCTTACGCATCTCCCGGCCACAGGGATTGCTCCTGGGGGCGGCGGGCTAGAATCCGGAGAGCTCAGAACGGCTGAAGCTTGTAGACCCAGATGGTGGTCTGGTTGAACTGCGCTAAGATTCTGTAAGCCGATGCGGTGACTTGTGACGTCACACGAAGCACTACTAGACGAAGTAGGCGAGGTGGTTTCTTTCATAAAGGCAGTTTTAGACGGTCGATAGCGACGACCGCGTCGGCCACCGCGGTCCATAGTTTCCGTCTTACTCCCACGGCGTAGCACTTTGAAGGGTCCTTTGTACGGCGTCTGAAGAGGCTGTCGAACATCGTCTGCACGAAGGACATGCGAGTACGTAGACAGCTTCTTAAGCATGTACACTGGTGTCTTCTGCTATCGAGGTGCGGGTGGACGTAGCTCGCGCATCTGCTGAGCCAGTCGATCGGTGTAACTTCCGTAGTCAAAACCGAAAGTAGACAGGACTGGCGCTACCAACTGTCCGGGCAAGCGTAGCGTGCAATCGGAGGCCAGCTGCGCTGGTGTTGCATCTAACTCGGCTGTACCTGTGTTTTTTAAGACTAGAAGGACGAGTGGGGTTTCACACCATGAAGGATCTGCGTGCGCCCGTAGCGGTTCCTTCAACCAGCGGTGAAGACGCGCCACCGTGCCGTTAGCAGCGGAATGATACGCCGTTGTGTGAACGTGACGACAGCGTAAATCCGTACGCAACGTGGCAAACCTAGACGAAAACTGTGACTATCGTTCGGAGTTCACGATGGCAAGACAGCAATATTGAGCTACCCAGTGATCCAGAAAAGACTTCACTACCGTTTCCAAGCAGCAACTTAGGCCAACTCTTACATTGATCGATACAGGTCAGTAGACATACCGAGCCTTTGGAAGGCAGCAGAGGACCTACGAATTCGTCGTGCACGTGACGAAAACGTGCGTCTGGTGTCGGCAACGTACCTGATGGGCTTCTCGTGTGTAGGTGAACCGTGCGTCGACGCGGAAGGCAAGCAGCTGCCCAAATATAGACGTCGCAATTAACCTTACGCTAAATGAAAATTGCGGTTACGCGTTTACCCGATGCTCCAGCGGCCGGATGAAACAAGCCGTGCAACGTGTCGAACATGGTCTGCCAAAACTCTCGTGGGACGACTGGGTGCGGCGAGCCCAGAGCTAAACCGCAAAGTAAAATTCCGTCGGACGATGTCAGCTGAACGGGTCGAATGTCCAGTGTGGGAGGCCTGCGTAGTTGATCAACATCAGGGTCGCTGAGTTGCACTGTGGCCATGGCTGCCACGTTGATAGGATTCCGGCGTCAGCTCAGGTAGCTTGGATGCGGAAAAATGCATCGGCGACAGCGTTGAGCACACTTGAACCATGCAATATTTTGATCATAAACTGAGCGATATAGTCAAGGTGGCGAGGCTCTCTAGGAGAGTATCGGTCAGTGGTTGAGCCAAGGACGTAAGTCAGGGGTTTGCGGTCGGTGAAGACGGCAAAAGGAGCGGCGTTCTTAGGCTTGTCGAAAGTGAAGTATGGCTAGCTATACTGCCAGTAGTTCTCTAACAAACGTGCTGTAGCAAGCTTCGGTAGGTTGTAGGCGTTTGAAGAAAGACGATAAGGGCTGCCACTTGTCCGCTATTTGTGGCTGCAAAACACCGCCAACTGCTACGTCCGAGACCATAGTACTGCGGGACAGTGAGGCGGCCGGACCGTGATGAGCTATAAAACCTATGTTGGTGGTAACCTCTTTCAACGACTTAAAAGCAGCGCGAGTTGGGGCAGAAAATTCGAATTTCTTGCGTGTTCCTCGGAGTAGGTCCTTAAGGGGTCGCATCAGCGAAGCGCATTGTAGTATGAGCCGCCGGTGAAAGATGACAGACCCATCCAAGTGCCAGAGCTGTTCGAAGCATGAAGCTCAGCTTAGTCGACGATTGCCTGAATTTTATCCTCGGTGGCACGACGCCAGCTGTGGAGATACGATGGCCAAGCAAGTTTACTGTGTCGATAACAAACGAACACTTTTGTGCGTTGATCGTCACCCCATGTCGAGATAAACATGCACAACGTGTTCGTAGATGGCGCATGTGCACTACTCGTGACCAGCTCGCGCTTAAAATGTTGTCGAGCTAAGCGTACAAGAAGTTTAAGCCACGACACACTTGGACGCTGAAGCGCCAAAACTTTTACGCGGTATTCTTTAGACCCAAAGGCAAGCGCAGAAACTCGAGCAAAACAAATAGCGTCGTCACGGCAGTTATAGCCATGTCCGCTTCTGCTTCCCTAAATTTGTTTTTATGCGCATACCAACCCGATTTTGCTGAAGCTAATTTTACCCACCAGCGTAGCGGTGAGCTTCACGATGTGTGGGATCGGACAGCGATCGGGTCTTGTAGCCCTATCCAAGGTTCGATAGTCGCCATAAGGGGGCCAGTCCCTTGTGACCTTCTTAGGGACCAAGTGCAGTGGCGACGCCCATGAGCAGTTGGAGGTCTGACGATACCGAGCTAAAGCATATCGTCGAAACCAGCTCGTGCTGCACGTAGTTTGTCAGAAGCAAGTCGTCTTGGTCGTGCGCTAACTGGCTGACCACGCGTGTTTATGCGGTGAGCGGCCGCTGTCGTGACTGGCCGAAGCTCTGCAGCTAGTCGGACAAAATGCGGCTGTTCAGACAGTAGGTTTGCATAATATGCTGATACCTCGGCACTTCGAAAAACGCGACTGATTATCGGGGCGTCCGTAAGAATGCCTTCGACCACTAAGTTAATAGGGACGCCTAAAATCTTTGGTGACCAACAACAACAAGCAACCCAAAAGCTAGAAGAATTCCATAACAATAATTACGAAGGATACAAACGCAAGCATGAAGACCCACTGAAGGTCTCGGCATAGATTGAGACCCAGTTTCATCATGCGCTGGCCGAAGGAAGCTATCGGAGAACCGTTGGCCGCACGCAAATTGTACGTAGGCTCTGGGTGCTTGCCGTTAGGGGTCGCTGGGATGAATTCGACTTCTGCTTCCGTGTCGATGAGGAAGTTGATGGAAGAACGTTGATGCGCAACGTAAAACAGACGACTTTCCTGGTCCTTGTCGGATACGATGGTCGTGCTAGTATGCGGGCTATTCACTTCAACTGCAGAGGCTGGGTCACGCCTAAGGCAGGGAGCCCGACAATGCCTGGCTAGTCCACCGTATGGCAGTGGTACGAACCTACTTCTTCGACGAGTTCGGTATCATCCGTCTGAGAACCTGCAGGGAAAGTGGTGCGCTTCCGTGCCAAACAAGGCGTGCTCGGTGCAGACAAAGGCGAGCCACAATGAATGATATCCAAATCGTGGACAGCATTTGCCGGTGGCACATGCTGCTTCAAAGCCTGCATTGCTGCTATCCTGCTGCGAAGTAGCGCAATTTCCTTGTCTTTAGGTCAGATTGACCTGACGATTGGGAGCAAATATGGGATTAGGTGTTCACCGGTGCACATACTTCCCCCGAGCTACTAGTCGTAGGCTGCGGAGAAAATTCGAATGCAGCGTCTGCCTTGGTAGCTAATTCCTTCAGGGGCTAATCGAGATATAGGGACAGTATTACCAGTAATGACGCCGGGAGATGTGCAAACCACAGCTCCTTTATCACTTCTTCGCTCAAGATGAAGGGACCGACGCTGCACTGAAGTTCGCGGAGCAAAGCCGACGGCTCTCAATTTCCAAGCTTCAGACCACTGACCTGTCTAAACCTAGCACGTGCGCTGGGCTGTACCTGTTTTATAACCCTGAGCTTCAGCGTTTCCTATCCTGCGTCATTTGATGGGCAGAGTAGCATGTCCGCAACCAGCGTCACATTAGACGAAGTAGGGCGTGGGATGAGCTGATCATACCTCGGACGGTCCGCCGTAATGCCATTTTTTTCTAGTTCGATCTCGAAGCTCGTAAACCAACCTTCTAAGCTGTGTTTCATGAAACTTGGAACAGCCAAAGCTAGTATGTTTACCCTGCGAAACGACCGAGATGCCAATGTGGAATTGTGAGTCGAAAAGATAATGGATGAACAAAACAATAAAAGTAATAAAATTACGCAAGCACCAAAGGAATACACGTATACAAGCAATGAAAGCAAACGGACGCACTAAAAAGTACAAACAATGAAACCAACGTGACATCGCGCGTGTGTATCGGGGTCACCAGTTTGTAGGACTAGTAAAGGCTAGTAAGAGACGACGCGTGAAACTAAGCGTAGATACCAGAAGGCAATTGGTGTCGGACACAACGGACTGTATGCGATGGACTACAAGAAGGCGCGAACGGATGAAACAAGCCACGAGGTACACGTTAGCGTAGAAGCCTACCAGGCGGTCGAGTATCGAGCCGGTTGTAAGAAGATGAAAACAAGAAAGAATAATGTACAAGCAGGCAAACATTAAGTTGTAGAAGCAGGACGGCAGTTAGCTTTTTGAAACCAGTTACTGCTTCGCCCATCTTGGCATTACCAGAGGCAACGACTTACAAGCTGTCTAAGGTAATTTTGAAATGGTTGATTCATCTAATCGTAGACTCAGAGCAGTTAATCCAAAAGGCAAATGGATTAGTTTAAAACCTTAAGGGAATAACAACAGAAAGAGGCGAGATAGTGGTCACCGTTGACCTTACAGCTTTGTTCAAGTGCCACGACTATGGCGAGGCAAGGATGTGGAATCTGCGTGAACAACTCGGAGCGATTAATATCAGCAACCGACTTGAAGCCACACAAGTGACGGCGTTGCATGACTTCTCTCTCACCACCCATTTCACTTTCAATAGCCAAATGTAAGAAACAGATAACGGGTATGCCCATGGGATCGCCAATAGCTGAACTGTTAGCAGATGCAGTGATGCAAAACTTGGAACAGAGAACATTACAAATAATGGAGCCCAAAACTATGGTACTTTAAGTAGACGATACTTTTGTCATCATAACGCGCTCTGGACTACAAGCAAGACAGCACCTAAGGAACAATGTTTTCCGGCGTGCATTTCACCAGAGAGAAAGTGAACAATTCTCAGTTGCCATTCTTGGACGTGCTCGTGAGAGGACTTGCTTTTGGGTCATTGGAAACAACCTTTTGTCGGAAAAAGAACTTCCCCGATCAGATCTTTAACTACTGAAATAACCATCTGACCATATACAAGCGTAGTTGCGTAAGGAAGCTCTTCAGCTTTGCCCAGACACACTGTAGCATGTCGCAACTGAGGAAGGCGAAGGAAGACCACCCATTTAACATGTTTTAGCAAAATTGGTACCCTAAAAGCTTTATTCTACGCTGCCAGATGTCGATAGTATAGGCAAAACCCGCGTCCACAAGTGCAAAAGAAAGAACGATTATTTTACCTTATATCCTGGGCTTTCTGAACGGGCAGCGAGCCTTCTAATGCCTTACGGAATAAATGTTGCACGCGAAGTAACGAAAACCATACCAAATAAACTTTTAAGGTAAAGGACATCAGGTGTAGTTTACGAAGTTTCCTGCACGAACTGTGACAGGTACTATGTAAGCCAGACTGCAAGAAAACGTGGCACAAGACTGCACGAAAATCACCTGGCCAACCGCCGTTACGGTGAAAATTCCTTAACCTCAGTACACAATGACGCCAAGGACCATCAGTTCGATCTTAAGAACATTGTAATACTTGGAAGATTAAGCAACAACAGAGAGCGTGAGTTGCTCTAATCCTGACATTCTGGCCGGGACTCAATCATCCAACACCTACAGCTGAAGAGTGTCAAAGAAGCTCTGCAGGTTAAGCCAGCAATAGGCGCCAGATAGAAAGGAGAAGACGGGCCCACTCGACCTACTCACGTGAACCGATCGACGGCTGACATTCGGAGCAGGCAAAAATCAATAGTAAGTGGGACCTGGCATTGGTTTGCTAGTCTCCGCGCAACAGGACTAAATAAACGCACCAAAGATAGTAACGAGTTTAGTAACGAAATGTAGGCAACAAAACTGCCCGGTTTGGGGAACAGGACAATTATCTTGTCCACACCCCAAGCCACAGGTATACTTAATAATTTTCAAAAGATTGCCTACCCTATAACACACCTCTATTGCTGCCACCATTCCCTTTTTCCTGTACACATTGTGTCGAAACACGCCACTGGGTTAATACAAACCGTTGAAAAAGCAACATCTATGAATGGCACATAAATATTTACCCTTTATGCATGAGCATAACCTATTCTGTAATATATGCTCATAGTCAAATATAGTTAAATTTTCTCACTAAATGAGCAATATATCTATTACGTCGGTTTTTGTTAAATTTTGGAATCATGACATTTACTTCTTTGTTACGGATTTGGTATATGCTTTTTACAGATAAAGGAACACCTTTACCAATGCTGCGAATTTGACAGTTTATGATTTTGTAAAGGAAACTTAGGTTCAGCTGCGTTTTTCGAAGTCAAACTGGGTCAAGTCCCAGTTTATCATATCGCTGTCTGTATGTCAAGTTGGAGGAATATCAACAGAGATATTTAGTGTACTGTCGCGGATTCAATCAAGTTCAGGGTGGCCAGATCTATGCAGATTAGGCTGGACAACTGAACATATCCCATACATGGCAGTACCTATGTTTGTAAAACGACATGTCAGATGCCGTGAGGTAAATATAATGAGAGATGTAACCGACGGTCTTCATGTCTTCGACACTGGAAATGCACAATGTTCAGAAAAGTTAAACGTGACTGCGTAGCGCACGCGCAGTTCGCGAAATGCCTTATATTGCGAGATATACGCGCCTCGTAGGAATAAATTGTCTGGCTGTATTTGGCGTTTTTAGACGAAATATTACATTTGTCCACGGCAAATGAAAAATGCCACGCTTGGCACCAGGAGTCAAAGGCAGATAGATCATCCTGGATGAGACGTACCGCTTTCTGGGTATTTGCACGTGGTTGTGAATAGACAAGTTTAATGTCATAGACAATGATAAATGTGACACCCTTTCCTTTGTCTGGAATATAGCGGTGGTACATAATAGAAGAAGAACAGGACCAACACCACTCCATTGAACTACTCTACTGGTGACGGCTTTCGGTTGATAGGAATGGTCGCTAATGCGCTCCACCCGCTGTCGGCCAATTATATATAAAGAGCGACAGGAAAACCTCGGTTCGCCAATCCCTATAGCTTTCAGTTCGACTATTAACCTTCAGTGCGGCACTCTGTCAGCGGCACTATGAATATCCAGGAACATGCTTACAACAATGTTTCCTTTGTCTGTAGCAACCGGTATGTGGTTTACAAAGTCCGTCCGGCAACTCGTGCAGGATGGACCTAGCATGGAGCCGTGTTGAGAATTGCTGATGATGTTAGCTTTTTCCAAAAATAAAAATTGTTCATCTTTTACTATCCTACCAATTATTCTTGATCCGATGGGGGTGTAGTTGATGGAACCAAAGATTTTAACCTCGTGGACAGTGCCACTTTTATTTCGCAGGATAAAGCCATAGGCTTGCAATTGAGCAGGGTATACTCCTTTTCAAACCAGAGTGTAAAGAGGTTGAGTAAACGCAGAAGAAAGTCAGTACCATTGCATTATAGTAATAGTTGCTGGATCCTATCGGAGCCTGCGCACGTTAAGCAGCATGAGCAAGAGTCTTGCCCAGTGTCTCGCTATAGGGAAATCTAACGTGTATAGACTTCCATAGTTGTGCGGCTTGGAAAGTACTGATGCGTATGATGATTCGTTGACCGTTGATACAGCAAAATCGGCACCGAAATCTTCGCAGGTATCACCTGGTGCGCCGTAGTATGTTTCATCAGGCGTGGGAATAAAATTGCAAGTATTGCAGCAACGAGAACTCGGGGCACGAAATAGTTTGGCATGCTCAGCGTTTTTACTAAGACCGTTCGAAAATTTATACACTGCTAGAGTAAAGGTCTTGCAGTTGCTGCCCCTGTTCTTTGAACAGCTTAGAATGCTTCAACAACAACGCAAAAACAGCAGTTAACCTGGATTTCCGCCGGATATTTGAAGTATTCGTGCTGCCTTCAACTACGTGTGCTCCGATTTATGTTTAGTGTGGTAAGCACATTTATTGGTACTGCTGAACCGATGCAAAAGAAAAAATTTGATATAAAATAGGTCCGTCGCTTGTTCAGGACATGAGGAGAGAAATATCTTATCCCAACTGATTGGATGAACGTAGTCCTTGAAGGTGTTCCAATTGACGGAACTGTACAGACGATAAGGCACTGTGTTCTGTACATCGGCCATGCATAGTCTGAGGCGACGTTTGATCACAAGAAGATTGTTCGCCGGAAATTCAACAAGAAAGTTAACACGTATTTAAGGTATGTTCGAAGAAAAATGAGATCCGTATTACGTTCACCTCTGCTAGTTGAAGAGACGTGCTGCTGCCAGCCATTCAGTTGGATACAAGCAATAAGGTTTTGCCATTTCAACGGAGCGATTGCAATGAATCAACAAACTGATGGCATATTGAAATCATTTTCATAAACATAATATATAAATGTTACCTTGCAACGAGTTCAAACATAGCCAAATTTACAGGCAAGACGTTATCATCAGTGTTTCCGACATACTGTTGCACACTGGAATAACGGAACCTGATGTGCAATGTCCAGCATGACATTCATACCTAAGCACGGGCTTAATTAAGGAGGAGTATAATTTTAGATTGCTAAAGGGACCTAGGTTGCGCTGCCGTGAAGCATTGCGACACACCATTAGTGGACCGGCATCTTGCGGCACATATATTACGCAATCTAAATATAATGAACATCCATATTCACGTCATGCGTAGTTTTAGAGTCAACCTTTTACTAATCCCTGCTGCAGTATGCGACAAAACAAAAGCGAGCTGCTGGAGCCCTTTACCAGGGATCTAATTTTCCAACAGAACAAGTTGCGCACTTGTTTCAAGGCAGGCAATAGACCATATGTGTTGGATCCTATGTCTACCAAAGCGAAATTATGATTTTCATAATGTTAGTAGACTACACTTAATTGTCCTAGTGCTTAAAGTGTTAACAGTATCGGTTTTATCGTTTATGCATATATCGTCGTGATAACCCTGTGAGGGTGCGCACAGTTGCACACAGCAGAAGCTCAGCCCAGGGCGTCGGTGCCACAACCAAGTCCTTCGTCGCAGAAGTCCACCAGGAACTGGTGTGATACTAATTGGTTAGCAACAACAATTAACTGTCTATGAGTTGCAGAAATTACTAAATATGATTGTCACCTTATTGTACACTTGGATGTTGTTGGCATAAGCTTAAATATATTTTAACATTTTGTCTGACCAATGTCAGACAAATGTACAGGACGACAAATCTTAGTTCAGCACGCCCCATAATCGCTCGACTAAACACAGCATTTCTTAGGTGGATTACTTACTCTGTCATAATCTTAACAAGCGCACAGTACCCGCTTTTCGAACATACACTATTGTCCAGTCAACTCCGTGCCTTCATTTCAATCATTGGGGATGGAAACCATCGGCAGGCTGTCCACGAACACTTCTAGCTTGTTAGCCCATGCTGGCCACTCTCGGTAAATGTCGTCCGTGGTAAATCGTAACTAGGTTTATAAAGCGGACATAGTGTTTGCGGACTACTTTTGTCATGTAAAGTTCAGAACCAGGAAGATTAATTTCATCGCATATGCGTGACGGATTTTTGGTTGATGACGGTTGACCTAGGGAGATGGATGTGTAGTTGTATTCCCCATGCTCACTGCATTTTTGCTTTCCACAGAGACCGCTAATTTTGCTAAAGCTAAGAATCGCCTATGTTCTTCAGCGCGGCGTTATTTAGAACGCTTTAGTTCTATTACGCTAGGTGGTCCTTTCGCGGTTATTAATAGTATCAAGATTTTGCACTGTTTTTGTCGTTAATCTGTAAATAAAACTCGTTACGCAGCTTTTGTAAACTACCGCAAACTCACGCGCCCGCTCGCTGTGTTTGCATCCAGCCTGGTTATCCGTTGCTGTGGCACGGTGCCTGACGACCGGAAGTATTTGTGACTCGGATTGCGTTTATCCGAGTCTAACATTTAGCTTAGCACTTTGCAAAAACATAATTACCCATAAGGTCTATTAAATTGTTTTTGTAGATTGCTGAACGTCGCTTTACTATTTTGTGCAGTAGTTCATCTACATAAATGACTACACCGAATTGAGTTCATGTTTAGCTTTTAACATTCCTTGAAAGCTCAAGACTCTTATCGTTTCTCGTTTACAAGTCTAGGTGTCCCATGCACCAGTTAAATATTCTGCTTATAAAAACCATATGGGATTCTCAAATGCTGCTTTCAACGTGCTCAGTTCACGTGTTATGTTTGCGTAGTTAGCCCTTGTTAGTTGGCTTTATGCTTCAATATTAGTACCATAGATTATTAAGCTGGTTTGCATTCATAATGAATATTTCATCCGTTGGCACTGAGTAAATTGATGGTATCTCACCCGAAGTGCATAAGGATAAATTAAATCTGTCATATTTAAACACACTGCGGCTTTCGACGAAGCCAGAATTCAACCATTACTGCCAGGTGTATAATTTGGTGACCGCACACCATCGCAGTTTCTCCAATACACGCAGTTCTTTGTCGGAAACGTAAAGTATATGGTTGGCGTTATACTTTAAATAAGGATTAATGGCCATCTATTAAAACGCACTGATATTCTCGCTGTTTTGGCTGCTGTACATTGACGATCTAACGTAAACCTCAGATAACCCCCACGAGATTCCTTTAAATAGGCCTAACAATTAACCGTCCTTTTGGGAAACAGACGGTTAATTCCTTGTGTCACGGTTTGTCGTAACTATAGGTCGCAAATTTGAGTAGAGAATGTAGACGATTAGACGTAGATGCTCTGCTTTGAAACGTAGACACCATCTATGCGGAAATTCCTTACACTATTTCCAATCCATGCCTCATATAATATGCAATGGTGTCAGGAAGCGTAGCACCGGAAGCGCCACTAGATATTACCATGTATCGTTTTAATGTGAAATTGTAAGATGGTAACTGGGTTTGTGGCTGGTAGCGTTCCCACGAACAAGACTTGGCGAGTATATGACGGTAGATAAGTTAAAGGCAATTTGATCTAACGTGTGTTGTACTAAGCACGAGGAGTCAGAAGAAAACCAGCGGGTGCAAAAAAAGTGTAACACGAAACTTACAAAAGCAGATTATGAAAGTGGATGGGTAGTCAGTAAAACAAGAGAACTATTGGATGGTTTGAGCATGATTAAGAACCAGGTTACATCAGGCAGAATAAATGCGAGTTCAGATGCGCAACGACAGCATTCTCTAGTAGTCTGATTGGCAAAATTTTAACCACTATAGGCTAGAACAGGGTACGCAAGCATAGGTGCAAACCGTAGCGTATCGGCTTGTGTTCAAACTTCGAAAATGGTGTGTGGATGCGTTCTCTGTGCGTAGGCCGCTTTGTTGTCTGCTATTTGTGCCAGGAAATGAGTTATTGACCTGTAGTCCTTCGGAAGGGGGCTCATTGGATTGCGATCATCTACCTAAACCAGAGAAAGAGCCGGCGAGGTGATTTTCTTCGCAGCAACAATGCTGAACTAGCGAATAAGTAATCTACCAGCAAGCTACCACTTCTTGGCACAAAAGTTGATCATACCAAGATGTAATCCAGACTTCTTCGGACCGCGTAGCCTGGAGTTTAGGAAACCACCCGGATGCAGAGTGCTGTGTTTGTGGAGGGCACGTTATCGGTTGAGGCAGGGGGTTAGAACCTTCTGGCCATCTACGGTAGAGATGCATTGCTACTTTCATTTCATTGGTTTCCGGTATCTACAACACAGGGTGGGTAACAGTGTTAGGAAAAATTGACTTGGCGCAGAGTTGCGTGCATAGCCGCATTAGCAAAGTAGTGTCGTGAATTCCTTTACATTTGCTAAAGGGTTGTATTTAAAAACATGATACCTATCAAACTCGAAAAACATGCTTGTTAAGGAAAATAATGTAGCTTAAGTTTTGGTAACTGTTTTGTGGTTTGTGCTGGATACCACGTCGGCTGGTTGCCCAGAGTTTAGCAGAGTAGGACCAAGGTTCGATCAAATCCGAGGGCTTCGGCTTATTTAGTGCTCGGGAGCATACCCGGGTGCAACATTTTCTGTGCTAGAATCAAAATTCTTTCAAGGTGTTTCGTTACTTAACGCCACTTTAACGTGATGGACGGACGTCGATGTTTGGTGACCATATTGGTCTACGGTTAGGTGCTTTAGAGTTAATCGCAGAAAGCTGAAAATGTCGGTGTAGAGAGGCTGCATTACACTCCGCACTGAGTAAGAGAGATGTAAATCGTAGTGCATCTGTACATCTGTGCTCTGCTCACGAGACGGGGTCAAACATAGTGAAGGAGTATGTTTAGCAAGGTTGCAAGCATGGTTGAGAAGAGGCACGTCCAACCTTGCGGTTAATTTTGCTTTTTGCCGCTGACCAACTCTGTTTGTGTGCATCACAAGTCATCTTTGGTGCTGCCGCGCATATTACAGTGAAGTTGGATACCTATTTCCTTATACTACGGTTAGGGAAAGCGCAGTGTTATTTGAAATTCTGTATACACGTCGGACTAAAGCATTGAAACTGGGGGCGAGGCCATAATGAGAATGAGGTGGATGCATTAGAAGTTGCACAACGTATTGCATTTTGCAGGTTTGAGCGGCGATTTCTATCCGTTGTGATGTTGGTGTACCATCTGTAAGTGAATCCCAACGATCCAACAACGCCCGGATAACAGCCTCAGTAGTGCAGTTTGTTACAGGAATAGCTCTTAGCCCTCTGTTTCAGTGGGAAACACATATAATATGTATAAGAATGCGCTTGCATGTGCAACTAAGTACCAGGTCTAAGTGCATATGTAACAAGTGAGTGTCCGACGAGTAAACTAAGCCAATAACACAACAACTGCAACGAGGTACTTTGTAGCGTTGGCAATGAAGGTACACGCAAGTTCCAGTAGAACAATCTTTGTAAATGAGTCACCAAACAAAACCATCGATGCCCATTTTAATATTTGTACAAATGCCTGAATACGAAGCAGTGTGAACTGAGTCGAGGACATTGCGTCTGTTACAGGCGAGCCCAAGGGTCCAATAGAACGTGTGGAAATATCAAACTAATCTCTCCTAAGATTATGTGACAAACCGTTTGCACCTGCTCCGGTATGGACTGCGAGGTGCGTTGCGTGACTTCATCCTGATCTTGTACCGACGCCATGTCGGCGAGGTCGACGATAAATGAAGAATGAAGTGGGTTTGACGTGTGAGAAAGCGGCTAGCTCGTAGCAGGTAACATTTAATACATGACGTACATCGGAAATAAGGTGTGCAAATAATGTTAGGTATCTGGTTACCAAACTGCAAATGCAGTACATATCTTTATTAAGTGTGCCAAAACGCGATTTCGTTGGCTGCGGTCTTTTAGAGAGGATAACAAGACGTCATGTTTCCAACTGAAGTATCGTTTGGAAACAGCTGACACAGCAACGCCTGAGACATAATTCTTGATAGAGATACTCGTAGTGAATTTGAAATGGGAACTGATAGTTCTGCTGGAAAGGAAGTCTCTTAGTACCCTGTCTGCGCGGTAGCAGAGAAAGCGAAATGTCACAGCTTTCCTCTGAGGGCTGCAGACAAAGTTTAGATAGGATAAAAACAACAGTGAATGGAAGGTCTTTATTACTTGATCAGCTCCTTAAAGCGACGGCATTGTATAAATGTATTCGCAGTTCGTTAATGCTTATTTGCTTGCAATTTACAGAAGGGTTTTCTGGAGCTGACGAGAAAATGGGGGGGCCTAGGAAAGCTACCGTTGATTTGCCGTTCACACTTATGCAGGCTGACTTTGACGCTGGGTTGGGTCAAACAGTTGCGTGTATCACAACAATCTTATGATTACACTTCTACCAAGTAACTTGTATTGAGTAAATACTTGGCGATTTCCAAACCACGAATGACATGTATGAAGCGACAAAAGTTTTGTGTGTGTGCAAGTTAAAAACATTCTTAATAATTTCTACTTGTTAAAAGTGTAAAGTGAGCTGTATTAGACTCGTGTGTAACCACTTCAGGTACTTAATAATATACTCTATAATGTCCGCCTTAGCGTTTCGGCAAGCAATGGGGTTAAAACGTGTGAGGTAGAATTCCCGTCTTGCGAAGTTTAAAAATGTGAGCCCACGGTACTCAACTATGTTGCACCCGACAGCAGTATGGTGGTGGACTGCCAACAGCGGAGAGGACTAAGGTCTGTAGAAAGTGAGAGTTTTCCTAATTTCGACATGTGCTTATGTTCCTTCTAGCTATGCTGTGTTCAGTAAGTGAAACCTAACGTCAACGCAGTGAGACGGGTGGGCCTTTCGTCTGCTGTTGCGGGACTGGGTAAGATACGGGCAGAGCTGTGTTTATTAGCTGAACGAGCTTGGAATATTATGAGAAGAGGTTTACTTAGTCTGGAGTGGTCTAGGGGATGGCGTAAACTGTGGTGATACAAGCGACACCGACGTTGGTAAAATAAGCTGAGTATAGTTGATTTGACAAATATAATCTGGGATTGCACATAGGCAAGGCTGTGGAAAGGCCTGAAAGGTATACGCAGATGTGGGCAGAATAATTGCAGCAAACCCAAACACTCATTAGGTTGTGGGACAAAGATCTTTGTCAAACCTACACGGTAAATGGAAGCAGGGAGTTAAACTATTCACTGAACTTGGCAAGTCCGTTGAGAATGTTCCTGCGACAGTCGCGTTGAGATCCTCAGTGCGTTTACGTTAACTGGCACTCTACAATCCCAACATAGCTAGGCAGAACATGAGCATCTGTCGAAATTTCGTTAGCCATTGGTCCTCTCCGCTGCTGGTGGTCCACAAGATTCCTTGTAACTGGCGTCATTTCGTTAAGTTCGGTGTGCTCAAATGTCTAATTATTCCAGGTAGGAATACTACCTCACACATATTTGACCCCACTGCTTGTCTTGTAGGCAAAGGCCACTGTTTTAGTAGCGACAGAATAACACATGAAGACATGCCGAAATACCTAATTAGTCACAAATTAACTGAGTGCATCCATCCAAACCTTGTGCGATTTGTCAAATTTACTTTCTTGACCAGGTTACTGAACAGCTTGTTGCTAAAGTACCATTAGTCGGCAGTTTCCTGGCTAAACGAAAACTCGCTATAGAGTTACAAATGCAGAACAGTTAGTAAAGCTTGATTCCCTTGGATACTCGAACCGCTGCTTTATGTAGCTTGCGATATATCTTACATCCTGTACACAAGCATTTAAGGTGAGTGCCATCATATGACGCAAAACAACCTATTCGTGCTCCTTTACTATTATATTTATTAGGCCTATTGATCTTCGCGCTCTACCTCAAAAACTTGTTGCCATTTATTCAATATGGCAAACCCTACTAATTGTTAATGACACGAAAATCTTCCTTGCGTTCATGCATTTGTTATGCATGCTTGCCTTTCAAATATTTAGAGCGACCTTATGGCACTGGATGTTTGGTGGGACAATTGGCATTTGGCGTTCTTAATAAAGAAAGATTACGTTCTTTCATCCTGGTACAATATATTACAGAAAGGTTGGCGCTTCATGCCGCGCCGCTTATTGATACGTTAACAGGTTGGGACCTAGTTGTGTACCAGTCTATTTCTTAACCCTCTGCAACGGAACTGAACTATGGCTCAACTTAAGCATGATTTGTCTTCGACTATCTATTCGGATTAAGGGCAATGCGTGAACCTCATTCTCATTGTTTGCATGCGCTAGTCCTATGTAAGAATATAGTTGTATTGTATACCAAGTAAAGGTCGTGGAGCAGAGCATTGCTTGAATACTTTACAAATATTTAACGGAACCTTCCTCAGGCTGTTATTCTCTTTATAATCCTAGTCACTTTTGTGAAATCGCACTAGAGCCTTTGTGGATGAGATGACTAAAGATCCTCCTCGTTTTCCTGTACATCCATAAAATCTATGCAAATGCGAACCCACGTACCCCCATCCCGTCATCGAGTAACACATCTTACATCTTTCTGTCACATATACACGATTAGCATGCCATGGCTTCCGGCTCGACTATCTAGGTCCCCATTTATAATCTATTCTATACCTCTTGACGTTGGCCTAGAGCTGACTCCCTTTCTCTTGCTCAGCTAGCAGGAATTGCTTAGCAGACCATGGTTTCTATCCTATCATTGCGACGTGGCGGATGCGACTTGCAACTAAATAAATTCACAACCTCTTGCCTATTACGATGATCCTCCCTACTCCATGGACGGCAATCATCTAATTAGAAGGGTTTCTATGATATAAGTTGCACTCGCAAACCGATCCAACAGAATCACAGGTGAAAAGGCATATTTGCGATTCTATTCAACATGACAACATTTACGAATCTACATCTACACACACGTACTTCAGTTTCCAACTTCAATAACGTGTAATATGTTCGCACAGTGACAAATTTTTCCTGCTGATCTAAACATTAGTATGCACTCGCAGGCGTGCCTAGCACTGCCGACCACACAAAAACTATCTACGGCAATTTTTATATGCATGGTGTTGAGTTAGCACAAGTTTTATAGCACCACAAATTGCACAGCAACAGCGCTGTAATAGAAACAACATGAGCAGCCCCTTTTGCAAATTCTATTGTTCCTAATTCATTATTATACTCCGAACGTTACAGGTATGTAATTACAACGGCATTATGAATACTCACGGCTTTGCATTTTTTCGTGACAAGTGGGTTTTTCTAATATTATTTCGTGGCAATTATGCATTAAGTTTAGCATCTCAATAATACAGCGCACGTAGTACTCGAAGGAAACTAACCAGAATAAGTTAGAGGATAACCGAGTGAATTAATGCATCCAAATCTTTATTTCTATGGTTTCTACGTTGACGACAATTCTGTGTCCCAGCAAGCCAGTTAAGCAATAAAGCTCTGCTGGTTATTGTGCTGGGTATTATATGAAGAAATTTGGTATCTATCGTAAGAAAATCAACTGGATTGCACTTTTAAATAGTTAGTTCAGCAGGCAATGTTCTTGGCTAATGGAAAGAGCTCAAAGCTTGCGTACGGGGGCGTAGAATGTGTTCATTTTAATAAGTTGATTATATTAACTAAAAAGCATATCCATAAATTTAGTAAAACATAGAGCGCGAAGGCGATTTTAGACAAATCGGTAGACTTCTTTAGGCACGCCTGGTAGTTCCTACCGCGGCCTGTATATGTCACATGCCAAAGCATGTGGTCTCATGAAGAGGCAAAATTAAACGTTCAGCTTTGTTGCTTCCTAGCGAGCAGATTTCGTGGGACTCGCAAAAAGTTAGTGGCTTCACGTTCCTTTGTTTGTAAGGCTATTAAATGCTCGCAGTTGCATGTCGCCACACATAAATAAATAAATAAATAAATAGTATATTCTCGAATTTCCGAGACACACCTGACCAGGCATGATCAACGTTTACAAGCAAGTTATGTTTCGCAACAAACACGTTGCTATGTATGTAATCGGCAGTAAGCCGAAAGTTGTCCAAGCTTTGGAAATTGTAAAATTAATCTTGAGGTATAAATTCGTCAAAACATGACGACAAGTTGGGTTCTAATGGGCGTAGTGTAAACAGGCTGTGCATTCAGTTTGTAGAGAAAACTTGTCAGGAAAATATTTCATTAAGATTCAGGTCGGCTTGCCAGTATGTAGTTGTGGGCAGTGACTTTATTCAGTAGCGAGTCACATCCGCCACGTCGCAGTGTCGTTAAGCGGACATTTGTGGCTTTTTATAGGAAAAACGCTTGCAAGGCGAACACCCACCACGTCCTGAAACACTGTCAGAAATCCGTTTGTACACTAATGTAAAACTGGCAGAGCAGCTCGTCGACTGATTTAACCCTCGGTTAACCGCCGTCAATTGCCTTCTAATTTCCTCTGTTAGCTGAACAGGTTATTTTTGGTCGGGGCGGCCATAATGGCTGAGGCCTATGGAGGGTTAGACCTTCGTCATCTTCGTGTCCAGGTGAGCAAAACTTCCGTTTCTTGCTTCTAGAATTTACAGGATTATGTATACATTACTGTATACATTACATCGACTCTTTGCTCTACGGTAGGATTGTGAACGAGCACAGAAGCGAATATAGCCTAGGCGAGTGGTTGTCCTGCTAAAATTAACTCGGTTGCTGTAAGCCATACTTTGGTGCATTTTATCCTATTCACCTGAACGGTTGTTTGGCTTGGTTACCGGATCCGCCGGGCCGCGTGAATGGGATCATCCGATAAGCTGGGAGCCGGGCTCTAACCAATGGCGGAAATTTGGTTACGGGCCAAGGCGAAATGGAACAGCGGGCCTCAAGAAGGCAAACGCACGACTTAAGAATTAATTATTAAGGCTTCAATAATAAAATTGAATGCACTGCGTACGTCTATAACTTGTTCCAATAATGTAAAGTTTGTAGTAAAGTAGTTTACTGCAACCATGGTAACAAGTCTCCGAAAGTTCCAAACTGAGTAACTGCGGCGTAATGCTGATGTTTCAGGGGCCTGTTAAACGGTGAAATATGTTAGTTGTCTAATTTACATAAGCCTATTTCAAGCATTCTATAAATCAAAACGCACTAAAACGTTGTACGAAATGTATAATTCAGGCATACCTCACATGGTGGGCTGTGATTGTTCGTTGGTGATGAATTCTTATAAAATTACATTTGCTGCAACAGGGAAATTAGGATTATCCGCAACGTACAATAAATTATATCCTGCAAATCAATGAAACGGAAATGGTGGTGTTGTTGAATGTTAACCGGTGGAGGAGGTTTAGTAGCCATATTATTTGGAAATTTGCAATTAAATAGCGGAACTGGTAAAATCTATATGATAAGTACGCAGAACTACATAATGATCGGCATAAATTATCTTCTAAAATGTGACAAGGGTAATGTCAACTCATAGGACGTGTGCAGTTGTGCACTGCGTTGAAGTATCTGCAAAATATTGACGCGGAATTCATTTCGAGGTATTAATGTGCCGGCCATCCAGTAGGCATACTGGGCAGCGGTGATGCAACCTTAATGAGGAATAGAAATAGTCTGATATATAATGCATAAACGTAAGCGTATATTTTACGGGTTGAACCTGCAGTTAAAAAGTAAATACCAGATATCCCAGATAGTATGGATATATATATCACCCGAAAGATATATATCATACATTTATTTAAATCGTACTTTTACATGACAATAGAAATCAGTAAAAGGAGAACAATGTGATATATATACCTAAGTATATGTTCTTAGACAAAAGTCCAATATATATTTGGCTGGTGGCATCCTGTTTCGGATTTGCCTGTCACTGTGGCCAGCCACAGGACGCCTGCTCATACAGGGGAACAATGATTGACTTGCGCTGCATCACTCAGAGCTCCAATCACACACCCCATATCCGGTGCGAACACGAAGGAATAATACCGAGAGGTACGTGGATGGTAGCCACGTTTCGTCAACGGAGCGGGCCCCCACTCCGTCCAAGTCAAACAAACACGCTGTACTTGGGAATCGATTGCACACAAGGCGGTGGCTGGAACGTGGTTCGTTCTGAACTGAGTACATGGAACCACTATTTGACCCTAACACGGCCACAAGGGCCGTGCACCCCGTCCCCTCCCGCAACCACCAGCTGTCTCCTAGAGCCAGTGAGGGCGAGGTAGTGGGTAAGATCCAGGTGGGCCCCTTGTCAACAGGCACATCAAGCGCAGCCACGCCGGAGATATCAAGCAACAGCCGATCACTTGAAACAATAAGATGTAATGGAATAAATAGGCTAATGCATACCGAAACGGAGACATAACCCCTCACTAAATGAGCGTACAACAAATGAGTACGAACGAATCCGCGATACGTTCACGAGGTCAGAAAATAAAATTTATGGAAATGCCCACAAACACGAAAATGCTATCGAAAGTAACCAACTTGGCCTTAGCGACGTGTGAAAGTTTATAGAAGAGAGTACTGGTAGACAATTATATAAGAAAGAAAAGCATTAAGACGAACTTGCAAACCCACCAAGTATATATATATTTATGTATATGAAAACCACGCTAACACATGTCCATATATTTAGACGTATATTTTTCTACTGGAATGTATGTGGAAGTTTGCAAGCATGACATACATTTGGAAACGTGATACTGCATTCGTTAATCGGTAAATGCTGGCGTTTCCTATGTAAGGTTGCATATTTCTTTCGTTGAATATCAGCACTGGTAATCAGCATGCGGCATAATAATAGACCATCGGAAAATGGTTGCCACCTGCAGTGTCAAGTGCAATGTAGCCATGTGTCCTGACTTCGGGCGGGCAACATGCACTGAACCTTTTCAAAAGTTAGGTAGGTAAGTAAACATTTAGGTTATGTAAGCGAAAATCTGCTCACGGTGCCACAATGGAAGAACGCGGAATAATTTAGTGCGTTATACTTTGTAGGATAATATACGCTCAATGTTTAACGGAGCCTATGATCTATATAACATTGGTTGGAGTAGCAGTACATACATGAACGCAGGATGGTGAATTGTTGTTATGGGAAACTGAAGAGCTTGCGACAAACGGGTAATTTACCGAATAGACCAGGCGCGCACTTATTAATTTCGCGTTGGCGATGCTGAAGGAAATGGAATTGGAAGGGTTGCACATGACTACCCAGGTTCGCAGCAAATAAATATGTACGTATGTTTAGAACTGTTTTGCTTGTATGTGAGAACAGCCATTCGAACCATATGCGACGACTGTCGTCTGTGTTGGAAGTGTTCAAATTGATCATAAACCCCAAAGCAACAATACTGAAATACGTTTGGTGCTTTTCGGTCACGACATAGAGCGGCTATGCTTAAGAAATGGCAGTCTATTGGAGCGTTAATGAATGTGATCTACGATTACGGACCCATCGCCTGGACTAGCGGCTAAGTGGTGCGGCGCAAGCAAGCGGTTGAGTGAGCACTACTGCTTTGTATGGATGCACCATAAGGCTGTAGGGCATAGCGTGGCCCTGGAAAGGGCCTACGGGTCGTTCACTAAGTAATTAGAAGGCGTAGGCACTTAGAAGTGCAGACTAACCAGGAGCATGCGTACGTCATGGCGGGCCGTTGTGGTACCGGAGTACAGTTTATGGTAAATGCTCAGGAGCTGTAAAATACAGAAGCATGGGCGAGCATCGGTTATCTGAAAAGTGATTGATTGGAGCAGCACCAACCACCTGTAAACATGGCTGGCACTGCGGTGCGGTATACAAATAACGGCGTGTAGCATGCTGGCGAGAAAGTGAGTAAGGGGCGCGGTAGACAAGGCACGTCGAAATAAACGTGCATCAGGTCCCTGCACACTTACATTTTCCAAGGTGGTCATTTACCGGAGCAGTCATGAATGGACTAAAGGGACGCGGCATGCTGCAAGGATCGGGAGATATGGTGTTATATAGTTGGACTTTTATGCCAACGTAATGGGTGCTTACTAAACCTGTATAACTGCCACGGATGTAGCATTACTGTCGGCGTGCAAGGAGACTCCCTTGGTTGCCTCGCCCTCAAGGCCTTGCACGGAGAAGTAATATAGGTCCCATAACAAGGGCATATGCTCGAAAATTAACCAGTGTCCATGTTGGCTTTACTACAGTAAGCCTGTGTATGCCCAACAGTGGTACACCAATATTGCCAATAGCTCTACCGGCCTTCATAAACGGTGGTTACTTAGTCCATATACTTCCAAGACACTAACCTCAATATTGCCAAGAAGTAAATTACGAATATTGGCTCCACATGTTTCCACGACGTATTCGTTTTTATCCTATATTTATCCCATATTATCTTTCATTAAGGCGACAAGCGTAGCCGATATTGTTGGCTCCACAGACGTTCGCGACCAATGTGTATTGAGCTTAATTTGGCGGCACGGCGTTGTCATCAGTACCAATGCTAATAAAACATAGTTTGAACTTCACAAGCCTCCAAGACGTTTGTTTACTGTGCCAATATAAGGCCTTTGGCAGCTGCATCAACAATGCTGCTGTAGAAGTAGCTGCTGTTGGCTTCACGCGTTTTCCTGACGGGATTATAAGGCCCTAACCCAGTAGCAGCAAAATGTTTACTGGCAAAGTATGCAAAATAAATACGGCGCGCCTCCACCACGAGTATTGATTACGTCCATGTACATCACCTTTCCTTTTCTCCGAGATCCGGAACTTCTTCAGGATCGGGGATTGGACCAGGAAAGCTTTTATGCCAGGGATTGGACATAACCCACAAGGACCTACAAAGAACATGGCTGTACAACAAATGGATACAAAAGCACTCACTACCACGACCGTTATCTAGTAATGATAGCTGGACACGAGGTTCTCACACTTCTGCAAAGTTTACATAAACCTGAAAAATCCAGACGAAAGAAACTGACGTTTGGCCATCTAGACAATCAAAAAAATGACACTTCGTGTAGGTCTCACCCGCCATGGGCCTCAGTTATTATGGCGGCCCTGACCAAGGATACCTTATCGACTAACAGAGGAGATTGGAAATTAATTGACTGCGGATAACCGTGGGGGAAATCAGTCCGCAAGCTGCTGTACCAGTTTTACACTAGCGTACAAAAGGAATTCTGTCCGTGTTCCAGGACGTGGTGGGAGTTCGCCTGGCAAGCGTTCACTATATACAAAGCCACAAATGTCCGCTTAACAACACTGAGACGTGGCGGATGTGACTCGCCAATGAATAAAGTCACTGCTTACAACTACATCCCGGCAAGTCGACTAGAAATATATATTAATATTTTCCTGACACGTTCAGGAGTAAGTTACTGCCTGCCTACATGTATCGTTTTCACTACACATGTACTGACCGGGCTGGTTACAATAAGCACGCTAGAACCCAACCTGTCGTCATGCACTGACGACATTATTCCTCACGATTACTTTCACAACTTCCATAGCCTTTGCAATTTTCGGCTTACTGCCGATTATATGCTTAGCAACGTGTTCGTTGCGAAACATAGTTACATGTAACGTTGAGCATGCCTGGTTTGGTGTGTCTCGACCAATTCGATAATATACTTTTTAACTCATTACTTAATTAATTATATCGGACGACATTAGCGCTACGAGCGAAGCTACTGACGTGGATTAAAGTAATGTTTCAAGAAGCATACATACATGGAATGGGTTTTATCAATGTTATTGGTACAAGGGTTACGCGGGTCATACAGCATTTCAATTTTCCGGTCAAGGAATGCAAAGGTTTGATATCCCAGTCGTTGCATAATCACAGAAATATGGCCTAATCCATACAACAAGGTAATGAAAGGGAAAATGCCACGAAATTCAAGGCGGACGTTTGGACCAATTCCAAATATTCATGTCATTATGGGGAGCGGTTTCTGCGCACTTGACCCACAACGCGCAAGCATTGAGGATCGGTGTATTGGAAATTTTGCCACAAACACACAGGAAACCAAGATGCATAGATATAACGCAGGGTTGAATTACAGGTTCAAGTGGTACCGAGGTTGTGCACATCCAGGCAGTTAGCGTGGATCTTTCAAAATACATATGTGTAGGAGATGAGTATCTGGAAATGAAAATGCCGCTGGATTCGATAAGAGACTCATGCTCACCAGGCGTGGCCGTGTTACCTCGCAACGTCTGACTAGGGTGCCTAAAGAGGGCGCAACATGAAAGGTAAATGAACCGCAAATGCGGACCTTATGAGCAGACCATCTCACCCGCAGTTGCTTTCCAAAATAAGGTGATGTCCGTTTCTGCTACACATCATTGCTGCAATCCGTTAGTTTTCGGAAAGGCGGAAGATGAAGTTCTCATCCATAGACGTAGATTGCATAGAGGTGAGGCAGGTTTACTGCAATGGTGTATGCAAGCTGCTTGTGGTCACCAATGTGAGTCAAGTTAGGCGGTATCAGAAAGACATAGTAAAGTGTCTCATGAAAACCAATATTTGACGGACTTGGCCGATCGATGTACAGGAGCGCAGTGCAGTAACGTTTTATGACCTTCAAATTATTCACCGATATTCCCGTCCTTGCGGGTGAGCGTGTAAGTCGCTCGTAATTCACAAAGCTTTCACACTGAGAAACGGTTTTATCCCTTGAAAAGAAGGGCATAACGCACGCGGAGACAGGATTGAACCACCAAACAAGGAATCCGGATGGAGCATATCTACTGGCGATCTTAAAGCCAGTTATATATATGCGATGCACCTACCTGCAGTGTTGCGGACGATGTGAGCATTGGATCATCATAGGTGGATATCACTTGGCCTACAGAGTTGCATCCTGATTAATAGATGGATGTGAGCGGTCCGACTGGCGGACGCGTTCAAGGCTTTGAAGTCGAGCGTGGCTATTAGCCGTCAGTTTTTCCTCAGTGCATACACTCCATATACTGTAAGCGTGAATGTCGTTACTTCTAATTTGGCATGGGGTAGAGTATAAGCTCCCTGCTTGGGGAGCCATATATGTGAAACCAGTGGGGACGATTATCAGCCATACCCGGCAAATAACCTACTGAAGAGCTTGGTTGATAGCAAGGATAGGTCAGGTCAGGTTCAAAGGACGATACAGGCCTCGCCTAACTAGTGCCCTGGTTTATGCATAAGTAAGCGAACAAGAGCCCGCGGTACTTCGACCTCTAATTTGGATACCACGTCCATGACGGAATCAAGGAATTTATTAGGAAAGGTGTAAAACGGAAGGGTTTTGTCTTGTCATAAATCTAGTGGGCAACTCAAAGAACCGACGCGGGGGAACATGCAAGAATAGCCAGAGAATTCTGTAGCAAAACAAATTGAAACAGCATCGCAAGAGAAATTCTGGTAGTTCAAGTGAAGGGGATTAAAGTTCATCAGCACTAAACGCCTAGTCGTCGAATGTTTATGAATGAAATCAACTAGACCGCCCTCAACCGTAACGGGCTTCTATCTACCAACACAACTTTCAGTTGCACGGAAGAAATATACAAATTATCCTCGAGCGCGCAAAGCATACGTCGTCAATATGGTAAGGGCTGAGTTGACTTACCAGGCAACACTACCAGAGCGACGATCAAAGGTGCAATCACACCCTTCTTATCAACGTTATACACGTTAGCTAGAGTTGAGTAACACAGGTACCGTAACGCAATACATAAAAGAAAAAGGGAAAGGTACCACAGGTACAAGCCAGCTGAGCCACCAGTAATGGATGGACATCGTTCCAGTAAGCTACTTGCAGTCTAATATACAGCAAAAAGGTAATTTCCTATGCAGAATAATAAACTGGTAAATAGTGCGATGGTGGTTGGAGGGGAGGCTAAGAGGGAAGCGGTGGGACAAGGAAACTCACAGCAGAAAGCTACTGAGGTGGGCTCCTAAACACATCAGCAAGTGCATCCAGCCAAACGTGTTCATTGTTTTTCGGACCCAAACCAGGGAGCCGCGAGGCTCTGACTAATGCCAGCTCGGAGGTAAAGGCCTTAATTCCTCTCCAATTTGTCAGCGCTTGGCTACCTTTCCGCTTTTTCCATCCACACCACAGGCGCGTAAACAACGCACGTCGCGGGAGTCGGTGGTCTGGCACGCGTAACACGTGGTCGAGCCATTGGAACTAGGTGCGTGAAGTTACGGTGCTCAGCCGTTCATTACCATTTCCTAGGCCAAATATAAGGCGTCGAACGTGCTCGTTGCTCACGCGCTGTTCCCACCAGATGTGAGCTAAATTGCGAAGGCACGGATCCTCAAACGGAACTCGCCTATTTATGTCCGTTGATCAAAGGTTCAGGTATCACAGCCATACAGTAGTGTCAAACGTACCGCTGCATTGTTCACTCTACCCTTCATAGCGAGAGTAAAGTCGCGCCACGGCGCCATTATGATCCTTGGTCTGACTATTACCTGACAATATGCTCCCTCTTATGGACTACATCTTTTCGTTTATTCCTTTCATTGTAACGAAATGTTTTAATATTCCAAAGAAGCTGTGCTTGTATGCATATTTGATCATGCCTTTTAGAGGTGTGTCTCGTTTTACAGAGAATATACTATTTATTTATTTATTTATTTATAAGTTGTGAAGGTTAGCAAAAGCGTCTCCAGCTTTGGCGACACTGTTCTCGAGCGTATCTTCAATCCCACAGGCGCTGATAAAACTTCCTAGGTAGTTGAAGTTTTGGAGGACTTCTGGCTGATCCCTAACTATGGTCAGAGAAGGAGGCTGTCCAGGCTAACGTTGGAATAACGCATTGCACTTCGATGGTGCAAAACACAGCCAGAAGCAGCTGACAGCCAGTGCTAACCTATCCAGTGCCCTTTAGCACTTCTGGGAGCTGTCACAGATTATGACAATATTGTCAGAATACTCTAAATCAAGAGGTCGTTCTCCTGGGAGCAGCTACATACCTGCTAACTCGTGCCCTGTGAACGCGCTTTCCAAGGCTTCGTAAATAAGGAAGTTGAAGAGGAAAGGTGATAGCGGGCATCCTTGTCTCACACTACTGGAGATATGAAAGGGCGACGCGTGCTTGTCGTAAGCCCTCACTCTGCCTGAGCTACGCGTATACTGATCGGCTAATATTTACCTTTTCACATGTACACCTTGGTGGACAGTCCCAAGTGCACAGTTATCCACCAAATCGAACGCAACTTCGATATCGAGGAACACGACAACGGTGGGCCGGCAGTAGGTGTGACGGTGTTCCAACAAACTGACACGAATTGATGACGTAGTCCATGCAGCCACGACCTCGAAGAAATCCGACTTGCTCTTCACGAATATGCTTTCTGTAGGTGGTATCCAGTCTGTGAAAGATGACCAGAGCAAACATTTTTGAGGCGATGGAGATCAGTCTGTTTCCTCTATGGTTGTCGCATTCCAATCGCGTGCTTCCCTTGAAAACTGGGAGTATGACGGAGCGGCTACAGTCGGTCGGGACGGTTTCCTGCTCACACAGTTCCCTAGTAGCTCGTATAAACCCACGCATGAGCAGGTCCCCTGAATTTGAAGAGGGCTGGAGGTAGATCAGCTGGTCCCACGGTCTTATTTAACTACAACAGTGCAATCTCATGTTCGATTTCTGAGCGAGAGGTGGATCCCAAAAGACCGCCTAAGGAGAAGGGCAATCAGTGGCCGGCGAGAAAGCTAAGCATTCAGACCGAATAACTTGCTTTTCAAAATACTCAGGCCAAAGTTCCATGCGGCTTGACCAGTTGTGATAAACTGTCCACTCACGTCGCCTATAGTTGCACTAACACCAGGTCTTCTGCTGCCTGTTTTCCGGATCAGCTGCAGTACCTTATAATGGTTACCAAGGGCAGCTGCCATTTCCATCTCCGAAGCACGATGACACCGTTAGGATTTGCTATCTCTCTTCAGGCTAGCACGAATTTTCGCACGGACATTTTGGCAACTTTCCATGTTTTCGCTTCCAGTCGGAATGTACCGGCGAGCATGGATAAGTTCAGGAGACTGAGAAGAGACCCAATGTTCATGTTGGCCACTAGGCTTAGCACATGAGGATTTGCCTGCTGCTAGTAAGGTTTGGTGAAAATGAGATAAATAAGTTTCAAGTGCAGCCGGTGAGTGCATACTCAACTAGCATGACAGCGTTGGTTGATAGGCATTCAGAAAAGTTGTTTTGTCAGCTGGCTATTGTCAATGCGCTCACAGTGTCTGCTTGGGCGTCCGCCAAGTTGCATCCGCAAGTCAGCACACACAAGGGCATGGTCGGTGGCCACACCTGTGTTCCAAATCGAACGACCGTTCGGGACGCAGCAATACGATTGATTTGCGTCCATAGCTGGTTCGAGGCTGCTGTGCGCCGACACCCTGCGGCGGGTGCTGTGTCCGAAATTAGTGCCCGCAAGAAATAAGCCAGCATCTTCACATAAATGAAGTAACCGCCCACCGTGTTTAGTACGGGAGGCTATACCATGTTGGCCACCCAGATGCAGCTCATCAGTGGATAATTTTTCAACTTGAGCGTTCGGATCAACAGCCGGCACAACAGGGTCCGAGCTTCTTCTGTGGCGAAGGAGTTCGTCCATTTGGCGACAGAATTCGTCTTTTACCAAAACAGTGCTAATGTTTGTGGGTGTAAAGGCAGCGATGCTGAATGGTGTACACCTTTTATTCCCGCGCGACTTCCAAGCTTTGAACGAAGCAGCCAACGGACCGTGCAAGTCAGTCTACGGATTGGGATCCAATCAACCAGAGCAACTTCAGCCTGGGGATTCAGAACGATTCAAACACTGGCTTCGTCGGTGCTCGAAGCCGCATCGTTGTTGGATAGACGCTATGAGAAAGGTCTGCTGGTGTCACCTGAAGGGGATTGGAAAGTAAGCACCGAGCTCGAGCCTTGCAGGCTTGTCCCCGATAAGCAGCAGATATCGATCAACAGTGTCTATCATGTTCGGACAAGTGCTCTCTGTGGACCGAGCTATATCAATGTGCGTGCTTTGTGGCATGCTAAGCTAAGAGTTGATCGAAGGCTTCAAATGAACGCCGATGAATTTGGCTTGGTCGCTTGGCTGCACATGAGCTTTCGACAAGGCAGAAAGGACGCTACACATTCACCTGAGTTGAAAGTAAAAGGTAAAGGTACAGAACACCAAGTTAGGGGAGGGCCAAGCATTCAAGTTTTAAAGCTGGGGGATAAAACTGAAGCTGGAACGGGAGGGTGAGTGAACAGGCGTAAGAAAGGGAATAAGATGGATAGGTTTGTGTAGTAACATCCAAACCCCTATCCATTCGGCTGGATGCAGCAGATAGGGAACAGTGGCTTATCTTCCGCGTTAGCCAGAGTCATAAAACTGTTTAAAGAGTTATTTGTTGTATTGTCTGGGTCGGGTGCTCTCAGGTTGGCCAGGCCTAGACAGGAGAACGATCCGTGTACTCAACCAATAACTTTAGCTAAGCTACCAGACCGCAAAGCAACCGGTTCGGAGTTGGGCTAAAAGGAGTTCGTTTTAAGGAATAAGGAGCCGTCGTTTTATAACCCCAAACATGGAGGCTGAGTTCGTCTAGTCCCTAACCCTTGACCAATCTGATATGAGTGACTATGAAGGTGTGAAAGCACCACCCAGCATAGCTCAATAGATTTCTGAAGCGCGTCAACTATGGCACAAAGGTAAGGTCCAGCCCCATTGCGAGGGCGCACACACCACAATAGTGCGTGGCCCCATAAGCACACTTCAGTCCGCGTGACCTCGGTGGACAACCGTGTATCAGTTAATGTAAGAACATTGCACCCCCATTGTCAACTATGACGTTGACTTGGCAGAGCTTGTTTCGCAGAATACGCGAAGTATTGAAGATCGCCTGTATGTATTTGGTATGCTAAGCCCTGGCTCGTGCGTCATCGGAACCGGTTCTGGCAGAAAGGAAGTGCACCGCCGGCGCACCACCCGGAAACCAAATAAGAGATCTCATCTGCTGCTTCACGGCGGGTTTGAATATTCTACAGGTACCCACAATTTTACCGTCTCCGTCAAAGAGAGACCTAAGTGCAACATGACACCAGTACCTTTGAGATTGAAGGCAAACAGAAGTAGAGCTTGGAGTACCTCTGGAGCGCACCGAGCAGCAAGCAACATCCTTCTGGGTCGACGAGCTACGGAGTCTAACGCGTTTTCGCAAAGTGACTCTGAACATGCCCAGCAGTACAGTTTCTTAAAGCAAATCTTACATGAATGAAGATCAACTGACATATCCACCTTTAGGAGAGCAGCATGACTTAGTGGCGATACTGAAAATAACACCGCAATTAGTATACGAGTTTGAGCCACGCGGGATACTTAGCAAACGCTCTGTTGACTTTGGCAGGTTCGTATTAGAGTACCATATTTAGTCTCCAACGTCGTAAACGAATCCACCTTGGATGACTTAACTGCGGCAGAAATGGTGGGGAATGGGGATACGGCACCTGAAGGACTTGGTACATCCCCTTAGGCTTTGCCAAGTTTTAACCTTCTTCACCTTTACTTTGACCGGTGCAGAAACCCGGTGGTCTCGCCGGCTAACAGATGAAGCAAACACGGTATCTGAGTGTTCGTTGCTAACAGGGTCGCTAGTAAATTGTGTGCGGACAGTAGATTGGGAGCAGCTGCCGGGTCCTGAAGTTGTATCTTCCACTGCCCCCTGCCGGAGACCTAAGCGGTCCAGAAAGTAATCACAGCAACCAAGTTGCCCGTCCAGCAAACAAGCAGACCTCAGGCTTTCCAGGGACATTAGGCTGGTAGTGACAGAAGTAAAAGGCTCAGTGCTACACACACAGCAGACAACACAAATGTGCGGTATGCTCCCGCTACTAGCCATACGTGCATACTGAACCAGATGCAAACAAGTACGGTCAACTAGGAACCAATGGCAACAAATACCGCATTGCAGGCCCCTGGTCGTCTGTAACCGCTGTGAGATATTTGGCTTTGCGAAATATAACCAACCAGTCGTTGGAAGGAAACGAAGAGTTTGGGAGGTACTCACAACCGTCTAGACAGCAAACTTAGAAACCAAATAAATGTAAGAGCTAAACTACAGTTGTGCACCCTTTTACGGTGATATGGGATGCAAGCGACAAAAAGAGAGTCAGAAATACCAAGAGTATATGTATGTAGTAAAAATGGACTAACCGAAGCGTAACCAAAGAATCAAGACCAGGTGAACTCAAAGCATGTGACGGCAGGTTCTTTGCAAAGCGGCAAAGACACAACGACCAAGAAACCGCGGGCGCGCAGACAACTTCCACCGAAATGAGCAACTCACAAGAAGTCAAAGTAAATGCGCCGTTTGCAAATGCTTAATGGCGCGCAAGCGGCGGGAGCTGATTAACATTCAGTTATCAAAAGGCGAGAAACCACTCAGGGCTTTAGAAACTTCAAAGGTTCATGACAGAGAATCCAGGGACAAAAAGTCTTCAGCTCAACCAGCTTCCCGGTTCATGCTTCAGTAAGCGAAAATAGCTCCCAGTACATCGACATGAAAATCGATTATTGCGTTTATACGCTTCTTTCAGGTGGTTAGAGACTGAAATGAGTATGCACAAGTAAACGGGAAACATGGTCATCCACATTTCTCATAGGCCTCGTTTAAGTCCCCCCACTGTCTTCGGGAAAACCCAAAAACTGGCTTCTAACGATGCATTTTCCACTTGGCTCAGCGACGGGACAATCGAAGCTTTTGATGGTAGGTTTAAAGCGCTCGTCAAGATGATAGCGATCCTGAAACTGCTGCAACCCAGTTAACATTTTACCTTGCCCGTAAGGAAGATACCTACAAGTCAATTTTGTGGGCAAGGATAGTCAACACTTGCTTTTTGTAGAAGTACGTAGCAGCCACTAGTTAAAATTTCTTCATATGCTCCGTTATGTCAGCAAGTTTAAGGGAAAAAGCACGCAAGAAATGCTACAACGTAGCCATATCGTCCGCCATGATTGCCGCTTCTAACGTGGCACCACAGCGGTTTATTGCCCATATTTGTCCACTTGAACAACCACAGAGTAGGTATAGTTGCCATCCATTTACAGCAACAGGTAGAGGTATTTGCCATGCAGACCTCTTTTTATATATTTTAACCTTCACACTCAACCTAATCAATCTTTAGCCTATCGTACAATACCACCCTCACCACGTATGCCTATAACAGATTGATTAGAATCCCTGGCCGAGATAAGCTGACTTGTAGTTCAGTCAATGACGAAGCAACATTTGCTGAAGTTTTGCGTGCCAATGGTGCAATACGAAACATCTTCATTAGATGCATTCTTATAATTAAGGTTAACAAACAGTAATCAACACGGCAGCACGCGCCCACTGAAATGTGATTGCCCATGTGCAACTATACCATATATTGAGACCAGTTTGGAAATAATAAAAGTGGAGTTCGACGTATTTACTCAATCCAACAGCTAACTGCTTTGGTCTCTTTCGCAATCCGCATTCTTTGTGGCTTGCTGGTTAGATAAAACTATTTGAATAATCTCAAAATTTAACCGTTTTCCTCTTAAGTAGTAAAAGTTTGTCTAGTAATGCCAGCATAGTTGGACAAAGTTAGTTAGCAGGGGCTGCTGCTGGGCAAACCTGGCGACATATTCATTTACTTTAGCATGTGATACGATTAACACCTTTCATAAAAGGGAGAAAAGCAACTGTAAGTCTTTTGTCCTCGTTTGGTCTCATCAGATGGATAGCCTAAACTAGGGTGGACCTCGACGCCTGCTGTTCAAATGTTGTCGCCTTGACTTTGACGTCTTGCCTTGGTCTAGTTAAAAGAAGACGGATTGCTGAATGAGGATTGTGAATCGCATTCCAACCACAAAGCGGCTACACCAAACGCCACTAGGCACACGCGGAAAATGTTAGTTAATCGAGTAACTTAACTTCTTCAATTATATTCGCAACGACAATGTCAGTAGTTGACGCGCGGGAGAGATTTCGCTTATCAGTGAAACCAATCTATCTCCATGACTTAATGACCTTCACCCATGTGAGCACCATCACTATAAAATTACATATTCCGATAAGAGCAGCGGTACGTGTTACAATGCTTCCGCGTTACGGCTGGTTTCTTCTGGTTAGATGCGCTTTTAATAAAGTATATTCAGCAATCTAAAATAAAATATTTGTCCCAGTAAGTTGATGCGGTAAAAAACATAAGATATTAAGATATGTAGGAACGAGGTGACTGTTCGCTATTAGCACCAATGGAACCCTTCGTATTTGCTATACAACCGAGAAGTGCCGTCTGTGTCTTCATTGTAAATGTGTAACAGGCTTCAGTTTTATCAATAAATGGATGTACTAATATGAAAGAAAACTTTAATAGCAACTGCGTGCAAAAGTACGGAATCAGTGACGTTGTTAGTGAGGTAATAAGCGCAAGCCAATATCAGGTTTCACAATTCGAATTCCTGCAAAAAGGAACTAACCTAATGCGATTGTGCGCAAGCCCGCCAAACTTTAAGTTGCTTGATGTTGGATGAGTCACATTTACTACCCGCCGTGTGCCTTGTCATATTCATAAGCATTTTTTATTATTACAGAAAAATACCAGTAAGGTAAGTTGCAATGTTTAAGTACGCAATGGTGTATTCGAACAATAACCAACGACAGAAATTTTATAATTACTATCATTTTTAGCGAACTCTTCTGGTTCCAAAGCGTGATTATTTGTAGATGGGTGACATCGTGCTCTTTCTTGGCTTCCATGTTGTCTTAACAGGCGAAGTTGCTAATAATGGATATGATTATAAGTAGTACACCAAGCGAACTTAAATAACCTTAAGTACAATAAAAAGCGGTGGCTCAAAATAGAAAGCAAAATCGAAAAGCAGGCATCTAAATGTTATGGTCTGTTGGCGTAGGCACTGTACTGGCGCTACGAAACGTTGCTGCACACCTAAAACTGACATCAAATGGTAGATGCAAGTCGCCTATGCAATTGACAAGAGTTGGTTTTATAACAATTAAAATATAGAGCCAGGCAATGAAAAGATAAGGTTAAAGACGTTCTTAGAATCTTTTCAACCACCTTCAATGAGGTGCAACGTGATAAACTTGTTCAAAGACGTCCGTAGGTCTTCGAAAACCCCGCGAATTTGCGCTCGCTAATCAATTGAGTCAGGTGTCCGATGCCGTGTCCCTGTAATAGTGTACCAACTTAATATGATCAACGTTAAAGGAAACGTTAACAGACAAACGTAGCCTGTCGGGCAGAGCCGGGGATACTAGTCCGTAAGCAATGACACGTAAGACGTGGCAAATACGACAGTGTAGAAGTCGAAGGTTACTGAACCCAAAGTATATTGCGTAGGCTACAAGAATAGGAAGCGAATGAGACAGAGAGAAACAAGCAGCAAGGTGCGCCCCAATACGGTTTGTGTCAACGGACGTGCAGTCAGTAAAACAGGCGGACGTTTTGTAGGCTAAAACAACCTTAAATTCCAATGTTACAAAATACTGAAAGAGCTCGTTTTCCGGTACACTGCAAGGGCCTCTCCCTAGAAGGCTGAAGGATGGAAGACTTCGATGGAGTTGTTAGCGGGGGAAAAGGAGGGTGAGGGTCGATGCGAACATTTGTAGGGGCTTGAGTAAGGGCTTCCAAAGTGGGGTGTGTAGCAGAGTTCGCCGAGTCCAGGCTTTGGTTAGTTATTATTTATGATGCTGGTGTGGACCAGAGTGCAGCATCAGTTGGACGTGGGGGCGGGCTGGTCGGACTGCAACAAACTGGCTAGTCCAGAAAATAGGCCGCCGCGACCCACCCTTTGCTACAGACCCGACGGTGAGCTTAGGAGGTGTCACTCCTCCACCGCATTTTAGTCCACGGTCCTCGTCCCAAGCAGAATTGCGGGCGCCCTTGTCCCAAGAAGAAATCTAGTGTCTTCTTCGGCAACGCCTAGGCGGCGTTTGGGGACCAACCCGTTCGTGGCTGTCTACGGCAGAGATCGACTGTCTGTTCCTTGGGTGAGGATGGGACCTAGGGCCGGCTAGCGACACGCTGGGGGTTGCGGTGAGCCGGTCGGCGAGTCCCTCAAGGGTTGCCTGGGCAGGTTATGTGGTTGAGATTCTGAAGTGTAGAACTCATAGGGTGTGGGCAAGGGTCGAGGAAGTGGCTTAGCGCCGGAGCAGGAACATGACGTGCAACAAAAAAACAAATACGCTTTTTAACTTTTAAAAATGTTTTTGGACGTTTTTGATTTTACTAAACGTTTGTGGATGCGTTGCAGGATCACCACTAGAGACGAAAAAGGCGTGTTTTTGGAAATAGCAAACTTTTACAAACTCTGAAAACTGACAGGACGTTTAGCCTGTCTACCGCGTCGGTCGGTTTCCTGGGGTTGCGGCGGGATAGGTTGTGGGTCTGAGGGTACGGAAGCCTTCGGGATATCCAGTGTTCGGGAAGTCACCACAGGTGCGGGTGCTTGTGCGAAAGCATAAGAATGGGTTGCAAGTGGCTCTTCAAAGCAAGCAACTTTGCGGCGGTCGATGGACACCGTTGTTCGGTGACCATGCTGGTCTAAAGTAAAAGGTTCCGGAGCCCGTTGCAGAACTCTGAGAGGGCCAGTGTAGGGAGGCTGGAGAGGGCGCCGCACTGCGTCGTTGAGGAGGAAGACCTGAGTGCAAGTAGAAAGTCCGGTGCATTTACACATCTTTAGTCTGTTCACGGGGCGGGGTCGAGCGTAGCGAACGCGTGCGTTGAGCTAGGGAGGACGCAAAGTTAGACGGAGGCATGCCCGAAGACGCGGGAGGTGAAACGAATTCTCCTGGTAACTTGAGCGTCGTGCCGTAAACCAGCTCTGTTGGTGCACATTGCAAGTCAGTTTTGATGCTGCTGCGAATCCCTTAGAGTACGAGCGAAGTGTTTCCGCTCCAGCTAGGGTCGGAGGAGGCGCAGAGCGAGGCTATATGCTGTCTATGGAAGCGTTCGACTAACCCGTTGGCTGCTGGGTGATAGGCTGTGGTATGAATGCGGCGAAAACCTAAGAAGTTGCAGAACGTATCGAATTGTGGGTCCGAAAGGCGTTCCTGGATCAGTTGTGATGGTGGATGGACATCCGTAGTGCAAGAACGACCGGTCCAAGAAGGCCCGGATAACAGTCGCAGCTGTGCAGTCTGTTACCGGAATGGCTTCGGACCACCTGGTGAAGAGGTCGACACATGTAAGAATGTATCCGAATCCGCGTGAAGGAGGCAAGGTACCTACCAGGTCAAGTGCATATGCGAGAACCGAGAGTCCGAGACAGGAAATGAACCAAGAGGACTGCGTGTGTGACGATGTATTTCGTACCGCTGGCACTAAAGGCGGGCGCGAGCCCAGGTACGAACATCCTTTTGCGCGTGGCCAAACGGAACGTTCGGTGACCAGTTTCAAAGGTGCACGGATACCGGGATGTGATAGTGCGTGCAGTGCGTCAAAGACTGTGCGTCTAAAGGAGACGGGCACAAGAGGCCTAAGACAACCTGTAGAAGTGTCAAAGAGAATGGTTGCTTTCGTGGTTTGAAGTGGAACAGGTTGCACATGCAACGAAGTGGACTGCAGATTTCGCTGTATGTCTTCCTCTTCAGCCTGAGCCGATGCCATGTCGGCGGGGTGGACGGTAGGCAAAACTGGAGGGTGATTGTGACGCGTGAGAGAGCATCATCGACGGGATTGTCGACACCTGAGACATGACGTATGTCAGCAGTGAACTGCGTGACAAAGTCTAGATGTCTTGTTTCCCGTGGTGAGTGTTTGTCTACAGCAGTTGAAGGCGAAGATAAGGGGCGTGTGGTCAGTGTAGACCATGAAAGCGCGACCTTCGAGTGTGGGCTGGAAGTGACGTATTGTTAGGTACATGGCACGCAGTTCTCTGCCAAACGTGCTGTAGCGAGATTCCGCTGACTGCCATCGCTTGAGGAAGAACCCAAGGGGTTGCCATTGCCCACCCACGTGTTGTTGGAGAACGGCTCTTACCGCGACGTCTGAGGCAGCAGTCGTTATAGAAATGCATGCAATCGATTCGGAATGAGCGAGGAGGTCTCCGTTGGAGATAGCATCCTTGAGGTCGGCAAAGGTTGCCTGTGCTGTGTTAGGGAAAGCGAACTTACGTTCATTTCCTCTGAGTAAGTCAGTCAGTAGCTGCATGAGCTGAGCGCAGCGCGGAATGAAGTGTCGATGGTAGTTGACCAAACCACAAAATCGCCGGAGGTGCTTGAACGAATTCGGGGCTGGGAAGTCCTTGATAGACTGGCTCTTATCAGGAAGGACTTCGATGCCAAACGATGAACGAGGTGGCCTAGGATTTCTACCTTTGGTTTGCCGAGATCGCGCTTAGTCGGGTTGACGGTGACACCGTGTTGGGTCAAGCGCTGGATGAGAGTTAAAAGATGCTTGAGATGCTCTTGTTCCGATGAACTAGCTACTAAAATATCAGCCACGTAGGAATAGGCGAAGTCTAAGCCACGAGTGACATCGTGGATGAAGTGTTGGAAGGGATGTGCGGCTTTGCGCCGTTCAACTGGCGTTCCTAAAAGTTCAAACAAACCGCAATCAGTGGTGACAGCTGGTTTACTAATGTCATTGTCTTGCGCAGGTACCTGGGGATTGGCGCGAACCAGACCGATCTTGCCGAAGTTTGTCTTACCTATGAGGCTTGCGGTAAGGTCCTGCATGTGTGGGAGGAGATACCTATCTATCTATCTGAATAAATAAATAAATAAACAAATAAATAAATAAATAAATAAACTTTTATTCTCGACAATGCGAGACACCTTGACAGGCTTGATCATGTTTAGCTAACATAGTGTGATCAGCAGTGTACAAATGTAAACGTTTGGCATAACAATGTATGTAAGTGTACGGGGGTATATAAGCGTGTATTTGCATATTAATGTATCTTGTTTCTTTGAATGTGCCGCGGCGTTTTTGACTGTTTGTTATCTTCAGGAAGGTGAGCATAAGCGATTGATGTCCTTGGGTTGGATAGCACTTTTCGGATATCCTCGGGCCAGTGACGTTAGTTTGTGGCGAGTCACATCCGCCACGTCGCAGTGTTGATAAGCAGATATTTGTGGCTTTTTATAGGGTGAACGCATGCCAGGCGAAAACCCACCACGTCGTGAAACACTGCCGCCGAACTATTTGCTGGAACCGGTTAAACCCGAACCACCCAGCTGGCACCACGAGGAGGTTGTTCGGCTAGCCAGTCTTGTTCTTCTAGCCAGCCGATTAAGTGCGCGGTAATCACCGCAAGGGCACCAGTCAAAAGATTTCTTGGGGACCAGCTGCAAAGGCGAGGACCAAGGGCTGTCGGAAGGGCGGATTATTCCAAGTTCGAGAATGTGCTCAAACCGCCCTAGCTACCTTTAGTTTCTCGGGCGATAGTCGGCGTCGACGACATGACACAGGTGCGTCCTTCATCCGTATGTGGTGCGTGACTTGAGCTGCCACGGGCAAAGCTGCGTTCATTGGCTGAACGAGCATTGGGTATAGAGGAAAGAGCTTAACGTAGTCTGGCGAGGTCTGGGGAAATGCATAGAGCGTGGATATAGATAGGATGTCGGCGTTGCTGCCACGTACATTGAGTTTGGTTGCAGTGTCGACTATCATCTGACGTTTCGCATCGACCAAGAGGTAGAAATGCCTGGGAGCCTCAATGTCGATGATGGCAAAGGGGACTGCAGCGACAATGAATACCCAGCGGAACGTGCGCCGAAGACCGAAGTCCAGGGTAAGCGTCCGATAACCGTAGGCGGCTATTAGCCTGCCATTAGCGGCCGTGAGGCTGGTTGACAGAGAAGTGGTAGCCTCACCTGGCATAAGGGGAATGACATTGACTTTCGCCCCGGTAACAACTAAGAACTGGGTATCGGCGCCATAATCCCTTATGTAGATGAGACGACTTTGGGCTTTGCCGATGTTTGTGGCCATTACAACCCGGCGTGGCGGATCATCTATAGCGAAGTAGCTACACGGCGGTACGCACTTAAGCGTTTTAGCACCGACTAGCGAACGGTAAAAGCAGTAACCTGTGGCACCAGGTTTTGTGTGACGGGGCAATGATCTAGCCCTGTTTCGGTGCTTACGGTTTAAAGTGAGTACCGCTAACTTTCGATGCAGCGACGCTATCTGCGATGATAATGCGTTTATCGCCGACGGAGGGCTAGTCGTGCCTGTCGTGGTGGTTGTGCCAGCACGACGCTACGTAGGTGCTTTGGTTTCAGTCTCCGGCGGGTGCCGTTCGATGACGCGGTCTGCTAGGTCTGCAATTGCTGCGACGGGCAAGTCACTTGTTACTGCAAGGATAGCCTGAGTGATTACAGGAAGGCGTTGCATCTACAGCCTGCGGAAAATCCCTACGTCCAGGTTGGAAGTGCCAGTGAGCTGTTGCATTTCGCGCAACAAGGATGAGGGCATCTTATGTCTTAGCTGCAGATCACTAAATAGTTGCTGCAGACGGACCTTGTCAGCAGGTGTAATTAACTGAATAATAGCCTGTTTAAGCTTATCGTATTTCAATACTGGGGGCAAAGTATGATGCGTCTGTCCTGCGGGGATATACCCTGAGAAAGGCAAGTTATTAGCTGGTTATACGTGGCGAAGTCAGAGGAAATCCTACGAATATAAAATACGGATTTTGGGTGCAAAAACCGAAATAAAGGATCATTCTCCCAAAAAGGGGGAGGGTCAATGGCAGCAGAATTAACCATGACAGGCTGGACGGCGTTACCCCCTTACGGAGACGGCTTATCCTCTGGATAATATATTACAAAAAGCAGATAAAAATGTGGTATGTGAGGAAAAAATATGGTCACAACTAATGAATCACAAATTCAACGGAGCGAGGTCACCAGAATGAAAATGAAAACTGGCGGGCGGCGTTTTCCTGACGGGGGGTCACCAATGGTTTTGGCAGAGCCTGGGATCCTAGTCTGTAAGCAGTGACACGTAAGACGGGGCAAATACGACAGTATAGAAGTCGGAGGCTACTGAACAAAACGTATATTGTGCAGGCTACAATAATAGGAAGCTAATCAGGCAGAAAGAGACGTGCAGCGAAGCACTCACCAAACTGGTTTGCGTCAAGCGACGTGCAGTCAGTAAAAAAGGTGAACGTTTCAACAGTTAAAACAACCATAAAATCTAATGTTACGAAATTCTGAAAGCGCCTGTTTTCCGGTAAACAACAAGCATCGGAGGCTTCTAGGCGTCATTAGTTTATAAAACAGTAGTCTTCATAAATGAACTGTTCTGCCGTAGAAGCGAATCGTTTATTTTTATTTCCTTGGTTTATTCAAATGCATCAATTGCAATTGGTTAAGTCTAAATTTTCCCCTAATGTTAAGGATTATTACACGTAATATTTTGAGTAGTGTGTCTATGGTGCAGCTGTTGAGTGCCCCGAAGGCTAGAGATCGAATAAACTTCACGTATGCCGTAGAACATTGCAAGGTAAAAGTAGTTTACCGTTTAGTCACTTTAAGCTTTCTGTGCCTCACTGCTACAAAACCCAACCAAGTATAAGTAAAATCCGAAAATTTTGCTATAATGGTTTTACATGCCTTGTGTTCATCCCCATATTATTATAGCAACGACGTTTTGATGCATTATACATACCAGAAAATCAATGGCTTATCTGTGTGTAAAATAATTGCTAACAAGTTAGGCTGGATTGTTAACGTTGGCAAAAGAGTTTATGCCGTAACTTCAACCCAAGGGTACTATTGTGCAAGCAAGGTATTTAACTTGGTAAGCTTGTGTACTATTATGGCATACTCACAAAGCATACTAACCGAGGAATTAACAATCTTAATAATTACCAACACCTTATGTACATGCAAACTGGCCAACGTTGGTAGCGATATAATGTACTAATTTTTAGCTAAATTGAAAATTCTGCCTTAGTTTACTCAGCGATTGCAGTAAACATATTATGCATCAATTTATGGGTAAATGCATTCTGTTAAGTACAATAAATTGAACAATATGCCTTCATATTTGAATGCTCTTAACGGATTTAATCGGATGCAGCTTCGAATGTACTGCAAGTTGGAATAAATAAGCATATTATTCACAATGTTTGTGACAAGGCACCGTAATCTTTGAGACGCGGCAATTAGTTTTATGGTAAGATTCTTGTTTCTCCAGTAACGAATGTCAGGTAGACTGTTATGTGAAAAACGATGCCAGAATTAGCATTTGGGTGGGGGCGAAAAGTGTGCACTAAACAAACTGGTTGTGATTTCCAACAAAGTTAAGGTGGTGATTTGCTTTAAATATTGAAAACAACATTAAACTCAAAAAATTCACACCAGTCAGTTAACTGAACAAGGAAATATTTTAGCTTGAAATATGTTCTAAGGGTTGGAAGGTGCTCTGCACCAGAAAGATCATGCACATCGCCCTTAGATCTACTTGTATACTATTTATTCCTGTTCTCTCCTCAGTACCATCAAGTAGAGTGACTTGCCGCAAATTCTGTCAAGAGTAACCAAGCTGTGCGTGTACAGCAAAACTGAAGTAGCTGCAAAATATCAAAGCCATACATGGAATGGTGAAATGACAAAAGCACATAAGGATTCGTGTTACGATTCCATTAAATGTCACACATTATTTATAATTCCATGCCAACTTAGTATTGTTTGAAAATTTGGATAAAAGCTTAGAAGCATGGATAAGAAGCATAAATATGAGACCCTCTAAGCAAATTGAAATGATATAAACTCAGAAATATGTTCTGGACCTTTTACTTATCTAACACGTTGGTGGGTCGAATTTCACTCCAGGAATTTCTGGCGCCGATGGACTAGTATTTGGCATCCGTATCAGCAGTGATGGCGCCAAAGTAAAGCAAAAATATGACGTGCAACAACGCTGGGATCTTGTCATTCCGGCATTATATAATAAACATTAGACCTTTATGTTAACGTGCACTGGAATAGTAAATGTGATTATTTCAGTGGCAAATGAAAAAGATCTACCGTTAAGTTTTCGGGTACTGCGCTTCTTTTCGGTGCAGTTGTGTCGCATCCTAGTTACGTAGAAACTTTGTAGCCCCAAAATTGTGCTATTTCATCAAAATGACTAGTATAAGGTAAGTCTATTGAGCACCATACCTTGCTAAGACCACTTTTCTAAATGTCTGAGTTCAGCAGTTAACATACGGAATGGCTTCTGAACGATATGTGAAACGGTCCATGCAGCTAAGGAAGTACGCTTGGTTTTTGCCATTTGGCAACAGTCCAAGCAGGTTGGTGTAAACTTTTCAAAAACCCTTGTCAGGAGGCAAAACGTCGGATATTGTGGAGGGTTTCGGTTTGGCTCTATGCCACCCGTTCACTCCATGACCGACGGTTTCGTCTTTATTATACTTAGAAGGTTAACACAACCAAGCGTTGGGCATTGCTCGACGCATTGAGCTTGGCGACGTTTGCCATGATCAGTAAACCATTGAGACCCGCCAGCAGTGTTTTACACAGCGGTTAGAAGCTGAGTTGCATGCCTTGGAGCACCCTCCGTGTGTATTCCATCGCGATACGCACTTCAAGATGTTTACCATATTGAATGGTTACTGCGTGGCTCTATCTCATCCTTTCACCACACAGCTGACGGTTTCGGCTTTATTTAGACTCATCCAGTGAAGATAGATACAGTGTCGCCAAATATGTGTTTACTGTGTGTACAAAATCGCCCACCTAAGATTTAAGCAGGCAAACGCTCAAATACAAACAGCTTGCCTTACGTTGGATCAAAGCGATTTCTGTTACCAGACGCAACACAAAATATTTTCTTTATTTGAACTTTAAGCAACTAAGCACAGTTCCAAAGGAAGGTCACATCGAATTTGTTGTACGTCTGCATCGTGGTGCTGGACCACAGCCATGAAAGTCAGCTTGGTTTTGGTTTGAGAGCTTAGCACATCTGCTGAAAGCGTGCTAAATAAGCTGTGACAGGCTGCTGCGGGTCTGAGATATATCCCACTTCTGTCGCCAAATGAGTACCGTAACCTGGATGTCTAATAATACACAAGAAATACTTTATTTGTAGCTTGAACGGCTCTGCTACGTGTTATCCACCATTGAAAATTGTAATGAATTGGCCTACAGAGCAGTGAAATCTTTGTGAGGTAATTAATTGAGTTTAAATTCCCACCCCAACAAAGACGCATTAAAGCGTTTTGGCAGGTCTTGAACATTTTTCAAATAAACCATGACGTAGTTGTTACTGGTAGATAAATGAGCATCCGGCAATGACTGTTGCGTCATTCGGCAAAGTGAGTGGCATGATTGCTTCCAGGAAACCCGAGATTCTATGTCAAACTTAGTCTGTTGTAGCTTCGCTAGCCATATGTTCTTGGGTTGGAAAGTGGAATGCGCGACGCATAGCGCTGCGCAAGCACGTCTTTAGTTGTTTAATGCTAAAACATTTAAAAATATATTTTACAGTAGATGACGCGAACACAGAATCAGCCAATTAATTTGAATACTCTAAGGGCAACCTTGTCTATTGGTGCCCGAGGTTTATCCGGTGGATTTAAAATATTAGCAAAAAGCTCCTTGTGTATTTAAAAATCGGTGGCGCTGAAGGCATTTTAATGTTGGCGCCTTGGAACTTAACGCCATTTTGCGTCATCTGTTTGAAAAGCAAATCCACATGGTTGGCGCTAAACGTAATAGTTAATTATGGTTTTGCTTTGAAAAATTAAGCGTTACTTCATGAATGAAAACCGGAAAGGTTTGGGCAGCGTTACTAATGTGAAAATGTTTCTGTGTTAATTGGTTTCAACAAATGTTTAAATACTGCTCCTTATCTAAACAAATTGGAGTCACAAGAATCGTAACGATTCGGCCAATTGTTGTCAACCATAGCTTGAATAGATAAGAAATTTAGTAAAGATTGCAGCAATATGCACAGCTACGGACTTGAACGTCAAGCGGTAGTTTTGTCGGATGGTTAAGTGAAAATATGGTAGCCTCATTTAAGAGTTAAAGGTTGGTATAAATTGTTGACGCATAGTATGGTAAACGAAGCTCAGACGAATTATATAGATCCATGACGTAGGAAGCTTATGTTAGCTCCAGTATTAGCTCAGATTTGTTACCGAACTTTAAGCCCTAATAAAATGATTATGACCTGTCGCCCTCTTTGTCATAACTGGCTGTCCCAGACAATGTCCTGCCAACGTGCAGTAATGACAAAACCAAACTTTTGCATTACATGGTAGCAACTATACGATTTTCAAGCCCAAATAAGCAATAACGCGCGATGAATACTCCCACTCATTTAAGCCTATGGTCGTGTGGATGAAGATGCAATCTAATGACCTACTTGTATGCCAAACTTTGAGGTTAGTCCAAGGCCTGGCGGTCGTACTTTATCCACGGCTGCTAGGAAGGGGTGAACATGCGCTTTGAACGCCTGTCTGCTAACTGATGTAGCTAATTGTCTGGACAGCTGTCGTCATAGGCCGATCTGTTGCTTAACCATTTTGCTGCCTGGAACAACCGAAGTTATCCTAAACCAGCAATTTCATGTCACGGTCAACGGCTGGCCACTGCAGTATTTTTGTCCCTAGCCTGCAGCGTGCGATATTTCGACTTCGGATATTAATTAGTTTGCCGTTGCCCATGAGTATTTGTACAGAACACTCAGGCCATTACTTGGCGTTGCAAGAAAAGTTGTCCACCGGGCTAAGCAGTGAGTCGCCGATCACGTAAGTAAAGAGCCTGGAAATAGAATCCGATTACTCAAACGATCTAACGTCCAAACCGATCTCCTAAACGGCTTCTTCATCCCGGGATTATATATTACAACAGTTCCGCGCGATTATTTAAGTTGTTATGCAGAATGCCTATTGTTAATAACCTTGTTGATGGAGAGCAATACAGTTACAAATTCTAGGCAGCACCCCAACGCATTGACGATGGAGTACGCGACATTGGATTATCACTGGTAGAAGAGAACTTAGGCGGTATTTGAAGTTAATTCTTACCGTCAAATTTGTGTATCTGCGTTACCATTATAAGCTTTCAATCACAGAAATCTTGTTATGTACTAAGCAACGTTAAAAGAACGTGGCTACATGGTTTTCTAGTTAGCTTGCTTCTGCTTCCATTGCTTCTGAGCAAATGATGTGGAATCCACCAGAGCTCTGGTTGCGCCATTTATTCAAATTCCCCAACTAGGCCACGCTAGTGAACGAGATTGGGTGAGTCCTGTAGGATGGTCACCTGATTGTAAAACCCTGGGAGATGTGGAAACATTTTGCGTTCACAACGCGCTTACTGTTTTTATATCTACTATAGGTTAACCTTGTTCGTACGGAGTATAGAAATTACAAACGTTTACGTAGGAAGGAACTTGATATAATTTTACTTCTATTTGTGATTAATGTTTCCACTGTGCGAAATATTTGCATTTATGTTGCTTTGACATAGCAGAGCAATTGCGTAACATTGTTCAGCTAGGCTATGTCGTTGTCCCACTTAGCTGGCATAATATGAAGTTCTGTACTATTAGCGAGCTGCATTACGTACCGGTATACATTTTTTAATCCTAACGCTTTCGCAATAACTTTTTAGGCGTATAGCAAAATCTTGCTGTCTGAGTCATTACTAGCCCTTTGATGGTCTCTGCTAAATAAATCGTAGCAAACGACTGGCCCACGGTAAGCCCTTGGTTACGTTTGCAGGATCTGCTAGGCAGGGGAACATCAGCGTCCGTTATTCCATTGGCCAACCATATTGCTAGAACACTGATGGTACTGCATGGCTTACATAGTTGGCAATATTTAGTTTTGGTCCGTTTTTCAATTGGCTATGCCCATTGGTAGAATGGTAGCATATTGCCCTAGTCTGTAGAGGTATATATGTAGACAACTGCTTTATTAGTGGAATGTCGGACGTTACTCGTTTTTTGATGGGATGACGATATATCGCCCACAACTAGTGTATGGGAAGACACGTACAACAACTTTTTTGGACCTACTTCGGAAATGCGTAACCGAGAGGGGTGAGTGAAGCACCTGTGTAACCATCGGTGAGCTCGCCATCACTTTTGCTTTATCACCTGTTGTTACATGGTATTTCTATACGCTAACTAAAGTACGGGTTGAAGGAATTGCCGGCGGCTCTGTCAAAATTGTATTACTCCGTTAGTTAGTTGCTTTGATTGAATGAGAGTTACACTTATCTGCTTGCCTTCTCTGTAATTTGGTTAGATATGTAGCTATCTGCTTGACTGCGATACAAAATTGTCCATGGCGGGTTTTAACTAATGAAAAGCCACTGTCCTCAATCATGATTACCGGCCTTGCGAGTATCACGGGCACCAAGCTCCGGCGCGCAATAAAATGATTGTACTCAGACCCTTCAAATTGCTGTGCCTACCACAATGTTCGCTTTGGTGGTCGCCTGTTCCAAGGACTTTATACTGAATAAATACTGAATATACATGCAGAGTATATATAGGTTGAATCAATATATTATCCAGGGGATTAGTCTAGTAGTCCTGGGTTTATGATAGTGCGCAGAGTCCTAGTGACGAGTAACATGTACTAAATTGGTGGTATTGACCTTTAACTTCAACCCAGGTTCAACTTTTCTTTACAGTGGTCTTACACTTCAGACCACTTACCCGCTAATTAAGAACGGTGTGTTCAGGAAATATTTGTGCATACAATAGGCGAGCTTTATGGTTGGAGCTTATAGTTGTTAAGCTAATTGTTTAGGCGCTTGCTACTCTAAGAAATATTTTATTTAAATAAAAGTCTTTTGGAATTGCTTACTTGTACCTATCAGTGTTTGCTACACTCAAGAAGCCGAAACATAAATATAATAAGTAAGGTAGTTTCTAGCGAAACATTGAAACGTAAGTGCTCTGTGCTACCATGAGAAGCACTATGCATCAATTTGTTTATCATAGTTTTAATGGGTAGCTGATGCGTAGTCTAAGTAACGACTGGCCTGGTAACACGCAAGCGGAAATAAGGCGAATGCAGGTAGCATGAGTACACACACAAACAACATAATAATAAGTAATGCAGAAATTTAACACATTACAGGCTAGGTTACAATCCGAATCCAATAGTAAGCCGAATATCAGGGTGAAATGGTGCGTAGATTAATGCGCATGCACTCAAAATCAACCCCGGGATGACACCGCGTTTTAACGGTAAGTCAAATAACATCAGCACTGCGATACGATGCATTTCTCTCCAGCGTGCACTATTCAGCTAACTTCAGCGTACGAAATTAATTTTACGTTAAGAAACCATGAGCGATTGGATTCGTTATCACGCAGGTGGAACCTGACAACTCATTTATTAGCACAAACGGTTTCTTCCTTTCTCTGACAAAGTCTCACAGGCTCACTTACATATGATATTGCAATTTTAAGCCAGAAGTTATACAGAGCCTAAGTGGACTTCGCTATTTCTGGTCTACGTAATTTTTGGTGGCTTTATGCGTGTTGTAAATGCACTTCTGAAAAAAGACACAGGCATCCAACTAGACCGCAGTTCAAAGTTATGCTCATGCTCAAGCTGAGGTTCATTACGTGATGGCAGTAGCAATGTATCAAAAAGTTTCACTCTCGCTCGTCCGTCACTTAAACAGAGAGAGATTTTATATCATTAAATTGACTGTTGATATATTGGCTACTATTAATGGAAAACTCTGCGTCACATTAATGAAGTGTACTTTTATCTAGCATTGACTGTCAGAGAAACTCGAGTCTACGGTTTGCTCATTTTACCATTGCATCATGTTTTTGAGGCTTGACGTCTTTTGTCTCACGAATGACAATATGTAATACGCCCCAGCCATAAATGTGCCTTTATTGTGGCTAAATATTGGAACTAGCCACTTGCAGATAGCGGCGTTTTTTTACATTATAACTTGTATGCCGTAGAATGTTCCCGCCACGATTTATGTGCATGTATATTGAATACTTCCGGCTATTATCATTACCTAACATAATTCACTATTGCAAACATAGCGATAACCTCCAGCAATAGTTCGCATGGATTGCAATATGGTTGTTTAATTTAAGTCATTTTCAACTCCAACCAAAATTTGCTGATGAGGAATTCAATAGTAGCTCCCAGATTTTAATCGTTGTGCGTTCAGTACCCACTTACAAGAATATTGCCATTTTAAACGCTTCTAATGCCACACAAACTGAAACTGAATTACAGCTCCTTTTTCTCCTTGGCTTGGCTGAAATCTACCTGAACCGTCCGCAAAATTTGCGAGGTTTCAGATGTAGGCACTATCATTATTTGCACACAGATCACACAGTTCCGTAAAAGTATATTTCCCTTTAGCGCAAGCAAAATTGACCATATAAACCGATATAACTATTGCTTGATCAACGTGAGCCAGCTACTTACGAACTTGTCCGTCCCTACCATGACTGTTATATTATGCCGTTTACTTTACTAGTATTCACATAACTGAAACCCAAACCACCACCCGTTATGCGGCGGGTGCATACCAGCTTGGAACACACATACAGCAACGTATGTAACTCATTGCTCATGAACCCTGAGGGATCTAATTTCACGATGGCGTTTCTCCCCTGTTTCCTACTCGATTGTTGTCGACATTCAATGTCGCATTCTCGCGACTAGTCCAGCCAATAAGAAACCTGCACTTTAGGGTTTTGTAAATATAGTCGCCATCTAAGGTGCTTTGTCCGAAGTTCAAGGTATCCCAGCAAACCTAGAAGAAAGTGATTTGTTCGTGTAGACATTATGTTGCGCTCTCTTTGTACCAGGCATGTGCCGCCATGGACGAAAACCTTTCTGCACCTACTGAGAACGATGTGAGAGTATAGCACATTTACTGATGTTCTCTGACATGCATGTCTGAAGGAAAGTACATAATTGCAAGGCGTCGTTCAGAAAGCTATGAAGGAGCGGTTCACACAGTGCAGTTCAACGGGTTTAGGCCAACTTTGCTTCGCTGCTTCCGAGTTGAAATATGTTTAATTTGCGGGTTTTTAGAAGTAGTAAGGTCAAACTGGTCTCTACTAGACTCATCGCAATTTTGCAAAGCTTACCTTATGAAGAAAAGTGTGAGAGGATGGAAATATGTGCACAGGCCTAGTGCCAGCTACAGGTAAACCAAAACAAGGCATGCCGTGCACTTTTTCTAAGTTACTTTCCAACACTATAGCCCCTGCCATAATGGCAGACAGCTTTTGGAAAGCGCCTATTCTGGCACAAGCTAGTGATTCCAAACCAGAAGAGCTATTTTAATACCATGGCTTTGAATCGTCCGTTGTTACATGTATAAAACCGCTTACCAGAATATTTTGTACAAGCAAACTCAGCGCAGCAGTTCAAACGAAAATTTTATGTGAGTTTTGAAAGGTCAGGTTCCAAAAACCAATGCCCACCAATATCTTGCATTCTGGATTTATCACCTTCTGGGACATTATAAATTTTTAACAATGTCACCTGAGAAAATGCATAGTGAGCAACAGCTTAATTGGTAGTAGGCTTGTTTTATAAACGCTTGCTTGTACTTAAAAAGCATTGTAAAGATTCAGATGCTTACTTGCTCTTGCAATACGGTATAAATTAACGAGGAGCAAGGCACAAATATATGCGGCTGATAGCAATGAAGCTAAGAAAATTACCTATGTTGCTAACATATTTTATAGCTGATCAAGAGAGAAGATGCGCTAAAATGCTGGGTCACAGCGCACTGGTGTACTAGGCTTGATGTGCACAACATGCGTATATTTACATTTATGAATTAAGGCAGTAGGTTTAACTTTTAACTACGACCTCAGAAGACATTCTGGTTAGACCATAACTTTATGTCTGTTCTTTACTTGTTTGACCATATAATGTAACTTCGTAAATCATTTGGCGCTTTGATCTCATTTTTAATAGCATGGTGTACCAGTGGCAGTCAAAGTGGTAGGCTAGCGGAGGGTTTCGGTGTGGCTCTCTCCTATCACTGCACTCCACGACCCACGGTTTCGTCTATATTTAGACTCATCAGGTAGAGATAGCTGAGCTAAGAGTGGAATTCGGGGCATAGTGCTTGGAGGCTATCGCCATGATCACTAGGTCATTGAGTTCCGCGGGCAGTGTTTGACACAGCGGTTAGAAGTAGATTTTCGGGTTTTTTGGAGCACCCGTCGTGTGTCTTGGATTGCAACGCGCAATCTCACTTTTGGCGGCGGTTGACTTGGAAGTCAGCCCCTGCCAATACGGTCACTTGGACCGTCACTGAAGTGAAGAGTTTCGGTGTGGCTCTCTCCTATCCCTGCACTCCACGACCGACGGTTTCGTCCTGGTTTAGACTCATCAGCTAGAGATAGCTGAGCTAGGAGTGGAACCCAATGCATAGTGCTTGGCGGCTATCGTCTTGATCACTAGGCCATTGAGTTCCGCGGGCAGTGTTTGACACAGCGGTTAGGGGCAGATTTTTGGGTTTTTTGGAGAAGTTTTTGATTACATTACATTACATGTTTTGCTCTAGGGTTCATAGTGTCTGGATGAAAAATATAAGCAAACTTTCCATCCGTTGGCCGCATATAGTTTGATCGGCCAATACCGATGTGCTAAATCCAAGGTGTTGAAGCAACGCAAGTTGCCCAGATTGTCCAATGTGAGTTTATTAGTTTTGTTAGCAGGTTTAGGTACCTTTCATTTCCTGCAGGGAGCCTCTGCTGATATATACGGGTTGGTAGTTAGCAGTGTTTCTAAAGATAATTTCAGCTACAAATTTGGAGAAAGCCAGTGTTAAATATGGTTGTCCCGTAACACATCTGCTTGGGTGTTCGTTAATTCTTTCAAGAATGGAATTGGCAAGAGCTCATCTTTTAGATGAATTTGGGCGCCTTTTTAGTACAACTGTATTATTTAACCTTTTGATGGCTGCATATTTTCCACTCGTTACTTAAGTAAGTTAGCGTTAAATTGTAGGCAGTCAGCACCGTTTGTCCTCAGAAACTGCTTGAATAAATACTACCACTACGGTGTTTGAGTAATAGCAAGTTGAAAGTTACCATCCAGTTAGTAAAGCAGCCTTTGCTTTAAAAGGAATTGGACCTTGATCACTATCAAATTTTTAAAGTGACATTAGGGTAACTAATAGGTAACTGACCACCGGATAACCTTTAAAATTTACCCTGGTTGCGGTCTAACATGCGGGTCGAAAAGCAGTCTTATTTGGTAACATGTAATAAGATTGAAACATAATGATAATGGTTACATGCAGTTTGCGAGTGTAAGCATCTGAACTACAGAGGTAACCAGAAATTCTCACCGCGGATGTTAATGCATAAGGTTTATACAAATACAGGCTCGATAAAAGCTGCTGCAAAATACACTCATGGGTAAATGTAAACGGTACGTGTCCGTTAAGAATGCAACGTTTGCCGCCTACTGGTATAGTTAAAAATTAGTGACACGCGGTTCAATGACATTACGTGGACGCAAAAATTGGAAGATTAACGTGTTTCTACGCCTCTGTCGATTCCAGAGCACATTTGCTCCATAATTATTGTCAGACCAATGATGTTGGACCATTGATTTTAATGATTGAAGGTAACATATTCATTTATTTTCTCATCACGTTTCCGCACATTGCAAAGTCATTGGCGGCAAGCAGCCAAAGAAATATTTTAACTATCCTGTATGGGATGCATCCAACTACTGAATCTGGGTGTCAAGATTCTTGGTTCTTTGAAAATGCTGACAACATTTGCGCGGCATCTGCTTTCGTCTTTTTCTATGCTGCACATTCCGAAAGAGATAATGTACTAACAAATGTAAGGATCCTTCCTTGTTCTGCTGGGTTCCTAAGTGGAACAAACGCTGATATTATTTTTACACAGAGTAGGTAAAGTTCTTCTGTAGCCTTGAAAAATATAGTTTACTCAGCTTAAATATTTTCCTCAGCGTATAATATACGGCAAGCATGGAGTCTCAGCAAACTAAACAAGGTCAGTTATTTTTGTTATAGGGGTTCCGACCAACGGTTTATCAAAAGTGTTTTTCAATACTAACATATGTCTAGCTAGATGCAATATATTCCTGTGGGGATAAGCACGAAATTTTCTACCACACCCTTGTGTCCTATCGGGTGCTTTGCATTTGTGACACGCGCGTCGACATCTGAAGCTATCTGATAAATATATGCCACACTGTCATTTGCCAGATATGAAATATTCCTCTGGCAGGGATTGCCTTGAGTTTCCATATCCCACATGTCGTTGACAGTAAAAAATTTGAGGAAATATAAACAATTATTTTTAACGGAAAGACAATCGATCGCTTGACAAGTCCTGTAGGACGACAGGTTTAACACCATAACATTGGTTCCAAAAGACAGGAAAGAAGAAGGTTGTAGTTTAAGATGACCCAATATTCAGTTGGTAGGAAGACGTATTTTGGTCTTCTGATGTCTGTGTAGCAGAGACTACTGGTGTGGACCTTGTTCGCTATCGGAACGCTTGCTGCTGCTGGAATGGACTATGTCACGTAACGTAAAAGGGGGATGTGTAGCCTAATCTGTTTAAGGTAGTGTAAATTTGTAAACAAAATTCATATAAAATAGTAAAACCGTTCAGGATCTTCATACCCACACGTTGCAAACCTTTTTCCGGTAATAAAGTCGACTGAGTATTTTGACTAAGTTCAGCTGCTTGCCTCTCAATGTTGTACTGGGTCTGACTTAAGACAGATCGCTAGCGGCATGATTTGTTTCGGTTATTATTTAGTCTAACATCTAAAATATCGAAGTCTCCGCCATCTGCCGCTGCGCATGCATACTCATACACGTTTCCTTAGCATAAAATGTGGCTTGTTAGTGGCTTTGGTAATACTTTTGGCCTAATTTGCAAGTTTAATTGCGTATTCCACTTTGGAGCCCAAATAAGCATACAACCTTTGTAAAAAGATTGCTATCTAACACATTTTGAGCGAGTCCGATAAATGATAAGACGATGAGCTGATCTTTATTGGGTCTTATCTGTATGTTCAAACCCGAAGTTTGCTTGCAGGATCAGTTCATGTCGCTATCCTGCGTAGTATGTTGTAGCTTTTGCAGTATCCTTAGGTTTATGAGTATAACTATGTTGTATTTTCAGGACATGGCTTTTTGCTGGGTTAAACCCTGCCAGTAATCAGTTGATCATGGAAGGGCCTATAGAGATCTCTCGGTGTTATCGATTGGTGGTCCTCCTAAACCATAACATCATCCAACTGCAACAGTTTGGCAAAATGCTATGTGAAAGTTAGGAATAAATATGGTCCCAATACCGATCGTTGGGACACACCACATTTGGCTTAAGCTGGGTCGGAGACGGAGCTGCGGACTCTCCTATGCTAATAATGTCTAATAAGATAATTTCGTATCCAACTTAACAACGGGCCACGATTTCGTAGATTTGCATGCTGTAAAGCATTATGCGGTGGGTCAGACTGACAGATTTTACAGTAAAATCCAAGTACCCAACTGTGAAACATTTGCATGCAGTGATGGACTTCGTCCAGATCTGGTGGTTTAGCAATAAGCCTGTAATCTAGGACCGAGGTTTGGGGAATCCATGCTGCCGTTATATTCTGACCTTGTGCTCTCAGGGTATACTATCTGCGCTTCTGCAATAACACCTCACCTATGTTTACACAGCACAGGATTAGAGAGTGGTTAAGCTGCAGTTAGTTGGATTCACCCGATTCCCTTAATTGTAAGAGGGGTTCTAATTTTCCGTTTCCACACTAAAGGAAACTGCATTTACTTTAGTCCCTATTAAAGGAAGCGGACTAACATTGTGACGAAGTGCGTTATTGCTGCTGCCAATGAATTTGGCCTTAGGTTTCCAGGCCAGGACAGTACACAGGCGCAGTCATATTAGCATATTTCACACATTTGTGCCAGTAGAAACACGTGTTTCATCCTATGGAGAAGTGAGCTATACTAAGGACAAATGAGTTAAGGAAAATGTTTGGACCGTTCTGCCTTAAATACCCGCACCCTGCACCCGTCTTTAAATGACTGCCCTCGCCAAATGGGAATGAGACTTTCTGCGACGTGTTGGACACTTTTCACTTTATACGCCTTACATAGATTATTCGAACCATAAAGGGCGAGTGGTACTTCAGCATTAGCCTGGTGATGAAAGATAAGGTTTGAGTAACAAACCAATCAAACAACATGCAGTACTGCCTTTGTCAGCCCCTATCACGCCCAGTCATTTTCAGTGTAGCTGGTAGTTAGTGTCTAATACTTTAACAAGCGATATGAGAGCACACAGTGTTACCATATGTGTAGAACATAGCATTTGTTCTTCATGTTTGTATATTTAACTCCACTACTTATTTCCATGTTACTGATTATCGATTCAGTTACGTTGACGAAGAGGCAAACTCCTGCAAATCAACTGAAAGGCGGCCGACGTCTATTTGTAATAGACCGCATACTCGGATGGGCACCTCACGCTTCTTACCTGCAGAGTACTCGCAAACAGAGTACACTACGAAGGATTAGGCAGAAGCAGTTATTTGATATAAAACAAAAATATTGAAGGCCCCAGCAATTTGCCTTGGGTTACGCTCTTGCTCGAATTAAAAGCACTCGGTCCGGTACATATCGACTTTTTCCCACCAAAGCGAAACACGAAGTCCACTGGTGCAATGAGTTGCTAAAACCGTTAACCTCAGTATTTGAAGGCGGATCTACAGTTTAAATGTTTATAAGCTTTGTTAATATCGACCTTATATACTTAGGCGGATTTCTTCTCATTCCTCGCTGCAACCACACATGCAAATTCTTAGGTAGGTTAGTTATGCTTAAACATGAGCGTGCTGTCGTGTATAATCATGTTTTTAATGCGTCAGAGATTCCTTAAACGGAACAGTTGTAGCAAACCACACTACTCAGACCATTGCTCTACCTTGGCCAACATATTTGCCCAAATGGTGGTCTACCACCACTGACCATTCTGGGTTTCCATTTATCGGCATGGGCTTACGTCTTAATACTTACAATCAGTCGGAAATGATTATGTGGACAATAACATATGTACACGGGTTTCAGAGTAAGCGAGCTCGTATCCGTAAATGACTTGTGCTTCAGCCGTATAGTGCAACAAGTCTAGCATGCTTGTGTTGTCAAGTTTGGCGATTAGCTGAAACACTTCGCCCTCTTTAAAATATTTACGTGAGCATTCTAACGGAAGTGCACCTTAAAGTAGATACAGGCACGCGGTCAACTGGAAACATGGATGCAAAATGCGCTGTCAAGCCGGACACCTGCTGTTTGCTAGGGGCTCAATGCAATCCGTCCTTGCTCTTTTTCTCTGGTAGGTCACCTGCAGTTTCAGGCGCCGCGCCACTTACTGAACGATTTAATTCAGAGCCACCTTTGCGGCGTTAACAAGCCGATATCAAAATGAAACGCTGGCGTTTTCACTTTTGCGATTGCTTGGCTGTCTTTAATTAAATTTAATAATCGTCTACCTAACCAGAGTGGATGAATTTGTCCTACAGTTTGCACAGCGGCTGCGCTCGCCTACTTGATGACTTGTCCATACAGTCTGGCTTGACTAAGCAAAAGGTTGATACTTATGAGGCAAAAACGGTTAATCGTTGTTAGCACACAAATGGTTCTGTCTAAATAATAAGCCACAAAAATGCGTATTGCGAAGGAGAACAATACAGTTGGCTAAATGTTCGAGTAAAGTGGTCGAACTCCGCCAGTCCTTATCTTAAAAATAGCCCAGTGCGTGGTATAGCTGCTCAAGTCACTCAACGTTGGCAATCGGAATTGAGTAAACGCTTGCTACCAGAAGTTAAAAAGCCGGATCTCGTAACCTTTTTGGTCACAGTTTGTTAACCTTATTACTAAAAATGATAGAGTTGTATGCGTTACTGTGTGTATCGCTTGGCAGGTATGTCGTATTAAGCTAATTACAAGCAACCCAGCAACAAATGTTGCTTTGATATAAGTTGAACTTTAAGACAGATTATCTGAACGTCCGAATGGTATGGTTCCATAGATGTGGCAACTAATCCAAACAACTGCTCCGGTTTCTGCGATACAATGCCCCCTAAAATTAGATCAAGGCACCTAAGGTGTTTTGTGCACCACAGCGGCTCACATATGCTATATTCGCTTCTGTGAGCGTCAAAAATAATCGTCAGGTATGAGAGTAGATAAACATCAATACGCGAATGCAAGCATTCAATAACCTAACACAACGGGGAAACAAGCAGCCTCTACCTTTTGCGAGTCTCACTAAATTTGATCGCATTAGAGCAACGAATCTGCAAAGTTCATCGCCCTTGTTCACTGAACTGCATGATAAATCCAGGAGCATATTTATGGCCGCAAAAAGAACTAGCAGGATTGACTAAAAATGCGGCTGGTTTATCCGAAATTGCTTTCATGTTTTAAAAAACCAAATTTTGCAATACGTGGGTTAGTTTCTCCTTTACCATTTAAATGCTGTATCCGGATGTTAGCACACTTGAAAGTTATCGGTCAGCTGGATAAATATTAGGGAGCATATGCAATATTTCGAACTTGTGCTTACTTAACCAAGACAGTTTTAGCTTCTGACCTCTCTGATCCACAAAGGTTACTCGCATGGGTGGGTCATACTTCGCAGTGATTTGTCCACACCTATTACGCACTTTATCTTAAACGGTTCCTTAAAAACTTAAAAGACTACTTACTGCGACCTGGTAATCTTTGTGTCGTATTCAAAGCTTATATAGGAGTTGTAGCGGTGGAATTATGCGCGCGAAAATCCATAAGATTCGATCGCCAAATTTTAGTTGAAGCTGTTATTGCAGGCGGAGTATAGTGTGGAGCATTGTATGGACGAGCGCCCTCTTGATTAGCAGAGAAACTTCAAATTGCGTGGCAACATTTTGTGTCGTTGAGATTTCCATGGCACTTTTAACGACCGACATTTACCTGGGTCTTCTGCAGAGCGAAGGACAAATTCAGACAATCGTCATCCCCAGCTGGTACTCAGTATCCCGAAACATTTATTGTAACAAGGGATTTTCAGAGGTAGGATTGTAAGAGGTAGGCTTGGTCAAATATGTGACCGAATCAAAGGGCCACTATGACTGAATATTGTGTAGAATTGTTTGCAGCTTAAACTTTGTAGTCCCTACCTAAATGGCTGGCCGTTAGTTTTTCCACCTGGTACGGTAAATTTGGGTTACAGCCAAGATAAATTTAAAAAATTCATGTTTAGTAGAACGCTCACACGAAATACGGATCCTTAATCAAGGTCAATGCATATAAGTGCCTGTGCCAGGTGTCCAAGCATTTTCGGATAGAAGTTAAAGAGTACTTGCCTCGGCTTTTGCATACATGACGTAGAAGTAACGTGCATTGTTAAAGTCGAATTTGAGGGACGGATCTTCACAGCTTAGAACACTATGCCTCACAAATATGAGCCAGTTGTTGCAGAAGCAAAAGTAACCCTGATTAAAGGTAGAATATTTAAAAAGTACGTTTAAAGTCACCTTAATATTATTAATGGTGTGTCCCGTCAAAGCAGCCAAAGTATAACGAAACGGGCGCCGCATACTATAGATGTAACTACATACAAGTTACCAAATAAAGCTGCATTTATGTATGTAATGGGTAAGAATATCGGCCATTTAGACTTAATGGTATCTACTTTGTTTTGCACTAAGAGAGACTTTACATAACCCCAATAATAAATAATATTCATGTGTCAGCTGTACGCCGTAACGGCGTTTTGCTGCCGCGCGACCACCACCAGTCGCGCGCGGGCTGAGTATATCGCGAAGACGCCCACCCCTACGCGGATTCGAACCGGTGACCTTATCATTGCAAAGCAAATGTGCAGACCAATCGGCCACCGGCCGGCCATAACCCCACTAAGTATATTGGTTGCGCTTTATGCTTACCTTTAACTCGGTTGCTTGAACTAACGACGTACGTAATTTTAGGTTTTAGTCACCACTGCTTTAAGGGTGCCAGACCACTTTAGTTTTGAAAATATTCCAAATAATGCTATCAAAGCTTTGATGTGGCGAACCAGCAGATATTTATTAGCCAGTCTTCAAACTACTAGTCCACAATGGAAGGGATTAAGTAAAACAGGCAAATAAAATGCGATGCATACCGTGAGCGAACTATCTACTTGATATTCAAATGGTCGGCCTAACCAAGGTCAAATCAGTGAACATGGCGTGATTGCAATCGTTAGCCGAGGCGACTAAGCCAAGGCAGCAGAACGGCCTGAACGACATGCCATTATGCGTAACTTCAGGTTTGGATGTTGCTAGCGATCGCTGTTGTTATCGCAATGAGAAGACGTGTGACCGTTTGCTTGGAGTATCTAGGTATATGTTTGGTGAAATAAAATGATTCTCGGTTGTTGTCCTGAGGGTTTAAATCAATGCCGGTTTGACAACAAAGCATTTGTAACAGTCTTACTTATTGGAAATTTGCATCAGGCAGGCAAGCTAGTCGAAGTCGTTTGGACAGACGTCTGGTGTTTTCTTAATATAGTTTGCAAGAATAAAAACAAATAAACTTTTACTACAGGACACCTTGTGCACAGCAAACCTTACTTCAGGTTGCTGGCTCACAACAAATGTTATAGCGTAACTGACAAGTAAGTTAGCTATATAGTTTGGTTTCATTTAGAAAGCCTTCGTATCATCTTTACTTATACCATGCCACAATTAGGTTTTAGCTGTAACCATCTACAGATTTGGTGCTGTACTTAAAAATTCCACCTGTTGTATACACATGGCTATTCATTTCTATGGACCACGCTATGAACGATCTTCAGTTTTTCGCTCAGACTTTGTACTGTAAAAACTTTCTCGCTCTTCGTTACACTAGCGCTCTGGATTTATTTCTTAAGTATTAGAATAAAAATGGCGAAATGAATGCCATCACCGCCCCGTGCCGCTTTTCTGTGCGATCTCCATTTTATTGTTCAACCCAGTTCCTATTGAACTAGTCCTTTACAAAGGCGAGCCAGCTGTTGCTCTCACGATCATTGCCTGTTGTTTTGTTATACGCACCACCTAAACCGGCTATCAGAAGTTCAGTGCTTACCTGGCTTTCAGGGACGCAAGGTTGGTCGGCAACGTAGCAACTTTAGCAACCAAAAGTTTCGATGCATTAATTCAGCTGGTTATCCCCCAAGACACGCATTACTTTTTGTTCGGTGTTCGTTTTTGTCTATTACTAGCTACACTGTAGTATTTAGACGTTAATATTTTGCTCAGTTGCAGTAGACTATCATTATGAATGCGCCCTTAGTTCAACAGTGCGAAACCATGAGTTTACTTATGTTTTCACAATTACCTACCTGTAATTATTGGGGTTTAGTAACCACTGAGGAATATTAGCTTTAAGCAGCAAGGGCTGCTCAGCTTTATTCACGTACAACTCTGCTAGTACGCAACTTTCGTGCCATAAATTTTGTACAACTTTGAAACGTCATACTTTAAACATAAACAAATTGTGGTTATAGTCGACATTGCGAGGCACACCTGCAGTGTCATGATCCTGGTTGCACAAACAGGAAATTTTTGTCACTATACGAATATAGTACAATTCATTAAGCCAAAAGCTGAATTTATATATGTGAATGTAGACACAGACTCGTGTGAAGATTGAATAACTAGTTGAGTAACTTCTAAATGTGACTTTGTATCTGGGATTTTGTTTGTTCTGTTCATCAGTGGATTTTGCACTATAGCAACCCTCCGAATGAAAAGAATAACGTCCTTTGAATAGGTAAGATTGTCGTTACGTGCAAGCTGTTGTCACTTTTTTTAATTTTGAAACAAGTTCGCTAAATCGCAGGGTTGTTAAAGGTGTATCTGTGCCATTTGGTAGGGAGAACGCTTGCCAGACGGAAACCCATCCTAACCTCAAACAGTGCTGCCGAAACTTTTGCCGGAACCATATTGACTCGATCTACCCAGCTTGCACCATGAAGAGTTTATTCGGAGTTCCATGCTGACCGCTTTGTTTGCCAGCCGCACAGCTTTGCTTTCAAAGGTATAAACGAGGAAATATTAAGGTCTTTATATAAAAGGCAAATAAGTTTGGATTTTTGCTTCGGTTTTAACAGGGAATGGAGTAATTGCAAAACGCAATAATCCAAACGACTTGAAAAATCATTTCTAAATATCACGATCTATATATTTAATGCGGCATGTTGTGCACCTCGAGCTAGGCGACAGTGATTCGTAAGGCTATACTTATAAAGACAGAGGTGTTATTTTCAGTAACTTTACTAAATCTGAGACAGGGAGTACTATGGAATGTAGGTCAAATGGTCTGGTGAATCCTACCAGATGATTAATTCAAAACGACACTTAAATAGTGCTTTAAAATAAAACAAAATAAACCTCGAATTGTTAATTAATAAATAGAGCTCTTAAAAGTACTAGAAAAATGTTCCAGCACCCTTAAGCGATCAGAATGGAAGGATGTACTGCTCACCTTCATTTTGAAGGGCAATAAGTAATGTTGCACTTACTGACTATATTGAAGAAAAGACTGGTTGTATTAAAGAGCCGGTGAGCAGAGTAAATATTTTTACTATGATCGGTGAAAATGAGGTTATAAGGATAGCGCTGCTGCTGATCTCAACGCATGTCCATGCATACTAACGCCGAATGAATGCATCGATGTGAGACGAAACAACATAATTTTTACACACAAGTATTGTTACGAATGGGTGAGAAAACAGGATGCGTGATTCTTCTTAAGTATTCCTTGATCCTTAAAACCATAGCACCTTATCGTACCTGTCGTTCAAACAGTTTAGCTTTATTCAATCTAAGTAGAAAAATATCAGCAGGATTTTTCTTTCACCGATAGATGTACTAGCTATTCATAAAGGTGTAGTTAATTGCTTTTGACGGTGTGTCATTACTAAGAAGTAGTTTTTCACTAACTTGCGAATTCAAACGCCTCAATGGAAAAGTTCAGTTATTTAATTTGTAGCCATTTACCTTTTTAAACCCTCAGTGGACACCTGAGTTGAGGTTGTGATGGTGCAATGGTTTGTCAAAAATATACTGTGTTCAGCTTAACTCTTCGTAGTTAAAGAGGAGCGAGATCTAGCAGCTTACACTTTTAGTGCTATGTTTCTATAGACCATTAATTTATCTAAACTATAGAGAATTTTTGATGTGAACGCACTAATACCAATAAATCCCTATTATAATTGAGACAATAGGACCAGCAGTAATACAAATAAGAACGAATGCAAAACTAATGCGTTAGCGTAGGATTAGGAACAAACATTAGGTTGCTGAGTAAACCACAAACAATCCATGCATTTGATAGCTATTTGTGAGCAAAATTGCACATGGGAAGCATTTGTGTAACAACTGCGTGTGAAGTTAATCTTCAATGCTATGTGACGTAGGTAACTATTGTTTGTATTAATTGCATAAATATAAAGCAAAACTTCAGATAGGCTTGGAAGTGAACGCTTTTGAAGCAACGAGTCATCCCTACTAAGGTATCATGTGAGAAAGTACACGTACGCTAACTTGTCCCATTGAGCCATATTAATCAAGCGCAAACGTTTGGTTAGCTACTGAGACAGAATACTTCTCATTTCAAGGAACAGATAATTATGGCTTCCTACTTACTTCTGTTGCGGTGGTTTTTATTATGAGTTATGGTATATCTGCCTAGAGATGGGTGATCTCCCAAGGCCAACTTATCCAGGCAATATTAACATGCGTCGAAAAGGCAAGTGTTCTAAATCCATGAATGCAACGGTTTTACGAACTTCCAAAAGCAATGCAGTGCCCACGCGCCCAATTAAACGCTCGTGTTATTCTAACCTGCTTTGAACATTGTGCGCAATAATATGTCACCTTTTCGGCTTAAAACACAAAAGTTTGTATCGTGTACTTGAATGGTGCTATATAGGTTATAAACTAAACATAAGTATGGGAAATACATTTTGCACTTGGCAGCAGGAATTCAAGACCATCAAATAGCGTGCTATACTCAGTAAACATCAGCCCTAGTCTCAGCACATGTGGACGATATAATCACGACTAAGCTTAGGCCACTACGTGGGCGAAACAATAAGTTACAGGGAGTTGCGGGGATTGCGATACATAACCGACGACTTCATCATCATGCATATCGAACGCCACCAAGTTTAGCAGCCTCTCTAAAGAAAAGCAATTACAGAGATTACGGGACGCCGATTGAATAGGAACAAATAGAGCGACGACTTTTGCTGGGAAGAAAATGGGTAACGAGCACGAGGCGCAGACCAAAGCCGTCACTTTCATACTTCATCTGCACGCCAACTGCAGAGCGACAAGTAGCCCAGCTAAATTACGCTCCACGTCTCAGCGTACTCAGCATGTCACAACGCATGGTGGTGAAGGGCTGCATATAAGTTTCCAATCTCGATGAACGAAGGAACAATTAAATAATCCACACAAGATAACAGTTTTTTGAAACAGTGTAAAGTTTGCAGACTTTAATAGAATTAGCTAAAGTTGATACATTATTTTGTAATTTTGTTAACCACTAGGAGGTTGGTACAAGGAAACAACTAGGCTACCTTTTCTGTTGCTTTGGGTACTCATAGACACTTTATACCGTAAGCGATTAATGTTTAAATTGTGTTTTTCACTAACGAGCACAAATAGAAGGAGACCGATCCACTCATACAAATAGTTTCCTGAAAAATCTAAACTATCCGGTATAAGGCCATTGGGTTCAATTTCTCCAATTAGTATAAACGAGGTCAGAAATAATTGACAAAATCATATTTGACAAAAAATTAAACCAAAGAACGTGCTTCTAATAACCAATGCATTAAAAATATGCCCCTTACTCAGTGACTGATGTATAGATCAGTTGTAAAGTAGCATTAGTTGCATATCTGGGATTTTGAATAGTCCATTATTAGTGATAAATTGCAATAGATAAGAAGCAATACAGTCACTTCTGTGATTTTTTCAACCAAATTTACTGGACATTGCCATATGTTTTACATAAACGCTTACACGACTTGCTACTGCTTGTTACTACTGACTTGCGCTAGATACTTCGAGTAATCATTTCGCTCAAAATGTACGTTTATCCTGGTCCTAATGGTCACCCGTCAGCAAGGCGGAAGATCGACCTCCAGGCGAATCACGTTTTATTGCTTAAGCTATTTGCGCTCTCAAGGAATCGCACCGCAAATGCAACCGTCTGGAACCATGCCATATTTACCTGACAAACACAAATGGTAGACGTAATATACGTAAACTAATGCCCCACTAACCAGACGCCTGTTGCTTCAAAAGTAATAGCATCGTTCAACGATACACGCAAAACTACCTAATTAGGTGCAAGTTTGACAAACATGAACGCAGCTTACTAGCAAACATATCCTGCCAGGTAGGGCAATTTGAGTTTGCCGACCATGTGTCTGAACAGATTAATGCCTAACAACCACTAGTTGGCAACCTCCATGACATGAAAACCATTAGTTTATTTTGGTTCTCATGGAGTCCAGGACGAATTAACTCTTTAAATGCTGCGTGCATTTTGTTACAAAATTTGTACAAGATTTGACTTTACACTATACCGGGATGGCCGCAACGTATCTAGCAATTACCATACGGTCTTTACTCATTATAACAATAAAGATACCGAGAGAACGTTAAATATAATGGGTAAAGCAAACAGTGCTAAACGGCTGGCTCCAAAATCGGGGTACTAAAAGTACGTGCGACGTGTAACATAGTATATGATTTTCCTTACACAAGCACGTCATTGTTCACGTGAGGGTGTCACCTAGTCAACTGGTCAGCCGAGATGCCAGATATTATACTGCAGTGGTAGTGGTCAAACAATTACTGTCAATACACATTTGCGGACACCGCTTCAGGACTTGCTGTTAGAGATTGCCTCTAACTTCGTAAACCAGACTTCATTGCGATTTTCTACGTTTAGTACAGCCCAACGAAATTTAAACGAAACCGTAAGTTTTTGCAGGGAAGCTTTTGCTTGTCCGAGGACTCTATGCCAGGAAAATTGATACCATGAATTACCTCATCCGCGTACTTCAGTAGAATGGCTTCTGCAGCGGCAGGGATTGAGGTAACTTAAGTGGTAACCACGGTTGGTTATAAAATCAGCCCTCGAAATACATCAAAGTTTGTGGTAAGTAAAAAGAGAGCTACCAGTTAACCTGGTAAACTTAGGTACGCATGCTGAACTAATCACAAAACACCATTAACTCGCCTTATACTTTAGCTTATTTGAGGCTGGTTGGAGCACATCAAGAGGGTACCATAGGATGCACTACTGTCTGTCGAACAATGTGGTTCGTATTGTCACGTTAGAGCTGAAAGCTTGAACATTCAGGAGTTTTGGTTTAAGTGGTTCAGGTTTTTCCACAATAGAAGATAGCGCTTTATTTTCAACGGAATATTTCCGTGTATGTAGAGGTTTTACTTTAAGGCACGCTCAGGTAAGGAAAGGTGAAAGTATTAGTTAGAAATGATAAGAGCTGTTTGATGCGCGTGTCAGAGTTGTTGAACAGGGTGACCATGTCAAGTAGGGCAAGGATGAGACTGAGCCGTTGCGAAAACGGATCACAGCAGAAGTCTATACCTATAGCCATTTTGATTTACATATTTAGAATGAAAATATTTCTGAAGTGAGCTGTTCCACTTTCCCAAGCAGCGGAACGAATAAAATGGTCAACCAACTGTGGGATAGTACGCAAAAGAGTAATACCTGGTTCTTCACACATCACGCATAACATGTAGCAGGCTTTGTGCCCGGACGGGAAAGTTTAGGAACATTGGTAATCAGGATTTTCTGGAGGCCCAGCTAGCAATGTTTACAGCGGTCACACTGCTTAAATTTTACGTGTGGTGTTAGTGAAATGAAACCCGGAGAATTGAACGTTGTGCTAGAAAAGGCGGTTGAAGAAGGGAAGCTGGTTTTTCTTGACGCCTTATATTATTAAACATTAAAATACATCTTCAATATGGAATGCATCATGACACTTCGTATCAATCTTGCTCAAAGTTTTCAGGCAATGTTTAGCAGTACACACATAGCGTAGCATCCAGTAATGGAAAAATTACAAGTTAGGATAACCTCAGCTGTGTTATAACGCTTGTTTGGGCCTAAGTGCATGTAATGTAGAGATGAGAACCGCAGAATGTGTTGTTTAATATTAAGCCACATCCGTTACGTCGCCATGTTGGACGTACGATAGGGTAAACGATTGCCCGCCAACAATTCAACACCTCCTGGAAGACTGCTTGGACGGTAATCAATAAATATTATCTACAGTTTTAGGCGCGCCAGGAAATGCAAGTTCGCTAGATGCTATGTCCATAGCAATTGTAACCAAGCGAGAAATGAGCAACTTAAATCCTACTACTCACTTTATATAAAATAGGTAGCCTTTTTGTTTTCAAATGTTTCGGATATAGCGTCTAGCGTTAGCACGTCATCACCTCACAGGCTAGCCGCTGTCGTAAACAGGGGATGATAGTTGGTGTTATATCCCAATTAGCTTGCAAAATATGTATCTCAGGCACGCAGTGTTTTAAACCGTTAACCAGTTGGCATCTGCCTTTAGCGATTATGAGTTCGTTCCCCAGTGGTGAACCGATGGGCTTCACACCGCTGACGAGCTCAATAGGGCGAAACGCATCTGGTGATTTTCCGAACTTGGATGTGCTAAATTGCATGTAAAATACTAGGATAAATAACTTGAAATAGTAGGTCCATATTCTTGTAAGTGCTGTCAATTTGAATTCTCGACCATGTGACTGAACAGATTGTCGCTAAACAAGCCTTGGTCATCATTTCCCAGGATATGATAAAAGATTTCTATGGAGTTGCCTATGCAGAACCATAGTTTAGCGTTTATTTTTTGCAGGCTCGAACCTTTCGCTTAAGTAGATTGCTCTATATCTTACATCACGTACACAATCAATACACTTGGATGCTTCAATATCACTCCCAAAATAATGCACTTGCTCTCGTTTTCCAATACGTTTACTAGCCTCGTTACCATTCTCGCCCTCTGTCGAGGACTTGTTACCGTTGCATTTATTTGGGAAAACCTGCTTATCTTTGGAACATCTGTTTAGCCTACTTCTGTTCATTCTTTAGACAAGCATACCCGTCCTAGAAATATTCCGAGCGATCTTAAAACATTAGATGTTTGGTGCGAGAAATAGTACTCAGCATCTTCACTTGAGAAACCTAACGTTCTCTCATTCTGCTGCATTAAAACACCCAACCATAGGAGATGTAAAGCGCGCCGCTTGGTAACGATTTCACATGTCGAAACTAGATGTAAACTAGGTTATTCCCTGAAACTCCGCAACAGAAGTAAGCTATTACTTAGCATACGCACGCTTCATATTCGACTACGTGTTTAAGTTGAGGGCAATGCACGAAACCGGCTTTCTCCCTATAAAACATGCGCCAGAACTATGCTGAAATATTGAACCATATTTTTTACTTACTAAATGTCGTGTGGCAAAGCAGTACCTGAAAACTTTAAATACATTTTACCTAAAGTATTCTGGGATATTCCACACTCAATAATTCTACCCAAATTTTTGACTTTGCTTCAAAGCACCTGTGGACGCGAAGGTTAAAAATCAACCTTCCAATCCTGCACTTTGTTATAAGCATATGCTAATGCAAGCCACTGACGTCCATCCCTTTAACGGAAAACATGTTCTACCCCTTTGTTATTCGGAACTCCTCAATTAACTTGCCATGCCTTGCGGCTTTCATACCTAGCTCTCCATACTGTATCTATGCTGTAGTTCTTGCTTCTGGTCTACGTCTGATTACATTACTCTTGCTTAGCCAGCAGGAATTGCTTACATGACTGCGTTTCTTACTTAACATTCCAGCTAGCTTCTCGTCAGATATATGAGCACCGCATTAGCCTTCCGAATGTGGCGTAACCTATGGAATCAGCTCATCACCATTTAGTGCTCCTCAGGTAGGTTTTCCAATTAGACTACCTATTTTAAGCTAACCAGGATAGAAGTTCATTACAGGTATTCCCATTGCACAAGCAAGGTGGACTTGCGTGCTTGCGCAGCGGTGTTATTCTTAAGCCATCGTGCTCAGTTACATTTTAGGCATCCCACGGTCTTAATTTTTGCAGTACACTAGCTTCCAATTTCAGCACAATACTTTTTATTGCTCAATCTGTCCCATATATTTGTCTTCAGCGCACTGTCGTTGATACAATAGCTATTTACTTCTATATACCTGGGGAAAAGTTGGTACAACATGTATGGCATAGCAAACTGTACACCAACAGAGCTGTACATGAAAAAGGATGTGTAGCTCATGTTGCCAATATCTAAGGTTCTTTAGTCGTTACAATAACCCAACAATAATAGGTAGGTAAGTATGATGCAATAATCACAGCTCATGGTGTTACGGTGTTGCACCATGAGCGTTTACAGGATGATATTTTGCTGCAGCTGAGCAAAACGCTAACGTCTAAGTAACAAAATGCACATCGTAGTAGCCCATAACTGAAGCTGAGCGGAGAACGATTCAGTAACTCTGAGATAAATAGATGAATTTATACAGCAAGATCTTGGTTTTGTACGGTTGTTACCTTGACGACAATATACGTGTCTCAACAAGCCAGGTTCGCACTTGAGCTTACTTATCCGGTTTAGATGATGCGCATAAAAGTACAGTATTTGGCCCAGATGGTAGGAGCACCAGCTTGATAACACTTTCTGTATCTAGTTCTACAGTGTACGGGATTGGACAGTACAAAGTAGAGCTCACACAATGGCGCCTTCTAGAGCAGCACGCATTCATTTCAATAATTTGGTAACATTAATTAAGTAATAAACCTATGGCATTTGTGTAACAGCTAAAGTCGGAAAACTTTTATGGTAAACATAACATCCGAGCAAACGAAAAGCCTTCCTGGCGTGCTCCAAAGCAATGGACACGCAAATATACTTCATCTGCCACCAAGTGGAAGCACGGGCACCAAAACTGAAACCATGTAAGCTAAAAATCCACTGTTACCTCTTTTTGCCCCTCGATCGTGGCATGTTATAAGTAAGGTGGATACGGACGCAGTGTAATAAAACCACCAAAGCATTTCATGCATCCGACTCATTAGTCAGTTAGACTGTAAAATCTATGCTAAGTCAGCAACCTTAGGAACCTTTCGCAGGGTCCGATAGTTCATTGTTGTGTACGTATGGAATTATAGGGTAATCCACCTGGCGTCTCTTCAACAGACTTAAGATAATTTGCCAGTTTGCTTCAAAAGTGCTATAAGGAAGAATGTGAAGTGTCATTTTGTCGAACCTGATTGATTCAAAGAAGGACAACATCCGAGAAGCTGTTTCCATCATTGAACATTTACCCGGACACTACACCTCCTCGACCAGACGTTGCCTTCTGTAGGCACGCCTGGTTGTTTCTACCAAGTCCTGCATAAGGCCTTTGCCAAAACATGCAGCCTCATGATAGATCACAGTCTGTGT
>OX104067.1:54772658-54814869 GCA_944474145.2 Dicrocoelium dendriticum
TTAGCATTCACATAGTCGGCCGGGAATTTCCAGATGGTGATCACAGTTAAGTGCATTGCTCGGTTTTCCTAAAGCAACATAATGTCTACCGAACAGAAACAGACGCATTCGTGGCATACCACCCGATGCACCGCGTAAACTGGTAAAACTCTACTCTACACGACAGATCAAGAAATTGTGATGAATTCTTGATGTCTGCTTCTGTGGATCGCTCGGCCTAACTATTTTAGGAGGCAACATTTCACTGCCTTAACTCGCTAGCTCCCATGTCATATTCAATAAGGCAATCATATAAAGTGTGCCCCGAACAAGTATGCACAACAGATTGCGTCGGCTTAGACTATCTTATAACAAGAAAGTCAATTTTGCTCACATCAGGAGAGTGAATGTGATTGCACGTCAGCTTTCTGCACACCTAAGCAGCAGCAAACCAGTCAAGCAATAGCTGCAGTAAATACTGCGAACAAAGCTAATAGTATCAGGTGGCTGCTGCGCTCTAGGATCCCTAACCTGGACGGCAGATCTCTACCCTAAAGTTTCGTCCCAACAACACTACTGGCAATGCAAGATGTTTAGGTAAAAAGTCTTCAGCTCACATTTTAAATAATCGCAGTGTTTAGAAATAGTTTCAACTTTTCGGGTGCTGCAAGTGCCTTGTAGCCATTCCCTGTCCACTGTACATTTGACATAAACAGTATCGGTTCTACGATTTTAACCATCAAGTCCAGAAGGAATACCGCACAGTCTATCTAAGTATGGTGGCGAAGATATCCCTATTCTTCATTAAAGTACTTGGACACGTTACGGCATTACGTCACGGCGTAAGCATGAAAGCCACAGAAGGTTGTTAAGTATCGCGCTATCCACCACCATCCTATTAAGTCGCGGGGGATAGAGATGTTGATTAAAAGAGCCCTCAAGGGGCACCTTTATGCAGGCGAGCACATGCAGGCCTCACGGCACGGATTTTTGCGTGCTCATACTTGTGCAACCACTCAGCAGGACTTTCTGAATTTAGGCACCGAGGCAATTGACTCTAATCTATCAGTTGCCCTTCTTTACATTGATATGCAAAAGGCCTTTAGCAGGGTACCGCACAGGCGCCTGCGGAATAAGATATCGGTTTGCGTGGTAGGCAGTCCCCTATTTGACTGGCTGGGGTCCCATTTAATAGGACGTAGGCAGTCTGTTAGGATTGAGCAAATCGGATCCACCCCGACCTCCTTCCCCCGTGGCGTGGTGCACGGGAGCGCCTCTTGGTCCTTTGCTATGTTTGATTTATATCAATGTACTCTGCAGGAGTTTGAAGCACTGTCGCACCTTTATCTTTGATGACGACGTAAAAGTTGTATACTTTTCCCAATGTTAATGAATTATCCGCAATTCATATTATCCGTGTGGCTATTAAAGCACCTAAAATTTTGTGCGAACACAGGCAAATGACAACTGGCCTCGGTTTGCGCCATTCCAAGGGCCTCAACTTTGCAGAGCAACCTCCTTATCAAGTGGCATGAATAAGGGGCTTAGCTTTCCATATTCGGCTTACATAAAACCTTAAATGTCAGGCCAGAAAGGTATAAAAGCCACGTCTTGCCACATCTAGGATATTGCATGTTTATATGCAGCAACCTACGGAAGTCGGACTGTGTGCTGCTTAGAAGAGCAGAGGTGCTTTACGGAGTAGTTGACTCCATCACAGCAAGCGCTGAGTTACTGACAAAGGTGCGAACACTTTAAAATTCAGCCCTTTTGGCAAAGGCGCATTATCCTTGACCTTCGCTTCTAAAATGCTAATTCATAAAATGCTGCAAAGTAATAGCACTTGTCTTAACAAATGAGCGGAGCTGCATTGCAACTCCGAAACAAAGGCCATTCAGTTACCCCGCCAAGGCAGAAGAAGAGAGTGCGATCTCCTTTCTTCTTAAGTGTGGACGTGGGCATATGGAACAGATTGCGTTCCAGACTAAGAAAAATCCAAAAGTTGCGGGCAGTCAGGAAGGAGTTACAAAGCTTCCTATGTACTGACAATATAAAATGCGTCTTCTGTATCTGCGATTCGCAAGACCAATTCCTCGAACCTGTCCCTGACGTAGCTTGAGGACGCCCACGAGGTAATGCAGACATCTGAGCAACTTAAGCTCACAAATCAAGCGCGTTCCCTGTCGTTACCAACTAACATCCTAAAAGAACTTAGCGGTATTCAACGCACTTATGATCTAGCTATTACGAATAGAACTCAGAATAGACAAAGACTTTAGTATTTCATGATCTCTTCTTGACCTGTTTAAGTTTGCACTGTTTAAGTTCATCTTTACTCTCGTCCGGTCAGCACACTTTAGCCCGGTGACTTCTCTTTTCTAGGCGTTCATTTCTCCCTTACTCGCTGTTATGTTTTCGACACTTACTCATGTATAAGTCCAACAGACTCACTGGCTTTTCCTGGATCAGCATACCCTAGTACCTTTTGCTTAGCACCCCAGTATAACGCGTTTCAGCGCAATGCTACGTATACATTTGTTCCGCAAGTGTGCGTTCGTTTAAATTCCCTTTATTACTTCACTTCTATCGATCAGTACTTTCTTAACTAGTGTTCTGTATCCGTTTTCGCAGCAAAGATTTCGACACTTACTTATGTAGGAAGTAGGCTCTTTCACATGCTTTTCCCATCTCAGTCGGCCATAGCACTATACGCATAGTGCCCTCATGTCCTCTTTCTGTCTTGATTCCCCGAAGACGTTTACTCAGCGCTTGAGCCCTATCTCTCCGCTAACTTACCACCAATTGACCATTGCGGCCCTTTCGTTGCGACAATTATACCTACACGTACATATTCTGCGCGCCCTATCGTAGTAGGCTAACTAACAGCTGTTCATCCACCATTCAAATGCCGCTGCTCTTTGAACTCTGCTTTCTGTCTTCCCACGCAATAGTTGCAGCATAACAAACCGATACTGCGTTTGTTGCTTAACGGCGCGACGCCCTGTATTCCATGTAGGTGGTAGTAACCAACCTATACGGCCACTGCTTTCGTAGAACATTCAAGATACACTTTCAGCGCAACCATTGTTACACATTGCGCGTCCTTTGTCGCTACTCTAAATGTTGTAACCCAAAAACTTTAGCAACGTTTGTTTTCAAGCCTTACTCTGCGGCCTTGGTTTTCTCACACCGTCCCTTTCCTCCCTGTTCCTGTACTTTCTGGGGAACTGGGATTGCACTGAGAAACATTTGTTTCCCTGGATAGGACATAGTAACCCACAAGGACTACAAAGAAGGTGGCTGTAGAACAAATGGATTCAACTGCAGCCGTATCCGGTAACCTTTGCACCCATATTCTGGAGTTTAAGAATAGCGATCTGAGTACAAGATGACTTAAGTCTTTAACGATCTCTCGTTGACCTACATGCTTTCTCCTACGGACAATTTGGTCTTACGAGAGCACTTTGGGAAGAGTAGGCGCTACCACAGAAGCATCCTTAAGGGATAATCAGTAGCCTAAGCCCCACGAATCGTCTTCATCAATGACCCCACGTTTTCACCTTATCCATTACTACCATAGCAACAGCAGGGAGATCTCAGTCGAACCAGTCGCACGCATCTTACAGGTGCCAACATTGGAAACCTGAATGCGAAAAGGTATTTAACCATTACTGATTAGTTCCTGACGTGCTTCGGTTCCCTCACTGACATGTTGGTCCAAATGCTGCATGGACCAATTGGTAACTACAACCCTCCGGCTTCTCGCTTTTAATGGTTGCTCCGTCAAAGTTTAAAAAATTCAACAAAAGCTACAGCCTAGCCTACTGACTGGCGGATTCGCAACCCCGTAGGTGTTCCTTATATAGGATATGATGGGCAATGAGGAAGCCATTCAGGCAGGCAAACTTCAATCCTAACCTATTAACTACATCATCATGACTTCTATTTAGCTTTACTGTATATCGCTTTTCGACTCCTAGACCATTGGGTCCGTGGAGAATGAACTTTGCTTTTGACCTATGAGGTGCGCCTCGAAAAAGCAACCTATCAGACCTAAACCTTGTAAAAGATGTTGCAATATATTGTTTCTGCCAATACACCTACAATTAGCACTTGGATTATCCCAAACCGTGTAAATACCGGCTATAGAGATATCCTTAGGTACCTTTATAAATAGTTACTACCTGGCCTTAATTGATGCGTTTTCCTGACGCCTTAGCACTAGCTACTTTACTGCGCCATTTGCAACTACAATAGATATGTATGCAGCAACATAATATATAGCTTTCATCTTGTTGATAGAGAGAGAACGTTATATGTCATAGACTAAAGCGTCAGACATTTCACTCTCTACTTATCCTCTCTTCGCTCCATATACTCTGCTTTAGCTGGCATATATACGCCTAGCACTATTTACGACACTAGCAGACAGGCATCATATAAACCAAACCCTAAGCTTTAACCGCATTTGCTCGTAAAACGCGAGTATTCAGGTTCCATTTCACTGACAGAAAAGGTAACGAACGAGAGGGGCTCTGTCAAGCTGGCTGGCTGGACATCCGGAAACGTTTGTCCACCACTTCGCATAATCTCTGCCGCTAGTGCTTTAGTTATCCCCAAGCTTGCTCCACTGCCTATCGGGCGTGTTGCATAATGGGGTTGAACTACAAGCTCCCACATTTATTGTTACTTTCTTGCCTTTGATTTACCTTACCACACTTTGCTTAGGGTGCTTTAACAGCGCTTGAGAGAAAAACCACCAAGGAAATAGCTGGTGCAACAGTATAGCCTAGCTAACCTTGCCACCTGGAGGGACAACGATGGCACTTGTTTCAGCACATAAAACAGGAGAGAAATAGCTCGAACTTAATCAAAAAGCTCCACAATAGTGTGTATCAACACACGAGGCATAATAATCCCTCATATTCGAGCGAGGTCAATCCCCATAAGTAGAGTTGGCAATACCCCAGCAACGTCGACCCAAATGGGCTTAACGCTTTGAAGCGTTGTGCTAACTTTTGCTAAATTTCCCGGTACCCATTTCTTCGTCCCATTTGCCAAGCTTCTCTAGCTCATTGGTGTTAGAGACAGCCTCATGTATTTATGAAATCGGCTCTTGGAGATAAAACTCCCGATGTTCATCTAGGGGTTGTTTGCATTATATTCCAAAACGTGTCAAACGATCCCAAAGGTCCCCGCATTCTTCAGAAAGGTCAAGCTCAGGCACCCTTATTGTAAACTTCAGAACCACTGAGAGGCTTAAACAAATACTATACTCTATATGCTTAGTGGTTTACGTGGTTAAGTATTCACGGAAAATGACACAATAAGCCTTCTGGCCGTGGGTTAATTTTAAGTTATTCTGAACTCCATTGCATATATAATGTTCCTTACTAGATTTCTAGTGTTTTCGCATAACGTTATCTCTTATTCGTCTACATTTGCAAAGTATACCTGAGAAGTTTGTCTTTCGGCTACATACGTCGTACGCAGTTGTTGCGGAGAATTATGAACTATATAGATAATTCCTAGATAGCTTTGCGTATTTAGAACCATACCGCTGCGCCACGTTTTACATTTGGTTTTCTTTATTCTGATTACTGCTTCCAAGCAGAAAGCCATTTTTAGCGAAAACAAATAATGGTGTTATTCGCAGCCGCCATTTAATTGCGTATGACGTATGGAATATTGCATGTATTGCATTGCTTTCACTTTTATCCTCAACAGCGGTTTAAACGTATTTTGTGCGGCTGAGTTTGTGCTAATGTACGCACTATGCTAGCCATGGAGACGGTTTTTCGTTTGGCTGAGATTTACGCGGGTTAGCGTTTGGCGCCAAAAGCAAATTCAGCGCTAGAAAATCAGTTATATTTTTGTTAATTTGTATCTCTAATTAGGTAGCCGCCTTAGTATATTTTTCGGAACCTATCCGTTATTTTAGCTGCATTTTTCCAAATTATGTTTAACCTTTTCCTATTCCGTATAATTCTGCTGCTCTTTAGTATTTCCTTGTGCGCACCGATAATTATAACGACTGAGCAGGCCGAAATTGTCCAAAGAATGCATAGTGTCGTTGGGGTTAATTGGATTCTGTTCCTAAAGTATAACTGCACAGCTGCGGCTCTGCGCAACTTTCACAACAAAGAAAACCAAGGTGCTTAATAACGCCTGAAGGAACCAGAAGAGTTTAAAGGTGGGCACCTACGGCCCAATAAGCTGTATACCAAACGGTGCCAATACATACGTAATTGCCAACTAGGGACATATACTCTTATTTTTCCTCCTACCATGCCAAAGCATGGAATTAAACATTAGGCTGAGCCTTTAAGGGCGCAGCCACTAGCCAGTCGAGAAATATACCTAGTTATTAGAACGCAGTAGAGTGCATTCTAGGCATCGGTGGTAAAATTTCTCCTCTACTTATCTATCTAGCCAGCGCATATCTCTTCTGTACTGCTGGCCTGATGCAGCCTGCTTTTGGACACCAATTAACCAGAGCGACTTAACAAAGTAAGGCTTGGCGTAGACAACCAATTACCCAGTTATTCCTTCCTTATATCTACAGTAATAATGGCGCCAAGCAGGTCATTATGGTATGTCTGCTTACCCTAAAAATATTACGCTATGTCTTACCTCAACTCTCTCCGCCTGGATTATTTCTTGCAAGCTTGAAGTAGACTGTTTTCATGTCAATCTATCTGCCGGACAGTTTTATTAATTCCCTAGCCTTTACCACCTTTCAGTTACATGAGAGCTATGGCGTCAACACTGTCTGCCATTTCACTGCGGAGCCTCTCCAAACGTTCGGCAAAACCACCGTTCATCCTTCAACGACTAGCTCTGCCTCAGCTATGTATTATTTCCACCGCTGTCACTCCGTCTAACTGGCGTGCCTTTACGGCTGGACGTATGTCTCCATTAGATTAGTCTGTCCTCAATCATGTCTGTCTAAACATTCTCTGGTATCCTTATGCTTTCACTACCACGTAGGCGCTGGGGAAATAATTGCTTATCCTTTCAATGTAAGACAAACTTCGGTTAGGATTAGTTAGCTCAGCGCGTCACTGCTTCCACATACCCCTCTCCAAAGCTAAGTGCAATATCCATAGGTAACTAGCCGTGCAATAACACTTCACTTTACCTCTTATACTAAGATTGTGAGCCGAGATTTTGATGCATCAAAATTCGTTATGGACCTCTAGCAATCATGAATTATTGCTTTCCGTGGCTGCAACCTATGGCTATCCTACGCCTGTTGCTTCACACCAACTTCCAACACTTAATATTTAGGGCTTCCCAAAATAAACCGAAGTAAGTTTCTCACATCTGGCACCCATCCAAACCCGCCTGGTACTTCCCTCTTCGCTAGCACCCCATTCTTACATCGCAATTATAGTTTCAACAATGTCTGCTGCTGCTGCTCCTGGTAGGAATTCCCAAACTTGGGTTAAAGCAACTTTTCATTTCCTTAAGCACTGGTTTCGCAATTGTGTATTATCTCCACTTGTGTCTACCCATCTAATTGGCTTAAATATATGACTAGACGTATGGGCCCATTGGATTTGTCTGTCTTTTAATGCTGTCAGACTGAACGCTTTTGTAAAGTACGACTTTCATTGACGTGAAAGTAACAGCATACTAGGCATAATCGTGGACTTTTCTTTCGCAATACAGCCCCTTTATCTGATTAGCTTACTTGCCTATTAACGGTGCCGCTCACGCACTCCCCCTTGACAAAACAGTTACATAAGTGTTCTCTAGATCACATGCCAAGCTAGCAGACATCTTTCAGTCCGTGAATATTACCGTGTAACCGGATAATTCTTCTGAGCATCTCTTTAAGGTTTGGCTTTGCTTAGTCTTCCGTTTCATCGTTACATTTTGCTTATCCCCGAAATAGCTCAACCTCGTAACTGAACGCACGTTTTCCCCAGGCTTTTTCTTTCGAAGCTTGTCAGTCACCCTCCTACCTTACTTCGCAGTAGCTTGCCGTATGAGTTCGATCCTGCTCAGTTTATAGTCGCTCCAACAACCAAGTCGTCAACAATTGCTCGGCACTGTACTAGTTTAGCTCGGTCCGTCGTTCTCGCTTTCATGTAGATCACGGCCAGTTGTTAAAGTGACGTAAGGAAATTACCTACATTACAATACACACGCTACCTACCCTCCCAAGTATAATGCTTTTCACCTCGCATCCAAACGTTCCTTATATTATGGATGTCACTGCCTTGCTTTCTACCACCCCAGGCACTCTGATATCATTTCAGATAACGAACCCAAGCTTTGGTCTTCTGTGTTCCGTCTCTTCCATTGCTGATGGATTTAAGATTACTAAAGTATGAGCCTTTCAAGGTAATTAGTTCCAGCCCCTACTACTACGTTCGCAAACGTCCGCCCTTCACCGATTCGTTACACTTGCTTCCCCTCTGTGAACAATAGTATAAAACTGACTGCTTTCCGCTCTGCATCTAAATCCAGTTAACCCTAGCTATACTTAAGCTGGCAAGCGCTTTCTGTTTGCTGTCCTTCTGGCTTACTTGCACACCTTACTTTATATTATCTGCAGCTTTTCAATATCCATTCTTCCGTTGAACATTTTGAACACCCATATCTCTTTGAACTGTGCACTTTGCGGAACCTTCTTCCTACGTTGTAGTTGCAGTCGGGGCCACACCTGTGACGTGATGTATGAAGACCCCTGTATATCACATATACTAAATCAATTACGTAGTGCCAGAGAGCTATGTACCGCTGCATGTCATGAGTTATTTTGCTGGTGTTTTTCGATGCAATCCTCTCCGGATGTTTGCTTGTTTATCTCCTGTTAGTTGTCCCTTTTCCCAAGCTATCCACAGATAAGTCTGCGGACGCAGGATGATGCAGCAGCTGAAACTGGCTTATGCATCTTTACTAGCGAGTGAATTTTAAACACTTGATCTCGACTCCTGGCCTACAAGAGCAAATCATTCTCCTGCCCGTTCCACATACATTCTAAATAGATCAGCCTTTTGTCAATTTGAAAGATGCCGCTTGCATTGGTCTACTCACTTGTCTCCAGTTCGCATTGCAGTTATATTGTCGCAACGTTCTTGTCAGGAATTATGGCTAATATGGATCCCTGGCTTCTTTATGGAGGAGAGAAGTTTCTTTCCCGATAATATTTGCTCGACATCGACAGTTAAGCCGCGACTGTCCGGTGTTCCAGCAACTAGGTTTAGCATTATTCCTTTCTTTGCGAACAATTTTATTTTCAACTTACCCAAAACGTCTGTTGACGGCATATCTTATAGCCGCTACTTGAACATGAAGATGGTTTCAACTGAAAATATCTTAATTAGGGAGGAACTCTGTTCCCTTCTGTGCATACACTGTTTCTCTGTAACGTAAACATTAAGGTTCGAGCTTTCCCTGGCTAAGTTCATCCATGATCTTAAAAGTAATTACGGCGAACTTTCCTCGTGTCCTATGTTGGTATTCAGTCATTAGGCTCAAATGCACTTACCATCTGGCATGTCCTGTGTAGGTAACTGAATACGACTGCCTCACGTAGGGCTAGCTTATCCCAACATAGAACCCTAACCCCATTACGCCGAAATGCTTAAACGTCGGCGCTAGTTTACACTAGCTACTTCTGGATATTTCAGCTTTCGACCGTACTTGACGTCTACTGGCGGACCTTGAATAAGCAATTTTGTTAGCCAAGGAAGCAAACTAGAAGTCTTATGACTGCGAGTAACCGCGTGTGCAATCGGGATGTACGACACATTACCCGTTGTACTTACAATACTAAACAGGCACGGGACAAAATGGCACTAGAATGGGTATTGCTTGGCAGTGCTAGGTTGGTGGAGGGGTACAAGGCCAAACGTACTCCGAACGCCAACTTAGTCTAGGATACATTCAATGCACTATCGAAAGATTATAGAAGACCTACTTAGTGGCTACCGTATTTTGACTGGGAACGTTGGCGCTGATTTGTCCTGTCTATTTAGTCCTGCTAGATTGTCTGGTTTCCGCGGGCATTGTAGGAAGCTGGACAAAGCGCGGTCCAATCGCGTAACAGCAGGGCCACGGTTATCGCGTCGTCGTCGAGCGCCAGAACTTGCTTCTAGAAAAGGTTATCAACGAAGCTAAGGTTAAGGGTTGGAGCGTCAACTAGCTGCTCTTAGTTGCCAACACGAAATCTCCATTTTCCTGACTAATTCTCATCTTCCTACATCGATTCTATTTTTGTACTTTTCTCCACCATTGGTAGTATTCCCTTCTTCTAAGTGGTTTCGCTTACTCTTCACATTTGCTTTTTCTTTCTCTCTTCCATACTTCACGTAACAGGTATAGCAGGAACAGCTAAAGGAAGGAAAGTGGGCATTAAATTCGTGGACAGGGTGTTTCTCGGGTGTCCTCTTTTTAGTCCCATGGAGCTCTTGGAGCACCCCGCTCAACTCCTGGCTCGACGAATTGCTCAAGGAGGAAAGCTTACGGAATTCATTCTGTCATCCCAATCTTTTGAACTTGAATTTGAACGGAACGACGGCAGTGTTCCAGGAGATGGAAGGTTTTGCTTTGGCAAGCACACTTTTTTAAGAGCTATAAGTTTCCGTTTAACAAAAATGTGACCTGGTGGATGTTACTCGCTACTAAATGAAGTCTGTCCGGAACAACATTTCACTCATTTTATATATTTTCGTTAAACACACTTGACCGTGGATTCTTTGCCTGCAATTTTCGCCGTCACACTGTATATTACGCCTTTCCTGCTGATAACTACATAACACGTCTGAGCCCAGACTACCGCCACCGCACTAACGATTCTGTTCCTGATTCTGTTCCTGACTAGTATACCTCCCATTTCAGTAACTGCTTTATAGTGCGCGATCAGCCTAGTACATCAAAGGCAACGTGACTGTTGCGAAACAGAACTGCTTGTACATTTTTGAGTATGCCGGATTTGGTGTGTCTCGATGAATTCACTAATAAACTTCCCGTTCTTTGATAAAGCATTCAGCCCAGTAGTTCACAAGCTACACAGCAGAGTCCAGTCCAGTAAAGCACCGGATGTGTCTTGCCCTATTGATGCTCGTTATTTCTGAGAGCATACTCTGCATTATATATAGTAACCACCTACACTTGCCTAAGCAAGAGCAATCCGGTTTATTACTGTAGCAAGTTGTGAGGACCAATAGTTGACATTGACTTGTACCACCTGTTTCAACTCACTACAACTCGCAGTCACATCGTCAAGACAAAATATGAATAAGTTGCAGTCGTCGTCTATTTGATTACACAAGGTTACTTATGTTATTTTGGCCAGCTTCCTGTAACACGAAGTATACAACTTTTTCTTTTTATATTTTTGTACTCTGTACGACAGCGCACAGGTTGCCTTTCTCGACGTACTCCTCTAGCTGGCTCGCTGCACGCTGCCTTGTGCCCTACTCTCTACCTTCTTTGCTTTCCATTCCTCGTCGTATGCGCTAATTGCAACTGCCCCTAGTTTGCTTTCCTGGCTACTCTACTGTCACTTAAAGTTAACAACCCTGTACCTTTTCTCTCCGTCCCAACTTTTGTGTCCATATCTTACAGCCACAAACTCTGGAGACGCATCCGTTGCACCATTCGTTGTACCCATCCAAGTTGAATAAATCTCGTTGCTCCATTCAACACATCTGTTTACATTAAATCGTTGCCTTGTCCATCTTTCATCCCTTATTTTTATGTCCGCTTCTAATTTTACCAATCCATGGTCTGCTGGCTTCCCTTTGTATCCGGTTTTCTTAATGAAACACACCTAGATGGGAAAGTGGGTAATACTGCTACACATTTACCGTGTTCATTAGTTCAAGTATGGTTGTCCTTGCTCATCCTTTTAACTGCATTCCGAATGCATCTTTGTTATCTGCTTTATTGGCTGACCATGGCGCTTGCGTTTTGCTCCGAAGTTTTTTGGATACAACGGCTTGTAACCGAGAAACACGTCGTCGCAGCCCCAACCACACTTGACCCGAGCAGAATCTTCTTTTGGTTTTAAATGAATGGATACTTATTCCGCTGACGTTATGGCTTACCGGATACAAGTCTGTGGTGCCCGGAACAAGTTTGTTTAGCGAGCTTATTAACTTCCTGTTCTCATACTTATTGTTCGGTGCTCTCTTGCTGTCATTCAATGCCATATGTATACATAGACAACTCACTTGCCTTTAGAAGGTAGATGTTCCTGCCGACGCCATGCTTTCCTTGTTGGACAAATTCTACTACAATGCTAGCTTTCACTATGGTCAGAACCGTTGAGGTTGGTCATTTTCCTTACTGGATAAATACGGTTCACTTACCACCCAACCGGAGGTGTTTACTCTTGGTTTCGCCTTCCAGTTGCCCGTGGACACCATACGCTTAATCGGTTATATACCTTACCGGGGGGCAAATACCGATTCGCTGTTTCGGACAACCGGCCACACTACACGGCCTGAATAGTGGAGTTCGACATTGTACCGTGCTACAAAAATCTTTCCATATGCTACCTTGGATGCTTTAAGGTGCTTCCACGGTTGACCAATGCATGACGACCTAAACTGGTTCAACTTTTGATCTACCCACCAAACTGGCCGCTTCGTTCCACCAGGACTTGAAAGCACCCAGGTGCAAAACATGCTCTCTGCATCCAAGCTTCAGCCAGCAGTAACAAAAGTAGGTCACTAAAAAGCATCCCCACTTAAATTGTGCCGCGCCCATAAGTAGATAGTATTGTTCCAGGACGTGGTTGGTTTCCGCATGGCAAGCCCTTCCCTAGAAAGTGCCACAGAGGTCCGTTCTAAAACATTGCAAAGTGGTCGTTGTGACACCTTGCTGAATTAAACCACAGCCAATGGCTGTATACTGGCAAGTCGACTAACCGTACGTTTCACCAATATTGATAAGCTACGCAACCCTACACGCATGCTCCATCGCGACTTCAGGCCTTGCGCATTCACCGTTGTTCTTTACTCTGCACGCACACAATGCTAATATATCTTGAAACCACCTGTCCTGTTTTTCTCAAATTCTGTTCGATTTCATCCTCCGTAATTCCTGTCCTCTTCGTAGCTCATATAGTATTGCAAAACCAGACGGACTGCTTTTGCTCACCTAAACTTTCTCGACCTCAAGAAAAGCATATATTCAGTTAACAGTTTACCACCATAGTGTTACAAACATGATCACACGAATTATTTTCCATTGGCATCGCTACAATTAACGCAGAAAATATTTAAAAGTTTTCTAATGTAATCATGCCTGGATGAGCATGCCGCACATTGACAAGAATGCATATATATGTAGGTAAATATTTATTTAGCCAATCCAAAACCCTATGCTTCCAACTATGGGCGGGCTGTAAGTCAGTGCGGCTAAAGCAACTGAATAGTTTTGTCACCTTATCTGCATGCAGTAGTCGAATTATTTTCTTTCTTCTTGTCGTTCCAGGTGATCGGCTGTAGGTTGTTATCCCCGGTGTTGCTGCGTCTGAGGTACATGTTGACAAGGTACCTACCTGTACACCAATCGCAACCTTACACTTACGGGATCTGGAAGACATTTGGTCGTCGCTGGGTGGGAGGAAGTGCACGGTCCTTATAGCCGTGCAAGGCTCGACGACTGGTTCCAAGGATTTAGTGAGGGGCAGACAACGGTCCAGTCATCACACTGCGTACGGTTCATGGGCCAACTACAGCTTGCCCATGTTTGCCTTAGCGCAGAGTGGGCCAGCTCCGTTTTTGAAACGTGGCTTTCATCCACATGCCTCCCGGTCTGTTTCCTACGGATGTACACTGGATAGGAAGTGTGTGGTCGTAGCGGTGAATTGTACAGCGAAAGCCAAAGCGTCCTGGGGCTGTCACTATTAAGGCCACGGTGACAAGCAACTGCGGAACGATTGCTTCCAAACGATCCAAACCCTGCGTTTTTTGCGGTAAATTTGCCAAATACTACGTTCTGGTGCTTACCTTTGAAGGAGTGTGGGCCTGCACTAGGGATGAAATGTGGCTCCCCTCCACACACATACCAGTCTTATCTCATCGAGTTTACACTGGATATGGGGTGTGTGTGGTGGGAGCTGTGGGTGGTGCAGCGCAAGATAACCACGGGCCCTCTGTAGGCGCAGGAGTCTTGTGGCTGGCCACAGTGTCAGGCAAATCCGAAACCAGAGGCCGCCAATAGTGTAAGCGCTTCGGCGGGAGATTCTATGGTTTGCTGGGGATAGTGGTGGCTAGATCCTGTCAGCTGGTTAACCAACTGCGGCTACTCTGATGCCCTTTCACTCATGTCCAGGGCGCCTCCTCTTGGCGACCGATGGGTGGAAGCTAGGTTAACCCTCTCCCTGCTAAGATCCAGGACATCAATCCGTATGAGTAAGTAAACTGACCGTGTCCTGACCCGCTGCACTTCAGGTGCTCAATTAATAAAATACTTTGGCTGAAGACCCGACTCGTTCTCCTATCAGGTGTAGGCGCCCTGCCAGTAGCCACGTCCGTCCTCTTCGGAGGTTAGGAAGTGGTCGTTAGCCCTCTTCCCTTAAAACCTAGCCATGGGGGACAACTGGTCTAATAGTTATAAGCACACAGCTTCAGTGGCGTAAACCACAGGCGCCACACGTTAGTTTGGACGGTGTTGGGCACCTAAGGTTGTTAAACAGCTTGCTACTGCCCGCTTCAAGCCAGGCAGCCCTAGTCAACTTGTGCAGACCCGCCAAAACCCACCTGCTCCTGGCCGCGGTCTCAGGTGTATCATACCACGGTCGCGAAATGTACATAAATAATTCCAGTAGCTTAAAGACTGTGTATGGCGGCCGGCAAGGAGCTGCCAACCTTTTATATTGCAATCAGATACTTGAGCTGGATCTGCCCCCAACTGCCTTGTGGGTAAGGTAACAGAGCCAAAGCCACCGGGTGGATTTCCCAAGAAAACCTTCAAATCAACCGCTGCATTGTGTTTCAGGCTGTGGAGGCAAAGCCTCTGGGCGTAGTCCCCCAAGCAAACCGCCAAACCATCCACTGTCTTGTGGGTAAACCTACTGAGTTAAAGGCTCAGTGTGAAGTCCCTCAAACAAAGCACCAAACCACCCACTGCATTGTGAGTCAGGCTATTAAGCCAAAGGCTAAGGGCAGAGTCCCTCAAGCAAGCTAAGAACGCACAAGTACCACCTCGCTTTCGATTGTCTACCAAAGCAAGCGTATGCCTGCGCGCAAAGCACTCACCATCGGATGTTGGAACGTGCGCACACTACTAGGCCGGAAAGCGAGTGAGCGCCCCGACAAAAGCACGGCACTCGTCCCGATGAAACGGCCGTACCACCACATCGATATATCAGCACTCTGTGAAGCCCTGCTCGCTGAGCATGGTAAGTAGCAGCAGGCAGGTGTCGGCTACATATTCTACGGAGTAGGCAACGTTGCTTGGGCATCACGCAAACACAGGGTCGGATCTGCAAAATCCGGTCGCCTCCATAACCGGCTGGTGAGCGAATCAACAAGCATCAGCGCGGGACTGCTGCCTGTTTGCCTACGACTCGGCAGTGCTCGGCTTGCCACCTTTATAAGTAAGTGCGTTTCTACCATGTGTTATTCTGATGACACGCGTAGTCAATTCTACACTGTTATCCTCCGTGATACGGTCTGTGCCGAGGAGCGACCGACTATTTCTGCTGCGTGATTTCAACGCGCGTGTTGGACGTGATGCATCAGTGTGGACAGATGTTATCGGTACGCATGGCATTGTTCCAGCGAATGCGAACGGTGACAGGTTGCTCTCACTGTGTGCCATTTACGGCCTGACGATCACGAATACCCAAGTTGCACTGCGTGCGAGTGATATAGCAGCTTGGACGCACCCATGGCGTGGTCACGCTCACAGGCTCGACTGTCATCTTACGTAAGCGTTATATGCGTGAACTGCGCATGACACATGTGCTGCTTGGAGCTGTGTGTGGCACTAATCGCAACTTAGTGCGGACCAAAGTGTACATACGGTTTCGTAAAATTAGGTAGTGCACTCTCGTCGTGAATCGGCGTGAATTCTCTCCATCGGTACTGTGGCGAAACGTATTGAGCTGGAGGATGCGATGCCTGGATGCCTGTGTGATGTGGACTGCATAGCTACAGCAAACGACCTGTTAAACCACATTTGCGACCAAGTGCCAGCTGCTGCCGAAGAGCCCAGCCGGACGGCAAATTTTAAGCGCCTGATTGGTTTGATGGGAATAATGCGGCGACTAACGCATTGAGGTGTGAGAAGTATGCAGCATTTGCCGCGCATGCCGCAGACCACAGTGGCTTGGGGTATAATAGTTAGTTTTGGGAATTACAACAGCGATTGTACCGAGAGCTCCGTCGCACTAACCATGAATAGTGGACAGCGAAGGTGTGGCATGTAAACTTTCACGCCAAATGCCGCCAGTACAAGGAATTGCTTGGCTCTTTGTGGGCGGTGCATGGACGGCGATTGGAGCCGCTGGGGATGTTGCTCGATGGTAGTTCAGGCGCTACTTGCACATAGGCTGCAGACGAAATGCAGATCTGGCAAAATGCTTTGACTGTCGCTTGAATAAGCGTTCAGTAGTGGACTTGCCATGGTGAACGGCCTCAAGCAGCAGGACGTAAAGAGTGGCTGGCGGACACACCAAACCTGGATGAGACGCAGAGAGCACTTGTTCGGCTGCAACTACTCTAGTGTGCCGGGGCCGACGGGATTCCGCCTGGATTGTTGAAACATGGCGGACTTGCGTTGGTGACTGCGCTGCACCACTTAGTGCAACGCATATGCATTAAAGAGGCGGTGCCTTGCGCTACCACTGTACAAGGGCAAAGGGAGCAAGCACTGCTTCACTAATTGTCCTGGCCTTAGTGTGCTGAGTCATAGGGGCAAGGTGTCCCCGAATCATGCTCAACCGCCTCGACAGTCCGGTTGTGGAACCTAACGTGGCGGAAGAGCAGTGTGGGTTCCGTTTTGGTCTCAACAATATAAACCTGGTGTTTGCAGCACGTCGGTTTCAGAAGTAGCGCAGAGTTCGACGCCAGCAATTTTACTCGCTATTGTCAATTTCACGGAAGCATTTGTGACGAGGAACCACGATGCATTGGGGCTGGTGTAGGGTAAGTTTGGTTGCCCGCGTACGTTTGCAAGTTTGCTTGAACGTTTGCGCAGTTTTATGAAGGCAAGTGTGCTGCTGAGTGAACTGACTTCGGATGACTTTGCAGTTGTCTCTGGTGTGGAGCACGGCTATGTCAGCTCCTGCCTTGTTTAATATATATCTTAATGCAATGATGCCTTGTGCTTTTGATGCAGCTTGTGCTTACGGCTTTCGTGTGGAGCACCGTGTTGATGGTGGTTTGCTGAACATCCTTCGGTCCATTGACAGAACTGTAGTCTGTGAAACAACTGTCGTTAGGTTGCTGTTCGCTGACGATTGTGCCTTGCTTTCACACAGCGCGGATAAGTTGCAGCACCTGACTATGGCCCTGGCTTTGACAATGAATAAAATCGGGCTAACTAACTACATAAGCAAACTGGTCTGTCTTCTTCAGACTTTACAAGAAGTGCAAGCTTTAATAGTGCTGCGAATCAGCATGGACGCTGAAGTAGTGAAACCAACCTCCCATTTCTTCCACCTCAAGAATGTGTTGTCGACTGTTTAGCAGCTACACAGGTAGTTGCGTATTCGCGTCACGAGGGCAGCGGCGGCATTCCTGAAGCCAGAGTACCGCGTGTGGAACAAATATCACCTTACCATTTGCACAAAGCAGATGGTGTACAAATCCATGGCGCTATCCGCTCTTCTATACGGCAGTGCAGCCTTGACGATGTACCGGCGGGATGTGCGATATCGAGCCGTTCCCTCAGCAGTGTTTGCGACGAATCCTTTGCATCGGATGGGTCGGCAGATTTGCTGACTCGGAAGCGTTGCGTTGAAGTTCAAGGCATGCAGTAGACTGCAAACTTTGCCGAGACACCTGCTGTGACTAATTCATGTGAGCCTTATGGGTTTGACGCGGAAGCCTAACCAACTATTATATGGTCAACTGTGTATTGTTAAGCAGCCTGCGGTGTAACCAATGTCACCCTACTAGACATGATCAAAGTGAGTCTTTTACGTTCTACTCTTGTTTGAAGGTCGTTGGAATCAAAGGCGGTTGATCGGCGTACATGCGCGAGTTGATCCCGATGGCAGTTGCGGAACTGCGGGTGCCAGCCTTCGTGCACGCAGATGAGAAGCGGAAAGCACCAATCGGTTTTACTACGTCGACCTCGAGCTTAGGGTGTGGTATCACCTGCGGTCGCGTTTTCCTGAGGTACTGAGCCATGAGCGTGGCTACTCGCGGCTATCAACGAAGCAACAACGGCTCATGCGGTGAACGAAGGCAGAACCGGCGCAGCTTTCGTAGGTACGCTGCCTTCGGGTTACTAACCGCGTGCATGCATGCAGGGTCTAATTATTTCAGTTGGTGGCTTTCCAAATTTTTACTAATCCTTTTCTTTCTCGTACTAATATCAAGCTCCAACGTCTTAAAATTGCACACGACTCCGCGGCTAAGTTTAGCAAACTGCGATACTTCTCGCGTTTGTAGCATTTTCGCAAAAGGTATTTTTGACATCGTGAAATTAGTTTGGATTCCTTCTTAACCGATTGATAGTTTGCGCCTGTTTTGTGCAGAGCTAGGTAACGGGATCTCTATGCTTTATACTAGTTTTTTGCGGCATTTTGCTTTTTCGATTGCGTAGCTGTTGATTGACCCCTTGGTGTGGCTGTGCTTGATGCGCATGTTGACAAAGCGCTCATTTGTCTATTACCCACCACCTCATCCATACTGGCTTTAGTAGCCAGTTGGCTGTTGTCAGAGGGGACGGGTGCACGGTCCTTGAGACCCAGCTAGGCGCAAAGAGTGGTTCCATGCACCCAGTATGAAGCGGACCGCGGTCCAGCAATCTCTTTGTGTGCCCATGCTTCCCCAAATACAGCGTGCTGGTGTTTGCCTCTGAAAGCTTGTGGGTCGGCGGCTTTGACGAAACTTGGCTCCCATCCACGTTTCCCCCGCTCTAATTCCTTCGGGTTGACACTTAATATGGGGTTTGTGCTGGGATCCGTGAGTGATGTAGCGCTAGCCACCCATGGTCCATCTGTAGGCGCAGGCGCCTTGTGGCTGGCCACAGTAGCAGGCCAATTTGAAACTTGCTGCCGCTTACTATATATTTGGTGCTCCGTCCTGAATCTTATGTGGCATGCAGGACGCTGTTTCGTTGCAGTTGGGCTAAACAAACCGCCACCTAAATTAGGTCAGTGTTAGCTGGAAAATGTTCATTTCACTTTATAGCGTTTATTCCGCCTACCAAAATATTTTTCTATTAACCGGGCAATTTGTTTAAGTTGAGAGATAATTGTACCCGTTGACAAAGTGCCTACGGGTCTATTAGCCACTAGTACGTCCATAGTGGCTCTAGGAGACAGTTTGTGTTTGCTAGAAGTGACTATGTGCACGGTACCTGTAGTCCTGTTAAGATCAGAAGGTGGCTCCATGCACACAGTGTGGTGGGGAATACGGTGCAACCACCGCGTTGTGTGCGCTTGCTTCCCCAAATACAGCGCTTTTTATGTCTGTGAAGTGGTGTCTGCCGGCTCCGTCGATGAAAAGTGGCTCCCATCCATATGCATCTTGGTCTTATTCCTTTGAGTTTACGCTAGGTATGGTGTATGTAGTGGGAGATGTGGGTGTGGCAGCGCAATCCACACACGGTCCCTCTGTAGGCACAGGCGTTCTGTGGCGGGTCACGATACCAGATGCCGCTAACCACATATATGGTTCCCCATGCTGAGGGTAAGGTTGCATTCAGGGTTCCTTTTTACAGCAGTTGTGCCAAACTAACATACAATTAACCTAGGTAGTTTGGGCTTGATAACTTTCATCCTACATTTTTGGTTCGTTTTGCCTACCTGAGTAACTTTCTATGCACTTGCACACGTTTCATACGTTGTTGCGCGTATCATTGTTAACTTGCTTGGTGTGTCTCGACAAATGCGAGAAAAAACTATTTATTTATTTATTTATTTATAACGTATGTCGTGTAACTTTAGAAGATTATAAGCTTGTCACTTATTCGTTGACATACAACTAACATCATTTGCTAAATGAACAAAGGGTTTTGCCTGCGTAACCTTATGATTTACAACTATACTATTTTTCGAAGGTTAGTTCAAGTTATTTGCTGCTGCTTGATAGCCCAGGTGTGGTTCGGCTTGATGTGCAGGTTGAAGAGGTGCCTAACTAACAATTACTAACTGCCTCCTTCATACTGCTCCATGAGACAATTGGTTGCTCTTGGGGGTAGGGGTTCACGAGCCTTGTGGCCGCGCTAGCCACGAAGCGTCCTTGCTTGAACTCAGTGTGAAACGAACGACGGTCCAGCCACAGCCTAGCGTGCGGTTTATTCCCCAAAGACACCGAGCTTGCGTTTGCCCGTGAAGATGGGTGGACCGGCGCCATTGAGGAAAGGCGGCTCCCATCCACCTGCCTCCCGGTCTGCTTCCTTCGGGTTTACACTGGATAGGAGGCACGTGGGTGGAACTGTGAGTGGTGCGTCGCAAGGCGTCCATGATCACTCTGTAGGCGCAGGAGCGCTGCGGCACTTTCTGTGGAGGCCACCGTGACAGGCAGCTCTAAAACCGGGGGCTGCCAGCCATACGTATGTTGGGTTCTTACTCATGCTTCGTGCTACCAGCGGATGCACTCATGTGAGGAGATACCCCGGTACGCTGAATTGCTAACTGCCTAAAGGCGCGAAATTGCCTTGTCGGCTAGATTTAGTCGTGTGCTCTGTGTGTCTACGATGGCTGAGCACACCGAGCCGCCCGGATGTAAGCACCGAATGTTAGCCACTCACCACAAAAGCAATGAATACGTCCTGCCTCCACGGCACGGCAACAAAAGGGAGCGCAAGTCTTCCTGCTGTGAGCCGTGAAAGTTAGTAAACCCCACAGCGGCAATCGACCTGCCATGCGTGGATTGCAAGCTAGCCCAATGGAACACGCGCGCTCGGCTTTGAGTACTGAACGTAAGCCAGGCCTCACAGCTACACTCAATTGTTTTATGCTTTGATCAATTGGTAATCAGCCTTCACGAAGGTAAACGACCAGCAAAAGGCTTATCTACCAAGTAGTTAGTGGGGCCCAAGGCTAGCAACTGAGAAGCACAGCTGGACATATATAATGACCGGACGAGGGGCGCCGTATCGCTACCGCCACGAAAGCTGTTATCGCCCAAATACTAGCTTTCAACAAACCCATATGCATTCATTAGGTAGCTTCCGCTGCTAAAGTAAAAAATACATTTGTGAGAAAATTGTAACATTACAATGTGGTTGGCTTTACTCATTCCATCGCTTGTGTGTTACAGCTAACAGTTCACCTTTATGGACACATAAAACCGCTTACTTGACTTGATGTGAAAATGCTCTTAGATTTCCGTCCGTCCCGACGTGCAGATGGCACCATTAGACAGCCCAGCAATTTAGTCATGTAGGCAACTATTTCCCTCTTAGTCAGACATTTGCTAGTTGTACACATTTATCAGAGCTTCGATGGTGTTTATCGTGTATGCTGGAGAATATACCTTTATTCATTTCTTCACTTATAATTATATGAAATGTGTGAAATCTTGATAATTGTTAACGAATTAGATGTTCAAAGTACCCTCCGTCGTTCTGGGTACAGAGAAGCATTCGCCGAATGCTGTTAGCAAGCAATTTTTGCAGTAGCTCCAATAAACGCTGCCTGCGTTTGTTTACAATGTTCTCGTTCATTCATCCAGGTTTTGGGTTTCGTTCTATTAACGTTGCGCTTCAAGTATCTCATCGAGAAATCCATGGGATTAGGCTCCGGGGATGGTTCCTCCATGAGCTGTCCAACATCAACCGAAAGTATAGGTTATGTAGGCACGAACTCATTGCGCCAAATATGCAGGTGTGACTATCTGCTGCCAACAAAAGTTATGCATTTACCCTTTTGACTATAGCTGCGGTAGGATGCTGCTGTGCCCCACCATGAAAGAGGAAGCTAAGGAATGACAGATATTGGTACTATTCAACTACAAACTACCCTACGCGCCCCTGTAAAAGAAAAGGGGCTCAATGTGTGTTCGGCTAGTGAATGCAACCCATACCAAGTGCTTGGCGCTAAGTCGCATACATGAACCTCTAAATTATCATGGCTAGGTTGTTGCTTAACGATGTTGCATATCATCGCCAAGTAGGGGAACACCACCTCATTGGTGGAAAAATGGTACATGTCCACTGTTTAACAACAAATGGGGGAAAACTACGCGCTTCTGTAAATACTATGCGTCCAACACGTTCATCTGCATAGCACCGAAACGCCGGTACATTTCCCCTTAATATCCGGCGAACAGTATACAGTGCGGTTTCGAAACATTTCGCAGGTTGCCGAAGGCTGAGGTGGCTTTTACTGCATACCTCTTATGAAACTGCGCAAGCTGCTATTTTACCCGTGACAGTGCAAAACCGTCTGCTTCTTTCGAAATTGCAAACATCTAACAGCTTGATAGTTATGACCTTTCCTACCCATGTAACTATAAGCGAAGAAATGAATAAAGGTATATTCTCCAGCATACACGATAAACACCATCGAAGCTCTGATAAATGTGTACAACTAGCAATTGTCTGACCAAGAGGGAAATAGTTGCCTACCTGACTAAATTGCTGGGCTGTCTAATGGTGCCATCAGCGCGTCGGGACGGACAGAAACCTAAGAGCATTATCATATCAAGTCAAGTAAGCGGTTCTATGTGTCCATAAAGGTGAACTTTTAGCTGTAACACACACGCGATCGAAACGGTAAAGCGACTTTTATTGTAAGCTTAAAATGTGTTCTCGGCAGTTTAGCTTTCTTTAGCAGCGAAAGCAGCCTAATGAATGCTTCCGTGTTTGTTGAACGCTAGCTTTTGGCGATAACAGCTTTCGTGGCGGTGGCGATACTGCTCACATCGACGTGTCATCACATACGGCCAGGCCGATTTGCTCGGTTGCTAGCATGGCGACCTACTATTACTTTGTCAGGATCCATTTGCTATACTTCGCCTGGGTGTAGTCTGCTTACTAGTTAAGCGAAGCATGACAAATTTAAGTGTGGCTGTGTGACCGGCTTACTTTCAGTTCTGGTAGCCGAACGGCATGCGTACCCTGGGTGTTGTCCTGCGATTCACCCATGACAGGTTGACTGCATCTGTCGGATATGCTGTCGTACACTTCTCACATCCGAATGGCTCGGTGTGCCCTGCGATCTTAGGCACACATGTCGCTCCTCCACGTTCCACCTTACTCCAGCCGGCAAAGCAATTTGCCACACTGTACAGTTAACAATTCAGCCTACCGGTGTGCCTCAACACCTGAGTGCAGCTGCTCATAGCTTGGGCAAGTTTAATAGGACGTTGTGTATATAGGGACAATGGAATCCATGGCTTCCATTAGTTGTTTGTAGCCAGCTAGTAAGAAACCGTTGACCACTTACGCGCCCAGCGCTTCGCGGTGGGCACTTCTTCTGGATACCCCAAATAGTGACCCTTGGTGATGGTTGATTACACCTTTCTTTATGGTAAGAGCTAGGACGCACACAACGCCTTGTCCGCCAGTTCACTGACGCATGTGACACAGCCTGCTGCCTTCCGGGATTACATTTTAGCAATGGTTTCGCTGCCCGCCTGAGTCGTTCTCTTGTTCATGGGTAGACGCCCGGGAAGTGCATCAGTCCGTGACCAAACCACTGAATACACCAATACACAACGTAATGCTGTATCCTGCTGTCAGGCACCGGTGTGGAGAATGGTTTGCCTTACCTGCGTATACAGCGCTGCAAACAAGCGAACACATGCTACCGCTGACGCCTACCTTCTTGCTTCTTCCTCTGCATACACCTATTTTCATCATTTCACCATACCCACTGCTTCCTCTGATGCAGTGCACCATGCGTGGGATTTCCCACCCTCAACCATATGCCTCCGACAAAGCACTCAACATCTTTTGCCCGAACGTACACCTCTTGCCTGACCAGAACACTAGTGAACCTCCCGAGTGATGCACTGCACCATTAGTGATCAAACGCGCGCGTAACGGGATCGCTATTGACCCAATGTGTGAGACAGGGCTTACTGCTGAAGGCAAGGTTAATGTAGCTGGTACTGGTTAAACGTGCTGTTAAGCGATAAACGCCACCTCAATAACACGTGAACATAAAATCGGCTTTACTCTGTCCGGCCGCTTTAATGACCAGCTGATGGCAGAGTCGACATGAATCAGTCGACGATTTCTGAGTCCACAACAGCGTTTCGGACATTGTAAGGTTTCAATCCTTATTAGCACGTATGGTTCAGCCGCGTAAAATCCCGATGCCATGGTGGAGCAGTTTTACACTCGGTTGTCCCCCATGGTCAAGTCTAGGCAGGGAGCCATTGACCGTTCCTACGGAAGGCATATAACGCGCCTTGGGCGTGCTGCCTCGGTGTGCACAGATGTAGTCGGTCCGCATGTTGCGGGCGCAGATGGAAACAGTGACTGGTTGCTCTTACTGCGCGCTACTCAGACCTCTGACTATCGCCAGGGCGCAGTCTGTACGGTGTGTGAGTGAGGTGGCTACTTGGGCGCACTCACGGAATACTCATTCTCACCTGCTCGGCTTTGTCATCGTAAGTCAGGGTGAAATGCGCATGGCACGTGGGTTGCATGGATCAGAGTGTGGCACTGATCACCAGTTGATGGAGAAAAAATTGCCAATATATCTTTCTAAGCCCAAGTATTGCTCACCTGTCACGAATTGGTGTTAAGGTGAATTTAGCTTTCTAGGTAACGTTGAGAAGCTAAGGCAATTGGCGAATGCGGTAGGTATCCAAATTAGAGGCGCCGACTCCATAGTTCACTCATCACATTCTGGCGCCGCCTGAAGGAACAGATAACCACCGCCTTTACTGTACGTCGGCAAATTATTTGATTATGACAATGTGACTATTGGCGCATTGTTGTCAGAAAAACATGCCGAGTTATCTGCAGTTGTGGAGGGTCTCGGCAACTTGGCGTAAAGAAATATGTATCGCCCCAGAAACAGTTAGTCGTTGTCGGCGAGGAAGGGATGTGCGGTGTTTGTGGCCATGCTAGACTCGATGAGTGGTTCCCTTCATCCAGTGTGAATTTGACTACGGTCCAGCCACCGACTTGTGTGATCTTGGTTCTCCAACTACAGCGTGCTCGTGTTTGCCTGCGGAAGAGTGTGGGCCGGCTCCGTTGAGGAAACTTGGCTACCATCCACATGGATCCCGGTCGTGTTCCTTCGGGGTTACCATGGATTTAGGGTGTGTGGTTGGAGCTGTGGGTAGTACAGTGCAAGCCATTTATGGTTACTATGTGGGCGCAGACTTACCGTGGCTGTCCCTGGGGTGGCCGATGTGACAGGCATATCCAACCCGGATGTCACCGACCATGAATTTATGTATGCGTTTAAGCTGGATAAAGTTTATTCTACGTTTACTTGTTTGTTCTCCTTACCTGAATAAGCATTTTCTAACTTGCCCTATTCCTCAGGCTAAAAATGATTAACTTCGTTAAATTTATTTGGTTTGTGAATTGTTGTGTGTTAGTTCCGGATATTCTATATTCCTCGCAGCTTTGTTGCCAACCAAGCTAATTCAAATGCAAAGTTAGAGAAGGGTTATATATTCATAGCCTACACTTTACCATATATATGTTATTTATAATGTCATTTTAAGTGATTGGTTGTTGTTTATCATCCCTGGTATGGCTGCGCTTGATGTGAATATTGGCAAGTTGCCTACCTGTCTAGTACCCACTACTTCGTCTATACTAGCTATGGGAAACAGTTGACCTTTGCCGGAGGGGACGAGATTTGTGTTCCTCCTAGCCGTGTTACGCTAGAAAGGTGGTGCCATGCACTCAGTGTGAAGACTACGGTCAAGCCACCGCTTCGTGTACGATTGATACCCAAATACCTCGTGCTAGCTTTCGTTTTTGAAAGCGAGTGGGCCGGCTCCGTTGAAAAAAGCGGCTACCATCCACCTGGCTCCCGGTCTTATTACTTCGGGTTTACACTAAATATAGCATGTGTGGTTAGAGCTGTGAGTAGTGCAGCGCAAGCCATCCATATTCTCTTTAGGCTCAAGCGCCCTGTGGCTGGCCACAGTGATAGGCAAATCCGAAACCAGATGCATGCTAACCCTTTACTTTTCTAAACAGCTTACGGAATCCAGGAACCGGCAAAGCTCTAGTCATGATTTCTCCAGTACGCTGCACTGCACTTTGATTGATTCGAATGAAATGCAGCGCACCATTACTTTCGGAGTTCTTTAGACCAGAATGTCCTCCATTTAGTAACGGAGATGATTGTTGATTCCATAACTCAGAAGGTTGTACAGTACCATATGATGGTCGAGACGGTTAACTGCTTTATGAAATGCTGGAAGCTACCATGCTTCATCCTTGTAAATTGCTTCGAAAATACACAAACAAGCAGAATGCACATGGTACTAGACGAATGCCGGAACAATACTGTTATTACTCTGCAGGTACCTCATGAGCTTCTAGGTGACAATAGACTACATAACCATGAAAAGCACCGGAAGCATGGTTTGAGGGACACGGCACTGGTTATACGCGGCTACAAATTGCTTACGTTTGAGTTGATATCCCATAAACAAACAAATGAGTATTATATTTCTAGACTGGCTAAGGGATGCGCCCTTAAGAAAACAGATCAAGGTTTACAATATCCTACGCGCTTTCTTGGGAGTAGGAAAATGTGAGTATATGTTCCGCATTGGCAGTTAGGAATGCAGTAGCGTTGTTTGGTGTACAGCTGATGGGGTCGTCTGCGCCCACTTTGAAATGCTTCTGGTGCCTTAAGGTGATAATGAGCTCCTTGACATTTTCGCTTGTGGCGTTTGCACAGAGCCGTAGCTGTGCAGGTTTTCTTTGCGTACGGGGCCCAATTGCACATGAACGACAAATTAAAGTCTTTGGACTGTTTCGGCCCGCTCATTTCTGTTAATTATTCTTGCGTACGTGGAACAAAATAAGAGCAACGGAAGTATTAGGACTACAAACAGGTTAAAAAGCATTTCAACAAATGCAAATAAAAGGAAAACAGCCATGTTAAGAAACGTACTAAGGTGACCTACTTACTAGAAAAATACAAAGCAACAAAAGTTATGACCACATAGTTCTAGAGCTGAGTTGAATTTCTGGCGTAAAAGTTTAACTTGTGTACATCTCAGCAAAAGGAACTACCTTCTTTTAGGCTAGAATCTTGCATAAGGTAGCGCAAAACGTGCTGCATGGGACAAGTTTAAACGGCTGGTTAAGACACAAAAATAACCATGCATATATGCAGTAGTTCACTTGTTATTCGCAATTGTATGCTGGTCTAAGAATAACTCCATTTTATTTTGCCAAACGCGACTTTTTGTTTTGCGAGCAGGTATCACAAACAGAAAAGATACTGTAAAACGTAGCGAGGCAGTAGAGGCTCGAAACAAGCATATGTATATAGGAATGTTTTATATAACCCTTAATACCCCGCAAAAACTGGGTACAACGTAGGTGGTCAAAAATCAAACTACTCACGCATACTAACAAATGTAGACAAATAAAAGATAAGGTTATGCGAAAACACCAGCAATCTAGCAAGGAACATTATATATGCAATGGAGTTCAGAACAACATAAAATTAACCCACGGTCCGAAGGCTTATTGTGTCATTTTCAGTGAATACTTAACTACATACATCATTAGGAATATAGAGTATAGTATTTTTTTAGCCTCTAACTGGTTCTGAATTTTACAACAGGGGTGCATGAGCGTGGCCTCCTTGAAGAGAGAGGGAAACTTTGGGATCGTATGACACGTTTTGGCCTATAATGCAATCAATCCTTAGATTAACATCGGGAGTTTTATCTCTTAGAGCCGATTTTCTATATTCAGGAAGCTGTCACCAACACCAATGAGCTAGAAGAGCCTGGCACATGTGATGAAGAAATGAGTACAGGAAAATTTAACAAAGGTTAGCTAAGTGCTTCGGGGCGTGAAACGCATTTGTGTCGGCGTTGATGGGGCATTACCGACTCTATTTATGGGGATTGAGCTTGCTCGAATATGATGGATTATTACGACTAATGTGTTGAGGCACACTATTGGGAAGCTCTTTGATTACTTTCGAGCATTTCTCTCCTATTTTGGGTGCTGTAACAAGTGCCACCGGTGTTCCTCCAGGTGGTAAAATTAGCTATACTATGCTGTTGCATCAGCTAGTTCCTTGGTGGTTTCCCTGTCAACTGCCGTTATAGCGCTCTAAACAAAGAGTGATAAGGTATATCCAGTGTAGGATAGTAAATAACAAAATCGTGGGACCTGGTTCTTTGCCCTTAGTATGCATAAGGCCTGGTAGGCTTCGGAGTCAGCTAGAAGATAAATAACGCATTGGGCGGCCGAGAAAATAGCCAAGTGGTGGGCAAACTATTTTGACCAGGTACCCAGTTTGACAGAGGCCTCGCTCTTCTTCGTTACATTTCTTGTCAGTGAAAATGGATTCTGAAAATGCGAGTTTTGCTAGCAAAGGCGGTCAAGGAAGCGGGCCTGGTTTTCATGATGCTTGTCATATTGTGTCGTCAATAGTGATAGGCCTACGTAAGCCAGATAAATCTAAGTATATTTGGCCAAGAGAGGGTAAGTGGAGAGCAAATCGTTTGCTACTTGGGCGTATTAGTTTTAAAGCGTTCACATAATCAATAAACTGAAAGATATATATACATATATATATAATATTTCTGGAAACATATCATAGTAGTTGGAAATGGCGGACTAAATTAGCTAGCGTTCAGGGTTAGAGACCGCATCAATTAAAGTCAGCTAGTAACCGACCTCTACGAAAGTACATAAAGATATATCTAAGGCCGGTATTTATAAGGTTTTGGACAATGCTAATGCTAAGTTTGGATCTGTGGGCAGCAACGATAGATTTTAAAGTCTTATACAGGGGTTAGGTCTGGTAGGATACCGTTACTAGGCGTACATCCGGGTTCCTAAGTTTACCATATTTTCCACGGACCCAGTGATCAAATAAGTTGGAACGCGTTAAAAGTTAAAGCTGAAGACAAGAAATAAAGATGTAACTAAATTGTAAGGATTGAGATTTACCCGCTCGGACGGCTTCGTCATTGCCCTGCAATATCCTAAATGAGGAATGCCTGAGGGTTTACGACCCTGCCAGCCACTAGTCTAGGCTGAATAGCTTGTAAAATTTTTAACAATTAACAAAGTGTTTGCTGAAGAAGGGAATCCGTATGGTTGTATATACCAATTGGTCCATGCAGCCTTTGGATCAAGTGTCAGTGAGGGAACCGAAGCGCTTCAGTAACTAATCAGTAATCGCCAAATACCTAGTTTACTCAGAAGTTTAACGTTAGCACCTCTATAATGCTTTCGACCTTTCCAACTGGGACTTTCTGGGTCTTGTGATGGCGGTAATGGATAAGATGACAACATGGGCTTCTGCGTTGAAGACAATTCACGGGTTTAGCATACCGATTATCCCTTACTGGATGCTTTTGTGCTTGCATCTACTCTTACCATTGTGCAGTCATAAGACCGCATTGTCCGCAGGAGAACTCAAGCAAGTTAAGCAGAGCTCAGTAAAAACTAAATTCTTCTCCTACTCTGATTTGTATTCGGAACACCTAGAGTAGGCATGCGTAAACTACCTCTATAGTCTCATTGGTGATGAGACAATAACGACAATGAATGTGGATGAGTTGTGGGCTCAACGTGCTAAGATGTCATGCACAAGCACGTGGGCCTCCTCAAACTACCTCAGGATCAGTTTCGAAGAAGTGGTCTTGCGGATCACAGAAAGGGAAATTGCGCTGTATATTGTCAAATATGTAACCATTTAACTTCTAACAAACCTTCTGAAGGCCTACAAGTTTTGAATTTATCTTAGGCTGACAGGCAATCTGTGCTATATGTTCGCGTACACAACTAAGAGGAAAGGAAAACGCAGTCACTTCTTTGCCATTAGCGGGGTGATGGGATGGCCTCTGTATTTGAGTTGAGATTCAGGACCGCTCATTTATTTAAAACATGTGATATTACTCTGCAGCATTTTATGAACTAGCGTAAGTTAACAGCATAGGTTAGAGCTAATGTGCCTTTGCCAAAAGGGTTGAATTTTAAGGTGTTCGCATCTTTGTCGGTAACTCAGCGCTTGCTTTGATGGAGTCAGCCATTTGGTAAAGCGCAGCTGAGCTACTTCCAGCAGCACGCAGCCCGACTTCCGTAGGTTGCCACCTATAAAATGGCAATGTACTAGATGGGGCCGAAGGTGACGCTTATAAAGTTCTAGCCTGGCATCTGGGGGCTATGTAAAGGCGTATATAGAAAGTTAGCCCCATACTCATGCCACTTGATAATGAACTTGCTTTTCAAGGTTAAGGCCAATGGAGTCGGGCAAGCCGAGGTCTGCTGTCATGGCACGCCGTTAGATAGTGATGCCGTTTATTGTTAGGGCTGCAGCAGGTATAGATTGCCTGTGGGACATGACATTAGATATCTGAGCGGGTAACGTCATTTGCCAGTGTTCGCACCACCTTTTAAGTACTTTAAGCTCCTCACAGCCACTAAAAACGGCGGATAATTTATTACCAGGGGAATGACATATACAACATTTATGTCGTCAGCAAAGTTAAAGGAGCGGCCGGGCTACAAACCCTTGTAGATTTCTTTGATATAAATTATAAATAGCAAAGGACCAAGAAAGCTCCCCTGCACCGCACCACGAGGGACGGAGGTCGGGGTGGATACTGTTTGCTCAACGTTAACAGACTGCCTAAGTCCTACTAGGTAGGATAGCAGCCAGTATTATAGATGACTGTCTACCACGTAAGTCTTTACCTTAGGCATCAGGCGCCTGTGTTGTACCCTTCCAACCGCCTTTTGCATATCAAGGTAAAGAATGACACCTGAATGGTTAGGGCCGATGAACTCGGTGACTAAATTGAGGAAGTCCAGCTGACAGGTTGCACAAGGCCGAGCCCTTGGCTATCCGTGCCGTGCTGCATTTATGTGCTCGCCTGCATTAAGCTGCTCCTTGAAGGCTCTTTTAATCAACTTCACTATCACTCGCGCGATAATAGAAGTGAGTTCAGTAGCGCGCTAGTTACCATCTTCCTGTAGGCCTACACCTTTATGCCTTGTCAAAACGATGGAACGTTTCAAACCTATCAGGCGGTGACCTTACTGCATTGATTAAGTAAAGCGTTCCAAAAGTATTACAGGGTATCTTCACCACCGTCCGTAAGTAGAGTGGATGGTATTCCGTCTAGACCTGTGTTCAAAGAAGACTTGCTAATTGAAATCGCAGAATGGATGCTATTTATGTTAAACTGTACATGAACAAGGGCTGGCCACCGAACGATTGCAGAGCCTGCATAGCTGAAACCGTTTCCAAACACTGCGTTGCTTTAAAATGTTAGCTGAAGACTTCACCTAAAATTATCGCGTCACAAGTATTGCAGTTGTGACTAATCTTTAGGCTAGAGATCGGTTGTTCATATTTAGAGGAGGGGCGCCCAGCAGCCAACTGAGCTTATTAGTTTGTTCGCACAGTGTAGTGCGGCTATTTCTTGACTAATTTGCTACTGTTTAGCACTTGTAGAAACCTAAGGTGCAAGGTTATTCGCTCTCCATATGTCGACAAAATTGAAGGCTTTGTTTTGTAGGATCGTCTAAGCTGAAGACTTCTGTTGTGCATACTGGTCCGGGTCACACTTTTAGACGTTTGACATGTTGAAGGTGAAACTTAAGCTCGCGGGTCGAGACGGTGAAGTAGTTCCTTATAAAACAGCTCGGCCGAGCGATCCACAGAAATGGATTTAAATAATGCGTTATAATTTGTTGATCCGACGGGTACAGCAATGGTTGTCCAGGTTACGCGGTGGGCCGGGTGGTATACTATGACAGCGGCTGTTTCTGTTGGGTAGGCCTTATGTTGCTTTAGGTTAACCGAGCAGTGCACTAATCTATGATGACCACCCGGGAGCTCCCGGCTGGCTGACATCCGCGTAGATGGGATGCTGAGATTAAATAAAAGGTAAACGATGTGTTTCACCCCGGTTGGAACAGATAGAGGTAGCGTCTAGCCGCCTAAATTGCTACATGCTAGTAGGCCTGCATACAGCTTTGGTGCGGCAGGTGAGACCAACTTTAACACAGGCAGGTTGAAATCTCCCGCAACCGGTTTGTATGCACACGAATGATTTGATGCCAGCGCATATGTGCCCATAAGTGTGTCTTCACCCTGCTTTGAGGTAGCGGGTTTTCTATAAACCCACTCAAATAATACCGTTAATCCCAGGGTACCAGCCGTTATCCATACTGAATCCATCGTCTCAGCCGCGTGATTGCCTGCGGATACTTTTCTGGGTAAGTATTTTACCATAAATGGCGCACCCGTCCTCACGTTTGTGCACACGTGATGACCTAAAGTGCTAAGAGACAGGAAGTGAGCATTCCTCCTCTGATGCGTAAGCGGAACTTAGTGTTCCGTGACTAATATCACCTCTGGGTCCGTGAGGACAGACAGAGGACGCGGGAAATGCACTTTATAGTTTAGGGACCTAGTCTTCCGAGTAGTATTGAGGAATAACTCTTGCGGTCTACTAGCCTAACGGAAGACGAAATGAAGCCGCTGATAGTTAATTCGCTATCTGATGTGGTTGTAGGTAGTGAGTGAGAAAACATTGCAGTGTGTAGTTGAGCGACGTTGTGTTTCGTGCAAGGAGGAAACTGTCGCTGCTAGCCTCCACCTGGCCTTAAAAAATGTGCAGTGTGCGGGTAGGAAGCAGCGGACTGTTTGGCTTGTGTAATTGGAACGGCGGCATAAGTCTGAGTGATGTAGCAGTGCGCAGCAGCCCGGAAGCGCATGAAGTTGAGCGGAGCAGTGTAGATTTGGCAAACCTAATACGCGCCGTAGGTGATTTAATCGTGGAGGTGGTACGCCTTGCCGTCTTAAAAACACCTGCGGTATGATCTAGCAGAGTGCGCCTTGGTGGGCCGAAACACCGTTGCCATAACTCAGTATCATTGCAGATTTGTTCGCGCTTTAATATTATAGTACGCAAGAGTTTACGACCGTTTGTTTTCAGTTTGACTGCTGCTAAAAATTAGCTGATCCTTTTGGCCATCCTGACAAAGTGTACCGCTTTTCTCAATACAGCTAAATTTAACGACTGTGTTTCTAAACTTGCCTATCGATGTGCCATACGGAACATTATACGCAAATGCGCTGAACTTCACATTATACAAACCAGGTTGCGGCGGCTGCTTGTCTACGGATCTGGATGTATTTAAGATCTACGCAGGCGACATACCCAGCGAAGTTGAGTGTCTAGGTGTGTTCCCTCCACAAGCCAGTTAAGTACTAGGACCCTTCGTAGTTTTAAACTCGTTGCAGCCTAAGAGGTTATAAGTCGTTCGTTGTTTTCTGGTGGATGCGCTGAGCGCTCGCTGATTAAAGCCTGTTTTGATGTTAGGATTCGTGGCAGCCCAATTTATGCTTTCTTTTAACAGTCTAAAGGTAAGATGGTTCAGCATAGTTGCATTGCAAGGTTGTTCCCGATTAGGTATGAGAGTACGCAATACTGATTCGTCTTCTACATCTACTTTGATGATAGCTAAAGTTTAGCAACACGCTTGGTCAGTCGTTGAACCTGTAGTGCATTCTGCAATGACAGTAAGCGCAACGACTGCACACCTAATCGCGTCCACCGATATATTGTCTAGAAGCTTGAGCACTAGTGCGCTACATAATGCATTCCCACACTAAGCATAATATGGCGTTAGAGTCCTTGCTCTTTTACTTTCAATATTGGTATTATTGAGCCCAGCGACTCGGGATAAATTGGCGTTGTGATCCTTAACTAGGTCTTTTGGCTGCAGGCACCGGCGGATCTGTTCTCTGAGTGTAGGTTATGCTTGGCTCGCTTTGGTCGTCGTAGATGTTTCCTTACATATCCACGTTAACTGGGTTATTCAGTGGTTGCCTTAGTGTTGCGTCGAGTATGGACCCTTCCGGTAAATGGTTTGTGTTTGATCAGCAGCTGAACACTTGTTATTAACTGAGGCGTTTTTTATATTGTTCTCAGATTGGCTGAGTTGATCTATGTATGACGTGGCCTTATGGATAATACTGGTCCTAGGGTATGCAACTTCTTTCAAGGACTCAAACAACCTAGTAGCCATACCTGACGAAATGTCATGCCCCACATTAGGTGAGCCACGTAGGTCCATAGGCGTCGGACGGTTGTCAAAATTCGCGTGCACGTCTCTGCTCTGTGCGAAACTCCCTCTTAGACTATTGTTATGGCGTTGCAAAGCCGTTCTTGCTGGTGCTAACTTTAGGTCAACGAACATCGTGCGGGTGCTAAGTACCTTAGATAGGAGAGCAAGCTGAGAGCCGAGCTCTGGCTATCAAACTTGACTAAAGGGGCACGGAATTTCGTAACCCTTATTCCCAACTTTGTACAGCCCAGAAGGTTGTGTTCCAAGCCAAACATTTTCAGCAGTATTTTGCGAATGGTGTGCAGTTTCAGGCGGTTTGGAACCTTATGCACCACTACCTCATTAGGCTATTTAGCCGATTAATCACGTCTGTACCAATCGCGTTAAGCAACGTCCTAGCCAGCTGTGCTTGATTATCCTGCATATAGCCCTTGGGGTAAATCCTAGTTGCTATATCTGCTAAGATTTCAGTGCAAGGTTCTATTGTGTTGAAAGCCATTTTGAGCTTCACCACGTTGTTTTGAAGCTCGTCCATTAGGGAAGTATGGAGAAATATGTTCCTTAGGTCAACGGTGTATGGTATAATTGTTCCAGTTACGTTCTTGCTGAGAGTATTAGATTTTGCCTGGATACATCTAACTAGTTTCACACCCATAATAATTACCTTAGGACGCGTTCACAGACCATTTCCAAAGCAAGTGCTAGAAAGGAAATACTAACCAACGTAAAACTGTACGTTTAACCAAATGCATGATTGAAAATTTTTATAAATATAATCTAGAGACAGCCAACGTCTTTAAAAGCCTGAGCAAATTGCGAGCGGGAGAAAAAGGACTTCGTTGTCGACTACCGTAAAGTTATAGCATGGTGCAAATATTCCTCCTGTTAAAACATGGATGAAAAGCTTTTGCAAACGGATCAGCCAAACTTATATCAAAAGCTTTTAACTCATTTGTGCAAGTGCCAACCGCGCCAAGAACGTTGCATCTGCCCAGGACATCAGCTAATACAGTAGAGCTGCTTTTGTACAGTATGAATGGTTAATGTCTGAAGAGTGGATGGCCTGCATAGGCTAGATATGGGATAGTTGTACGTTTAGTAAGCAACAGTTTAATTGTTTCCCAAATGGTGTCGTATATTTAATAAATAGAAACCATAGTTTATCCCCAAATTTAGCACGACACCTCAAAGCAAACAAGGTCATAATTCACAAAAGGCTAGGTTTCGTCACACTCACACATTGCTACTTACGTAATCGGCGGTAGCCGAAGGTTATACAGGCTGCAGAAATGGAATAATTAATCATGAGGAATATGGTTGCTAGTGGACGAAAATAATTTGGGTTCAACTGCAAGTAGTGTACACAGTGAAGACACTATAATGTAGTGGAGAAGGTAGATACAGACCTACCTGTCAATAACATATTTTAATATGAGTAAGTCGCCGTACCAATGTCTAGTAGTAGCCAGTGACTTTATTCGTTGGTGAGCCACAACCGCCAGATGGCCGTATTGTTAAACGGATATTTGTGGCTTTTTATAGGGAGAACACATGCCATACAAAATCCCTTCACTTCCTGAAACGCTGCCGGTAATCCTTTTGAACGATAATGTACAACCAACGAAGCCCCTTGCCGACTGAAATCTTCCTCGCTTATTCGCAGACGAAGGCAATCCAATTTCCTCTGTTTGCTGAACAGATTGCTTGGCCGTGGCCGCCATAGCTGTTGATGCCGGTCGAGTGTGTTTGGGTCCCGAAGCGTTGTGTTGTTTCTTGTCCACGTGAGTACAATTTCATAGGGTCTGGCCTTTACATTTCTCTGATTATGTATAACTTTGGTAGAGTAAGGACATCTGGTCCAGCTACACACGCTGGTCAACGGTCATGGTGGTGAGTGCAGTTGAGTCCCGTAGACGTACAGCTATGATCCAATTAGGTTTCCATCGATTATTAGGAGTTGTCTTGGGCGAAAGGGCTTTTAATTGGTCCGTTCCGTGATCCACAAGAAGTTCCCGACCTCGGACAATACGGAGAAGGACAACGCATTATCCTAAACCGTTTGTTGTGTGCGGAGCGGGAATGCTGCGTCTAACCCTGCGTAGTATGTTTACGAGGCTAAAAGGCAGCTGGAGGTTTGAGTTAAAGCTAACCACCCGGTCATTTGGGATTTTATTTTAGCACCCCAATAAGTTTACTACAGTAGGCATTTTGCGTTGCGTAACTATTCCAGGTGCCTTTGCTCACAGAAGCTACGTAAGCGAGCCTTGGCGAGTCCCTTAATGCTGTTCACCGCAAAGTCCTGCTTTATAATGATGAGTTCCCCTTTTCTAGCCATAGATTTTGGCTGCTAAGGTGCTTGGCAAGGGCAAGCTGAAGTTGCTGACCACGCACGGCAACTAAGGAGGTAATTCAGCTAGGTAAAACCAAGTAATTTCCTTAGTGAGGTCGTACAGGTTGTCAAGGTTGATTAAAAAGTGGGACGACTCGGTTTGTAACTTAGGCTAAGGTGCGTTGAATGTGTAGTGGAACAATATTGTCGTATGGTTGCTGTGACGCAAAGGAGAACGCGTCTTTAATGCGTCGACCATAGGCATATCGTTACTAAAAACAAGACCCAAGTTGGACGGTTTGTTTTCTCTTTAAACGCGTCCGTGTAGCGGCATTGTTAGGCAACGCTAAATCACCTTCGCCACGTCGCAGTGCTGTTAAAGGAAATTTTATAGCATTTTTAAATACTTAGCTTGCCAGCCGAAACCACTGCACCTCCTGGAACACGGCCGTAGATCCAATAAGATTGTAAAGCATACTTGGCAATATATCTTACTGAATGAATATACACTCGGCTGTGTGCAGTCACATCAACCCCAAAGTTTGCGTTTACTAACAGAAGCGCCTTGTCAAGGTCAATCATTGGTCGTTGAAAATCGGCAAGGAATGAAATATCCAAGAAAGTTGGGTACAGGGTCGCGTAGGCAAGTAAAAAGTTCGAAATAATAGACTTTGGTTTTTGCTTTGTGGTATACTGGTCCTGGCGTGAAGGCTTCGTGTTCAGGTGTCTGCACTGAACCTGTCGGCGTTTGTTTGCAATTGCTCATTACGGAAAAATACGTCCCATCTCAGGCAAAACTGCGGTTCCTCATCCAAAGTGGGGTCCGCAAGAAGTGCTCATTATTATTCTTTAGGAGCTTGTTAGATTTGTCAGAGTAATAGGGTCCGTACCCTGAGTTCAAGCTACGTAAAAGCGCCGATTGTCCACAGAAGAGAACAAGGCTTCCTTACAAGTAATTTACCGTCAGGAGAAATTGTCCGCATGTCCAGCAACGGCACCATGAGTTGCCACCAGAAAGCTCCAGGTAAGTGAATTATCACAATGTTCTTGCTGACATGTACGACGCCAAACCAAATTGTTCGATTACCAGCGAGTGGCAGCAAAGCTGTCCATTTAAGGTAAAGTAATTGTGCTAGCTGAAACAAGAAACAGGCTAAGACAATTCGGTGAGTAAGTTTTGGCGATGTAATTGCGGGGTAAGTTAAACCCATTTGTTATTACCCGCGCGGGCGGCATCTCACCAACCTGCTTAAAGAATGATCCTTTCGGAAGATACTTGGAATCGTCGGAATAATAGTTTTTATTGAGGCCACGGCGATGGTAAGCGCCGGTACGTGGTGCGTTGAGCAGTGACAATGATAAATGCGTACTTGCGCTTTCGTTGAGATTTATGTGACGCGCGCCAAATAAGCGTTGAGGTGCGTCTTTGTGAGTAAATGCAGCCAATAGGGGAGGAAAGAGTACTGCCTCAGGCAAATGCTGAGTCCGCTGAGCGTTCTCGGTGGATGTTTACAGCCATCAGGAGAGGAAACGTAAGAGACAACTTAGGAGCGGACAGCAAAGTACAGACATTAATCCAAGCAGTAAAAATAGCTTAATGATAATTGGATTCTGAGCTTTGGAAAGACTGCAGTACAATGTACTAAGAACCCTTTACCTTAACTTACCACAGCAAGGTTAATTATTCCAATGCAAAATGCGGTTATCTTCCACAGTGGTTATTAATACCAACACATCTTTCTACATATGTAGCTAAAAACTGTCCACGAACCAGCGTTTAGTGCATGTACGTTTTCCATGCAACTATTAGAAGTAGTTAGATAATGCCTCAGTGTACAAACGCTAAACTAGCAGAAACATACACACTTAGAATTTTCCTTTATATAACTTTCCTCCACAATAGTTAGAACGGTATCTGGCACCATTGTAGCAAAACAGCCGACCATTTTTACCGGAGAACAACAACGGTAAACTGCGAATGTTTTCTACTCTTTCCAAAAAAGGTTGCAGATAAACTCAGTCTAGTTTCTGCGTTATTAATATGCGCTCCGTCAGGCATGTGGACGACTATTTGCTTCGGAAGGTGGATGCGCAGAAGCTTAAGTACTGGTGTCAAACTCTATACCCCAAGGTACAGCACAAATAAACCCGTCTGCAACGGATGGGCAAATTAATAAATCGAGCAGCATACGCAGCGAAATTTGAAAATGCTTAGTAAGTGGCTTACCGCAAGTATACGTAGGCGTTGTCACCAATCATAGCGGAATAGATCGACAGCCGCTATATTCACACAACTAACAACCCGTTGAAGCTTGAAAAGTCAAGTAAAAATAGGACGTGGGCTGCGTTTATTTCCAGATCTGCAGGTTCACCAGGCAAATTAAGACATCCAAGGTAAGCTATCAAGTGAGGTTAAAGGTTGGATGGTTTTTGCCGTAGGAGCTTGACACTTGCGGCCGATTTCCGGAGGTGTGCGTATATCAACAGTGATGGCCAGCAATCGATAGACACACTGCTTAGTTCCACTGGGTACCGAGGAGGTCATCGTCATCTTCCTTATACACGTCAGTTAGTAGTGTAAAACCCCTCAGCTACTGTGTTGCAATACATAAAAGAAAAGGAAAATAAATACAACAGTTGCATGGCAGCTGAGCTAACATCAACGGATAGACATTGTTCCGGTAAACTATCAGCCGGCTACTAGACAAAAGGAAAAGTTATTATGTTTTACGCTGAGAACTGAGATCATGAGTGGAGGGGAGGCTAAAAGGTATGGGTACGGACGCAGAAACTCACAGCAGGAACGCCACTGTGGTCGGCTCCTGGCCATATCGCCGAGTGTATCCAGACAAACGTGTTCACCGTCCTTTGGACCACAACCAGGGAGCCGTGACGCTCCAACCGAGGCCAGCTCAGAAGTGAGGGCTTCATTATGCTGGAGCAAGCCATCGCTTGGCCAGCCATCCTCTTCTCCCATCCACATCCCCGGTGCGAAAACAACGTAGGCCGTGAAAGCCGGTGGGCTGGCACGCGCAACACGTGGCCCAGCCATCGGAGCCTGGTACGTGAAATGACGGTGCTGAACGGGTCAGCTCCTGTTTCTGTGCCGTAAACAAGGCGTCGAACACGCTCGTTACGCACGCGGGATTTCCACCAGGTGTAAGCCAAACTGTGAAGGCACCGATGGTCGAACGTAACTAACCTCTTCATGTCCGCCGACCTTAGGGGCTAGCCTCTGCGTCCATACAGTAGGGTCGAACGTACCGCTGCATTATACACACTACCCTTCAGGGAAATAGTAATGTCGCGCCGGCGCCATATGTGCGATGGTTAGCAAAAGCACTTCGAGCTTTGGCTATACGGTTCGTTATTTTGTCTTCGATCCAAAATGACGCTTATCCAAATTCCCAGGTAGTCGAATTTCCGAACGACTTCTAGCTGATCCGCGCAAATGGTCAGGGCAGGAGGCGACCTCTGCCAATCTGTAAGGAATGCTTTGCATTTCTATGGTGCAAAGCAGAGCCCGAAGCGGATTTCAGTCAGTGCTAATCTTTCCAGCGCGGCTTAGCACGTCTTGGAACTGTTAGAGATGAGGGCGATTTCGTCCGCTTACTCCAAGTCAAGCAGTCGTTTTCTTGGGAATAGCTCCACCCCTTCCAACTCATGTCCTGTAAATATAATATTCATCACTTTGGCCATAGCGAAAATTGAAGTGGAAACGTGACAGCGGGCAGCCTTGTCGTACACCGCTGGAAATATTGAAGGGTGGCGACAGCTTTCCTAGGCCCTCAATCTACCCTTGCTACGCGAGTCTAATGCTTGGATAACGTTTTCTTATTTCTCGGGCACACCTTTCCTGCGTGGACAATTCCAAAGGGCACATCGATCAACTGAAACGAAGGCACCTTTGTTGCCGAGGAACACGGGTACGGTTGGGCGCCAATATGTGTGATAATGCTCCAACAACTGACGCAAGGTGAAGATGTGGTCGACGCAACCACGACCTCAACGAAACCCGGCTTGCTCCTCACGAATCTGGCTTTCACGAGCGCCAGTCAGTCTGTGCAGATTTCTAGAGGCGAGTAATTTGGAGGCGAAGGAGTGCAGACTGTTCCCTCCATGGTTACCGCATTCCGAATGCGAGTCTTCTTTGAAGATAGGAGCAATAACGAAGCGGCGCCAGTCGGTTGGGACAATGTCCTGCTCCCACAATTTAGCTAGTAATTCGTGTAAAGCATCGACAAGAGCAGGGCCTCCGAATGTGAAGAGGGCTGGATGTAGATCAACTGTTCCCGCGGCTTTTTTCGAGTCCAACAGTCCGATCTCACGTACGACTGCTGAGCAAAAGGGTGGATCCAAATAAAGATCCCACGGAGCAAGTCAATCCCTGGCTGGCGATGACTCTAACAATCCTAGCCGAGTAAATTGCTTTTCAAAATGCTCAGCCCAACGTTCCAAACGTCTTGACAAATTGTGTATAGGCTGTCTACTCTCGTCACGTACAATTTCACTAACACCAAGTCTCCTGCTGCCTCTTTTCCGTCAGACGAAATAATTTAGGATGTTTGTGAACGGCAGCGGCCACTTCCATTTCTGAAGCACGATGACACCCCAAGTTTCGCGGTCTCTCTTCAGGCTAGCACCGAGACTGGCCCGGAGCTCTTTGCAAGTTTCATTCTGGTCGAGCAAGACTTCAAGCATCTGGCTATGATGCATACCTATAACTTTATATCGTCCTACTTCTTCACTTATCGCTTTGACCCTGGCTTTCCTATCCACGTATGGACCGCCCACCTCTGCTTCTCCACCGACTCAGCGTCCACACAGTAGCACCGCACGTTTGTGCGTAGGACCTCAATGGCAGGCTACGTTTCCTACTTATATCCTTATTGAGAACCTGACATGGTTATGACTTATAATTGTTACCCTATGAACCAAAACAACATTGAAAATTCGCTTTTAAACCCGCTTCCATCTATGGTCTATTCTTAATACTCCTATTAACGTTTTGGCTTTGGATTTTCTCTCCACCTAGGCACCACTGTTTTACTGTCCTTCAATGCCACCTTGCACACTGTAGCTCTGCATTTTTGTGCGTATAACTTCAAGTAGTTGGCTTATATGCCTAAATATAATCTTATCTCGTCCTACTTCTTCATCCACTTCTTTTGCTCTGGCTCATTCCCTCTTACGAAGCGCCAAGCTCCGATGCTTCACCGACTAATCTTCTACACTGTAGCACTTCGCGTGCTGAGCATTCGTTAGCAAAGACGACCAAATGGCTAGGTATGCCTTAGCAGCGAACGTTTCGCAATTAACCTAAACATTTATTTCGTAAAACACAGCACTTAAAATTTAATGGCGTTATGCTAAGCACCCTGAGGATAGTGGAAACATTTATTAATGTCAGATACATAAGAGAGCTAAGTAGCCCAGCGGTAAATTTTTTTCCTTACATCTTTGCGATATCAAAGCCACCTACAAGCAACATATGGCCAAAAGTGTAAGCGAGGACTATGAATGGCACACAAATATATC
>OX104067.1:54815367-54850367 GCA_944474145.2 Dicrocoelium dendriticum
GAAGTGGTGTATGCAAGCAGACTGTGGTCACCAACGTGAGTCAGGTACAGGGGTATCAGAAAGACATAGTAAAGTGTCACATGATAACCAATGTTTGACGAAATTGCCCAATCGAAGTAAGGAGCACAATGCAGTAATGTTTTATGATCTACAAACCATTCATTAATATTTCCCACTTTGCGGGTGAGCGTGTAAAGCGCTCGTAACCCACAAAGCTTGAATACTGAGAAATGGTTTTATCCCGTGAAAAGAAGGGCATAACGCACGCGCATACAGGATTGCACCACCATACAAGGAATCCGGGCGGGGCTTGTCTACTGGCGGTCTAAAAGCCAGTTGTATATACGCGATGCACGTACCTGCAGCGATGCGGACTACATGCGCAATGGATCAGCGTATGTGGATACCATTTGACATCCAGAGCTGCATCCCAAACAGTAGACGGATGTGTGCGGTCCGATCGGCAGACCCGTACAAATCTTTGAAGTCGCGAGGGGCTATTAGGCGCCAGTTTGTCCTCAATGCATACACCCCACAACCTATAAGCATGAATGCCGTTACTTCTAATTTGGCCCAGGGCGGGGAATACGCTCCCTGCTTGGGTAACCATATATATGGATCCCGTTGGGACGATTATCCGCCTTACTCGCAAATAACCTACTAAAGAGCTTGGTCGCTAGCACGGAGAGGTCAGGTCAGGTTCAAAGGACGATACAGGCCTCGCCTTACGGACGTCTTGTTTCATGCACAGCTAAGCGAACAAAAGCCCGCGGTATTTCGACTTCTACTAACTTTGACTTCCATGACAAAGTCAGAGAATTTATTAGAAAAGGTGCAAATGGGACGGGTTTTGTTCCATTTTAAATCCAGTGGGCAAATCAAAGAACTGATGCAGGGTGGCATGCAAGACTAGATAGAGAACTCACTGGCAAAAGAATTGAAACAGCATCGCGGGGGAAATGTTGGTATTTCAGGTGCGCTGATTAAACTTCGTCATCAATAAAAACTTATTCGTCGAATGTTTATGGATGACCTCAGCTAGCCTGCCCCCAACCGTAACGGGCTTCTATCGACCAAACCAAATTTCTGTTGCACGGATGAATTATGAAAAGGATCTGCGAGCGCGCAAAGCATACGTCTTCAGCATAGTGAGGGCTGATTTGACGCACAAAGTGCAGTCACACCCTTCTTATCACCGTTATACACGTTCGCTAGAGGTAAGAAACGCAGGCACTGTGACGCAATACATAAAAGAAAGGAAGGGAAAATGCCACAGGTACATGCCAGCTGAGGCACCGGTAATGGATGGGCTTCCTTCCGGTAAGCTATCTGTCGCCTACTGTGAAGCAAAAAATGTAAGTTACCATGCAGGAGAATAACATGGTAAATAATGAAGTCGTGCTGGGAGGGGAGGCTAAGAGGGATGGAATGGGACAAAGAACGCACAGCACGAAGGCAAATGAGGTCGGCTTCTAGCCATATCAGCAAGTGTATCCAGCCAAACGTGTTCATTGTCTTTTGGACTTCAAGCTGGGAGCCGCGACGCTCCAACCGTGGCCAGCTCCGAAGTGAGGGCCTTCATTTCTCTCGACCAGGACATCGCTTGGCCACCCCTCCTCTTCTTCGATCTATACCCCCGGTGCGCAAACAACACACGTCGCGGTAGTCGGTGGGCTGACGTGAGCAACACGGAGCCGAGCCACCACAGTCTGGTGCGTAAAATAACGGTGCCGAGCGATTTAGTACCTTTTCGTATACCAAAAATAATGCGTCGAACACGCGCATTGCTCACACGGTGTTCCCAACAGATGTGAGCTAAATTGTGCAGGCACCGATCATCAAAATTAACTAGCCTCTTTATGTCCGTTGATCTAAGGGGCCATGTATCAACACCATACGGTGGGGTCAAACCTACCGCTGAACAGTACACTCTGCCGTTCACGGTGAGAGTAATATCGCGCCGGTGCCATAACTGGCGAAGGTTGGCGAAAGCGTCTCTAGCTTTGGTCATACGGTTCTTGCTCACATCTTCAACTTCCCAGGTTGTTGAAGTTTTGAACGACTTCTAGCTGATCCCCAAAAATTGTCAGAGAAGGAGGCGGTCCAGGCCAACCTTGGAATAACGCATTGCACTTCGATGGTGCAAAGCACAGCCCAAAGCGGCTGGCAGCCAGTGCTAATCTATCTAGTGCCGTTTAGCACCTCTGGAAACTGGCACAGTTTAGAGCAATGTCGTCAGAATACTCCAACTCAAGAAGTCGCTCTTCTGGGAGCAGCTCCACACCTACTAGTTGGTGTCTTGTGAACGCGATTTCCATGACTGCTTAAATAGGGAAGTTGAAGAGGAAAGGTGACATAGAGCATCCTTGTTTCACACCACCGGAGATATGAAAGGGTGCCGACAACTTGTCCTAAGCCCTCACTCTGCCTGAGCTGCGCGCGTATAATGCTCGGATAATAGTTACATATTTCTCTGGTACACATTCCTTAATAGACAGTCGCAAAGTGCACATGTATCTACCGAATCGAACGCAACTTCGATATCGAGGAACAAGACAACAGTGGGCCGGCAATTGGTGTGACGGTGCTCCAACAAACTGACGCAAAGTGAAGATGTGGTCCATGCAGCAACAACCTCGAAGAAATTCCACTTGCTCTTCTCGAATATGGTTTTCGCGGGTGGCATCCAGTCTGTGAAGGAGGACAGAAGCAAACAAGTTGGAGGCGATGGAGATCAAACTGATTCCATTATGGCTGTCGCATTCCGATAGTGAGGCTCCCTTGAAAACTGGGAGTATGACTGTGCGGCTCCAGTCGGTTGGGACGGTTCCAAGCTAAAACAGCCACCCTGGTAGCTCGTATAAAACATCCGCAAGAGCAGGTCTCCTGAATTTGAAGAGGGCTGGAGGTAGATCATCTGGTCCCGCGGCTTTATTTAACTTCAACAGTACGATTTTACGTTCGACCTCTGAACGAGTGGGTGGATCCAAAGGGACAGCCCAGGGAGCAGAGTGATCAGTGGCCGGCGAGAAATCCAAGAATTCCGACCGATTAAATGGCTTTTCAACGTACTCATCCCGACGCTCTATGCGTTTTGACAAGTTGTGGTTAGGCTATCCAATCTCGTCACGTATAGTTTCACTAGCCGCAGGTCTTCTGCTGCCCGTTTCCTATATCAGCCGAAATACCTTAAGGTGGTTACTAAGGGCAGCGGCCATTTCTATCTCTGAAGCACGATGAAACCATTAGCATTCGCTGTCTCTCTTCAGGCTAGCACGAAGTTTTGCACAGACATGTTTGCGAGTTTTACTGTTTTCGCTTCCAGTCAGAGTGCACCGGCGAGCATGGATAAGTTCCAGAGACTGCGAAGGGATCCAGGGGCCATGTTGGCGATTAAACTTACTACATGAGAATTTGCCTGCAGCTAATAAGGTCTGGTGAAAATGAGACAAGTAAGCTTCAAATGCATCCAGTGAATGTTTACTCAACTCACACGACAGCGTTGTTTGATAGGCATTCAGAAAAGTCGTTTTCGCCAGTTAGCTTGCCTCAATGCGCTCACAGTGTCGTCCTGGGCATCTGCCAATTCATATCCGCAAGTCAGTACACACAAGTGTATGGTCGGTGTCCACACCTGTGCTCCAAACCGAGCGACATTTCGGGGCGCAGCAATGTGATGTTATTGCGTTCATAGCTGGTTGCGGCTTTGTTTGTCTCTAACCTTCACTTTTCTCCGAGGTCCGGAACTTGCTGGGGATCTAGGATTAGACCGAGAAAGAGTTTTTGACCGGGACAGCACATAACCCACAAGGATCTACAAGGAACATGTCCGTGCAACAAATGGATACAACTGCACTCACTACAACGACCGTTGTCCAGTAACGATAGTTGGACACGAGGCCTTCACCCTCCTGAAAAGTGTACATACGCCTGAAAATACAGACGTAAGAAACTAACATTTTGCTCACCTAGATACTCACATAGACGACTGTTCGTGAAGGTCTCATCCTCCATGGGTTTCAGCCATTGTGGCCGCCCTAACCAAAGTTACCCGATCAACTAACAGAGGAAATTGGAAGTCAGTTGACTGCGGAGCATCGTGGGTGAAATCAGTCGGAAAGCTGCTCTGCTAGTTTTACATTAGTGCACAGACGGATTTCTGACAGCGTTTCAGGACGTGGTGGGTTTTCGCCTGACAAGTGTTCTCCCCATAAAAAGCCACAAATGTCCGCTTAACAACACGGCGGCGTGGCGGAGGTGACTCGCCACTGAATAAAGTCACTGCCCACAACTACATGCTGGCAAGTTGACTAGAATAATAATTTAATATTTTCCTGACACGTTCAAGTGTAAGATACTCCCTGCCTACATGTTTCGTTTTCACTACACATATAATGCCCAGTCTGTTTACACTACGCACACTAGAACCCATCGTGTCGTCGTGCATTGAGGACTTTATTCCTTATGATTAATTTTACAATTTCCAAAGCCTGTACAACGTTCGGCTTACTGCCGATTACATACATAGCAACGTGTTTGTTGCGAAACGTAGTTGCGTGTAAATGTTGATCACGCTTGGTTTGGTGTGTCTCGACAAATTCGAGAATATGCTATTATTTATTTATTTATAAGGCTGCTGTGCGCCAAGTCACCCTGTGGCGGGTGCTGTGTCGGAAATTAGTGCTCGCAAGGAATAAGCCAGCATCTTCACACAAATGAAGTAACCGCCCACCATGTTTATTACGGGAGCCTAAAACCTGTTGGCCGCCTAGATGCAGTTTATCAGTGGAGAATTTTCCAATTTCGGCGTTCAGATCCCCAGCCAGCTCAACCGCGTCCGAGCTTCTTCTGTGGCGAAAGAGCTCGTCCAGTTGGCGATAGAAGTCGTCTATTACCGAATCAGCGCCAGTGTTTGTCGGTGCATAGGCAGCGATGACGAATTGTGTACACTTGTTATTACCGCACGACTGCCAAGCTTTGTACTAGACAGCCAACGGACCGCACACGTCCGGCTACTGGTTGGGAGCCAATCAACCGGATCAACTTCAGTCATGGGACCCAGAACGATTCCAACACTGGCTTGGTCAGTGCTCGACGCTGCATCGTCACTGAATAGGCACAATGGAAAGGCACTGCTGGTGTCACCAGAAGGGGATTGGAAAGTGAGCACCGAGCTTGAGCCTTGCGGGCGGGTCCCCGATAAGCAGCAGCTATCGATCAACAGTGTCTCTCATGTTCGGACAAATGCTGTCTGTGGACCGATCGGTATCAAGGTGCGTACACTGAGGCATGTTAAGCTAAGAGTTGATTGAGGACTCCAAATGGATGCCGATGAATTTGGCTTGGTCGCTTGTTTGCACTTGAGCTTACGACAAGGCAGGAATGACGCTACACATTCACGTGAGTTAAAAGGTATAGGTCTAGAAAAACAATATGGGGGAGGGCGAAGACTTAGGGTTTGAAAGCTGGGGGATACAACTGAAGCTGGAACGGGGGGGTAAGCGTGAAAAGGCGTAAGAGAAAGAACAAGACGGGTAGGTTTGAGCAGTAGCATCCATGCCCTATCCACCCTGCTCAATGCAGCAGATAGGGCACCGTTGTTTATCTTCCGCGTTGGCCAGAGTTTCAGAAAACTGTTTGATTAGCTATTCCTTGTATTGCTTGGGTGGGGTGCCGTCAGATTGGCCGGGCTGAGACAGGAGAACGATCCGTGTTCTCCACCAAGGCCCTTGGCTCATAAACCTGACCGCAAAGCAACGGGTGCGGTGTTGGGCTACATGTAGTCCGTTTTAAGGGATAAAGAGCCGCCGTACTCCAATCCCAAACCTGGAGGCTGAGTTCGTCTGACCCCTAAGCCTTGACCAACCTGGTATGAGTGGCTCTGAAGGTGCAGCAGCACCAGCAAGCATAGCTCAATGGAGCACTGAAGCGCGTAAACTATCGCACAAAGGTTAAGTCCAGCCCCATTGTGAGGGCGCACACGCCACAGTAGTGCGTGGCCCAATAACCACAATTCAGCCTGCGCGACCTCGGTGGACAACCGTGTATCAGTGAATACACGAAGACTTGCATCCCGGTTGTCTACTAAGACGTTGACTGGGCAGAGCTTGTTTCGCAGGATAAGGGAATTAATGAAGATCAACTTATGTATTTGGTATCCTGAGCCCCGCATCGTGCGCCAAGAAAACCGGTTGGGGCAGGAAGGAAGTGCACCGCCGGCTCACCACCCGAAAACCAAATAAGGGATCTCTTCTGCAGCTTCACGACGGGCCTCGAAATTCTACAGGCACCCGCAATTTCACCGCCTCCGTCAAAGCGCGATTTAAGTGTAACATGACGCCGGTGCCTTTGAGTTTAAAGGCAAAAAGTAGAAGAGCTTGGCGTACCTCTGAAGCGGACCGAGCAACACGCAACACCGTTCTAAGTCGACAAGCTATGGAGTCTAAGGGGTTTTCGCAAAGCAACGCTGGAGATGCCCAGCAGCACCGTTTGTTAAAGCATATCTTAAAGAAATGAAGAGCATCTAGCCTATCCCCATTTGGGAGAGTAGCAGGACGTATGTGCGATACTGAAAATAACACTGCAATTATTATACGGGTTTGGGCAACGCGGAGTACTTATCATACGCTCTTTTGACGTTGGCGGGTTCGTATTAGAGTCCGATGGTTTGGACTCCTATGTCTTACTCGAATGCATCTTGGATGACAGCTGCAGTAGAAATGGTGGGGAATGGGGATACGGCACTTGAGGGAACTGGTATATACCCTTTAAGTTTTTCCACTTTATAACATGTTTCCCTTTTACTGTGACAAGAGCAGAAGCCCGATTGGCTCGCTGGCTAACAAACGAGTCAAACACGGTATCTGAGGATTCGTCGCCAACAGTGATGCTACTAAATTGTGTACTGACAATAGCCTAGAAGCAGACGCCGAGTCAAGTAATTGTATTTTCCACTTCCCCTTGACGGAGGCCTAAGCAGTCCAGAAACTTAACAAAGCAACCAAATTGGCCGGCTAGCGAACGCGGCGGCCATCAGGCTTTTTAGAGACATCAGACTGGTAGTTACCGACGTACAAGGCTCCGTGCTACGCACACAGCAGGCAACACAACTGTACGGTATGCTCCCGCTACTACCCATAATGCATAATGCATCAGATGTAAACAAGTCAGTCCACTAGGAACCAATGGCAACCAATACCGCATTGCGTGCCCCCAGTCCAGCGCGTAACCGATGTGAGATACTCGGCTTTGCGATATATAACAAACCACTCGTTGAAAGGACACGAAGAGTTAGGACTGCACTCACTACTATCTCGACAGAAAATTTAGAAACACAAATAAATGTAAGATGAGCAACAGTTGTGAGCCGGTTTACGGTGACCAGGTATGCAATCGACAAAAGGACAGTCAGAAATCCCAAGTGTCTGCCTATGTATTAAAATGGCCTAACCAAATCGTAACGGGAGAAACAAAGGCCACATGAACTCCTAGCATGTGCCGACAGGTTCTTTGCAAAGCAGCAAAGACACAGCAAACAAGAAACCGCGGACACGCAGACAACATTGACCGAAACGATCAAATCACAAGAAGTCAAAGTAAATGCGCTTTTTGCAAATGATTAATGGCGCGCAAGAGGCGTGAGCTGATTAACCTCCGGTGTGCAAAAGCCGAGTAACCATCCAAGGCGTTAGAAACCTCAAAGGTTCATGACAGAGGATCCAGGGACAAAATACCCTTTAACACAACCAGCGTCCCGGTTCGTGTTCCAATAATCAAAAATAGCTCGAAGCACGCCGACGTGATAATCAATTATTGCGTTTATACCAGAAAAAGAAAGGAAAGCAATAAGGTCACTGCATGTTCATGTGTTTGCGTACGCTTCTTTCATGTGGTTAGAGACGGAAATGAATATGCACAAGTTAATGGGGAACATGGCCAACCACATTTCTCCCAGACCGCGTTTAATGCCCTCTATTGTTTGCGGGGAGAAACATCAAAATCCGGCTTCTAACAGTGCACTTTCCACGTGGCTCAGCAACGAGACAATGGAAGCGTTTGATAGTGAGTCAAAAAGCGCTCGTCATGAGGACAGCGATACTGAAACTACTGGAACCCAGTTAAATTTTCACCCTGCTAGTAAGTATGATACCTACAAGTCAATTTTGAGGGCAAGAATAGTCAACGCTTGGCACTTGTAGAATTACGCAGCAGCCACTAGTTAAAAATGCATCATATGTCCATTCATGTTAGCAAATTTAAGGGAAAACGAACGCAAGCAATGCTAAAACGCAGCCATATCGTACGCCATGATGGCCGCTTCTGACGTTGTGCCACAACCGTTTATTACCCATAGTTATCCACTTGAACAACCACAGGGTAGTTATAATTGCCATCCATTTATATCAACAAGTAGACGTAATTGCCATGCACATCTTCCTTTTATACATTTTAACCTTCACTGTCAACCTAATCAATCTTTAACCTAGCGTACAATACCCCCTCACCACATTATGCCCATAACAGATTGGTTAGAATCCTGGTCCGAGATAAGCTGGCTTGTAGTTCAACCTATGACGAAGCAAAATTTGCTGAAATTTTGCTTGAAAATAGTGCATTACGCCAAATCTTTCATTAGATGCATACTTATAAATAAAGTTAAGTAACTGTAAGCTACACGGCAGCATGCGACCACTCAATTTTGATTGCCAATGTGCAGCTATACCATATATTGGGACCAGCTTGGAAATAATAAAAAACGGGTTCGACGTATTTATTTAAGCCATCGGCTAACTGCAATCGTCTCTTTCGCAATTCGCATCTTTTGGGACTTTCTGCTTAGATAAAACTATTTGAATAATCTCAACATTTAACCGCTTTTGCCTCCAAATTAGCAAAGGTTTGCTTAGTAACGCCAGGTTAGTTGGACAACCCTGTTAGTTAGCAGGCGCTGCTGCTGCGCAAACTGCGCGACTTATCCATTTACTCTAGTAAGTACTACGGTTAACAAATTTTATAAAAGGCTGCAATGCAAATCAACGTGTTTGGTCTTCGTGTAGGCGCATCAGCTGGATAGCCTAAACTAGGGTGGACCTGCTGTTAAAATGTTGTCGCCTTGACTGACATCTTGACCTGGTCTGGTTCAAAGAAGACGGATTTCTGAATGAGGTTTGTGAATCGCATTCCAACCACACAGCGGCCACATCAAATGTCACTAGGCACATGCGGAAAACGTTAGTTAATCGAGTAACTTAACTTCTTTAGTTATATTCGCAACGACTATGTCAGTAGTTGACGCGCGGAACAGAATTCGCTTACCATCAGTAAAACCAATCTATCGCCATGACTTAATGACCTTCACCCATGTGAGCACATCACTATACAAGTACATATTCTGATAGGGGCAGCGGTACTTGTTACAAATGCTTCCAAGTTACAGCTGGTTTCTTCTGGTTAGTCGCACTTTTAATAAAATATATTCAGCAATATAAAATAAAAATATTTGCTTCAGTAAATTGATAGCAGTAAAAAGGTAAGATATAAAAGTATGTAGGGCCTGGGTGACTGTTCGCTATTAGCAAAAATGGAACTCTTTGCATTTGCTGTATAACCGAGAAGTGCTGTCTGGGTCTTCCTTGTAAATGTGTAACAGGCCTCAGTTTTATCAATAAATGGATGTACTAATAGGAAAGAAAACTTTAATAGTTACAGGGTGCAAAAGTGCAGTTTAAGTGACGTTGTTCGTGAGGTACTAAACGCAAGACCAGGTAGTTTCGCAATTCGAAATCCTGGCAATTGTGCTTACCTATTACGATTACGACCAAGCCTGCCAAAATGTAACTTGCTTGATGTTCGATGAGTCACATTTAATATCTGAAGCGTGCCTTGTCATATTCATAGGCATTCTTTATTGTTACAGAAAAATATCGATAAGGTTCGGTTCAATGTTTAAGTAAGCAATGATGTATTCGAAAAATAAACAACGACAGAAATTGGTTTATAATTAATACCTATCTTGGCGTTCTTTTAGGTTTATAAATAAATAAATAAATAGGTTATTCCCGTCACTGCGAGGCACACCATCAAGGGCGTGATCATGTTATTACAGACATGTATAATCAGCAGTTGCACAAATTAGTACGTTTTGACCAAATAGCATGGGTATTTATGTGTGTTGAGATGTAAACCTATGTTTAACTGTGTATTTGGAAGGGGACATGTTGTGTGGAAAGCAAAATGAAAAGTGCAGCGTAAATGCATAACAATAAGCCAACAAGTGCAAAGCACAAAATGTGCAAAGCCGTTTTTCGGTTTTCAAAACGTTCTGATCTTATTTGTTAGTTTCAAGAAGTGTTGGCCTTTTCTGTGGATTTTCAAAAACTACTGGTACGAGCAGAAAATTTCAAAGGCACGTTCTATGTAAACTAGCGAGTGCTAACGAAGTCCGGAAAACGAACTGGAGGTTTGAGCTTTCTACCGCGTCGATTGCTAGTGGGAAAGTATGAGTGCTGTCGGTTGAGGTTGTCGCTTCTGCTGTAGCGAACTGAGTCGCCTGAGGTTGCGGTGCGAGCTGTGATGGCGCAGGATGTGAAGGTGCTGGCTGCACTAAAGCGTTAGACTTCTCGAGGAATGCTGGCTTGAGTCGATCGACGTTGCGCTTCTCAGTCTTACCATTGTAATCAATGGTAAACCACTTGTCTCTTCTGCGTACGGCACGGTACGGACCAGAATTAGGAAGTTGAAATGGCCGGCGTACACTGTCAGTGCGAACGAACACTTGCGTGCAAGTAGTTAAGCGTTCATCCACGATGGTACGCAAGCTCCGTGCTCTGGGTTGCACAGACTGAAGCTGTCGCATGTGATGAGATAGGCGTCTTGCGTACTCTTCATAGTCGAAGGCTGTTGGCGCTTTTGACGGGACGAGTTCACCAGGTAAGCGTTCTGTGTATCCAAAGGCTAGCCACGATGGAGTGGCGTGCAAATCCTTCTTAGCCGTGTTTCCTATGTTAAGAAAACGCGCTGAAGCACTTAGTGCCAGGATGTGCTAGATTGGACACAGAGTGATGCTTCCAGTTGCAGGCGGAATCTTTCTACCAACCCATTAGCTGCAGGGTGGTATGCGATGGTTCGGTTATGTTGGCTTGAAATGTTGTACCTATTTCTAGATACTGTGGTTCTTTAATGTGTTAGCTGAAGACTTTAATATAATTCTTACGAGAATGGAATCGTTATTGGGCTAAGTATTGGGGTAACTATCTGCCGTCCATATTTGGGGTTCGAAAGAGCACCAGAAAGTGAGTTTCTTAGCTTTAAGCACAACATTTATTGCAGCTGTTTCTTGGTTGGTTTGATACTGCATAGACCTGGTAGAACTTTGCTAAGCAATCTCACTCGCTGTCATAAGGTAGGCTAACCGGGACGTTTTGTTGTAGAATAATATATGCTGGCGCATTCTGTGATGCATAGTACGCTCGGTTACACTTTGACCCATTTGTCTTGTTAAAGAAGACATGAAAGCTAGCTAGTCGAGACTGTATAACTATATAAAAATAATTGGTTCATTCTCGAATTTACCAAGGCACACAAAAGCGGACATGGTCAAAATTTACAGGCAGGTATGTTTCGCAACAGTCCCGTTGCTAAGTATGCAATCGGCAGTGGCCAAAATTTATACAGGCTGCGGAGGTTGCGGAAGCAATCATAAGAAATAAAGTCTTTGTTGGCTGATTATACCTTGGGTTCAAGTGCGCACAGTACAAACATCCATGGCACTATAAGTGTAGGGATAAAAGTATATGTAGACAGCTGGTTTCTTATTCTTGTACTTGTCAAGGAAAGATTGAACTCTGACTCTAGTCGACTTGCCAGCAGTTAGTTATGGGCAATGACTTTATACCGTGGCCTGTCACATCCGACAATTTGCCGTGTTGTTAAACCGATATTTGTGGCTTTTCTAAGGAAAAGGCTTACCAGGCGATAACCCACCAAGTACTGGAATACTGCCGTAAATCCTGCTGAACAATAATGTGCAATTGGCAAAGCAACATCTCAACTGCTTTCATACTCAGTTATTCGCAGGCAACTGACTTTCAATTTCCTCGGTTGGCTGCTAACTTAGCTTGATCGGGGCCGCCATAGGCGCTGCGGCCGCTCGAGAATAAAAATCACGGAGAATCGTTTTTGTGAGTGTCCAGGTGAGAAAACGTTACAGTTTCTTTTGTCTGGATTACTCAAATTAGGTGTACATTCCGGGATTGTGAAGACATCGTGCCCAGCCATCCCCACTGGACAGCGGTCGTGGTGGTGAATGAAGTTGTAGCTCTATGGTTTAAGCCAGGCTGTATATAGACCCTTGTCGGTTCGTCCGTCCGTCTCCGGCGAAAACACTGTACTTCATTCCAATCCCAGCTCTCAAAGAAATTCAGAACCTTTTGGTATTTCCTCGCATAACCTTTCAGCCGACCGCTCGACAAAATCAGCGATAACTTTGTCTCCATTGCTTGAGTTAACGAGTACGGCAAAGGTTGTCCAGTTAACGATGTGCATCAAGCGGTAGGCTAAAAGCGCGTCTGTTTCAGTTGGGTAGCCATTAGTCGTCTTCAGAATAGCAAGCAACGCACTAAGCGGTGACCACTAACCGGGAAACCCTGGCTAATGGACACACGGGTCGATGGAATTCCGAGAATAAATATTATGCTAATGGTAGTGTTCTCCCTGGTTGGAGCAGCTACATGTTGTGCCTAGCCTTCCAAAGTTGAGACATGCTAATAGACCTGCAAATATCGTTGTTGCAGCAGGTGAGAACCAGTTTAACCCTGTAAGATTGTAGTCTCCCATGACTATTTGGTATCCACTCGAAAGCTTCGATGCCTGCGCAAAAGTAACCATAAGTGGGTTATCACTCCCATTTGAGGTATCGGGTGGATTATGAACACCCTCAAACAGCTCTATCGATGCCCGGATATCAGCTGTCAGCATACTGAGGCTATCGCCTCACCTGCCTCCATGGTATCAAAAATGTTGCTGGGTAAGTCATTTCCCTATGCATGGCGCTTTTGACTCTCGCTTATGCACACGTGATTGCTTAAACAGCTCATAGTCAGGAAGTGGGTACGACTGTTCTGTAGCATAAGGGAAAGGCCATGTTTCCCTAGCAACTATTGCTTCAGGGTAGGCAAGGACGAACAGAAGACGCAGAATGTGCAAATTATTGTTTAAAGAACTAGAATTCATAAGTAGGTGTGAGATGGTTCACCTGGAGTCCACTAACTTGACGGATGACGCATGGAAGCCGTTACCGGAGAATTCGATACCTGCAGAGGTAGCCCGAAGTGGGTGAGGAGACACTGCAGTGGGCAATTAAGCTATGTTTGGCTTGGTGCCGGGATGAACTTGTCGTGGCACATCCCCACCTGGTCTAAGAAATGGGCAGGTTGCGGTATTGGAGGCAATGCATTAATTGCCCTAGGTAGCTGAAATTTCGGCGTAAGTCTGAGGGATGTAGCCGGTGCGCAGCAGCCTGGATGTGCGTAAAGTTGGACGTAATCGTGTAGGTGGCCAAGTGCAGTGCGCGCCATAGGTGAATTTTTGCATAGGCAGTACGCGGGGCCGTTTCAATAATCTTCGGGGGTGATGCGGCGGAATCCGTCTCGGTGGACAGAAATACAGCTGCCTTTTCTTGATATCATTTCGGAGTTGTTAACCATTCGATATTACAGTGCGCAAGTCTCTATTACCTGCTGTTATCAGTTTGATTTGGTCTTGGAATTTTTGATTCTTTGAGCCAGCGTATGAAATTGTAACGCTTTCCACAAGCATGGTAATTGCAAACATTGTGCCCTTAACCTAGGCCGTCGAAATACCAGCCGGAAAATTAAACACAAGTGCGCTGAAGTCCAGATTTATCCAACCAAATTGCATATTCTTATAAGGAATCGGGCAACCCAGTGTTTCTTTCAGACGCGACACCTTGCTACACAGTAAGGTAGTAACTTAGTTTCACAGGCTCCGGAGTTTAGCCATAGCACGCTTTCCCACATTCAGTCTTCTCGGAGCTTCCATTTTGTCTTTCGTAACGGCCTTGCAAAACCGTTCTTGCTGTTACACTCTTCAAGGCAACGAACGTCATGTGGTTTCTACTTCTGCTTTGATAATCGAGAAAGTTGGAATCCCAGCTCTCATGTTCGAACATGACTAAAAGGTAGCGTGGGTTTTTCGAAACCCTTTTACTCAGCCTTGTGCGACGCAGTAGGTTCGGTTTCAAGCCGCACGCTTGCATCAGTATTTTGCTAATGGTGTGCAACTTCAGCCGGCTGCGGACATTATACACCACTATCCGATTAAGTATTTGTCGATTCAGCACCTTAATGCAACTCCTGTTAGGAAACCTCCCAGCCACCTCTGCAGGCTTACACGCCACAAAGTCCTCGAAGGTGAATCCAAGTCACTGTGCATGCCACTCTGCCAGTAAGTGGTTTTAATATATTCAAAACCTTCTGCTCTTTACTACGTCAGTTGAAAGCTCGGCTATTTAGGATCTCAGGGAAACCATGTCAGTTAGGTTAACGGAACAGGGTATAGTTTACCAGGTGTGTTCGTGCCGATAGTTTTAGCTTTGGCCTGAGTACACAACGGGTCGCCCACCTGTTTTGGTGAAGCTGTGACGGTGTTCACAGACCACGCCTAAAGACCACGGGTGCTAGAAAAGAATTGCTAAGGGCAACAAAAAGGTAAGTTGACGATAACGTGTAGGTGAATATCGTGATCTAAGTAGCTGTAACGACAACTATCGCCGTTTAAAGTCTGCGCAAATTAAGGGCAAATAAAAACGGACCTGGTTACCGTGTGCAGCCAAAGTTCGAATCCGATAGGTAAATTGTGAATTCATTCCGCTTATGGTCTATTATGATTATAAAAATAATAACTACCTAAACAAACGTTTTATTCGCGGCAATGCAAACCACGTCTTTACAGGCATGATCATGTTATGATAACAAATTGCGAACAAAAATATACAACAATGCAACCCTTTTGCCACACCAGTGAATGTATGCATAAGGGTAACTGTGCATATGTCTAGCATCGTAGGTTGTGTTTGTGAGTGAGCCGTTGTATTTTTGACTGTTCGACAGCTTCAGCTAGGTAAAAATAGACGACCGATGTCCGTGCATTGGAGGTACTTATCCAGGTATCCACTGGGCGATTACCTTTCGTGGGGCGTCACTTTTGCTACGTCATGGTATTGCTAAACGGACAGTTGTTGCTAGTTATGGGAGAAAGCTTCCCAAGCGAAAGCCCACCACGTACTGGTACACTGCTTCCGAACTACTTGCTGGAACGGGTCACATCCGAACCACCCAACGGGCACCAAAAGGAGATTGCTCGGCTGGCCAGCCAGTAAGTTCGTTGAAGATCAGTCTACGTCCCATGCGCAATAAGAGTCATGAATGGATGGATGGAAACACCTGCATTAGCGTAAGAAACAGGCTGTGGGTATTATAGCACTTATTATTAAACACTAACCTGACTCTTTGTCACCCCGCAGAGCTGAGTGTCTACAGATATTTCTAATCCGGAACTACATAACCCAAGTGGTGTGCTTACCGGGAGAAGCTTCTAGAAGTGAGGTTTATGGATTGAGTGGCACTCCACTGAAGACTGACCTCAATGCTTACACACTGAAGGTTATAGGCATTGAACATGGGGTTCTGAAATTTTTCAGCGTAGGGAGCGTGGTGGCACAAAGACGCGCAAAGCACCAATGACTGGTATTGCGTGCTTGCTTCTCAATAACTTGTGGATGAGCCTGCACCTCGCACTGGTTATTGGGAACGTCTAACTTCCAGTTCTACAATATCCAACTGTGATTCCGAAATAAATCCGCTGACCAGCAAAGACCTATCCAATTACTTGTATGTGTAGATCGCATCTAAACTGTCACTGAAAGAGCAATTAATCCCCGCTTTATGCCCAACTTTTACGCAATTACTGGTTTGTACTGCGTTTGTTCATTGCTGAAGCTATCGCCGATTAACCCGTGGCTGCCTCGAGTGTGTGCATCATTTGTGTAAACTGCCCGTAGCTGTTGTGAAGCCTATGTACAATAGAAGAACTCGCAAACGCCCCGATAAGTGCCGACTTAGTTGCTTCTCATCGACCGCTTGCATTTTCGCATTAAGCGTTTGGAAGTCAAATCCTATTGATACCTGGCTTCTGAAGGGACGCCCTTAACTTCCCAATCAGCCTGTTACTTGCAAATAGGAAAACACATCAATGGACGCCGGAATTCTCCTTGACATTGCTTAGGATGTTTCCAGGAATACATTTATCAGCGTCCCAAACAATTCGATCATTATGTCGCTTCGACTAATGGGCATAGCCAGCAAGTGTCCTGCCTCAAATACTAACATCCAGGAAGTTCGTACTTTACCCATGGAAATAATGAGATGGGCTCCGGGTCTGAATACTTTACCGCTGAGTTCCACAGGGTTCGTTCATAGTATTAAAAAGTTAGGTAAGGTGCGGCCGTTGGCATCCATTTATGATAAAGCACAAAGGACGTTATATTTATCACCCAGGTCGTCTGTTAAGGTGCGTCCGCCTAAGAAGCACAACAGGTGCTAGATTATTTAAGTGTGGGCTTTTCTACAATTCGGCACAAAACAATCGATGCTTTTCTGCTAAAGGATGAGGCGTTTGAGAATGAAATGGGTACAGTAGTATTCCCGGACTAGAAAACAACACAAACGGCGTTGCAGGAGATCGTCCATAACAACAGGGTAACCTGTAGCACGACGCTCGTTCTCTAATATAGTTGTTGCGCTTTCCAGTTTACTGATTTCCTCACACATTCATCAGATAACGGGTGTGGTGTAATGTTATGTATATATTCGCTGGCTAAGTTTGCGGGTTGTTTGAGCGAACAGGTTCAGGAACGGGAAGATAGTCCGTGTCCAGTCTGCCAAAGTGATCTAAGTATATGGTTTTAGCGAATTTAACCTTCTCTGTGGACCATTAACGTCGCTGTAGTGTTCAGCTTTTCACTAGACGCACTGTTATGGGGATAGGGGAAGCAGCTAAGGCAGCTATTTGTGCTCAACGTAGCTTGCTCGATATAATGTCTTAATTATCATCCACTAGGATCAAGTAGGTTTTTTGTTCCCTTTGATGTCAAGCTAGCAACCCGGGTCTTGAGTGCAAGTATTCATCTCATCTAACACGTCATTAATATGCTGGCAAGGAAATGTTTTAAACAGTAGTTAGGGAACCAGATAGCGAGCCCACCTGCATCCCACAGTTGATTCTGCAGCTGTAGCAATTCTATAAGGTATACAGTTTGGCAATGCTGCTCATCGACTGGCAAGCAAGCTAAATGATAATCCTGAAGATCACTTGGAGAAAGGCGACTAGCTTGCGCCATTTAACAATCCCATACAGCCACTGCAAATGTTCGGTTTAACGACAACTTCTAACGGCTATCAGGAAGGAATACAAAGTCTATATAATTTAAGTGGCATACAGGCTTTTAAAAGCATTCATGGTGGTGATGTGACGGAGGTAAAGTGTAAATAAATTACAAGCAGTTAAAAGTTACGGCTACTAAAACATTAATTTTTATATTTCACCAAACTGCACGTTATTTAGCGGCAAATTGGTGGTATTATTTGCGTAGATTATTAGTTGTATTTTGCTATGTTCAGCATAAGCGGAAATTGCTTGTCTTGATTTTTCAAGGTCGACGCACGAGTTCGACTTCCTCAGACGCTTCGGAGGAAGGCAGCAGTAGACCGGTCCAGCGAAACATATAACTGGAGAGCGCGGCACTGTACAGCGTAATTGCAGGTGAAAACACGCTTTAATTGTAACTTTTTATAAAGCAAAAAGTAGCTATTACATAATAATACTTACATTTGTATCTAGATTTTATTTATTATCCGGGATGTTAATCTGCAGTACATAAGTTTATTGTATTATTGACAAGTTATACAAACTGAACATATGATTTTGTGCAGTTTTCATAGCTAATATTGTTCTACCTGCATTAAATAATGAAATATCTATACTTAGTTAGCTTAATCACGCAGATTTAAATTTTGAATACCCACTTATTTTTGCCTTCAGCTTTGTCTTGGAAGCGTATTAAAATTTGACTGAATGTGAACACTTCACCTTTTTCCATCAATTATTTTACCGCTGTCATCGAGAGAGTTTTTTTGTCGTATGGTCCTGACTCTACCTGGTCCTATCTAGATAGGCTTTCGCCTAACGTGCGATCTGTTTACTAGACCAGTAAACACAGGGGGCTCCCGATCTGCACCTCGACGTTTAAGTTGCTTTACTTTCCTGCACATAGGGAGTAAAGCAAGAACTGAGCGCCCTGTGCCCTCTCTCTTGCACATTGGCTTGACCATCAGGATTCTCACCTACATTCATTTGTCAGCGGTTCGATTGTCTTTTGTCCTACTCACTACCCGTGAGTTCGTTCCAGTAATTTTTCTTGGTATTGGTTTTACTTGTGGTTTTATTCTTGGTTTCGGTTTCTCCTCGTCATTGTGCTTTTTTATCCCTGCGTCCGTTTGTCAATTCTATCGTTTAAGTTATATATATCTACATATATACATATATTTGGCCATCTATTTTTATTGCCTATCTCTCCTTTCATATGTCATTATTGTTCCTTGATTGGTCATGTCAGCGGACACTATTATTGTGAAGAGCGTAGCTCTAGTAGAGTAGTAAAGAAAGGATTACTGTGTCATAACTGCTTATCTTGGTACCATATGTTCGTTCGTCGTTGGACGAAGAGTCTATTGCATTATGTTCCCTTCAGTTTAACTTCAAATGAATTTGACTTCATTGTGTGTGTTTAGCGGAAACCTGCTCGCATTTACTAGATGGGGGCACGCGGTGCAGTCTTGGAATATTGCTGCTTGGCAAAAGGCTTCTGACGTTGACAATACGGCAGACAGGCTGCTTAAGGCGCAGAGCTCTGGTACTGAAGCATTGCGAGCAACCATCAACGTGTTACTATTACATTTTGAGCATCATGCGCGTCTCACTAAACTCAATATGGGTATGCAGTGAAATATGCTCATTTACAACCGGGAAGAACTGGTAATACGAGAGGCTAAAACCAAACATGACTTGCATAGAAGGTCTGTTCAGGACATACGTCGTATTTTAAGCCTGTCACCGCTCGTTGGTATCAAATGGATCCACCGTGTTGGTAGTTGAGAGCTTGTACTTGTTCTGCACAAGGGGACCTTGAAAGGCCGATTTCATCAGTTTAAAAATCCGCTTTATCTTAACCTACTTCTCAACCGAGCGGGCCTATTGGCTTCCGTGAAGCTGGTGGTTTTCGCAGGTAGCTTGAGTACAAAAGAAGTCAAAATTTGGTGGCCAAACTGCAGAGGCAGTCCAAATACTCTATGAGTATAGGATGGCGCAAAACGCAACAAGGAAGTTAAAGCTTTCTTATTACTACGTCCAGTCTGAAGTCCCCTTAAGAAAAGTAGTTGGCAACGTACTCACAAAAGATAGGCAACAGGCTACAAGAGACCTTAATAAGGTGCAGCAGTTGCTGCGTGTTTTCCAGAGAGGTCACCGTGCGGACAAAGTTTTTTCAATACCGTTGTTCTCACATTTCTTAAGTGTGTGCAAAATAACTGCTTCAGATGCGTTATCTGTACTGAAAGACTTAAACCCATATAAATCACCTGGCCCCGATAATATGCCTCCCGCTATGGTTAAGCCGATTGCAGACATACTCTAGCTTCCTACTCTTGAGTTGTACAACATGTCTCTTCGTGCGAGGAGGATACCACAGGTTTAGAAGGAGGTGGTTGTAATGGCAATTCATAAGGGTGTTACTAAACCTTCACCCAATAACCGCCAGCCTGTTATTCTGACTAGTGTTCTTCTCAAGTGTCTGGCGAAGATTGTTAGGAATCGTGTTTACAAACACTTTGCGGATAATAATTTAATCGAAGCAGAACAACATGGCCTTGTTAAGAAAAGATTATGCTCTACCAACCTGTTGGGTTTCCTTGATGAAATAACTCGATGTCTCGATGATGGCTTACCAGTAGAAGTATGTTACATTGACTTCAGTACAGCATATGATTTGGTGAATTTCCGTTTCTTGTTAGAGAAAATGTCCTGGATTGGAATCTTTTCTCAACTGCTTTCTTGTCTGCCTGCATTTCTTTATGGTAAGACATTTCGTGTCAGGGTTGGTGACGTTATTTCGGCGGCAGGTACTGCTCACAGTGCAGTTCCCCGGGGATCAGTACACGGTCTGTTTCTATTTTTCATGTTAATAACTGACTTGGTCCATCTACTTGAAGACCCCTCCTGTGTATTTGTTAACGACTTGTAGCTTGTCAGCAAGGGAGTCAGGACTTTGTTATCTAGATTTTGCTACCGTCATCAGTTGGTCGCGTTTGTGGGACGTACTACTGAACGCCAGCGAATGTCAGGTCCTTACCCCGCGTGATGAAGAGTTTATTTTGCATGCACCTAATGGGCCCCTAGCACTGCAACATGCCACCGAAGCAAGTGATCTAGGTTTTCTCGTGAGGAATGACTTTTAGCTCTCGGTACGGTGCAGGTATGCGGCTAATAAAGCGTAACAACAGTGATTTCGTTTCAGGAGAGTTCTGAGTTGTACCAAGCCAGAGGTCTTTCTTCTCTTGTTCAAAGCTATAATCAGACCACATCTGAAATGCTGTGTTCAAGCATGGGCACCCTACCTGCAAAAGCTGTTATTTGTATTAAAAATGTGCAAAGACTGGCCACACGAATAATAGAAGGCCAGCGCGGGTTATCATATGAAGCTCGGCTAGCTAACTTGGGTTTGTTCTTAATAATAAGACGCAGGTTCTTTGGTGATTTAATAGAGAGGTTCAAGACCATGGAAGGTCTCAGGCCTACCTATCTGGTTGAACCACCTACGTCAGACAACATGCGGGGCAATTGCGTGGAATTGACGCAGCATAAATCTGGGTTGGAGTTAAGAGCCAGGTGCTTTGCAAACCGGGTTGTGCCTGTCTAGAATAAAGTTCTTGCTGCTCCGTTAGCATGCGAATCGATGAAATAATTTAAGCGTAGCCTAGCTAAATATTGACTGGTCCTGTTTTTCGAATTTTCTTAAGCTTTAGTGAATGCCCCTAATCTCATTACTTTCTGATACTTTGTTGTTCGCCTTGCAGTTGCTTCTGTATTTTCACCATTATAGGATCAGGAATGTTTAATCAAGTCGCAGTGCTGTGGATCGTTTTCGCTTACTGGCACACAAAAGAGGACGCTCGTTAAGCGGAAGCTTCTTTCCTCGCTGGATCTTGTTCTGTCCTGTTCTGTCCTTATCGGACCAGCTACTATAGAATTAAACCTAACAGTTGCTCTTTACATAACGTGCTCCCATTTTGTGGCGACGATAGCTCGAAAAAGCAACGACACGAACCATACATAAACAATTTTTAAGTTAAGCAATACAATGATAGCGTCAATATATTGACACCATTTGCGACTAGCATCTGAGTAGCACCCCACATATCCACTTGCCCCCATTTTATGACCATAGCTGCTTGAATAAGCAACGATATGAACCATTCATTGGCTATTTATAAATTAGTCTGTAAATTGAAACCGTTGAGCCTGACCCAGTAATTACAATTAAAGTCGTCCACATGTATGTTGTCATGTTTTAGTTTTCTACCCAAAGCTTAGTTTGGAAACGGTTGTTTTAAGAACACTGCACACTGAAGGTTGTCAGGCCCCACATAGAGCGCAATCTCGAGGTTCCGATCGCGCTTACGGGTTTATCGTTCTGTATCGCAGTTTCTGTGTTTCTATTCCTCTATTAGCACCAGTGTTCGACCTGCGCACACTAAACGTCCGATGGGCGCCCGAGTGACACAAATTGTTACCCATCGGGAGCTTGCGGAGAAATGTTTTAACGGGTTCCGCTTCGTAAGCTCAACTTACTTCAGAGTTTGCTCCCTATAAGAATAGCCCAGCCGCATTGAATTTTCTCCCATTACCGCTACAATGCCAAACACCTAGCGATTTACACCTTACGCAGCGACATTTTGTCTAGCGCGATGCGGCTGGAGCTTAACGTGGTGCGATGGTTTGTCTGCCTCAGTGATCCACTGAGCTATGTTGGATGGTGCTTTTTTTGTACCTTCAGAGCCACTCATACCAGGCTGGCCAATGGTTAGAGGCCAGACAAACTCACTCTCCTGGCCCTCCAGATTGGGGGTTATAGTGAGAGTGGCTCCTTACTCTATACAACGGACTCTCTGTAGTATAGTACCAAAACCCGCTGCCTTGCAGCAAGGATTTTGAACCAAAGGCTTTGGTTGAGAACCCTAATCGTTCTCTCCTGTCTAGGCCTGAGCAACCTGACAGTATCCTGCCCACGCAATACACCATGACCTTTCCTTATAACATTCTCTTGATGTGCTGGCTTTATGGATAGTAAAGTAATAATATTCATTCTTTTAACCAAACTGCGCGTTATTCAGCGGCAAATGGGTAGTATTCATTGCATAGCTTTTAGTTTTATTTTGCTTCCTTCAGCAGAAGCGGAATATGCTTGTCTAGGTTTTTCAAGGTCGACGCACGACTTCAACATTCTCAAACGCTACGAAGGGAGGCAGGAGTAGATCGGACCCGCGAAACCCGTAACTGGAGAGCGCAACACAGTACAGCGTAATTGCAGGTGAGAACATGGTTTAATTAAAACTTTTTATAAAGCAGTAATAATCTATTACACAATAAAACGCATATTTACACAGGTTTTACTAAGGACCTGGGATTTTTATATGCAGTACATAAGTTTATTGTATTATTGACATGTTATGCAAACCGAATATATGAGTTTGTGCAGTGTTCATAGATAATAGTATTCTACCAGCATTAAACAATTTAATAGCTATATTTAGTTAGCTCAGTAATGCGGCTTTGCATTTTGAATACCCACTTATTTTTGCCTTCAACTTTGTCTTGGGAGCGTACTAATAATTGACTGTATGTGAAAACTTCCCTGTTCCACTAATTATTTTACCGCTGTCATCAAGACAGATTATTTGTCGTACGGTTCTGACTCTACCTGGTCCTATCTAGATAGGCTTTCGCCTAACGAGCGATCTGTTTATTGGACCAGTAAGCACAGTGGGGCTCCCCACCTGCACTTCGACGTTTGAGTTGCTTTACTTCCCTGCACATAGGTAGTAAAGCAAGAACTGAGCGTCCTGTGCCCTGCTCTTGTGCATATTTGATTAACCATCAGGATTCTCACCTACATTCATTTGTCTGCGGATCGATGATCTTTTGTCCTACTCACTACCCCGTGAGTTCGTTCCAGTAATTTTTCTTGGTGTTGGCTGTAATTTTGGTTTTATCCTTGGTTTCGGTTTCTCATCGTCATTGTTCCTTTTTATCCCCGCGTCCGTTTATCAATTCTTTCGTTTAAATTATATATATCTACATATATACATATATTTGGCCATCGCTTTTTTATTGCCTTTCTCTCTTTTCATATATCATTGTTGTTCCTTGTTTGGTCATTTCAGCGGACACTATTATTGCGTAGAGTAGTAAAAATAGATTACTATGCGATAGCTGCTTAGTTTGGTACCATTATGTTTGTTCGCCGTTGGACGAAGAGTCTATTGCATTACATTCCCTTCTTTCTAAATTCAAATGGATTTGCTTCCATTGTGTATGTTTAGCGGAAACCTGCTCACGTTTACTAGATGGGGGTACCTGGTAAAGTCTTGGAACATTGCTGTTGGGCAAACGGTTTCTGACGTTGACAATACGACAGAGAGGCTGCTTAAGGAGCAGAGCTCTAGTATTGAAGCATTGCCAGTAAAAATTGACTTGTTATATTTACATTTCGAGCATTATGCGCGTTCCACTGAACTCAGTATGGGTATGTAGCGAAATGTGCTCATTTACAACCGGGAAACCCTGGTAATACGAGAGGCTAAGCTCAAACATGACTTGCATAGAAGGTCTGTTCAGGACATACTTCGTCTTATTGGTCTATTACCACTCGTTGCTATCAAGCGGATCCATCGTGTTGGTAGTTGAGAGACTGTAATTGTTCTGCACAAGGGGGACCTTGAAAAGCCGATTCTATCAGAGTTTAAATATCCGCTTTATCATAACCTACTTCTCAAGTGAGCGGGTCTATTGGCTAACCGAACAAGTAGCCGATATCAGGTAGCCCCCGATACGTTCCCTTCCAGTACCAAAACCAGCTCATTAGTAACTTTAAATAATACTCATTTTGGTGATATTTTGTCAGCTAACAGAGGCCTCGGTCAAAAAATCTAGCTGCATCTTCTGTAACGCATATTATGATAAACGGAGCTCGTGGTCAACTTCCCCAGACGGATGTTATTACCGGCTTCCATCTCGCCTCTCCACCGAGCTTAACTGGATCACAACTTTATTCGGGAGGATGCTACAGTGTTACCACTCGTGCATGACTCCAATGTTGCGTCATTGATGAATTTGGTCCCTAAAGGAATTCACGTTGCACGTGCGCGATCGACCACGACTTGTGCAGCAATTTTAGTGGCAATCGAAATGCGATTTCTAGAAGACGTTTTTAGTTTAGCAGCCGACCTTAAATGAACTCTTTCTGATAACTCTCCTAGGTGCGCAAACTCACCTCAGTCAGCTGCAACTGCAAGACTTATTTACAATAAGGCCAGGTTTGCTCACCGTAGAGTGTAAAAACGAAATGACCAGGGCCGCAGAAGCAACTAGAGCTGGTGACTTTATTGCTACTTTGTCTCCGAGGACACAAGTACAATTCCCAGCCATACCCACCGAAATTGTGGCAAAAAGCGGGGTACCTCGAGTTCTGCATCCGAGGATAACATTACAAGGGCGGCTGACAGCGAATAGCAACTACTATAAACGCTGCTGAAGGTTTGGTACGCAAATGCTTGTAACGTGCGGAACAATTTGGGGGAGATGGCGATGACTTATAGATCTGCCGACGTTGTTGCGGTCACAGGTACCTGACACTCACCAATTGACTCAGTAAATGATTGCCTGTTAGTCGACTTTGTCGGGTATAGTACGGACCGTCCTGGGTATCCAAATGGCGGTGGAGTGCTATTGCTTATAAAGTGTCACTACAGCCACTTAGAAGCTCCGTTTACAATGTGCACGCAAAATGTTCAAATTACTTCTTGTTATCTGAAAGTGCAGTGTAAAGCTAAATTAGTTGTTTGTGGTTATCACAGCACGTCCTCAACGCGAGGAGAGGACAAAGAGCTTAATGATCCACTAAAACGAGGTGCGCCTTCTGCGCCAAGTTTTTTGATTGTAGGCGACCTGGGTGCAAGTTCACAATAGGGCGGATTCCTTATAGGATAACTTAATACAGCGGGCACCGAAAAACGCCCTTGTGTAATGTCAACATTTTAACAAGAATTCGTGGCGAGAGCATCGCTCTTCCTTAGATTCTGTGATCACGAAGTATGGTTGCTTTTCAGCCGTAATTGTTGTGCCTGCTGTAGGTAAGAGTAAACCTTTCGTTCTGTCCTAATTTATTTATGTACCGAGGCTCTCAGTTGAACCCCGGCTGACGCGGAAAGTAAGCCGGATTAATACAACGCTTCTGATGGATGGAGCCGCACATATTACCTGGTTTCTTGAACAAATGGTAGCAACGCTGGATCAGATGTGACGCGTGATCAAAAGTGGCCTCACACAATTGCTAGCGGAGTTCGCTCCCCTGTGTAGGCACTATTCAGATAAGCATCACTGGTGGCGCCGAGGTATTGATCTGGTGTTGAAACGGGGGAATATACATTCGAAAGCTTCCATGAAGTTGGTGGTTTTTGCAGGTGGCTTGAGTACAAAGGAAGTTAAAATTTGGCGGTCAAACTGCAGAGGCAGTCCAAATACTCTATGAGCATAGGATGGCGCAAAAGGCAAAAATAAACTTAAAGCGTTCTTACTACTACGTCCAGTCTTAAGTCTCCTTAAGAAAAGTAGTTGGGAACTTACTCACAAAGGATAGGCAACAGGCTACAAGAGACCTTAATAAGGTGCAGCAGTTGTTGCGTGTTTTCCACAGAGTTCACCTAGCGGACAAAGCTTTTTCAATACCGTTGTTCTCACGTTTCGTAAGCGAATGCAAACTAACTGCTTCAAATGTGTTATCTGTACTGAAGGAATTAAACTCATATAAATCACCTGGCCCCGATAATGTGCCTTCCGCTATTGTTAATCCGATTGCAGGCATACTCTAGCTTCCTACTCTTGAGTTGTACAACATGTCTCTTCGTGCGAGGAGGATACCACAGGTTTGGAAGGAAATGCTTGTAGTGGCGATTCATTAAGGTGTTACTAAACGTTCATCCAAGAACCGCCAGCCTGTTAGTCTGACTAGCGTTGTTGTCAAGTGTCTGGCGAAGCTCGTTAGGAATCTTGTTTATAAACACTTTGCTGCTAATAATTTGATCGAAGCAGAACAACATGACCTTGTCAAGAACAAATCATGTGCTATAAACCTGCTGTGTTTCCTTGATGAAGTAACTCGATGATGGCATACTGGTAGAAGTATGTTACCTTGACTTCAGTAAAGCTTTTGCTTCGGTGAATTTCCGTTTCTTGTTAGAGAAAGTGTCCTGGTTTGGAACCTTTCCTCAACTGCTTTCTTGGCTGTCTGCATTTCTGTGTGGTAAAACATTTCTTGTCAGGGTTAGTGACGTTATTTCGGCGGCAGGCAGTGCTCATAGTGCAGTTCTCCGGGGATCAGTACACGGTCCGTTTCTATTTTTCATGTTAATAACTGACTTGGTCCATCTACTTGAGAACCCTCCTGTGTATTTGCTTACGACTTGAAGCCTATCAGCATGGGAGTCAGGACTTCGTTATCTAGATTTTGCTACCGTCATTAATTGGTCGCATTTGTGGGACTTACCACTGTACACCAGCAAATGTCAGATCCTTATCCCGCGTGATGAAGAGTTTACTGTGCATGCATCTAATGGGTCCTTAGCACTGCAACATGCCAGCGAGTAACGTGATCTAGGTTTTCTCTTGAGGAGTGACTTTAAGCTCTCGGCACGATGCAGGTATGCAGCTAATAAAGCGTAACAGTAGTTATCTCGTCTCAGGAGAGTTCTGAGTTGTACCAAGCCAGAGGTCTTTCCTCTCTTGTTCAAAGCTGTAGTCAGACCACATCTGAAAAAAATGTGTTCAGGCATGGGCACCCTACCTGCAAAAGCTATTATTTGTATTGAAGATGTGCAAAGGCTGGCCAGACGAATAGTAGAAGGCCAGCGTGGGTTATCATATGATGCTCGGCTAGCTAACTTGGGTTTGTTCTTAATAAGAAGACGCAGATTCTTTAGTGACTTAATAGAGAGGTTCAAGATCATGGAAGGTCTCATGCCCACCTATCTGCTTGAACCATCTACGTTAGACAACTTGCGGGGCCATTGCATGGAGTTGAAGCAGCATAGGTCTGGGTTGGAGTTAAGGGCCAGGCCCTTTGCAAACCGGGTTATGCCTGTCTAGAATAAAGTTATTTCTGCTCCGCTAGCATGCGAATCGATGAAAGAATTTAATCGTAGCCTAGATAAACATTCACTGGCCCTGTTTCTCGAATTTTCTTAAGCTTTAGTGTATGTCCCTAATCTCATTACTACCTGATACTTTGTTGTTCGTCTTGCAATTGCTTCTGTATTTTCACCATTATAGGATCAAGAATGTTCTATCAATTCGCAGTGCTTGGGCTCTTTTTCGCTTACTGGCACACAAAAGAGGACGCTCGTTAAGCGGAAGCTTCTTTTCTCCCTGGTTCTTGTTCTGTCCTTACCGGACCAGCTACCATAGGATGAAACCGAACAGTTGATCTTTACATAGCGTTCTGCCATTTTGTGGCGATGTGTGCTCGAATAGTCAACGACAAGAACCATACATAGACAATTTTTAAGTTAAACAACACAATGTTAACGTCAATATATTGTCACCTTTTGCGACTAGCATCTGAGTAGCACCCCACATATCTACTTGCCCCCATTTTATGGCCACAGCTGTTCGAATAAGCAAAGATATGACCCATTCATTGGCTAGTTATAAATTAGTCTGTATATTGACACCGTTGAGCCTGACCCAGTAATTACGATTAATGTCGTTCACATATATCTTGTCAAGTTTTACTTTACAAGTTTTCTACTTCAAAGCTTAGTTTGGAAACAGAGTATTTTAAGAACACTGCACATTGAAGATTGTCAGTCCCCACATAGAGCGGAACCTCAAGATTTCGATCGCGCAAACGGGTTATCGTTCTGTTCCCCAGTTTCTGTATTTCTATTCCTCTATTGGCACCAGTGTTCGACCTGCACACACTGAACGTCCGATGGGCGCTCGAGTGACAAAAATTTGTTACCCATCGGGAGCTTGCGAAGAAATTTTTTAACGGGTTCCGCTTCGTAAGCTCAACTTACTTTTGAGTTTGCTCCCTATACGAATAGCCTAGCCGCATTGAATTTTCTCCCACTACCACTGCCTACACGTTATTGCAATGCCAAGCACCTGGCGATATACACCTTACGTAGCGACATTATGTCTAGCGCGATGAGACTGGAGCTTAACGTGGTGCGATGGTTTGTCTGCCTCAGTGATCCACTGAGCTATGCTGGGTGGTGCTTTTTGCACCTTCAGAGCCACTCATACCAGATTGGTCAATGGTTAGAGGCCAGACAAACTCACTCTCCTGGCCCTCCAGATTGGGGGTTATAGTGAGAGTGGCTCCTTACTCTATAACGCGGACTCTCTGTCGTCTAGTACCAACACCCGCTGCTATACAGCAACGATTTTGAACCAAAGGCTTTGATTGAGAACCCTAATCGTTCTCCTGTCTAGGCCTGCGTAACCTGACAGTATCCTGCCCACGTAATACACCATGACCTTTCCTTATAACAATCTCTTGTTACTCTGGAAGTCGCAGAGGATAATCAATGGCTCACTATCTGATGCATCGAGCAGGTTGGATAGGGGTTGGGCTGCTACCGCTCAGGCGTCCCCGCCTTCTTATTCACCTTCTTGCGCTTTTTCATCCTTAACGTCCCGTTCCAACTTTCATCCACCTGTTGCCCATCCCCAAATTCTAGGCCCACCTACCTTGCTTGAATAGTCGCTTGTCTACTAGTTTCAACTCACGCACAATCGTAGGGTGTCGTTCCACACCAGTCGATAAGCCCATGTTCAACCAAGCGGACAACGTCAGTTCCTCCGTTTCCCTTTTGAGTCCTAACTCTTCGCTACTATTGGCATGCCTCAACGTGCGCATTTTGCTACAGATTGGCCAATAAGCAGCACTTGCCCGAACACTCGAGACCCTCTCGATTAATATTTGCTGTTGTTTGGAAACCCGCTCGCAAGGTTCGAGCTCCGTGTTTACTCTTCGACACTCCACATGCGACACTGGTTGCACATTCTCATTGCGCCTGTCTGACGATAACACAGCTTTAAATGCCGGTCAAGCTGGCCTCAGGATTATTTTGAGTCCCCGGGCTGAAGCTGTCCTGATCGACTGGATCCCTGTCAACAGCCGGATGTGCGCCGTTAGGTTGGCTGGCACGTTTCAGCCTTCAAAGTCGCGTGGGGACAAACGGTGCCTGTTTCACATTGCGGCTTACGCCCTCACAAACTGCAGCCGTGATTCGCCGAAAGATGATTTCTCTCGCCAACTTAACGATCTTCGTTACGGAAGAAGCACGGATAAGGTAGTGCTTGCTGGTGATCTAAACGCCCAAGTCGGAAACTTGTCCTCTGATGAGCCTCCTCTGAGCGGCCAACATAGTTTAGGCTCCCGCGATGATAACGCTGAACGGTTGCTACATATGTGTGAAAGTGCTCATCGCTTTCTCGCGAGCACTAACTTTCGACATAGCGCCCACAGAATAGTGACTTGGGGACACTAGCCTCGGGTCTGCCAAGGAAGCAAATGGTATAAATAAATAAATAAATAAGTAAATAAATAAGTTGTATATGGCTCGACGATGCGAGAAGCCGTTCCCAGAAGGGACGGAGCAAATAATGGTACAGCAGTTTCATATCATGGTATAATAAATCTAAAAAATGTGAGCACTGAATGAAAATTTGTGTAGCGCGAAGCGGTCCAAAATATTTACATTCCTCTTGTTCTATCGTCTGACAAGATTTTAGCAGTCACATGAGAGTTGATCGCACACGAAAATAAGAGAGAATAAAGTGCTGCGGGCCAACCAAATATAACCATTTGTGCACTTGACCACATGCATTTTCAGGCACCATTAACTCCGTTCTCAAAAGCGTTATCTAAGGACTGTGCTGTTCGAAACATTATTATTACATTTTGAACGGTTAAATGATCTTTTATCGAAAGCTTAAACAAGCGCAATATGCAACATGTTCTGATAGCTCTTGGAAGTTTGTTCCAAAGCTTTGAGCAGTGTATTAAGAAGAAATGCTTCCTAATTCGCGTATTGAACTTTGGAATCATGATCGTTTTCTCCTTATTTCGTAACTCGTATCTAGTGTTAACGGCCACATGGACACAGTTAGCATAATTGTGCATGTGATGGTGAATTATTATGCACAGGAAACACAAGTTCATCTTCATTATCCGTAGCCAAAGTGGGGCAAGTCCAAGTTTTTCACTGCGCTCTCTGTAGGTCATCTTGGAGGAATATCCGCACAGCTTCTTTGTAAAGCGTCGCTGTACCCTCTCAAGAGCATGCTGGTCAGATTCCCGCAGATTCGACTGTAGTAATGAGCAGTATTGCATGACAGGTAACACATATGTTTTGTAAAGCCAGATAAGAGATTCTGTGAGTTGAAATTTATGATAGATATAGCCAATAGTCTTCATGGCTTTCGAAACTTTGAAGTCACAATGTTCCGAAAAGTTGAAGGTAGTGGAATACCGCACACCCAAGTCGCGAATCACGTTGCACTGTGATATAAACGTGCCTTGTAATAATAGACTGCCTGGTGGAACTTCGCATTTGTACGACAGAATATTACACTTGTTCACGGAAAAGGACATCTGCCACAGTTTGCTCCAGGATTCAAGTGCCGATAGATCTTCCTGAATGTGGCACAAGGCTGCGCGGGTATCTGCACGTTCTTGTGAGTAGACGATGTTTATGTCATCAGCAAACAGAAAAGTAGCATTATGTCTTATTCTATGAAATACATCGTTGACGTAGAGGAGAAAAAGAAGTGGACCAAGTACTCTTCACTGAATTACTCCACTGGTGACTGCTTTCGGTTTAGAGACACGGTCGCCAATACGCACCACCTGATGTCTGTCAGCTAGGTATGACGACAACCAAGAAAACATTGGTTCTCCAATACCTATTTCCTTCAGCTTGAGGAGTAGTCTTCGATGCGGCACTCTGTCGAATGCTTTTTGCATGTCTAAGAGCAGGACAATAACACTGTTGCCTTTGTCTATGGCAGCCGTTGTGTGGTTTAAGAAGTCTGTCTGGCATGTTGCACAGGATCTGCCCTGCAGAAAACCGTGTTGTGAATTGTTGATGACGTTTTTCTTATTCAAGAAAATAAGCAATTCGTCTTTCACTATCCTTTCCATAATTCTAGATGTTACACGTGTGTGATTGATGGGGCGATAGTTTTTAATTTCGTGAACGTTTCCATTCTTATGCCGCGGGATAACAACGGAAGTCTTCCAGTGATTAGGATATACTGCACTGTTAAAAGAGAGCGTAAAGATGTTGAGCAATAGAAGAGGCAACGCGCTCCCACCGCTTTTTAACAAACAAGGGGAAATTCCATCAGGTCCTGGATAAGTCGAGGAAGACAAGCGGGGGACTTGACCGAAGATTTTTTGCAATAGTGAATTCCACTATGCATAAACTTTCAGCAATGTGTGGTGTGACAAGCGCTGGTGTGGCTAGCGGTTCATCAACCATTGGTTCGGCGAAATAGGCGCTGAAAGCCTCACAAATTTCACCCGGATCATCAAGGTATGTGCCATCCGGCATAATGGTAAAATTGATGGAATTACTGCGACGCAAACCTCTGGCACGAAACAGTTTGGACAGTTTCGTTGTTTTAATCGGGCCATTCAAAGCTTTGTATTCTTCTAATATGAGATTGCGAACATTTAGATGCCCGAGTTCCTCGATGGTCTTTGCCTGCTGCAGTATTAGCGCAAAGTCTTCTGTTAATCTGAATTTCCGCCGGATCTTATGAAGCTTGCGTGTGATACCTAACACTTTGCGATCGAATTTTTGTTTTCTTAGGCGGGCACACTTTAGAGGCACTAATGAATCAATGCAAAGACCGATACTATCATAGAACACGTCTGCTGCTTTTTGAGAGCATGGAGAGAGGAAGAAATCATCCCAGTTCATCGAACGAACCATATCCCTAAACGTGTTCCAGTTGATGGAGTTGAATAAACGATAGTGCAGTGGGTGTGGTTCATTGGCCATGCGTAATCTTAAACAGCATTTGACCACCCGACGGTCGCCCCCAGTGAATTCATTAAGGGCCGTTACATTAATAGCAGGAATGCCCAGCGAGAAAATGAGATCAAGGATGCTGTTTCCTCTGGTAGGTTTGGAGACATGTTGTTGCCAACCATTCATATGAATACAAAAGATAAGCTTATGAAAGTTCAGAGGAGCAGTTCCTGCAGACCACGCAATCGATGGCAGATTGAAATCACCACCGATAATCTTGTGTTTAAACGGAAGGCTTGCGGCACATTCAAATGCAGTCTTCTTGGCAACAGTTTGGCGTGCTGTACATACAACCAACAAGCAGTTGCTGGTGTCTGATCGTTATCGTAATCCAACGTGACTCTTGCACATTATTCAGAACTGGATTCTCGAATGTCGTTGCTGCCAGCGATTGTTTCGCGTAAAGTACGCATCCTCCTCCTCGATGACACTGCCGATTTCTCATAAACATATCATATCCGAAAATGGTTAGCTGGGTGTTAGACATGTCGTCATGGCACCACGACTCAGTTATATTACGTCAGGATCGGTCACAGAAACAAATGAGCGTAGTATGTGGATCTTGGAATGAAGCGAACGAATATTAATCAAAAATATTAACATAGATGCGAGATGTGAAGAACGTTGTTTATGCTGCTTTCTGAACATAGGGTCTGATGGCTTTGTGTCTGGGCCCATGCTAAAACTTGGTGAAACAAGGCGTGGATTGACACCTTCGTTGAAAAGGGATTGGCGTACATCGCGCTTAGTTACCGCTGGAGTGACTGTGTCTTAAACTGTCACTCGACTTGGAGCACCCTCGTGGACTCCGATCAGGCTCTCGTGTTTGCCGACCAGCGGGTGTGTTTCGGCGGACGTCCGCAACGTCGCTCTGAGCGCATTGCCACCAGCCAACTGGCTAAGCCAGGTGTACTGCATGCATATCAAACTACGCTGGCATCTGGGCTGAGTAAGCGTCCACTTCACACCATCGAAGATCACTGATCGCATGTTCGTCAAATGTTACTAGCAACAGGCATGCTTTAATATGGCAAATCAAATTGCCAACCTAGGCATTAAGCCTCTAGAAGGTCTCTGGAACTTATGGATTCTTGCCGACGTATTCCTGCTTGAAGCGAATACAATGAGAAGCGCGAAAATCCCAGGACAAAACTTCGTGCCAGCCTAAAAATGACCGCAAAGCCTGGTGGTCTCATCGTGCATCGGAAATCAAAACAGCCGCTGTCGTTGGTAATCATCGTAAAATTTTCCATCTGACACGGGAAATAGGCAGCAGGAGACCTGGTGTTAGCGAAAAGATACGCTACCGGACTAAACAGCCGATCCACAGCTTGTAAAAACGCTTGGAGCGTTGGGCCGAAACTGCAAGGTAGTTTAAGCAATCTGTGATATCGCATTCTCTTTCGGGCGTCGAGTGCCCTTTTCCGTGGGCAGTCTCCTTAGGTCCACGCTCACGCGCAGAAGTCGAACGTGAGATCAGACTGTTGAAGTTGCATAAGGCCGCTGGTGCAGATAGAATTCTTTCAGCTCTCTTAAAATTCGGGGGACCTGCTCTGGTAGACTATGTACACGAGTTGTTAGTGGAACATTTGAAGCAAGAAACTGTCCCGACAGTGTGGAGCAGCTCCGTCCTACTCCAAATTTTCAAGGAAGGCTCCCGTTTGGAATGCGGCAACCATAGAGGGATCAGTCTGAGCTCAATGGCCTCTAAATTGCTTGCTTCTGTCATTCTCCACAAACTGACTGACGCTCATGAAGGCCAGATCCGCGAAGAGCAAGCCGGGTTCCGTCGAAATCGAGGCTGTATCGACCACATCTTCACTTGCGTCAATTGTTGGAACACCGCCATGTTTATTGGCGACCCACCGTCGTCGTGTTTCTTGACGTAAAAGGTGCCTTCGGCTTAGTCGATCGACGTGTCCTTTGGGACTGTCTGCTGAGGAAAGATGTGACTGATACATACGTAAGCAATATCAAAGCGCTGTACGCGCCTTGTTCCGGATGAGTGAGGGTTTATGGCAATCTGTCGCCGCCCTACAATATCTCCAGCCGTGTGAGACAAAGTTGCCCGCTGTCACCTTTCCTATTTAACTTTGCTATTGATGAAGTCATGGAAACGGCGTTCGCTGGACACGACCTAGAAGGTGTTGAGCTACTTCCTGATGAACGACTTCTTGGCTTGGAGTCTGCGTGCGACATTGCCTTCATACGTGACAGCGCCCAAACGTGCCAGGCTGCACTGGACCGATTAGCACCAGCTGTCAATCGTTTTGGGCTATGCATTGCTCTATTCAAATGCAAATTTCTTCTCCAAGCTTGGCAGGGACTCACCCATGCGCTGACCCTTGGTGTTGATCAGCTTGAAGTCGTTCAGCAATTCAGGTACCTGGGCAGCTACGCTAGCGTTCGTGCGATCAAAGCTGAGATTATGAGACGTTTAGAAAAAGCTCGAGGTGCTTTTGCCAATCTCCGCCACCTGTGGTGCAG
>OX104067.1:54855367-54876411 GCA_944474145.2 Dicrocoelium dendriticum
GAACGCAGACTGCCAATAGACTGCAAGGGGCAGTGCTACACAAATGGGGCTCTAGATCGGCTGTCAATCTCATCAGCGTACTGTTTAAACATATGGGAAAGCTTATCAGGAACCGAATTTGTGTTCATACAGTTGCTGTCAACTTGGTAAGATCGGAGCAGCGCGGCTTCGTAAAGAAGTAGTAATGCCTCACCAATCTGCTGTACTTTTTAGGTGTGATAACTTGCTGTCTCGAGGATGAGACTTCAATAGACCTCAGTATGGATTTTGCCTGCGTTAAACCTAAGTTTTTTTACTGGAAAAGCTGACATAGTTTGCGATACGTTTCCAATTGTTGAATTGCATAACAGAATTTCTCTGCTAGAGTAAGTTCTAGGTTACAGTTGGTGACTCCAGCTCAAACACGGGCACCGCTTACAGTGGTGTTCCCCAGGGTTATGCCTGACCTACTGTCGTACTGTATGTATATAAATGTCTTGGATCCTCCCCTTGTGAACCCTCGTTATGTCTTTGCAAACGATATAAAACTTACAAACAGTGGTATTCGAAATACGCTATTGAATGATCTTTGCACTGTAGGCGATTGCCTGTCCTTGTTGGGGTTGCCTCTTAATGATAAAATTGTCAAATATGATTTTTCGGCTGCGAAAAATTGCCAATGCAAGCTACTGCCAGTATGTTGACGTTGCGGTGTGTTGACGAAGAACGTAACCTGGGTCTCATTATGACGAATAACTTTTAACCCTCAGCACAGTCTCAGCAAGCCGTCAACATGGCACGCTAGGTGCCATCCCGTCTCAGGAGAGCGTGATGCGACGCTGGATCTGTGGCTTTCCTTCCTTTATATATCACAGCGGTACGGTCTCACTTACAATATTGTATGCAGGCTTGAGCACCGTTCTTCAGAAGGACGCTGCATGCATAGGAAAGGTCCAAAAATTGACGAGTAGGATGATTAAGGTCATATGATGAACGCGTTAAGAGCCTAGGGTTGTCTTCCATGGAACCGTGCAGACTGAGAGGCAACCTGAAAGAAAAGTTCAAGCTTATGAAGTCCCTCAGTGGTATCGGGCCATTTCATCTGTACGTACCAGCTGCATAAGATCACTTGTGGGGACATAAACTTAAGCTTCAGCATCATAAGTCCATGATAGAAATCAGTGCAAGTTTCTTTGAGAATCGTGTAGTTCATAGATGGAACCAACTTCATCCGAACTTAAAGCATACAACAAAGGATTAAATAGATAAGTGAAATATATCAGCCAATAGTAAAGTTCAAGGCTCTGTGTTATCTGAATAACAAGGTTACGTGATTAACCGATAGGCGGTCAAGGACATGTCATTGACGTGTTCTCCAACAAGCGCACTGTGATGTGGGACAAGGGCAGAGAGAGAATACGGAAGAATTAATTTTGTGCACATAAGTATGGATTCTGGAGGCTACTAACAATCATTCCGGCTGTTAGTAGTAAGAAATCACTTACCCCTAGTGTGTGGCGACCAGGAATGTGGTAAAAGGGTTGACAAGATTGCTAGGTATCGATTTGGTGATCAAATCAACTGGATGTGTTAGCACAGCGCTCGTCACTGTTTTCGTCCCACATCCACACAACCAAATCGATCAGTGCTTACAGATGCTCTCAGACGGTCTCCTGGTGGCTCTTCCGATATATCTTGATCGATATGACCAAGTGTAGGGGCATAAGTAGCAAGAAATGCTTGACTGAGGAAGTCTGTCCTTAAGCTGAAATCTCAAGATTGATACTGAAGTAAAACTTAGCCGTAAGCTTGCCGCGTAGTAGGTATGGTTTATAGCGTCGGAGAGCTCTCTAGATATTACCTGCGGTATTCCATCTTTGTTGAACGGTAATCCTAGATAAGCCAGTTTCATTCCGACCGAATCTGTTTTGGTCCTCGCTTCTCGGCACATAATATTTCCCTGAACTAATATTTCCGGATAGGCATTTTCATCGAAAAGGCCACTTAAGAAATTCAGCACATCCGGAAGTGTCACCTCACTAAAAGTCCTTCTGGATCTGTTAGTTAGCCATCTAACCAAGTTACAGTACTGATTTACGGAGGCAAGTGTTGTACAGCTGCTTTGTACTGCTGCACTGCTGCTATTCTGCGCCTACGTGACTACGACCCCCTGGTGGCTCAGTCACGCGCCCACCCAACCGAGGGGATACAGAAGGCCAAGGCTCGGTAAACAGAGGGTCCATTCTACACGATAGATCAGTTCTATTTATTGGTGAACGAAACATACTAATTTCGGAAGCGTTTGGCTCTCAGCCAATGTGAGTTAATTCTGTCCCACGGGTTTTCCCTATTTGATAGAATGGTTCGCCTCTGTTGACTCGGGCTTATATTTGCTGGCCAATCAGTTTGCACTCGATTCCCAAATTTGGCAAAACAGTCGAAGATCGTTCCTCGCTCGCGCTGGTGACCTTCGTATGCAGCGGACAGCTCACTGGCTCCGCGGTAAGCCTATGCGCGATTTCGTATCTGTACATTGGCTCCGCTTACCTCTCTATTAACAAGGATGACCAAATGTATAAAATGTCGGTTCCACGTGGCTTTTCTGCGCACCCTGCGTTGCATCGACCCATCTGCTCTTCTGCTAACCTGGACGTCTAGGAAGGACATCGTACCATTGCATTCGGAATCGACGGTGTACTTAGCATTGTTGTACGCTTAGTTAAGATTGAATGAAATTTACTTTGTACAACAGGGACTGTCTGTCACAAAATATTTCATCGACCTTTCGACCGTAGCATAGTTATCCGCCACTGATCCGCTCAGATAGTCTTTGGCTAATTTGTTCATGGACACGTCTGCTGAAAGCGGCCTTAAGGGCGAGCCTATCGCCATTTCTTCCTTTTGTCTGTATATCGCCACATTAAACTGAAATTATATGTTGCTGGTACGCATCATGAGTAGCTGTTTCAACCGATTGTTCGAAAGGCCGACATTCAACTGATGTGTTTGAACGGTGTCACTTAGATAGTCTATTGTCTCTTCTAACTGAACATTGGCATAGAACGACACGATGTCAAACAAAGGCAGCTTTCTTTCTGTTAGCACAAAAGTTCTTATGAACTCTAAGAAACTGCATATGTCACGGTGACTGTCTGGATATAATCTTTCTCACGGGTTCTAATAGCCTAGCTAGTCACTTGACTGTTCCAGGATACGGTGAGTTGCACATATCAAATATGGACCTTAGTGGAAGCACCACTTTATGTAATCTTGGCAAGCCGTAAAGTCTCAGAATCACTGTCTCTATGTGTTTGAACGTAACAGGGTAGATCGCGTATTCTTGTTTCAAGCGCCGTGAAAGCTTAGCAAATAGCTTTATGATTGCCGCTTTTTGTCCTTCTGATTCTCCATTCTACGAACCTTTGAGCGATTGCCAAGGATGATCTCCGTCTTGTAGATATAACCAGCTTTCTCCATCAGAAGCATTCTTGTCCCTCTATCCGGCTTAGAGAGCAACACATTCTCGTTTGTTCGATCGCTTTGAGATCGTCTAAGTGGTCTTTCTTTAGCAAATACTTGAGTTTGTGTTTGTATTTCGGATACTGTTAACATGTAGTAACCACGGTTAATTTACTTTTCTATGACACCAATGCTGACGAAGACGTAATCCTAGACATTTGAGAGTACAAAAGTTCGAACTGAACCCCTAATTCTAGTTGTTCTAAGTAACTACGGGGACAGCAGAACTTTAGACCAAGTGAAAGTACCACAAGCAGCCTCTTATACAAATGGAACGAGGAAAATTATAAATGTACTTTTCCGGTCGGGTAGAAATAAGGTGTTTGACTTGGTCGTAAAACATTGCTGCTGCAATTAAGCTAGGTGTTTTTCTTCTTTCTTTTGGCTTTTGTGTTGTACAATGGTCTCTAATCAATTGAGCTCATCAGCGTACAGATTGTTTAATGTGACAGAATACCCGAAACGGTTACACTCTAGTAAATTTTATCCCAGTTTAACTCAGCGTACAACAATGCTAAGTGCACCGTCAATTCCAAATGCAATGGTAGGATGTCCTTCCTAGACGTCTAGATTAGCAGAAGAGCAGACGGGTGGATGCAACGCAGGATGTGCAGAAAAGCCATGTAGAACCGATATTTTATACATTTAGCCATCCATGCCTCAGTAAAACAGTAATGTAACTTGGTTAGATGGCTAACTAACAGATCCAGAAGGATTTTTAGTGAGGTGACACTTCCGGATGTGCTGAATTTCTTAAGTGGCCTTTTCGATGGAAATGCCTATCCGGAAATATTAGTTCAGAGAAATATTAAGTGCCGAGAAGCGAGGACTAAAACAGATTCGGTCGGAATGAAACTGGCTTATCTATGATTACCGGTCAAAGAAGATGGAATATCGCAGGTAATATATAGAGGGATATCCGACGCTATAAACCGTACCTACTACGCGGCAAGCTTACGGCTAAGTTTTACTTCAGTATCAGTCTTGAGATTTCAGCTTCAGGACAGACTTCCTCAGTCAAGCATTCCTTGCTGCGTATACTCCTTCACTTGTTCATATTGATCAAGATATATCGGAAGAGCCGCCAGGAGACCGTCTGAGAGCATCTGTGAGCACTGGTAGATTTGGCTGTGTGGATGTGGCACGAAAACAGTGACGAGCGCTGTGCCAACACATCCAGTTGATTTGATCAACAAATCGATACCTAGCAATCTTTTCAACCCTTTTACCACATGCCTGGTCGCCACACACTAGGGGTAAGAGATCTCTTACTAGTAACAGCCGGAATGATTGTTAGTAGCCTCCAGAATCCATACTTATGTGCACAAAATTAATTCTTCCGGATTCTCTCTCTGCCCTTGTTCCACATCACAGTGCGTCTGTTGGGGAGCATGCCACTGAGATGTCCTTGACCGCCTAAAAATGTCAGTCCTATATTTTCGCGGTACTATTTATGTTCATTAACCATCCTGTTTGTGTTTAATCGACGGAAGTGCAGAGATTGCTGTTGATTTTGCTTCACTACTTTTGCCTAAGCAAGGGAAGCAAGTTAAACGTCGAAGTGCCGTGGGTCCTTGTTAACTTACCGGTATAAGTAATTCGGTGCCCTTTATGCGGGAGTCTATTTCGTCCTTGGAACCTGACCTGACCTGACTGTTCCACAGCTTTTCACACCACTTTTAAACTGACCTACTGCTGAATAGACTTGCTCTGTTTTATTGCACTTCGTTCGCTGGATCACCACAGGCTGTCACAAATCCGCTTCGTCCCATTGGATTAAAGAGAGCAGCAAAGGAATCTTTTGTCAGCTCCTTTATTTTCCCTATAATTATGTGGAAGCTACGAATCGCTGCAAACCGGTATTCTACAGGCGGCTTAACCGCTACAGTGAAATAGCATGCTCCCAATTTACTCATCAAGTGAGAATCCGAAAGTCGCTTGAAGCATTCCTCAGTTTGGGCAACGACCAACGTTTTCGACAATTAGTTCCAGGCATTTGCAATGGTGAGAGTGGAACGAACTCTGAGTCTTCTTCGTTTAACTAGTTTCGAATTGTGACCCCGAGTTGAACTATTACGGTTGACTTGAAAGACCCGCTTGCGACTCCATCCCCACAGGATGCGCCTGGTAAAAATCATGTCAACGTGACTTTGAGTATTCACTAAGGAGAACAAGTTCATCCGTTGTATTCACAAAAGACAAGACAAGTCTCGTAACTCCAAGATGGATTTCGAACCATGCCGCTGGACCGTTTCAGTCGTTCCACATTTAAACTTTGTAGTAGGATGAATGATAAGTAATTCGTATTCGTGGATCACGCGTACATGGGGAGCAAACAGGATTCTGAAGATCTCCGGAGTCAATCGCGAGAAGACATGGGACATGCTGTTGGCAGCGGCAACCCTACGTAGTCCCTAAATCATCTTACACAAGCACACCAAAGTCCTTCTCAAGAATGACAATTCCGAGTAACACATCACTAAGATGCCACGTCACGAATGGCTCAGGAGTGCCTATGCGGAGAACTAAGCATTTTTACGATTTGTGGACAATCGCCACTTGACTGACCACTCATGTAACATATCCAGCGACGCTTGTAATCTGTCAGCATCCTCAAGACAGGATACCACCATGCACAGCTTAAACTCATTGGCGTAAATCAGACACTACGACTGCAGTTCTGACTGGAGGTCATTGATGAAGCTCTTGAAAAGTCCCGGACCAAAAGCCGATCATTGGGGGTCGCCGCTTGTCATGAGCATAGGAGCGGAGCAGGCTTCGTTCACCCTGCCTCGCACTGATCGATCATTTAAGAAATCTCCGAACATTGATACTTTCCAAAAAGTACCAGCATTTTTTTAGCCGTATACTGAAACCGGCTTCTTGAAAACTCTCTGCCGTTCTGAGCCAATTTTGTGGTTCTAGACCCATAGTCAAGGCATCATCCAGGTATACTGCCACTCCAGAATGTCATGCAACAGCGTATCCATGATTTGATGAAAAATGGCGGACACGGTTTTCACTCCGATGTGCAGCCGTTTATAATGTGAAAGCCGAAGATGTCTGTTTGTCAGCAATATTCCGCAACCTGCCACTGGAGCTTGTGGGTAACTATAATTTAAATTACATTTCGCAGACCATTTACTACCGTTAAGCCTGGTGAACAAATCTTCAGGTATAGATAAGGGATACTGACGATTCTCCAACATGGAATCTAAGTCAGGTAAAGAGTCTGCAAAAATAAGGCGCCTTACGGTTTCATTGCTTCACTGCAACAATGGGGGACCTCCATTCTGAATAATGCACATGTTCGGTTATGCCTTCTGACTGCAGACGATTTAGCTCAATTTCTACTACCGACTGATTTGCATACTGCATTGCACTTTTTTCTCAATACTGGCCTTGCATCTGGTTTGAGATCCAGTTCCGCACTGTTTACTAGGCAGCACCAAATAATGGGTTTCGTGGCGACGTTTCAGTCGTTCAATTTACTTGTGCAACTTTGAGTTCCTCATTAACGTTTGTACAACTTGCTTAACCTGCGATTGCTTTCAGCTAACTGCTCGAGCTAATCCAACTCACCCATCCAGTCAAATCCCAGCAGATTCAATCCCGGCTGGTCTGTTAGGAAACAGGTTGTGTGAATTTGCTCGTCACGGTAAACAACACGACAAGTCACCCCCGATGAATTTCGAGCTGTGTAGCTGGTGTGTACAGGGGAACGTCGCCTCAGCATCCACCATGTATTCCAATGGATCATTTTGCTGTCTAACGCAGTGTACAGCTGCAGTTTGACTTCCTAGCCATTAATTTTCACAGTTGCATACTTGCGCCTACAGACACCGTCAACTTTAAACATCGCAGTCACAGTTTTAGTCCGAATGGGGCGTTGGGAAATCGTCGAAATTTGACGCTTTTTCTCCTCATGTTAGGTTGATTCGTGAGGCACATGATTCTTTGTAGCCTCTTCTACCAAAACAGTGGCAAATATAATTTCTGAATGGACAGTTTCAGGCAATGTACCATTACCTTCAAAATCAACCGGCGGAAGGTTGTTTAAAATGTTCTGAACTCTCATGAATTGTTTCGTTTCGATGATTCCGGTGGACTGTAAAGATGCGATCATGGCTATTCGAGCTAGACGATTATTAAATCATGGCATCCACGTGCTTCAATTTCATCCTTTTTTATCATTCGTTGGTGACTTCCTACACTACAGCTTCAGGATTTTGCTCAATTCTGCTCAGCATCCTCGTGCTGATATTGACATTGTTTGTTGCTTGAAGACCACAGATATAGATAGGACCTTTGTACTGAACACGCGTCAGCGTGTGGAATTTCGATCGTTCACATTCGCCATTCACGCGACTTGAGTAGCTTACCCAATCTTTGCAGTCTTTATTGGTCACTGCAAAGTACCTGTGCCGAATGCTGAATGACAACACTTGTTTCCAAGATATCTGAAACCAAATTGACACCGGATCGTTAAGTGCCAAATCAGTACTCTTCTTCAGTACGATGAATTTCCTGAGATTTTCATGCCTGATCCCACCAAATTTCCCTAGCAAAAGGCAAACTTTCTTGTTCTCCGGGACATTGGCCACATCAACCCCAAACATGTATTCATATCTGTAGTACCAAGAGTCAAACGTAATACCATCGTCAGCATTATAGCTGAACTCACCGATTTGCCGCGTCATCGTGTTAGGTTATGGGACACTTTCGCTTCCCCGTGGTACCGAGTCTGCTTGTACTGACATGTTCTGAATCAGTGTTTCAATCAATCTGCACTTGCTACAATTGCTCAAAACTGATCATTATATTTGGGTTCGTTGGAAAGTCTCCGTCGCCACTGTCGTACTACATTGACCACCGTGCTGCTGCCAACAGCCTGCTGTGCCTCGTTCCCAAACCAACCGTGAAAGCAAAAGCCACGACTCATCAAACTGTGTGTATTCTGTGAAAAGGGACAGTTCCATTTATAGGTGAACCATACATTTTAATTATGGAAAACGTGCTTCCCCCATCCCTAGCGTTTTGGCCTCAACCAATGTGGACACATTGCGCTTGAGTGGTTTACCATAGTTGGCCGTTCGTTCACCTCAAGGTGCGGCCCCGAGGAGAATCTTTGCATGCAGAAAGCGGCTTCTGAAGTTTACAAGTGATCTACAAGTGCGGGTGGGCTCAGACGGAAATGCCGTAACCTCCAGTACTGAGCTTGCGTTCGCTTAGGCGGCACACTTGCCTCTCGTTGGATGAAAGTGGTGGGTGTGATAGGAGTGTCATATCATAGTGAACGGATGGACCAGTTGAGAGAGCCAAGCAGTCAATGGGAGGTGGCTGTAACAGAGTCGATTACTGGACGCGGATTGAGCGTTTTTGTGTGAGCGAATCACCTTTTGTTTAACTGAAGCAAAAGAGGAACCTCATCGACTCAGAAAGGTCGTTACCTATGGACTTGAACGCGCAACTTATATCGTCGAATTTGGCTTGCCAAAGCTGCTGTAACGTTCGCCGACCTGACTTTGCTGAATAAACGCTTGTCCCTGAAGGACTGAGTTCTGAAACATGGTGTCAGGAGATCAAGACAAATCCCACCGGCCGCATTCAGATGCTGGTTGGAGCAACACCGGCTGTTCAAATGCCTGTCCCTTTGAACACGGATGTAGGGAACTTGGCAAATAGTTGACGTCTTTGGAGGAGCAAGTGGATAGACGTCTGCACCTTAGAACGTTTGGACAACCAACCGATGGCATATCGTTTTACCATTTTCGACACCTAGCCGGAGATGACGCGCGCAGTGTTCTAGAGACATTTCGCTACAAGACAAAGATCCCAATGGTTTGGGGAGGGTTATTGAACAGTACAGCGAATTCTGCTAAGCTCAAACCAACGAGACGTGCCAGCGCTAACTTTTCTTTATGCGAAGCAGTGGCCAAAATGAATCCGTCGACGCGTACATTACTGAGTTGTAGGTTTTGGCTCGGTCTTGCAATTTCTGTAAATGCATCTGCGACAGTTTTATACGCGATCGGATTGTCCTAGGCCTCAATGACGAAGGTACGACAACGCAACTTATCGCTCCAGCAGTCCATCGATATCTGGAACAAGGAGTCCTCGACAGCCTGTCAATATTAGCAAATAAACCTCACAACTGACGCAGCACTGTGTGCCGTTTCCGGAGACGAAGAAATGAATGCTACCAAGGTGAGACGGAGGAGCTGCAAATTTTGCGGTACGCGACACCCGAGCACCCGCGAACAGTGTCCAGCGTGGGGACGGAAGTGCGTCAAATGCAGAACGAGAATCCACTCTGCTGGTTGCTGTCACTGAACCAATGTGAGTTTTCGCGTTCGCGACAAGTTACACACAGACGTAGAACATTCAATTGGCAACGTGTCTTGGAGGGTTTCACAAAATTATGTCTACGCAATCCTTTTGACCAAAGGCAAAGCCGTATGATTCTAGTTGGACACGGGTGCTACCGTCAATATTCTACCAAAAAGCACTGTCCCTGAGTATGCATTTGATCCAAGCAAGATTGCCTGCGCATGTGGAATTGTTCCAGGCTTCATCCGAAGGGCTTAGCTACAATCGAAGTGGTTAACCCAAAAGACGGAGCGTCATATCGACTGGAGTTTTTAATCGTGTAAGAGGAGCTCACGCCGATTCTCGCCATTTGTTCGATCCAGTCACTAGGTTTTATTGTTTTTAATCATGAGCGTTTCGTGCACGCTTGTCATGGAGAAAGCGCTATTAGTGACCAACCTCTGTGTGCGTTTAGTCCGGGTTTGACAAAGTTTGAGGGACCTGCTCACTTGTCGTTACATGCTTTGATACGACCGACTGCGCTACCGGCTAGAAGAGTTCCATTTACGCTGCGTGACAGGTTCTCCGCTGAATTAAGCACATTAGTGAGAGCATATGTGATTGCCATATTTGCCGAGCCAACCAATTGGGTTAGTCAGGTCGCAATCTTTACGAAGAAGACGGGCGAACTGCGCGTATATCTTGACCCAAAACCGTTGAACGTGGCGCCGCATGGAGAGCATTATGCGCTACCTACTCTAGAAGACATTGTGCTGCGTTTGGCCAAGGCTAAATATTTCAGGAAGGTGGACCTGTATTTCAGATTCTGGCGCGTAGTTTTAGATGGAGAACCCATTTTCGTTACTACCGTTGCTACACCGTGCGGGCGTTATTGTTGACTGCGTTTACCGTTTGGCTTGCAGGTGTTGCTTCGCGCAAGCGGTAGACGATTTGGATGTTGTGACATGTCTAACAGACGATGTTTTAATCTATGGCTCGACGAAACGACAACATGGCGCTAAGCTCTACCGTCTCTTGCAGCGTTGTGTGCAAAAGAACATCAAGCTTATATGCGAACAATTTGAGCTTCGGAAAGATGAGGGGCTTTTCCATGGCCATGTGTTAACTACCCAAGAGATCCGGGTCGATCCAGGAAAAATCAGGGCAATACGAGAGATGCCACTTCCTAACGACGTGAAGAGAATCCATCGCTTAAACAGCATGTTGAGTTATTTGAGCCGTTTTATGCCTAGACTCCCTGATATCATGACGCTGATCCGGAAATTATCTTACATTGGAGTAAGGTGGAGTTGGGGAAAGGAAAATGAAACCGCGTTTGCAACTTTTAAGTACCTTAACAGCGACGCGCCTGTACTTGGATATTACGATCCAACGCAGCCGCTGGAGATACAGTGTGACAGTAGCTATGACAGAATAGGTTCAGTTCTTTTACAGAATTGGCAAACCTTTGAATTTCCGAAACTGAGCACTCACCGTGACCCAGAAGCGCTATGCGCATATTGGGAAGGTGACGCTTACGGTAGTCTATGCCATAGAGCGTTTCGACGATTATACTTTCGGAAGAAAGACAACTTTCTATACCTACTACAAACCGCTTGTATCGCTAGCCAGTAAACCGCTGCACATCGTTCCTCGTCCTCTTCAGCGTATGCTTATCCAGCTCCAAAAGTACGACGTGGCTATTGTGTACACGCCTGATGCACAGATGCTTATCCCGGACACACTGTCAAGAGCACATCTACTGGTATCTGAGCATAATGCAGAACAGCTCGAAGCAGTAAACCTAGTACAACATCTAGCAGTAACGGAAGGTCGTCTGAATGATATAAGGTACCACACAGAGGAAGATGCGACATTTGCAGCTTTACGCGACGTTATTATAAATTGTTGGCCCGAAACGAAGAAACAGCTAACGAAGTGCTAACGCCCTACTTTAATTTTCGGGATGAACTCTCTGTCTTTGATGGTTTGCTGTTCAAGGGAAGCCGTATTCTGATTCCGTCATCGCTCCGAGGAGAAATGCTGAAGTATGTTCATCGCGCTATATGATTATCCGATCAAAAGAATTGATCTTTTGACCAGGAATGACTGGCAAAATAAGTGTTCATGTGTCGGGTTGTGAGGCGTGCCTTTCACACGAAATTCGGCAAATGTGGGAACCTATGATGCTGCAAGATGTCCCTGACCGACTGTGGCAGAAGGTGGCGGTGGATTTATTCAGTGATAACGGAAAAGATTACTTTCTCACAGTAGACTATTCCAGTGATTATTTTGAAATCGATTTACTCACTACTGCGACCACAGACGCAGTAATCAACAAGCTCAGATGTCAGTTTGCGCAGCGCGGTATACCGGAGGAGCTGATCTCCGGCACTGGTCCTCATTTTACGGAAGCTGCGTTCCAGACTTTCGCAACCAAGCGAGAATTCGTACACCAGCAAACCAGCCCGTATAACAGTCAATCGAATAGAAATGCGGAGTCGGCAGTGAAGCAGGCCAAACGACCGTTATCGAAGGCTAAAGCAACTGGCGAGTACCCATACCTCCTGCTACTGTAGGATCGCAACACAACTTCAACGAATATCGGTTTGAGCCAAATCCAGCGCCTATACCGCCGAAGGACTAGAATTCTGATGTCGGCATCTGCCACACTTTTGCGCTCAGTTTAGTCACAGCATGAGCGATTAAAGAACAACCTGAGACGACGAATGACCACCCATACACGCTGCTACGCCCGCGGTGCACGGGTATTTCGTGAGCTAACACTGGAGGAAGAAGTCTGGGTTCAGCCAGCACCCGATGGTCAAGAGCAGTGGAAGTAAGGTGTGGTGACTGTGAGGGTCGGCACCAAGTCATAAGAAATAAAGGTTGGGGGAAAAACGTTCTGAAGAAATCGGGTGCATTCGAGACGACAACGGAGACAACAATGTGGATTTGGTGCGGAGCGCCATATAGCGTGTGAGCAAGGAGACCATGGCCGCAGATACTGTGAAGACGACGCGGAGTGGCAAACTGTACGATGTGCATGACAATAGGGAGGCGCAACGATACGAAAAAAAGGAGAATTTAGTGGGAGTGTCAGATCAGTGTAGGCGGATAGACAAACTGAGCGAGCCAGAGAGCCAGTGAGAGGTGGGCCTGACGGATTCGATTACTGGACTCGGATTTGTCGATATTTGTGTGAGTGCTACCTTTGTTGTTTAACTGCAGCAAAGGTGAACCTCATCGACTCAGAAGGATCGTTAGTTATGGACGAACGCGCATCTTATATCATGGAGTTTAGCTCGCCAGGGATGCTGTAATTTTCGCCGACTTGACTTTTCTGACTAAACGCTTGTCCCTGAAGGACGGAGTTCTGCAACAATGGGTACAGGTTGACGGCCATCTGTTTGACTGCTATCCCTCTGCTAGTGGATTAGCTCAAGGCATGGTGCTGAGGACCACTCTGATCCTAATCCACAGCAACGATGTACTTCAGCTTCTTTGGTCGCCGTGTGCCCTGTTTGCGGACGGCTTGAAGTTTTGGATAGTGTTTAGCACCCCAGATGACTATAGCATACTTCTGCAAGACCTCAACCGCCTCTCCATGGGGTCTGCAGAAGTCCCTGTCAGCACAAAAAGGTTGGTATTCAAGAGCCTGTGGAAGGTTGATGACGGCCGAATGTACACTATTGTCGGCCAACCGCTAAATTTCACGCCTTCAGTGAATGACCTAGCTGTACTCTGATGCTGCACTTGAAGTCCGTGGATAATATGAACAGGCTATATCGCAACGGACTGCACATGCTTTAGGCACTCAAACACATTTTTCTTGCTTATGAGTAGAAGGACTTTTGTGAGTATTTTTGTTCGTCGCGGTCAGCCGACAATCCTCCATGGCGCAGTTGCATAAACTGTGGGCTAGTTAGCACAAGCTACCAGCAGTCATTGGTTCGATCCTCCGTAGAGGACCGAGGGATGCGCACCACTGACAAGCACCAATAGGGCGAAACGGCCGTCTGGTGCTTTTCCGGATAGGTAGTCGACTTATCTGGATTGTCGGCTGACTGCGACGAACAAAAATACAAAAATCCTTCTACTCATAAGTAATACAAATTCGCCCTTACGGTTTCCATAAATGATATGTCGATTCATAGCTGCCGTAACCGGGAAGTCCTGACACCGGAAGGCCAACCGCTGCCATCTGCATGGCAGGCGCCGGCATGGCAGTGGAGGATGGGTCGGGCTATATCGCAGTTAGCTAACAATTCGTGATGGTCGGCTACCGTCCTCCATGGCGCAGTTGCATAAGCTGCGGGCTATTTGGCACCAGCCACTAGCAGTCATGTGTTCGATCCTCCGTAGAGGACCGAAGGAGGCGCACCACTGACGAGCCCCAATAAAGCGAAACTGCCGTCTGGCGCTTTTCCGGATAGGTAGTCGACTTATCTGGATTGTCGGCTGACTGCGACGAACAAAAATACAGTTTTCTTGCTCGGTCTAAAGAAGTCGCCACTTACCATTTGCATCGTAAGCCTATTACAAAGTGTAGCTCGCTCGCTTGCTGTCCGATCACCCAAGTCGAGGCACAGAAGATCAAACAGGTCCAACTCGTCGCCGCCAGGCTTATTCCGGATTTACGGGTATTATCGTACGAAGACGAATGCGAGAAACTCGGACTCTTCAGCTTCTCATATCGTCGGGTGCCAGTCGATCTCATCTTGACTTACTGCGTATTGCATCTCGGTTACTTACCCATGTTTAAGCCACTGCTTCATTTGCGAACGTCATGCAACACACGCGGACACTGGTACAAGCTTGTGCTGCCGTACATAAAGCGAGTTCGCCACCCTCTGTTTCGGACGAAGAGTGGTAAATGTTGGGAACAGTCTGTCAGAAGTCGTGGAAACCAAATTTGGGCAGTAGTTCAAAACTTTGCTGGATTTACTTTGCACCGCAATTCGATTCAGGGGACGATTGCACACTGACACCATCTCACAGATGTGAGCCCAGTGATACACTAGGACAAAAATTTTAAGTGTCACGCTTAAGTATTAACTGGCGACAGGTCATTTTTTATACTATGTTTATCATATTGCGATGAAGTTGTACAGATGTAACTTTTTATTTGCTCCCACAATACAGTATTCAGTATTCTTCCGGTTCAATTTGAATCTGAATTTAAACACGCGTAATATCATTTACCTTGCAACAAGCAACTACGCCGATGGAGTCCTCTATATTATCGGTCCAACTTATATTTGTCCATGACTGATGCACTTATGGTCTTTGCGCATTTACGGCTTATTGTGCTTAGACTTTACGTCAAACCACATATGCTGCTAATCCATCGTACGGTTCTCCGGAGATTACTTTTTGTCTAAGGTCCTTTTATTGAAATAATGCAGAATTATTTACCGGCTGTTTCATGAAAGATCAACTATGGGGAGATACCAGTGGCGTGTCCGCTGTCGTCTCCTATTCGGACTGCCTGTATAAATTATGTTTGATGCTGAGTTGTCTGTGGGGTAATGGTTGATTAGGACACGGAGCAGTGAAAGCTGCAAGAAAGCTACCAAGCCGATGCTGCTTTATCTTTGCGGGATAACCAGCTGTTAGTGACGGTATGTTGCTGACAAGCTATGGGCACCTTGATCCTGGATGTTTGCTTAGGGCATTAAGTTTTCCGGTAAGTCCCCTTTCTCTCCCTCTTATTCGTATACGTTCCGTAATTCATCATGGCTGTACGGCAGAGAAGTATCAGTTCAAATGGCCGATGTACTGCGGTTGATGATGATGGTCATGATATGGGTCAATACTACAACTTGTTTTCATTAGTGCAAACTATGTTACGTAGTATTGTAAGCAAGTTTACGTGTATGCTTGTTTTGTATTTATAAACGCATCGTATTCTTAGTTTTGCAGGCACCAAACGTTACCATCTTTTCTATTTTTTAGTGTCAGAACACTGCCGTATGCTTATCGTGTGTCAGTGGTACTCAAGACAATCGTCTGATGTGCTTCGTCTTTTGTTTTCAATTTGCAAGTACACAGAGTAAAAGGACATCTGAATCTACGGAAAATATTCCTCCTCCCGAACATGTAGTGAAAAGTGACTCATCACGCGATCAAGACGGATCAGGCTCCCGTCATCGTGTACTGTCCACTGTGTTATCAACTCTGTGTTCATACATAGCTAAGCGCTACACCTGACATTTTGTTTCGGGAAATGGTTCAATCTGTAGATGGATTTCTTTGCGTCACTACCGTGCCGTGCAAGTGTAGTTGCATACGCCTAGTTACAACTTACTTGGTCTATATAAAACCGAATTTTTCGCCTAGTCCAATGCACTCACCATCTATATTCCCCGATCGGCGCGTTCACTGGTAACAGATTCAAAAACGAGGTTCTATACTAAGCAGACGTTGTCACAGATTGACAGGATTCTAAATTAGCTAACTTAGTGCCTACTTTTGGGGCAACAGTGGTCGAATTCCAAGGACGCACCGATCGCTTTGACCATTTTTTCTGGACTTAGGTGCTCTAATGCCATCCATGCTGCCCACAACCATGATCAGTTGTTGTAACGCTAGCTTCGGCTTGCGATTCCGGTTAAACAGTTCACACGATTTCTCAGAATGTTGCAACACCAAGGGAAATTAGGAAAACAAGCTACCACTGATGCCCTTTTTATTTATGTTCTATTCCAGTTGCACCCCTCGCGATCCGCACTTTCAACGTACATTCTGTACTTCCTCCTGTAATGGGTGCGCATCTACCGTCTGCATTCATGTCGTCTCAAGGGGTTTGTGAAAGTCGTTATACCTAATCATCGCATCATACATACTTGCTGAAAATGGGAGCTGTAATCAGAGCAAAATGGATATCCTAATTAAAGGAGCGAAAGTGAATTCTGTGGAGCTCAGTAAATTACAACTTCACTCAATCTGTATACTGCGATAAACCAGTGACCTAAGCAGGATGCAATCCGATGAACTGAAGGCAGCTTTAAGGAACAATGCAATCCAGTATCAGAAAAAGGGTAGGAGAGTGAACGCTGACCAACACACTGATTATCCATTGGTATAAATGAAATTTTGTGAATCTGCTCCATGTTGCAGCAGTATTTCGGCAAATAATGCGGATCATACAGGTCAAACTGTGGACACATGTCAACAGCTAACAGTTTTATCAGTTAGGAGCACATGCGAAAATTAGTTGTCGACCGCGATTTGCAATGGAACAATGGCTTATACTGGGTTAGAAAGCCAAGTCATGACGGGGTTCCATAGAATGTTTTGGATGAAATTAGCAAGCTATCACAGTAATATGCAGGTACGCAGTACCGACGCTGCGCTGTTTCGCACACCCAACAGTCGCGCGTGAGCTAGGGATATTGCGATGGTCACCATGTTCCCTACGCAGGCTCGAACCGGCGCCCTTAGATTACACGGCAGGCTTCTGATCCTTTTGGGCACAGGCTGGCAAACTTGATGAATGGCGTGTCAATAAGATTGGTTGCGCACGGGTGAACTTGGCGAGAACAAGATGTGGTACAGACGAGTTGTGTATAAAAGAACCCACGTCTACATATAATGACAGTTCGAACATAAAAAGTCAAGTTCATTTGCGCAGTTCCTTCATAGTACCCCTGCAGCACTCGGTACCACTGCGCACTTCCATACACAAGGTATCAGTGCAGGTTGATCTGTGCACCACTCACCGATACATGATTTCTCTGACTCGGGTCTGCTCCTTTTGCACATACTGGTCATTAGTAGTGCGGCTTAGTCCTCCCCATCAAAATTACCGCGGCCGTCGACCACGCGCGTAGTATCTCAGACCTTCGAGGTTGTTCCATGTATGCCGTAGTTTCTTCTCATTCGTACCACCTCCTCAACTCACTAACGTGAACTCACAGCCTCTCTTCCTGCCCGGCGGTTGAGTGTACGTGCTCTTGTCGACCGATTACGTCACACTGTCCCTTCCACTACGGCAGCAATTTCCTCTCCCCGAGGCCACATTCGGTTGCATGTTGATGATATTTGTACTTTACCTTTGAACCGATTGGAAAGTCTCCGGACGGTTGCCTTCTCTTGGCTCGGGAATCTTTCGTCATCCGGTCTTCAATTGCCTTCAAAATTCAGTTCGCTAGCATTATGTTCCGTGCTTTCCTTGGCGTTCACTGGCGGATCAGCCGCACTCCGGGTTCACGAACTCCGTGGCCGTACATTAACTGGGATGGGGATCTCCTGGTGTTTGCTCACTTGGACGCCCGTTGTGTCGGCTAGAGCGGTTGTAATGTCTCTTCCTAAACCTCTTTCGCCGCCAACCATTCTTCAATCGTCCTATTATACAGCTCCCTCAATCCGTGTTCATAATAATGGTAGGGAGCTGTTAGTATCTTCTTGGTACCCAGTTTCTCCAAACGTGCCTTGAATTCATCACTTTAAAACATAGACCCTTATCTGTCAGTATGGTCTTCGGAATTCCGGGGCTTTCTATCACGTATTTTATCACAGCATGTGCTATCGTGTCATCCCGTTGGTCCGGAATTGCCGCGGTTGCACTCCAGCGGGGTGAAGTGCTCCGTCATCACAACTACATAGTGATTGTCCCGTTTTGTTAACAGGACCGACCTCATTGCGTCAGTTGACCGCAACTCATCCATCTTGGGCACTGGAATCGGGAGCACAGGGTGTCGTTTTCTTCGATGTCTCCTTTCAAGAGCTGATACAAGTAGGCGGGTGTATCGATGTTATTTTTATGCTAAGCAATTAAGCTCGCTGTCTAAGCAAGTGATATCTTCTGTTGCACTTAGAGTGTGCCATCTCGTCATAAGAGATCACCAGCTTTTTCTGAATTTTGGTGGGTTCGTCGGCGCCCTGGTAATCCCTCGCCCTTGTGTCCACATGAGAACTCCGGATTAGTTGAGGTGCACCTTTCCCAGACTCCGCGCAAAATAAACCGAAATTGCTGGCCCGTGCTTTTGGTTGCCGCAGCTTGCTTCGTTATTCATGTTGTTATCGCCCTGCTCTGGAGTATATCCTTTCCTTGTTCATCCACCAACTTTCCTGTATCCTGCTCCAGCACTGAGCCCTTTACGTGGAAGGCAATGTTCAGCGAGCCATCCTTGTTCGCTATGCCTTAATAAAAACCTACGTACTGCTGTATTTCTCCGAAATGTGGTTTATCGTGAAGCCGTAATCTTGTGCCTTCAGCGCCCCTCTCGCCAACTTGCCGCTTCAGTCTTTGGAGAAGGTAATCCATTCTAGCGATTTGTGGTCTGTTTGGATCAGTATCTGTTGACCCAGTAATTACGACCGCCACTTGTCCAGCGCCCAAATAATTGCCAGACACTCATTCTCTACGCTAGTATACTTGCCTTTCGCTGTCGTATTCATTCGTCCCCTGCTTTTGCTTCGGCACCGCACCGATTCCGTCATCGCTTGCGTCTGTAAGCACCGTGAACCTTTCTCCAAACTCGACTATTTCATCGTCAGTTCTTGCTCGCCATTTCATTCTGAGTGTCCTCAACTGCTAGCTGAACTGCTGCCGTCCGAGTGAATTTCTTGCCCTCTCCCAACTGATCATACAGGAGTGACTTCAAGCTGGTAAAATTCCCTACACGTTTACTGAAGCATCCGGCACATCATCATCATCAACGATAGAAGTACATTAGCCATTTGAGCTGACGCTTTGCTGCCATACAACAATTGCCAACAACAATTGTGACTTATGGAACGAAGAATAATAAGAGGGTGAGAAAGGGGTTTACCGGAAAACCTTAATGCCCTAAGCAAACATTCATGGTCAAGGTGCTTACACCTTGTCAAGACCATACCGTCACAAAATCCTGGATATGGTGTAAAGATAAGGTGACATCAGCGAGACAGCTTCCTTACATCTTTCACTGCTCCACGTCATAACCAGCTATTAACCCGCAGATAACTCAACACCGACATACTTTAAACAGGCGGTCTTACTAGGATACGGCACCACACACACCTCTGATGCCGACTGCGGGACATGTAACGTCTCGGGCCAAGCGCAAGGCGGGTCACTTGGGCTCCAGCCTGGAAGGCGGAACGGACCGACGGCGCCAAGTTTGGTCAATGGAACAATGATGTATTAAAGGTAAAAAGCAACGCTTAACAAGTCCCGTGAGTTGGAAATAATTGCGAAAATTAAATTGCATGGTAAAGGGAAAAGCGTTTTGTTGGACTCACCATAGACTTATGCAGAATAGTGGAGGTGTTCACGTCTTAAATGTTTAAATCAATAACTCCATTTGTTGGGAATTTGTTAAGACACCGTTTGCTTGCATTTTGTAGCCCCTGGCTAACAAGTCAACGTGAACTGCAATTAAGACAACGCATCGTCAACTCATTTTGTAAATATAGCCAGCTTGGGAGCAGTGACGAGATAATTAGGAAGGGCGTTCCAAGGCTGGCACACGCGGAGCGAACAGAACTTTCTACGGCATTCAAGCCGGCTATACTGTATTTTCAATTTCTGAGGATGCCCTCTTCAAACCAAATTAAAATAAGCTTTATGAACCTTAATGGGTACATTTTCAGAATTTACACCGTCACTGTGGACACCTGGATGACAATAGCAATATATATATGCTTGGGTATAAAAGTGGGAAGAAAACAGAAATGTTACTCCAACAAGCGCTCGCGTAGCGTGATGGTGACTTTTGCTATGTCAACAAGCAAACGTGAGCGATAAGGCAGACCAGTATTTCAATGCGATAACGTGCGGGAGAGTAAAATTTTGAATTTCGAACGAGTGGAAAAGAAAGGGAGCGTTTTGGAAAGATCCTTGTGAAGTAGATGAACTCGATCAGTTAGTATATTAGAAGAAAAAGCATTGCCGGCACCAAGATGTCCAGAAGTGATCAAATCAACTAAACCATCTCTAGACAAGCCGCCACATCTAGAAATGTGCTTTATGGAACGCACCAATAAGATGGAGTCTTTCTGAAGCAGTCCAGGGAAAATGACAGGGGAGCAGCATAACCAATGGGGAATCATACTTGAGGTAACAAACTTAAATATTAAAGTACGAGATACTGAAAGCCCTTTAAGTCTGAGGGCATAAAAAGGTGCTGATTGCTTTGAAAGTTTTACAGATTTGCGTAGACCAAGAAAAGTTCTGGAACAAAGCAAACGCCGAGATACTTGACGGTGGAAGAGCTGGGTATGGGATCTTCATTCAGAGTAAGTATGGG